>CM035845.1:323720435-324320435 GCA_020510985.1 Pholidichthys leucotaenia
CGGTGCACACCATGATTGTGGAGCGGAATGGCCAGATCAATTGCATATCATGTGCGGACACATATGCATGCTTTGACTAAATGGCAACCATGACAAAAACGCCCAAATGACGAAATAATTTTTTTTTTTTATTTACTGAGAAATGGGCAACACCGATGCAACTGTTGCAGCCAAACGGGTCATTCTGCTGTATATAGTAATATTGGGTGTTTTGTACTTATAATATTGCTAAAATATAAACAGATGAACTACAATGGGTCTCAAATATCTGTAAACGTGTCCTGTTATAGTACTGCATGAGTTTATTGACGATACACTATAAACTACACATATAAACTAAAACAATTATAATGGTGACTGAACTCCCATTCCCCAAAGTGCAAGATGCACTATTATGAATATAAGTCATCAAAGATCACACAAATAAGTCTGACAAACAAATAAACAAGAGTTCTTAAACAGTTGCCAATAGTGGATGTCCCATTCATTTTCAGTAATTCTGTAATTAATATTCACACAATCAAGTAAATCTTAGGGTGCTTTCACATGTACAGGCTTTAGTGCATTTCAGTCGAACTTGAGTTCATTTTCTCTGTTAGTGCGGTTTGTTTTGTCTGGTGAGAACACGGTAATCGCATTCAGATGCACACCAAACCAACCGAACCGAGACCTCCTAAAAGAAGTGGTCTCGGTTTGAATCAAATGGCAAACTCTGGTGCGGTCCTGCAGGTGAGGAAGAGACTGCACTAAAACAGGACCAGCGGTAAATGGTAAAACATTTTATGCCACTGTACATACAGTACCTGATGGATCTTTGAAAGTATCTGTGGCTGAGCATGTCACGGTTCTGGAGGATTAATGAACGTTAACATGTTATTTTCCATCTGTAGCTGCACTTCATTTTCAAACTGTATAATTTGCCAAAAGGGGTATATGCACATAAGGTAATAAACAATAACCAGGGCGACGAAACTCCCCGTAAATTATGCTATGATTTGTATTATTTTCTCCATAGAGATGTATAAATGCACAGTAGTCATCCTACTTCCTGTATTTATCTTTCTTGTTCTCACGGTAAGAAAAATCTGATCAGTAAGAACAGAGAGCGTTCTGACGTAAGTCTCGTGGGATTTAACGTGATGCAGTTTGGTCTGCTTGAATTTTTGCCTGTGTGAAAGGGAACCAAACCAAGGAGAAAATGATACAGAGTAACAAACTTATCAACTGATTTGGACCAAAGTATATGAATTTAGGTGTGAAAGCACCCGTGGTGTTCAGTCCCTTTCATATTTGTCAAAGTCTAACTTGCGATTGCCTGCATATAGGCTACACCTCTTTGTATTCCATTTTCAGACACAGCCTACATTTGGGTCTGGACAGCCTGATTGGGCTACCGGCTTTCACACAACAATACTTGCTTTCTATGGACATGCACTAGGCTTGTAAATTTGACTCCCCCAAGTTCTGAACATTTGCAACTTTCCCCCAGTTTTGTAAATTTGCAACTTTTTTTGTCAATTTTGTAAATTTCTGACTTTTTCCCATCTTGTAAATTTGACTTCCCCAATTTTGCAAATTTGTGATGTTTTTTGCCAGTTTTGTAAATTTGCGACTTTTTCCTCCCAGTTTCATAAACTTGCAACTCCTCTCCTCTTAAATATGTTTAACTTTCTCCCATCTTGCAAATTTGTAACTTTTTACCAAATGTGGGAATTTCCTTGTTTATGTAATTTATGTGCGGTGGCGGAGTGGTTAGCACTGCGGCAGCACAGCAACTCACCCTTGGCCGGGGGATCCTGGGTTTGATCCCAGCCCCCGACCAACAGTGATCTGTGTGGAGTTTGCATGTTCTCCCCGTGTCTGCGTGGGTTTACTCTGGGATTTCTCTGGTTTCCTCCCACATGCCAAAAACATGCAAGTTAGGTTAACTGCCATCAAACTGGGGATTCTAAATTGTCCTTAGGTCTGACTGTGAGAGTGAATGGTTGTCTGTCTCTCTGTGTTGGCCCTGCGATAGACTGGCGATCTGTCCAGGGTGGACCCTGCCCCTCACCCAAAGATGCTGGGATAGGCTCCAGCCCCCCCGCGACCCGAAAAAGGATTAAGTGGAAGAAGATGGATGGATGGAATTTATGACTTTTTAAAATTGTTAAATTAGTGTCTTTGATCATATTTTGGGACCATTATTCTTTCAAATTTACACCTAATTTACATTCACTATACCTTATGCCAAGTTTGTGTGTATCCCCGACAAATGACCTACTGGACAGTACCATCTGGGGGTGGTGCCTGAGATTTGTTCCCCGTGTCTGGTCCGCTCCAGTGCCTCATCCTGGTTACCGTCGCTGCTGGAGATCCCAGCCTTGTGGTCTCAGGATGTGCCACACAGGCTTTAGTCCAGGGTGTCAGCAGTGGGGACGTTGCCCCAGGCACGCTTACTTGGAAAGAGAGAGAATATCTGGTAATTTTTCAAAATGAAACACACAGCAAACTTAGTAGAGTGGAACAGAATAAATAATTTTTCTCTGCGTTCTCAGCATCCCAGTACAAAGTGGTCCTGGTCCGCTACCCGGTGGTTGAGGACCACTGGTCTAGGTGAACAGGAAAAAAAAATGATATAGAATAAAAATACCAGTTTTCAGCAAAAAGGAAAAATCACAAATTCAGGGAAAGAAAGTTGAAAATGTACATGAAAAAAGTGGCAAAGTTACAAGAAAAGTCACAAATTAAGAGAAAACTACTGAGTTGCAAATTTGCATTGAAAAATGCAGTGAATTTATGAGAGGAAAGTTGCAAATTTATGAGCAAAAAACTTTAAAATTTACTAGAAATAAAGTTGCAGATTTACCAAAAAATGCAAATTTTATGAGTGGAGGGAAAAAGCTTCAAACTTGCAAGAAGATTGTTGAAACACTGTTATCCGATGCTGAAATAAAAAAAAAAAATGCTCTCACACTGAAAACCCTGCTGTTGACCGTATCATGACTTGTGAGTCTGTGCCACACTAAAACCCAGACTGTTGTCACACTGTTAACCACATGGTTACTGAGTTTCCACATGTTCCTGTCATGGTGGCGTTGTTTTTTTGAGGGGGTGATATTTTAAAATTGGATTATGATTCTTCTGATTTATGGACAATACATTAAAGAACCGCTATTCTACATTATTCTTGTGCGTTCAAGTCCTCCTGTACAGGAGTTCTCCTCACCCACAGAGCTGTCTGAAATGCCTTGTTGTGATTGGCTGCTCTCTTCTATGATGTCATCACATCATTACGTGACAGACCTGCCTGCTGGATGGTCTGGAGCGCCCTCTCCTTGGGGAGAAGAGGAAGTTTCTCACAGCGCAGCTAGCTTGGTTAGCGAACTAGCTAGCAGCCCAACTGTGGTTTTTAGAGCTCTGTGTAAATTCTGCTCACCTCACTAGACATCAGTGGTCATTAATCCACAGTATAATTTGTCTCATGTCATTCTGGCCTGTTTGGTTACTTTTTTCCCCCAGCATGACATGCGTGTCAAGACTGTTAGCATGGCTAGCTTAGTGATACGAATCAGCACAACCAGGGATTTTATGGCTCTTTTTTTTTTTTTTTTTGTAAATTGTAGTCTCCCTACTAGACCAGCTCGTTCATTAATCCACAATAGTATTCTGGCTTCTGTTATATTTTAGCCATGAATGTTGGTTAGGTTTGGCTGCTAATGCTAGCTAGCATTTCTGACCGACTTTCAGGTTAACTTGCTGGATATAAACTGAATGAGGAATCCGCTAGCTTTGCGCCAAGTTGTCTGCAACTGTCCGTCCGTTTATGTCAGTGTTCCGTATATGCTGTCCATCCCTGCTAAACTACATTTCTCGTGATGCATTGGAAATCATTTTCTTATGTGTAGGTTCTCTGCGTTATCAGTCAGTTGCCTCATTAGCCCCGTGGTTCAGTGTGACTACACTCCTAAGTTGCGACTGAGTGATGGCTCCACACAGACACACGGCCGTATAGACACAGCTGTACTACTGCAGTGTGTTTCATACACAGTTTAACTCAGTAGAAGCTTTCATTTTAGCTAATTTTCTTTCTCCAAAAAGCAAAAACACCCCGACTGGATTAACAGTTTTATTTCACCTCTCTTCATCTCCAGCTAGTCTCCACCTCTAATCTTAATTCATCTGACGTCATGACAGAATGGGCTTAATAATGACTGCTCACATGAGTAGTGATGTAAACCTGTACCGTTTTTCCTGTCGTAGCCTAATACCATAGAGACGTGGGTCATATATAGTAGTGCTAATGCCATGACATGGACAACTGTTATTTAAATGCTTTTAACTGATGATTTTTATTATTATTATTATTATTATTATTATTATTATTACATGTTGTCTTTGGTTCTGTTTGCTTTTCAGCAAGGAGCGAGCAATGCCGAAAAATTTGATTACGTGAGTATTGCTGTTTTATAAGTTGTTGATCAAATCTTGTTGAAAGTAAACCTTTCTAAATTTATGACCAAAGAGAAGAGGCGACATGAAGGGGATGCTAGCCCTCTTGTTAGCAAAAAGAGCCCAAATCATCCCCCTTGTTAAGCTGCTGTCCCCCATCCACATGCCCATTCACAGGTGTAACTCCAGGGAGACCGATCCCCCCCCCCCCCCCACTGTCATCACAGGCCTTTCTAGATCATGTTACAGAACTGAATAAAACAACTTTGAACCACATATTCTAAGCAGAAATGCAAACAATCTTATACCTTTGCTATTTTTTTTTCTCATAGAGTTGACTTTTTTTTTCTCATAAATTTTAAAAAATTTTTCCTGTAAATTTTCAACTGTTTTCTTGTAAATTTGTGATTTTTTTTTTCTTATAAATCTGCAAATTTTGTCTCGATTGATTTTTTTTTTCTCAAATTTTTCTCAAATTTGCACATTTTTGCCATAAATTTGCAAAAAAAAATTGTAAATTTGCAACTTTTTGTTCATAGGTTGGGAAAAAAAATCATTTTTCCAGTAAATTTTCAACATTTTTCCTCATAGATTTGAAAAAATTGTCATAACTTTTCAGTTGTTTTCTTGTAAATTTGTAACCTTTGTCTCAAAAATTTTCCATTTTTTTCCTCAAAAATTTGCAACTTTACCATAAATTTGCAAAAATATGTAAATTTGCAACTTTTTTCCTTATAAATTTTTTAAATTTTTTCTTGTAAAATTTCAACTGTTTTCTTGTAAATTTGTAAAATTTTGCTTGTAAATTTGCAACTTTATTTTCATAAATTTGCAACTTTTGTCTCATTGGAAATTTTTTCTCATAAATTTTCAGTTTTTTTAATGTAAATTTGTAACTTTATTTCTCATAAATTGACAACTTTTGTCTCATAGATGTAATTTTTTTTTCTCAAAAATTTGCAACTTTTTTGTCATAGTTTTGCAAAAATTGAACTTTTTCTTGTAAATTTGCAAATTTTTTCTTGATAAATTGGAAACTTTTATCATAAATTTTCCCCAAAAAATCTGTAAATTTTCAGCTTTTTTTCTTGTAAAGTTGTAGCATTTTTTTCTGTAAATTTTCAACGTTTTTGTTGTAAATGTGCAACTTTTCTTCATAGATTTTCAACTGTTTGCTTGTAAATTTGCAACGTTCATCTGGATAGTGTTTTTTTTTTTTTCTAATTAAATTGTAATTTGCAACTTTTTTAATTTTTAAATTGGCATCTTTTATCACATTTTTGCACGTTTAGGCTCTGTGACCACCAAACGTGTTTTTTGTCACCTGACTGCCCTGAACGTCTTTTTTTCAGCGTTTGTGCGCTGCACTCTGGGGGGAAAAAAGTCTGTGCCCAGCAACAGCTTGTGACTCACAGCTCGGCACTTCTTCCTGGGGTCAGACTTTCTACTTGTTTTTTAATAGCAGCCTCTAAATAACAATGGACAGGAAACGTATTCTGGCATTGGTAGCAGCTCTGGATGCAAAATATGCTGACACAGGAAAAAAACAAACAAAACAGGAGTCTGGGTACAGACTGTACCGGCGTCCTATGTCCCGCCCTTCCTTAATTCTGATTGGCTGCTTTGAAAGGTCTGACGTTGACGAGCTCAGTTGTAGTCTGAAAAGTTGAACTCTTTTCACCTCTGAGCACCCTGAGCGTTGCACCAAAGAGCGGCCACCACCGAGAGCTGTTCAGTGCCGAGGGCGCTCAGCGCTGTAGACGCAGAACTATGTAGCGAATGAATAGAAAATAGTCGCCCACAGCGGAAAAAACACGTTTGGTGGACACCCCACCTTATTCTTGCAGATTTGTATCTAATTTACATTTATACATTTGGTGGGAGTGACTAGGACGTTATTCTAAATTTGTGACCCCCCCATCCCCCTTGTTAAAAAATACAAATCACCTTATGATGAAAACTGAAATTCCAAATCCAGTTATTCATCAGATGGTTGTTTTTGTGGATTAATGTCTCTAATTCTTTATGTGGGCCATGACTCATGAAGATGCTGCGTCAATACAGTAAGGCTGCTATTAATCTATAGACCAATCTGGTCGCTGATTTGTGCGTTGTGCCGTCACTGCAGCGACTTGTGTCAGACGATTAGGGTTTGCTGCCAACAGCTGAATGTGCCACCCACATCTTTTAGATATCACACAGTATTGTCAAACATACAAGTAGCTATGACATATTTACAATTCCTATCTGACGGAATAACCACACAGCCCGTGAGAGCGGCACCAACTGGATGTAATGGTGGATTCACGCTACAACGTTTGGACTGCCATTTAATGACGGTTTCAAAATCAGAGACATGAGTCCAAACGTCGAGGACATTACGATCGTGAGTAGGATTTTTTTTTTTTAAATTAAGCGCACACCAACTTTTACGAAGGTTTGCAAGCGTTTGGCTGTGTTTGCCAGCGTTGCATTCATTTTCTGGTACCGGAAGCTCATATAATTTGGCTACAAGTAATTTTCTGTTGCTTTCACCATATCTACAGGCTTATCCTTGTTTAAATTTCAGTAAACCTCTGTAAATGGCTGCACCTAACTAGAGCCCAGCTGTCCCTCACGTCACTTTACTAATGAATCCTTCGTTTTTGTTTGGGTTTTTTTGCGCTGCAGGTCATGAACTTCATGAACAAACTGGCAGGAAACGAGTATGTGGGCTTCAGCAACGCCACGTAAGTTGAAACAGCATGAAGTACATCTGTACATCACTGAGGTCCATCCAGGATCAGGCAGGGACTTGTGAAGGAGCAGTGGTGCAGTTTGAGTTTATGTAACGTCAGCTGAGTCGGGCTGTTTTCTGTCCCAGTTTCCAGTCGGAGCGCGAGTCTGGAGACAGAAACTTCGCCATTGGCTACTACCTGAAGGAGAAAAAGGTATTTGACGCAGCAACTTTGTGTGACATTGAAATAAATGTATATTAAAGAAACTGACAAAAATGAAATTATTGACATTGTACATAAATTGAAAAAAAACAAAAAATCAACAGATTGGAATGGACTTCATGTGTACTTAGTAAAAAAAAATATTGACTGTGTAGTTAAACCTTTCACCTACATATGCAACATGTCTGTGATGGCTAGAAAATTTCCTGCACAAATGAAAATAGCCGAGGACATTCCTTTGTACAAATCCGGTGATAAACACACGCTGTCAAACTACAGGCCAGTTTCACTGTTGCCTCAGTTTTCAAAAATATTAGAAAAATTATTTGTTAATAAGCTTGAAAATGTCATTAATAGGGACAATATGCATTGTAACCTGCAATGTGGTTTCAGGAAAAACTGGACTACCTTATTGGCACTGATGGATTTTATTGAGCAAAAAATTACAGAAGCAATAGAGAGAAGGGAGCATGCAGCTGCAATATTTTTGGATTTGCAAAAAGCATCTGATACTGTTGACCACAAACTGCTCCTAAATAAATGATATACAGGTACATCTCAAAAAATTAGAATATCATGAAAAAGTTCAATATTTTTTGTCACTCATTTCAGAAAGTGAAACCCATCTATTATATAGATTCATTACACAGAGTGATATATTTCAAGTGTTTATTTTAATGTTGATGATTATGGCTTACAGCTCATGAAAACCTCAAATTCAGTTTCTCAAAAAATTAGAATATTATATAAACTTAATTTTAAAAAATAGTTTTTAAATAGAAATGTTGGCCGACTGAAAAGTATGTCCATGTACACAATACTTGGTCGGGGCTCCTTTTGGATTAATTACTGTATGAATGTGGCGTGGCATGGAGGTGATCAGCCTGTGGCACTGCTGAGGTGTTATGAAGGTCCAGGTTGCATACCTGCCAACTTTTCAAACCTGAAAAGCCTAGTAGCTAGCCGGGGTCCAGGGGCCGATGCTAATGCTAATAATGCTAATGCTAATAATAATAATGCTAATATTTGCCAAACAAATATTAGCATTAAATCTAGTTAAATGTAGCTAACAACCTCATATTTCTTCAACTTTCAAACCTGAAAAGCCTAGTAGTTAGCCAGGGTCCAGGGGCCGCAGGCCCCGGTAGGTCCAGGACAAAGTCCTGGCGGGGGGTTCAGGGGGGCGAAGCCCCCCGACGCCAAACAAATATTAGCATTAAATCAAGTTAGAATGTAGCTAACAACCTCATATTTCTTCAACTTTCAAACCTGAAAAGCCTAGTAGCTAGCCGGGGTCCAGGGGCCGCAGTGTCAAACAAATATTAGCATTTGACATAGAAGTCACATATTAATTATATTAAAGGTAAAATATCTAAATCAACTGCAATACTACACAGAGCGAAATATTTGCTGAATCAACAACCCACATTATATACTTTGTATCATTCATTAATACTCCCATACATGACATATTGTACTGAAGTATGGGGAAATACATATAAAACAAACATATCTAGTCTTTATGCTTCAGAAGAGAGCTATTAGAATAATAAAGCTGCTTACAGGGAACCAACAAACCCACTTTTTCTTAAATTAAAAGCTCTCAAGTTGAAAGATCTGGTTGACTTTAAAACTGCAGTAATAATGTTTAAAGCTGCATCTGACTGACTTGAAGTAAATAGTAAGTTTACAAAATATAGATTGTATTATATATTAAAAAAACAAAAACAAAAACAAAACAAACAAAAAAAACTATGATGTACAAAGTTGTTAAAAATTTTGGAGTTAAGTTGGAAAACTACAGAGGAGAGTTAATGTTACGTCATTAAAAGCAGTAGAGTTAGGGTGATTGGGAGGATGAAGAAGGAGTGGCTTAGGCTGTTCCCCGTGGGTGTGGAGCGGTCGATGGCTATATCGGGAGACGGAATTTTTCTTTTGATTTTGGGGGGTTTCCCACAAGTGTGGGAAGGGGAAATTTGTTTGTGTGTAGTTTGTAGGATGAATGTTCAACCACTCATGTTTTTGCTTCTCTGTATGAGCATGTTTACACTGCAAGGTAATCCCAAACTCTCTATTGATCATAAACCAAAGTGTTAATCTTAATTTAACTTCATGGAATTGCAGAGGTCTACAAAATTTAAAAAAACTTAAACAAGTTATGAATAAAATAAAAGACATGGGTTCAAAAATTGTGTTTTTACAAGAAACTCATTTAATAGAGGAGGATATAAAAAGAATTAGGAGTAGATGGCAAGGAAGTGTCTTCACCTCATCATTCTCATCCCGGGCCAGGGGAGTTATGACTCTCATACATAAATCAGTTCCTTTTCAAGTGAAAAATGTAATTGGAGACAAATTTGGAAGATATGTAATCATTCAAGGTTCTTTGCTATTAGAAAATATAAATCTTGTGAACTTATATGGTCCCAATATAGATGATCAGAAGTTCTTTGCTAATTTATTTCTTATCTTATCATCACTTACAGGGCAACATATAATAGCAGGGGATTTTAATTGTACATTGAATCCAGGTATAGATAGATCAACAGGACTGGATTGCACGCACATTGGATGTAGGATGACTATTAATCATTTTATGAAAGAATTGAGATTGTTAGATATATGGAGAGAAATGAAACCACAAGTTAAAGCCTATTCTTGTTATTCCAGTACCTACAAGACATTCTCACGTATTGATTATTTTTTGATTTCCACAGAATTAAGGTCCAAGATTCAAAACTGCTTTTATGATAACATCGTGATCTCTGATCATGCACCCTGTTGTCTAATATATGTAGATAAAAATTGACAAAGGAATCAGGTAGATGGCAATTTCAGCATAAATGGCTTCAGGATGAGGAATTTGTCAAGTATATAGAAAAACAGATAGACGAGTTCTTTGACATCAATACTACACAAACATCAGCATGTGTAAAGTGGGAGGCTTTCAAAGCTTTTATTAGGGGACATATTATTAGTTATACAGGATCAAAATCTAAGAAGACTCGAGAGGAGAGAGCTAAATTGGAACATAAAATAAAAAGTCTTCAGGAAAAAGTGTATGCAGGAAGTGACCCAAGGTTGGAGAATGAATTACTGATTTTGAGAGCTGAATACGACAAAAAATCAGCGAATAGAGCTGCCTCGAGTCTTCTAAGATTGAAACAATCTTTTTATGAACAAGGTGAAAAATCAGGAAAATTATTAGCATGGCAGATTAAACAATTAGAAATTAAAACACCAATTACCAGTATTATAAGTAAAGGACAGGTAGTTATAGATCCTTTAGAAATTAACAGAGCCTTTAGAGATTACTATGAAAAATTATATGATACCAAAAATGAATCTGATTTAACAAAACTAAATGGGTTTTTGAACGAACTATCTATACCGTGTATTCCAAATGAAAACAGGGAGATATTGGAGTCTAAAATTAGTCAAGAAGAAGTTGGGCTAGCCATTGATAATATGAAATCAGGAAAAAGTGCAGGACCAGATGGTCTTCCAGTTGACCTTTATAAAAAATTTAAGAATAAATTAATAAAACCTTTTTTGGAAATGGTTTTAGAAGCATTTCAAAATAATAATTTACCATCATACATAAATAATGCCTTAATTATACTGCTGCCAAAACCAGGTAAGCCCTCTAATAAATGTGAAAATATGAGACCAATAAGCCTATTAAACGCTGACCTTAAGATAATCTGTAAAATTTTAGCAAGACGAATACAAGAAATTTTACCAAATATTATTAATCGAGATCAGAATGGCTTTATAAAGGGTAGACAAGGCTTCCATAATGTAAGAAGACTATTTAATATTATTTATTTTAATAAAGAAGCACCGGATACAGCTCTCCTATCACTGGACGCCGAAAAGGCCTTTGATAGAGTTGAATGGCCCTTTCTTTTTGAAGTCCTACAAAGGTTTGGACTTGGAAATAATTTCATAAAATGGGTTCAAATAATATACAATAATGCTACAGCAGAAATCCTAACAAATAACAATATTTCAAAACCAATAAAAATCAATAGAGGATGTCGACAAGGCTGTCCACTTTCACCTTTACTGTTTACTATGGCAATTGAACCTTTAGCGATAGCGATACGTTTACATTCACAAATATATGGAATTAAAGTTGGACCAACAGAACATAAAATCTCCCTGTACGCCGATGACATAATTTTGTTTATGTCGAATCTAAAAAAATCAATTCCAACCTTGTTGAATTTAATAAAGAATTTTGGGGAAATATCAGGATATAAAATAAATAAAACTAAATCTTCAATATTAATGCTAAATGAGACCCAGAGAAATTACCCAGCTCCTGAGGTAAATCAATTCAATGTTGTAAATCAGTTTAAATATTTAGGAATCCAAATTGTGCCTAAGCTAGAATCAGTCGCCAGTGTCAACTATGAAGCCTTAATGTCAGATATCAATGAGTTAACTCAGAGATGGATGTCACTACCAATGTCGATGATCGGGAGAATCAATATACTTAAAAGTAATATTTTACCTAAAATACTTTATTTATTTCAATACATTCCCTTATCACCACCTTTAGATCTATTCTCAAGAATAAAAAAAAAGTTAGTGGAATTTATATGGAACAACAGGAGGGCTAGATTACGTCTGTCTTTATTATATTTACCATTTGATCGTGGAGGTCTGAAATGTCCAAATTTTATGTTGTATTATTGGTCGGCACAACTGAGGTCTATGACATATTATTTTTCATCAAATGATCTCCCTCACTGGACTGAAATGGAATCATACAATTTACCTTTACCTCTTCCCATATTCATATACTCAGATTCGGCAAAAAAATTACAAAAACAAGTTAAAAATCCATTTGTAAAGCATATGATTAAAATATGGTGTGAAGCTAAAAACTATTTAAAAGAACCACAGTTATTGTCACAATTTAGTCCAATATGGGGTAATCAATATTTTAAACCAGGGAGAGCGGACGCTGTATTTAAAGTATGGAATTTAAAAGGGATACAAAAGATTCAGGATTTATATTTGCCATGTGCAGATAACAATGTCTTTTGAAGAGCTGAGGATCAAATTTAATCTCAATAGAACACATTTTTTTAAATATCTTCAACTTAGAAACTTTATTCGATCAAATCAAAATAAAGCTCTCACTCGACCTATTTACTCATCCTTGGAAAAAATGATGATGAAAGATAGTAAAAGAAAGGGTATTATTTCAGAGTTTTATAACTCATTGACACTATCTTCAAGTGAAAATTCACTGAAAAGATTAAACTACTGGAAAGAAGATCTGCAAATTGAAATTTCAGAGGAACAATGGGAATTGGCTTGTACAGAAGCTCAAACCAAATCAATAAATGTACGCCTTAAATTGATACATTTCAAATGGTTAATGCGGATGTATGTTACACCGGAGGAGTTAAATAGATATAACAAAAATATACCAGATACATGCACAAAATGCATGGAAAGTAAAGGAACCCTATTTCATTGTTTATGGGAATGTAGATTAATAAGAATGTTTTGGGAAGAGGTGAGGGTAACAATTGAAAAAATAATCTCAAAACAAATCATATTGAATCCTAAACTGTTTTTGTTGGGTCTGTACCCAGAAAAGCATAATTTTAATAAAAGTGAAAGAACATTCATAGACCTCAGTTTGCTTAATGCCAAAAAATGTATTGCACTATTATGGAAAAAGACTCATAGACCAGATGTGACTCAGTGGTTAAGACAGATGTTAACAAACCTTCCATTAGAAAGAATAACATATATACTGAAATCAAAGGAAATTGTGTTTGAGAATATATGGAGACCTTTTATTGATTATGTAAAAAATTTAAACATAACTCTTGAAGAAGAAGGTGAATGATGTGTGTGGACCTTGTAAATTCCAAACTGGTGAACATAATATGTATACTTATGTATTGGATTGTCTAGACTAAACAGAGGAGCATTGTTGAAGACTTGATTTTGTTGGTGGTTGTTGGTGTTTTTAGTGCATTTTTTTTTGTAGTACTTTAGTGTTAGTGTTTGATTGTTTGTATCATGTTTGTTAAAAAAAAAAAAGGTTCAATAAAGATATTGTGGAAAAAAAAAAATAATGTTTAAAGCTAAGAATCTATCACTGCCCGCAAATATCCAAAATCTGTTCCAAATAAGGGAGAAACAATATCATTTCAGAGGAACATGTATATTTCAAAAACCTTCAGTGAGAACTACCACCAAGCAACACTGTGTCTCAGTGCAAGGAGTCAGATTATGGAACGATTTTGGACCTGAATTAAAATCATGTACAACGCTTGGACAATTTAAACAAAAACTAAAGGAAGAAATACTCCAAACATATATACAAGATGACATGTAAAATCACATAAGGATCATCATATCCAGTCTGTGTTGTGTTGTTACTTAGTTTTTTTTTTGTCACATTTTGTCTTAGCTTTGTTCTGAATTGTAATCGCTCTTGTTTTGTTTTTCTTTTGAATTCTTGGATGGAATATGGGTGGGCAATACAAGCTGCAGCTTCAGCCATCACCCATTTCAGATGACTTATGTTGCACTGTCCCTGTCAAATAAACTAATCTATCTATCTAACTGTATAATCAGAGGAGTTATTGTTTAATTTGACCTTGTTGGATTTTTTTGCCTTTGTTATATTATTCTGTTTCTTTTTAATCTTTACTTTTAATCTATCCGAAATAAAGATTCATTCGTTCATTAAATTTCTTAACACTGCATAGAACTTTGAATAGGCCAGATGTGATGTATTATGAATACTAGAAAAGCACTCAGAGAGCGCAGACCTCCACCAAGCGCCACAGTTCCCCCCATACAGTGTTTAACATCATAAATAAAATATTGAAAATGGCCCCATCTCGCAATGTTAAATAAAAAAAAAGAATCCTTTAAAATTCCTGGATCCAGACGGTGATCCGGATCACCACCAAAATCTAATCATCTGTGGGATACCCCATTTCTGATAATCTGTGAAAATTTCATGAAAATCCGTCCATAACTTTTTGAGTTATCTTGCTAAGAAACAAACAGACAAACCAACGCTGATGATCACATCACCTCCTTTGTGGAGGTAACTAGAAGACTAGAAATATCAGCAGGGTATACTAGCACTGTTTAACAGACACGTGCGTAAAAGACGGCAAAATCGCTCTGATATTTTATGTGTTTACATGATACACCAAGCATGACAAGGCTTGCAGTTACACAGCACATGTTCTTCAGAATCTTAGGCATTATATAAAATGTATTCTCCCTTTAGAGGTTTCTCTTTTGTTTTGTCTCTTTAGATGTTTATGTTGAATTGTATAATCCATGGTCCATTTGCCAGGGTTGAAGTGCAGTCGTGCAAACGTCTGCAGCAGTTTACAGCGTGTTTACATCTCGCCATGGACGCACGCCTCTCCGGGATTTCGCGCGAGAATAGAAACCTCAATAGCGATAGCGTTAGCTTAGCAAACGCTTCAGGTAAAGCGTAGCAGCGAACCACGAAAAGAAACGCTACTATGTTCTAAATTTAGATATGATTCCTAGCGATCTCGTGTTTGGAATTGCTTTCGTGTTTTTTTTACGATTTAAAATTTTTGACTGAATTTTTAGTGAAAAACTGTAATTTTGATTAATAAAGCCGTAACCCGACTTCCGGTTATGGCTGCCACGTAGGACGGACGTGTCTCGCTCTGCTCTGCTCCTGGAGAAAAAAAAATCGGCAAATAACTCTCTCATTTGGGACAGAACGTATCCCAGCGTTTGGGCGAGGATATGTCGGCGAAGCCTAAGGCTGGAAAACCAGGAAAAGGAAAAAGCGAGCCGCCGAAACAGTCCAAATTAACGGACTTTCAGGTCTGTGACGCAGCAAACAGGGCTCCATATATGGCGGAGGAGGCTGGCAACGCTGCGATTTCTGCGGGGAATGGCGCAGATGCGCTGATGGCTGCCATGAGTTCAATGAGAGCGGACTTTTCCTCTAGATTTGATGGGATTATGACAGCGTTGGAAGGAATAAGAAAGGAATTGGGTGACTGTGTAGAACGAACGGCGCAGATGGAGCTCCGTCTCGCTAGTGCTGAAGATGACGTCACCCGTCTTCAATTAAAGGTGCGCACTTTGGAAAAAAAAAATAAATCTCTGGAAGATAATATGGACGCCTCCCACTTGAGGTGTTTCAGGCACGTCCCACTGGGAGGAGACCCCGGGGCAGACCCAGGACTCGGTGGAGAGACTATGTCTCCCAGCTAGTCTGGGAACGCCTTGGTATCCCCTCTGAAGAGCTGGAGCAGGTGGCTGGGGAGAGGGAAGTCTGGGCTTCTCTGCTTGAACTGCTGCCTCCGCGACCCGGACCTCCGGAAAAGCGGTAGAAGATGGATGGATGGATGGATGAAGATAATATTTTGGATTTGGAATCTCGGTCGAGACAGAATAATTTGAGGCTGGTGGGTCTTCCAGAGGAATCAGAAGGTCGGGACGTATGTTCCTTTCTGGAAAAGTGGATTCCGGAGGTGCTGGGCAGCGAGGAGTTGCAATCAGCAGTGGTTCTGGAAAAAGCACATCGCATTGGCCCACGGAGAGATAAGGGACCGCCGAGGACCTTAATTATGAAGTTTCTTAACAACAGAGACAGGATGAAGATCTTCAACGCTGCACGAGCTAAAAAAGGAGAGATTAAACACCAGGACCAGCAGGTGCGGTTCTACCCAGATTTGGCCACAGGAATCCAGCAATTGAGGAAGCAGTTTGATCCCGTACGTAAGGAGCTGCGCAACCTTGGGATTCGTCATGGTGTAATCTATCCTGCGAGACTGCTGACCACGTATGAGGGCAGAACCCACATCTTCAAGACCCCAGAGGAGGCGCAGGAGTTCATCAAGAAGATCAAAGAAGAAGAAGAGACTGGTGGGAGCTAAGCATGAACAAAATATAAGGTAGAATAATTAAGCATTTGCACAGGCATCTGACTGACTTGAAGTAAATAGTAAGTTTACAAAATATAGATTGTATTATATATTTAAAAAAAAAACAAAACAAAAACAAAACAAACAACAAAAAAAAAAACTATGATGTACAAAGTTGTTAAAAATTTTGGAGTTAAGTTGGAAAACTACAGAGGAGAGTTAATGTTACGTCATTAAAAGCAGTAGAGTTAGGGTGATTGGGAGGATGAAGAAGGAGTGGCTTAGGCTGTTCCCCGTGGGTGTGGAACGGTCGATGGCTATATCGGGAGACAGAATTTTTCTTTTGATTTTGGGGGGTTTGCCACAAGTGTGGGAAGGGGAAATTTGTTTGTGTGTAGTTTGTAGGATGAATGTTCAACCACTCATGTTTTTGCTTCTCTGTATGAGCATGTTTACACTGCAAGGTAATCCCAAACTCTCTATTGATCATGGACCAAAGTGTTAATCTTAATTTAACTTCATGGAATTGCAGAGGTCTACAAAATTTAAAAAAACTTAAACAAGTTATGAATAAAATAAAGGACATGGGTTCAAGAATTGTGTTTTTACAAGAAACTCATCTGATAGAGGAGGATGTTAAAAGAATTAGGAGTAGATGGCAGGGAAGTGTATTCACCTCTTCATTTTCATCCCGAGCCAGGGGAGTTATGACTCTCATACATAAATCAGTTCCTTTTCAAGTGAAAAATGTAATTGGAGACAAATTTGGAAGATATGTAATCATTCAAGGTTCTTTGCTATTAGAAAATATAAATCTTGTGAACTTATATGGTCCCAATATAGATGATCAGAAGTTCTTTGCTAATTTATTTCTCATCTTATCATCACTTACAGGGCAACATATAATAGCAGGGGATTTTAATTGTACATTGAATCCAGGTGTTGATAGATCAACAGGACTGGATTGTACGCACATTGGATGTAGGATGACTATTAATCATTTTATGAAAGAATTGAGATTGTTAGATATATGGAGAGAAATGAAACCACAAGTTAAAGCCTATTCTTGTTATTCCAGTACCTACAAGACATTCTCACGTATTGATTATTTTTTGATTTCCACAGAATTAAGGTCCAAGATTCAAAACTGCTTTTATGATAACATCGTGATCTCTGATCATGCACCCTGTTGTCTAATATATGTAGATAAAAAATTGACAAAGGAATCAGGTAGATGGCAATTTCAGCATAAATGGCTTCAGGATGAGGAATTTGTCAAGTATATAGAAAAACAGATAGACGAGTTCTTTGACATCAATACTACACAAACATCAGCATGTGTAAAGTGGGAGGCTTTCAAAGCTTTTATTAGGGGGCATATTATTAGTTATACAGGATCAAAATCTAAGAAGACTCGAGAGGAGAGAGCTAAATTGGAACATAAAATAAAAAATCTTCAGGAAAAAGTGTATGCAGGAAGTGACCCAAGGTTGGAGAATGAATTACTGATTTTGAGAGCTGAATACGACAAAAAATCAGCGAATAGAGCTGCCTCGAGTCTTCTAAGATTGAAACAATCTTTTTATGAACAAGGTGAAAAATCAGGAAAATTATTAGCATGGCAGATTAAACAATTGGAAATTAAAACACCAATTACCAGTATTATAAGTAACGGACAGGTAGTTATAGATCCTTTAGAAATTAATAGAGCCTTTAGAGATTACTATGAAAAATTATATGATACCAAAAATGAACCTGATTTAACAAAACTAAATGGGTTTTTGAACGAACTATCTATACCGTGTATTCCAAATGAAAACAGGGAGATATTGGAGTCTAAAATTAGTCAAGAAGAAGTTGGGCTAGCCATTGATAATATGAAATCAGGAAAAAGTGCAGGACCAGATGGTCTTCCAGTTGACCTTTATAAAAAATTTAAGAATAAATTAATAAAACCTTTTTTGGAAATGGTTTTAGAAGCATTTCAAAATAATAATTTACCATCATACATAAATAATGCCTTAATTATACTGCTGCCAAAACCAGGTAAGCCCTCTAATAAATGTGAAAATATGAGACCAATAAGCCTATTAAACGCCGACCTTAAGATAATCTGTAAAATTTTAGCAAGACGAATACAAGAAATTTTACCAAATATTATTAATCGAGATCAGAATGGCTTTATAAAGGGTAGACAAGGCTTCCATAATGTAAGAAGACTATTTAATATTATCTATTTTAATAAAGAAGCACCGGATACAGCTCTCCTATCATTGGACGCCGAAAAGGCCTTTGATAGAGTTGAATGGCCCTTTCTTTTTGAAGTCCTACAAAGGTTTGGACTTGGAAATAATTTCATAAAATGGGTTCAAATAATATACAATAATGCTACAGCAGAAATCCTAACAAATAACAATATTTCAAAACCAATAAAAATCAATAGAGGATGTCGACAAGGCTGTCCACTCTCACCTTTACTGTTTACTATGGCAATTGAACCTTTAGCGATAGCGATACGTTTACATTCACAAATATATGGAATTAAAGTTGGACCAACAGAACATAAAATCTCCCTGTACGCCGATGATATAATTTTGTTTATGTCGAATCTAAAAAAATCAATTCCAACCTTGTTGAATTTAATAAAGAATTTTGGGGAAATATCAGGATATAAAATAAATAAAACTAAATCTTCAATATTAATGCTAAATGAGACCCAGAGAAATTACCCAGCCCCTGAGGTAAATCAATTCAATGTTGTAAATCAGTTTAAATATTTAGGAATCCAAATTATGCCTAAGCTAGAATCAGTCGCCAGTGTCAACTATGAAGCCTTAATGTCAGATATCAGTGAGTTAACTCAGAGATGGATGTCACTACCAATGTCGATGATCGGGAGAATCAATATACTTAAAAGTAATATTTTACCTAAAATACTTTATTTATTTCAATACATTCCCTTATCACCACCTTTAGATCTATTCTCAAGAATAAAAAAAAAGTTAGTGGAATTTATATGGAACAACAGGAGGGCTAGATTACGTCTGTCTTTATTATATTTACCATTTGATCGTGGAGGTCTGAAATGTCCAAATTTTATGTTGTATTATTGGTCGGCACAACTGAGGTCTATGACATATTATTTTTCATCAAATGATCTCCCTCACTGGACTGAAATGGAATCATACAATTTACCTTTACCTCTTCCCATATTCATATACTCAGATTCGGCAAAAAAATTACAAAAACAAGTTAAAAATCCATTTGTAAAGCATATGATCAAAATATGGTGTGAAGCTAAAAACTATTTAAAAGAACCACAGTTATTGTCACAATTTAGTCCAATATGGGGTAATCAATATTTTAAACCAGGGAGAGCGGACGCTGTATTTAAAGTATGGAATTTAAAAGGGATACAAAAGATTCAGGATTTATATTTGCCATGTGCAGACAACATAATGTCTTTTGAAGAGCTGAGGATCAAATTTAATCTCAATAGAACACATTTTTTTAAATATCTTCAACTTAGAAACTTTATTCGATCAAATCAAAATAAAGCTCTCACTCGACCTATTTATTCATCCTTGGAAAAAATGATGATGAAAGATAGTAAAAGAAAGGGTATTATTTCAGAGTTTTATAACTCATTGACACTATCTTCAAGTGAAAATTCACTGAAAAGATTAAACTACTGGAAAGAAGATCTGCAAATTGAAATTTCAGAGGAACAATGGGAATTGGCTTGTACAGAAGCTCAAACCAAATCAATAAATGCACGCCTTAAATTGATACATTTCAAATGGTTAATGCGGATGTATGTTACACCGGAGGAGTTAAATAGATATAACAAAAATATACCAGATACATGCACAAAATGCATGGAAAGTAAAGGAACCCTATTTCATTGTTTATGGGAATGTAGATTAATAAGAATGTTTTGGGAAGAGGTGAGGGTAACAATTGAAAAAATAATCTCAAAACAAATCATATTGAATCCTAAACTGGTTTTGTTGGGTCTGTACCCAGAAAAGCATAATTTCAATAAAAGTGAAAGAACATTCATAGACCTCAGTTTGCTTAATGCCAAAAAATGTATTGCACTATTATGGAAAAAGACTCATAGACCAGATGTGACTCAGTGGTTAAGACAGATGTTAACAAACCTTCCATTAGAAAGAATAACATATATACTGAAATCAAAGGAAATTGTGTTTGAGAATATATGGAGACCTTTTATTGATTATGTAAAAAATTTAAACATAACTCTTGAAGAAGAAGGTGAATGATGTGTGTGGACCTTGTAAATTCCAAACTGGTGAACATAATATGTATACTTATGTATTGGATTGTCTAGACTAAACAGAGGAGCATTGTTGAAGACTTGATTTTGTTGGTGGTTGTTGGTGTTTTTAGTGCTTTTTTTTTTTTTTTTTGTAGTACTTTAGTGTTAGTGTTTGATTGTTTGTATCATGTTTGTTAAAAAAAAAAAAAAGGTTCAATAAAGATATTGTGGAAAAAAAAAAAATAAAGCCGTAACCCGGAACGGGGTCTTGAAAACCGGAACCATTACGGCAAAACCGGAGTGGTTGGCAGGTATGAGGTTGCTTTGATGGTGACCTTCAGCTCATCTGCATTGTTGGGTCTGGTGTCTCATCTTCCTCTTGACAATCCTCCATAGATTCTCTATGGGGTTTAGGTCAGGAGAGTTTGCTGGCCAATCAAACACAGTAACGCCATGGTCATTAAACCAGGTTTTGATACTTTTGGCAGTGTTGGGGGGTGCCAAGTCCTGCTGGAAAAATGAAATCAGGTTCTCCATATGACCTCTGTTCAGATAAAAGTAAATTTTGCATTTTATTTGGAAATCAAAGTCCCAGAGTCTGGAGAAAGAGCGGAGAGACACAGAATCTAAGTAGCTTGAGGTTTAGTGTGAAGTTTCCACAGTCAGTGATGATTTGAGGAACCATGTCATCTGCTGGTGTTGGTCCACGGTGTTTTATCAAGACCAAAGTCAGCGCAGTCATCTACCAGGAAATTTTAGAGCACTTCATGCTTCCCTCTGCTGACAAGCTTTATGGAGAATCTGATTTCTTTTTCCAGCAGGACTTGGCACCCCCCCCACACACACACACACACACCCACACGCACACTGCCAAAAGTATCAAAACCTGGTTTAATGATCGTGGCGTCACTGTGTTTGATTGGCCAGCAAACTCTCTTGATCTAAACCCCATAGAGAATCTATAGAGGATTGTCAAGAGGAAGATGAGAGACACCAGACCCAACAATGCAGACGAGCTGAAGGTCACTTTCAAAGCAGCCTGGACCTTCATAACACCTCAGCAGTGCCACAGGCTGATCACCTCCATGCCACGCCACATTGATACAGTAATTAATCCAAAAGGAGCCCCGAACAAGTATTGAGTGTGTACATGGACATACTTTCCAGTCAGCCAACATTTCTATTTAAAAACTATTTTTTTTAATTAATTTTATGTAATATTCTAATTTTTTGATAAACTGAATTTGGGGTTTTCATAGTCTGTAAGCCATAATCATCAAAATTAAAATAAACACTTGAAATATTTCACTCTCTGTGTAATGAATCTATATATGGGTTTCACTTTCTGAAATGCGTGACAAAAAATATTGAACTTTTTCATGATATTCTAATTTTTTGAGATGTATCTGTAAGTATGGTATCAGAGGACTGGCCTACAACTGGTTGAGCAGCTATTTAGAAAATGGGTACTGATTTGTGCATATTAGTAATACTGATTCTGGGTTGTTGAAGGTAATGTGGGGTGCCACAGGGCTTGGTACTTGGGCCTTTGTTGTTTATATTGTATTTTAATGATTTATGTCTGGTTTTGAAATGTATGAAATGTATGCTTTTTTTTGTAGTGGGGAAAATCCGAAACGGCTTCTGGATAAAATGGAACATGAACTTCGAATTGTCAAAAAATGGTTTGATGCCAACAAATTATCCCTTTACCTTGGTAAAACGAAATGCATCTTATTTTGAAATCGTACATTAAATGTCACAGAAAACTTAAAATCAACGATGTTGAAACTGACAGTTTCTGAAACCAAATTTCTAGGAGTTATTGCTGATAATGAACAGGAAAAGTCGCAAACCATGTTAAAAATAAAATGTCTGTCTGTTGCATTATTGTATAAAGCCAAATACTTCTTATGTCAGAAATCATTATGTATATTTGTAGTGGAGAATTTTATTGGATCATTAGGTGTGGTTGCAGTCACCCCATAGTGTCTGTCAGAACACTGATTTATGTTCAGATAAGAATGAAGCAGGCCAGCTAATGCGTTCAAAATGTTTATATAGATGTTGCTTGAGTAGGTGTGTGGTTCTACAAAGATAATAGAACAACATTAATTATTAGCTCTATACGGTACTCAACTTAAATCACAGCTACAGTGTACATATCTGCATCAATATAGGAAATATAAGCAAGTACTGTCAATAAACTTAACAGTCAGATAAACAATATAATTTAACTCCAATATTGGCTAGATAATTACTGACTGACTGAACAACAGACGAGCAAACACACATCTGAAATGTCAGACTGCTAACATGTGTCCGCACATCAATTATCCGATTAGTGGCTAGCAATTAACTCTGCTTTTGCCAGTTGTGGCACGTTAATAAAGGAGCATACTTCACAAAAGTAACTCAGTAACACGCACAGACAGCAGAGCACTCACAGTCCTTGTTTTTCTGGACGCACACAGCAACGGCGAACACGGTACTCGGTGTGGTGCTTCGTATTCCAAACGGTAGTCCAAGAATCAAGTCCGAGTGCGCTGCATTCAGGGGACTCGCGCTGCGTCGGGATTTTGAGTTGAATAGTGAATGCAGCACAGAGCTTTTAGTACAATATTACATAATTCACTAATATTTCCATGTATGATGTACTGTGTTGAAGTTTGGGGAAACACTTATCAAACAAATACAAGATCAATCCTTTTATTACAAAAGGAAGCCACAAGAATATTAACTAACAAACATTAGTACGAGCAGTTCAGTGGAGCAGTGGTTGGCACTGTGGCAGCACGGCAAGAAGGTCTGGGTTTGATCCCACCCCCTGACCACCGGTGACCCTTCTGTGTGGAGTCTGCATGTTCTCCCCGTGTCTGCGTGGGTTTTCTCCAGGTACTCCAGTTTCCTCCCACGGTCCAAAAGCCCGTACTAGGTCAGGTTAATTGGCATCAGCTGGGGATTCTAAGTTGTCCTGAGGTGTGACTGTGAGAGTGAATGGTTGTCTGTCTCTCTGTGTTGGCCGTGCGGTGGACTGGCCATCTGTCCCGGGTCTACCCTGCCTCTCAGCCAAAGATGCTGGGATAGGCTCCCCCACGACCCGAAAAGGATTAAGTGTTAGAAGATGAATGAATGAAAATATGTATGAGATAAACTGTGACATTTTACCCCGAAACATATATTTTGAGAGTTTCAAAGTTTGAAGCCTTTCAAATTTGAGAGTTTCAAGTTTCAGATATTCTGTAGGGGTTGATTTTTTTTTTTTTTTTTTTTTTTAAACCAGCCTCTAGTGGACACTGAAGGAAGCGCAATGAAGCTCTGAATGATGCTGCTGAATGTAGTGTTGGGCAATAAACCAAAATATGGACCCAGACTGATATTAACATTCTGTAACCAACATGATTTTGCTCACGTTTGGTTAGTTTAGCTTCCCCCTTCTATTAATCCCTTCCTCCATGCGTGTGTTCATGCCCTCTTATGTATGTGCACCTAAATAAATGCTTCATATTTGTAAAAAAGCAACCATGCCAGTGCCACATTAGCAGATGGGTTTTATTTGGCGTGCCACTGTATACCTGTAGCTACAGTGCTACACCAAATAAAGCTCGATTCTGCTGTTGTTGTATTCGTCATGCAGTCTCATGTCAAAGCCTCCCCCTTTCATGCTTTCAGTGTTTTCCAGAGGGGACGGACATGACTGCCATCCTGGACTTCTACTTCCAGGTGAGGAGAGCTCCTTCAAATCCTGCTTTTTATGTCCTCCAGCTAATTATAATAATGGTGATGATAAATAATTGATTTCAGATCAGTCTGATGCATAAAGAGGCTGAATAGATGAAGCTAAAAAAGAATTAAGCTCTTCATTCATCCTCCTCTGTCAGTTGTGCTCCATCGAGGTGACCTGTGAGAGCGCCAGCGTCATGGCGGCAACACTGGCCAACGGCGGCTTCTGCCCAATCACGGGAGAGCGTGTGCTGAGCCCCGAGGCAGTGCGAAACACCCTGAGTCTGATGCACTCCTGCGGCATGTACGACTTCTCCGGGCAGTTCGCTTTCCACGTCAGTATCTCGCCCACACTGCTTTCGTCACATGTTTAAAGAGGAGACTTATGCACTTTTACCACATGTTGACACGGTTCCCATCAGCACTGATGAAATGCCAGTGGCACTCTGGTCAAAATGCCTCAGGGTTCAATTATTTCACCACCATTTTAACCCGTTCTAATCAGAAAAACTTATTTCAGTGCATGTTTCTTTAATTGTCTTCCAGGTGGCAGGGGAGGGTGCCATTTTGACACAGTTGTTAGTGGTTAACTCTTAGCACTGGATGGTAAAGACTGACTGAAATAACTAGTATAACTAACGACTGAATGTGATTATCTAAATGCTTAAATAAAGCATTATCAGGGATGGGGCGTGACTCATGAAAGGATATGAAAAGCACTGGGATAGATTAGTCCATGCTAATGCTAGGCAGGCTAGTGCGTTTACCTCTCTCCATCAGAGCTATGTCCAAAGTGGTACCAGGTGGAACATCGACATCTAGTGACAGTAGATGGGATGTATTGAAAAGAGAAATTTTAAGGCCTGACCACAGTCTGACAGCTAGGCTAATACTAGGTGGGCAGCTCTATTAGAATCTCCCCACTGAGGCAGTCTCGGGGTTCATAATTGGAGCTGTCCTGACAGAAAAGTGTGGGCCAGATGAACTCTATCCACACTCGACTTATAATTCAGCAGGTCTTCAGTTAAGGCTCCCAAAAACATCTTGAAAAATAATCCAAGAGGCAGTCGAAGCAAATGTGCATTTATTAAGTAATGTGCCAGACAAATAAATACAAAATGCATGGAGTCCTCCCTACCAGCATGGAAGACCTGACTAGTGCCGTCTAGGCACAGCTTATATAGTTTTTTGGAGGGGGCTGTGATATGTCTGACAGTTTACTTTGGTTGAAGGTCTGACTTAACTAGGCTTTTGTAGGCCCACTTAATTCAGCATTTATTTACCATAACTATATGCATCATATTCTGTACCATTTTCCACATAATTTGATGTAATCATTATTTGCCATTTCATTCTAAATATTTTTCTACAGGGCATGTTATTTAAATCATAGCAACAGGATCATCATCATCATCATCATCCTCACTGTTTTTTAGGTGGGTCTGCCGGCTAAATCTGGCGTCTCCGGCGGGATCCTGCTGGTCGTTCCCAACGTGATGGGCATCATGTGTTGGTCTCCACCCCTCGATAAGCTGGGCAACAGTGTCCGAGGCATCCAGTTCTGCACGGTAACCTCAGCTCTGAGTCTGAAATTAGCTGCGTGATTGTTGGTGGTTTCTCCCGCTGTGCAACACTAATCCTGTGTGGAGCTGCGAAACATACAAACTTTTTTTGTGGTCAAAAAGACGGGGGAAGGAGGACGCTGAAATTGATAAGAGCGGCGTTCCTGTTCCGTTTTTTTTCCCCTTAACATTTGTTCCGTGTCGGTCTGTGAGTTTGTGGGTGAAAACAGACCCGCTGTAAACATGAGCTCGCTCTCAAATCTCCTTTTAGGACCTGGTTTCTCTCTTCAACTTCCACAACTACGACAATCTGAGGCATTTCGCAAAGAAGTTGGATCCTCGCAGGGAAGGAGGAGACCAGAGGGTGAGTCCTCCATCAGCTTCACTCATCATGGCTCTTTTTTTGTTTTTTATAAACATTTTTTTAAGTATAGCACATTTCACAAACATACAGTGCAACAACAAAGAACAAAATGGTGTCTCAGCGCGTCATTTCATGCTTAATCATAGTTTATTTTATGGCAGACATCCCAGTTAACATGATATAAGAGGGAGGGGGGAAAGGGGGGGTGGGATGAGCAGGTGACAGGAGACCATGAGTCCAAAAATGAATCTGTTTTTATGTTGACTTTAGCGGTTATCTTTTCCATTAAATACACTTTCTTTAATCTCTCTCCCCACTGGGGAAGAGTGGGTGGTAGTGGTTTGAGCCAAGAGACAGTAATCATTTTTTCCTCTGGTTTTTAATATATTTCTTTATTCATTTTTTTAATTCAAAGCCTAAAACAGACAAGAGAAAATATGAACTACGTCCTGTGTTCCACATTCAGAGGAAATGACTGTAGAACTGCTGCCTAAGATGGACCAACAGCCCCACCTGCTGGTGGAAAAACATGACTGCTACTTAAAGAAACAACTGGCCCACCTGTGGTGGACAGATGTTGGCCATTTATTTTTTTTAACAAGGGAGATTCACAAATTTAGAATGAGGTACAAACGTATAAATCTGCAAAAATATGACAAAGTTATCAAAGTATAAAAACCACAAATGACTGTTACATAAAATAAAAATGTCACCAGTATCCAGATGAACGCTGCAAATTTACAAGAAAAAAGGTTGATAATTGACAGGGGAAAATAGCAAATTTATGAGAAAAGAGTCAAATATTTAAAGAGAAAAATCACAAAATTGAGAAAAAAGTGACAAATTTATATAAGAAAAAAGTTGGAAATTTATGATGCAATTTAAAAAAAAAAATCACAAATTTATGTGGAAAAAGTTGGAGTTTTGCAAGAAAGTCACAAATTTAAAGGACAATTTATGTGGAAAAAAGTTGGAAATTTATGAGAAGGATGCAAATTTACAGGAAAAAAGTAGAAAATTTATGAAAAAAGTAGAAATTTTACAGGAAAAAAGATAGTTTTACAAAAAAAAGAAAAGTCACAAATTTACACCCCCGATTTACACCTGTGAATGGGGATGGGGTGGGGGGGCAGTTTGCTAACGAGGGATATAACACCCCCCTTCAAATGACCTACCGTATACAGATGTACAAAAACATCAGCGCTTGTATAGAAGTGTTTGACAGAGCCGATGTTGTTTCAGGTGAAGTCGGTCATCAACCTGCTGTTTGCCGCCTACACCGGAGACGTCTCGGCCCTGAGGAGGTACGCCAGCCGGCCGCAGCGCTCGCTCTTCACATTTGAGAGTAACACTGGAACAGAAAAGGACCGCCTGTTGTCCAGCGATCTGATCACTGAAAGTCTGTCTCGCTGCAGGTTTGCCTTGTCCTCCATGGACATGGAGCAGAGGGACTACGACTCCCGGACCGCGCTGCACGTGGCGGCTGCCGAAGGTTGGTTTGCATTTTTCACAGCAGATGTTATTTTCATACTCGGCCAGCAAAAATCATGGAGCCGCCAAATTTTAGACACAGCTACTAACATCTTTTTGCTGTACTTGGTGTTGAATTACCTTGAGGGGAATTTTTTTAATCCTTTCCTTGTTTTAGCTGACAGCTCTGTTGTTTAAACCTTTTCTCCTAGATTTGCAACTTTTTTCCCTTGAAAAATTGGTAATTTGCATAAATTTGCACAAAAAAATCTTAGAAATTTGCATTTTTTCCTCCTGTTAATTTTAAACTTTTTTCTTGTAGATTTGCAACTTTTTATTTTTTTAATATCTTCTCTTATATGTATATATTGTGAAACCAAACCAAATAAAGTTAAACTAAACTAAAAAAAAGTTATTAGATAAAAACAAGACAAACATGAACAATACCTGGAAATTATTAAAGGAAATAATAAATAAGAATAAAACTCATCGAAAAAAACTCTCCTATCTGTACTCTGATAATGAAATTATTAGTGGCAATAACAAAATTGAAGATAAATTCAGTGAATACTTTATTAATGTTGGGCAAACAATTTTCTTCTTCTCCTCCTTCTGGCTGCTCCCTGTAGGGGTCGCCACAGTGGATCATCTGCCTCCATCTCCTCCTATCCCTTCATCTTCCTCTGGAACACCAACCCTCTCCATGTCCTCCTTCACTACATCCATCAATCTTCTCTGAGGTCTTCCTCTTCTCCTCCTGCCTGGCAGCTCCATCTTCAACATCCTTTGTCCAGTGTCTCCACTATCCCTTCTCTGCACATGTCCAAACCATCTCAGCCTTGTCTCTCTTACTTTGTCTCCAAACTGTTCAACCTGAGCTGTCCCTCTGGTCCGTCCTTGTCACTCCCAATGAAAATCTTAGCATCTTCAACTCTGCCACCTCCAGCTCCATCTCCTGTCTTTTGTCAGCGTCGCCATCTCCAAACCATACATCATAGCAGGTTTCACTACCGTCTTGTTAATCTTCCCTTTCACTCTTGCTGCTACCTTGTGTCACAAATCACCCCTGACACTCCTCTCCACCCACTCCACCTTGCCTGCACTCTCTTCTTCACCTCTCTTGTGCATTTTCCATTGCTTTGGATTTGGATTTTTTGATTTTGTGTACTTTATTGATCCCCAGAGGGGAAATTGAGGGCATCCACCTGGATGGGTGAAGCAGCCACAGTACGGTGCTATCCCTTTACCATTCACACACACATTCACACCTAGGGCCACTTTAGAGTCTCCAGTTAACCAAACCTGCATGTTTTTGGCCTGTGGGAGGAAACCGGAGAACTCCCGGAGTAAACCCACACAGGCACAGGGAGAACACGCAAACTCCACACAGATCACTGTTGGTCAGGGGCTGGGATCAAACCAGGGATCCCATGGCCAAGGGTGAGTTGCTGTGCTGCCGCAGTGCTAACCACTGCGCCACGACCCCAGGTGTTTAAACTCATCTACTTTCACTACCACAACTGCTTTCATCTTCACCGTGACACCTGCCTCCCTCTCATTCACACACATGTATTCTGTCTTGCTTCTACTGACTTTCATTCCTCTTTTCTCCAGAGCATACCGCCACCTCTCCAGGTTCTCTTCCACCTGCTCCCTACTCACTACAGATCACAATATTGTCTGCAAACATCATGGTCCACGGAGACTCCTGTCTGACCTCATCTGTCAGCCTGTCTATCACCATGGCAAACAAGAAGAGGCTCCGAGCCGATCTCTGATATGACCCAACTCCCACCTTGAATCCATCTGTCACTCCAACAGCACACCTCACCACCGTCTCACTGTCCTCATACATGTCCTGTACCACCCTCACTTACTTCTCTGCCACTCCTGACTTTCTCATATAGTACCACACCTCCTCTTTTGGCACCCTATGAATATACTTTATCTAGATCCACAAAGGCACAGTGCAGCTCCTTCTGACCTTCTCTATACTTCTCCATCAGCACTCTTCAGGTGTGTTCATACCGAACACAAAGGGGCAACACAAATCCATACAAAGTCAATGGGAAGATGCGAGTACGCGTGAATTTTCGTCATCGTGCATTCGCGTCAGCTAGCTAGCTCGCTAGCGGACAGAGTAAAATTATCACCATTGCAGAATAAACTAGTAAGAAAATAAAACTCACTCACCGGGAGACAGGAGGACCAGGAACTCTTCAACTGAATTGGGTTTTTGGAGTTTTTCACCCACAGTTTCCAGCCATGAATGTGCAAGCTAGTTAGGATGCTAGCAACAAAAACACCCATCTTCTTTGAAGTTTTGAAGGCTTAAGACAACATTTTCAGGTGAGCCCCCAGTCGGATAATGTAAACCTAAACATGACGTTATTTTGGAAATTTCCACAGCAGGTTCAACACAGCTGCAGAAGTTATAAAGGCAACTTCACCTGTCTGCATCTCACTCAGAAGGAGAAATCAATATGGGTGGGCAATATAAGCTGCGGCTTCAGCCATCACCCATTTCGGATAACTCACGTGGAATTGTATAGTAGAAGGAGTCTTTGTCTAATTTGACCTTGTTGTTATATTATACAGTTTCTTTTAACCTGTAATGTACTATCCGAAATAAATTCATTCATTCATTCATTCATTCATTCAAAGGAGAAATCATGCCTGTTCACGTGTTTACATTGAGTTATTATGTAATCATGCTGCGCGAAAAATTTGCCCCTTCACCTTTGGTGTGAACACAGCTTTAGAGCAAACATTGCATCTGTAGTACTCTTTCCTGGCATGAAACCATACTGCTGCTCACTGTCACTTTTCCTGCACGGTGGCGCAGTGGTTAGCACTGCGGCAGCACAGTTTACCCTTGGCCGGGGGATTGTGGGGATCGTGGGATCGTGGGTTCGATCCCAGCCCCCGACCAACAGTGATCTGTGTGGAGTTTGCATGTTCTCCCCGTGTTGCGTGGGTTTACTCCGGGATTTCTCCGGTTTCCTCCCACATGCCAAAAACATGCATGTTAGGTTAATTGGCTGTTCTAAATTGTCCCTAGATATCTGTTTCCTATAGGCCCTTAGAATAGAGGGTTAGTATTAATGAAAGCGCTTTGAGTGGTCTTTGTGACTAGAAAAGCGCTATATAAGTGCAGGTTAGTTAGTTAGTTAGTTAGTTAACCTGGTATCAACAACTCTTTCCCATATTCATAGTGTGGCTGATCAACTTTATGCATCTGTAGTTACTACAGCTCTGAATATCACCTTTGTTCTTGAATTGATTGTGACAACAATGTGGTTTCAGAAAAAATGGACTACATTGTTTGCACTTTTAGATTTCTTAGAACAATGCTATGTGATCCTGTGCGCACCGGTCCATAAGTTTTGGCAGAAGACGTGAAGACTTACTGGCATGGCTTGGGAATCATATTCCATCCTCACCCACACTTTGCATCTTAGGTGATTTAAGTGAAATAAATATAGAGGCAAGGATGTCGCACATGCAGTGTTTCCTCTGGCTTAAAGACCTTGGCACGGTGGCAACACATTTTTCCCCGGGGGGGGGGGGGGGGGACATACCGGAATATGTTAATTTTATACTCTTATTTCTTTTTAAAATTTTACACCATACCGTTGCATATGGAACTTACCATTTGAAGTATTGTACAACCGAGGCTTGAATATTAGGCCAGTTGGGGTCCCACCCAGACATCCTGTGTTTGGACTTTTTAGTGGTGTTATCCTTCTCTCCTTCCTCTGCCTGAACACTTCCATCTCCTTGGCTCCTCTCTTCTGTCTCATCTTGCCCTCTCTGAGCTCTGTCTAATTCAGGTTCTCTCTCTGTCTATGGTGGTATACAAACAGGTTAGAAAATATCAAGTGTCATGTTTTGTCCTGTAGGATTTTTTTTGTCATGGTTTACATAAATGACAAAAATATGTGTATTTTTTTGTATTTTTATTCTAGTGTTTCTTTTTTCCATTGAGAGAGTAGAGAAGGGAAAGAAGCTTTCATAATAGTAATGTACTCATACTTAAATTATATGATCAGGTGGGTATAGTAACCAGAAATTCTACTCATGTAAAAGCAGTGCTTTGAAATTAATAATTAAAAGTTGACAACCAAAAAATTCTAGTTGAGTTAAGGGTACAAAGAGCACCCACTTAAAAACTTGAGTAATGACTTCAGTCTTGAAGGTTTGAGGTTTTTCTCAAAAATTTAAGATAAGATAAGATAAGATAAGCCTTTATTAGTCCCACAATGGGGAAATTCCAGGATTGCAACAGCACAGGGATAGCAACACTCAGAGCAACAATCAGAAGGCAAGAAAAAACAAGAACATCTAGTAAACATATGTCCATATTACTATAAATGTATATATATAGACACACAGTGCGGAGCATTATGGTTGGTTGGTGAATGTGCAGCAGAAAGTCTAAGCTCTCTCTCCGCGGATGCGGCGGGCCAGCTGGAAGTCTTTGGGCATGATGGTGACCCCTTTGGCAAAGAAGAGACCCACCAGGTGGGCCTCGCTGGTCTCCTGCAGAGCCATGACGGCGAAGCTCAGGAAACGCAGGACGGTCTTGAAGTCCTGAGCGATCTCCCTCACCAGGCGCTGGACAGGCAGCTTACGGATGAGCAGCTCCGTGGATTTCTGGTAGCGACGGATCTCTCTCAGAGCCACGGGCCTGTGACGGCGAGGCCTCTTCACTCCGCCGGTGGCCGGAGCGCCTCTCCGAGCAGCCCTGGTGGCTAGCTGTCTCCTGGGGGGCTTCTTCCTCCAGTAGATTTTACGGGCGGTCTGCTTGGTTCTTGCCATCGCTCTTTATTATTCTGTCTTATATTTCTTGCACGCCGCCTAAACTCCAGCCCGGCACCCGCGTCGTTTTCGCTACAGCTCCCGGTATGTCGAGTTTTCCATTAGCACCGGGCGGCAGCCAAGTGCTAGCTAGCACTAGCTCCTCCCCGCTGTAACGTCTCCCGCTGCAAACCGTGGCTCCGTCCGCCGACCCGGGAGACCCCCGGGGCGATCCGTGCGTCCGTGATATATATACAGAGTGAAAGGTGTAGAAAGAAGAAGGAAGATAAAAAAAAAGGCTGTTGCAACGGGCAGCCGACTCGTGTGGCGCCACCGGTCCGGCGGAACCGGAACCGGAATTTATAACATTTAACACATAACAATTTATAACAATTTTCTAATAGTTTCTACTTTTCTCTGTAAATCTATCTAAAGCTGAAACCATGTTCCTCAAATTTGTAATTTCCTTTTGTAAAATTGACTTTTCTTGTACATTTGAAACTTTATTATAAATTTGTGGATTATTTTGACAAATTTTTGTCTGTTTTTTTTTTTTTAAATAAAATTACTGTTTTGTTTTTAGATAAATTTGAAACAGACTGTGGTAATATTTTTTAACTTTTTCCTTATAACAATTTACATTTTTGACCATAATTTTGTAGTCAGAACAGAACAATAATTTAACTCTGATTACAAAGAAAAAATATTAATAAAATTGTATTTAATGAAATAAATTAACTTAAATGACCAAGGATGCCGTTATTTCTGTTATAATATTTCTTTATATTTACCTCCGCCAGGCCGAAAAGGCCAGGAGGAGGTAATGTTTTTGCCGGGGTTTGTCTGTGTGTCTGTCTGTCTGTCTGTTTGTCTGTTGGTTAGCAAGATAACTCAAAAAGTCTTGGACGGATTTCCATGAAACTTTCAGGCGTTGTTGGAAATGGTACAAGGAAGAACTGATTAAATTTTGGGGATGATCCGGATCACTGTCTGGATACAGGAATTTTTTAAAGCATTTTTCATTCAACACTGACATACGGCTATTTTCAACATGTGCGCAGGCGCAATGGAGGGCGCTGGTCATCGTGTCTGACCAACATAAACTCTGCCTTCTTCAACGTTTTAGGCACAAAAGCACGCGGAAAACTGTGTTTGCGCGACGCTGCAAAAGCTGAGACGGGCAGCTGTCCGCCGGCGGATTATTTGGCAGAAATTCCCCGGGCAGCCATAGGCGCTGCGCAAAAACGAGCTGCTCGGCAGCGTGCTGTGTGCCTGTGTTTGCGCAACGCTGCAAAAGCTCAGACGACCAGCTGTCCGCCACTGGATTATTTGGCAGAAATTCCCCGGTCAGCCATAGTAGCTCCGCAAAAAGAAGCTCTCTGCCGGGCAAGTTTCCAAATCATCTTTGGCCGGGAGCGCAACCCCAATAAAGATAAAGATTACATGTACCACGAAGGTCGAGTGCAAGCAAGATGTTTGTGTCTGTGAACATTCCGTCTTTTGGCGAGTTGATACGTAACGATGTTTACAGTTTGATGAGAAGGTTGCTGCCATGTAACAATCATCTTGTCACTCACACTTCAGCATTTGGAAGTGGTGGCGTTCCATTTTATACTGAGTCCAATATTGTATGTTATTGTTGTTACAAGACCGCCGACTGTCTGCTGATCTGTATATACTTTTATTTATTTATTTATTTATTTTCTACGCCTTTTAGTTCTGCATTTAATATGAACCCTGAGTGTGAAATAAACGTTTGAATTTTGAATAAAACCCACGCCAACCCGTCTACCTAATTGGCATCCGTCAGTGAAGCCCTCAGTGCTGCTTTCAGTGATCTAAAACGCTCACATAACCCATTGGCCTGTGGGTTGTACGCAGTTGTGTCAGGACTTCTTTTGTTTTTTCTTTTGAATTCTTGGATGGAACATGGGTGGGCAATATAAGCTGCGGATTCAGCCATCACATATTTCGGATAACTTATGTTGAACTGTATAATCAGAGGAGCTATTGTCTAATTTGACCTTGTTGGATTTTATTACCCCCTTTGTTATATTATTCACTTTCTTTTAACCTGTACTCTTAATCTATTCGAAATAAAGACTCATTCATTCATTCATTCAATTGCAACGCCCCCAGCCTGGGAGTTTGCAGATGCACGACATGGACACAACACCAACACTTATGGGGGGAACTGTGGCGCTTGGCGGAGGTCTGTGCTCTCCGAGTGCTTTTCTAGTTATAGTTGTTGTTGTTTTGTTTTTTTTAGAAATCTCCTCACCACCCAGACAGCAGGGAAAACCTCCCTTATTTTGAATTCAAATGTTGACACATTTAGTTAGTCTGAAGGCTGCTGATGGATTAAAGTCATTGACTTGGTGAATTTCGGTCATCTTAACATTCCAGGTACATAATAGGGAACTGGAGCGGACTCTAAAGACATAATTCACCACAATATGTGTTCATGTACAGAATGATCTGTTTAGGCAGTTATAGTTGTGCTCTTTCGGGTAGTTGTGCTCTTTCGGGTAGATGGTGGCCCGTTAACCTGGGAAGGTAGCCCATCTAGGGGATGGTAAACCCTGATTTCAAACCTCCGTTGCCTTGCGGCATACTCGGTCACAGGAAAGGCTTCGGGAGTCAACCTTGAGGAAAAATCTGGAGTCGGAGTCCCTAAGGCAGTTCTCTGTTGTGCTCAACATCATTCTGGCAGCTCCTGCGACGGCACTGGTGCCAAACTGTAGCAGCCCTCCTGTTCCTTTGGATTCATCAGTGACATGGAGAGGGGGGACATGCTGTATGGGCAACATCTTGTCTTCCATATCTTCCTGCCCAGGCTTGAATCCTACCAACGCTGGAAGGTAGAACACCGGACCACTGGAGAGGACACTCCAGCTTCGCCTTCGGCGTAGACAAAACACGGGGGATGACAGTTACTGGTTATAAGCCACCGCTCAACTGGCGTAGAGCATGGCGCCAGGGGTTGTTCCCGACGGTGGGAGGGATCATCTGATCTCACTGGACAGCTACCGCCCGCCTCAAGCTGGGCAGCCCCCAGCCAATAAGGTATTGTCCCGCCACAGCCTGCTTTCCTCATTGGGTGCATGAGGATGAGGTGAAGTCCGAACGGCAGGCTGAGAACATTCGCACCAGGCAAGACAACAAAACAAAAGAGACCAACTCTAAAACTGGGAACTTGGAACGTCCGCACTATGATGACAGGACTCGCTGCTATCCTCAAGGACATCAGCGACACCAGGAAGACTGCTATCATCAATAATGAGCTGAAGAGACTGGAAGTGGATATCGCCACTCTCCAGGAAACACGGTTGGCTGACGCAGGCACACTGAGAGAGAAGGACTACACGTTCTACTGGCAGGGAAAGGGCAGTGACGAACACAGGGAACACGGAGTGGGCTTCGCAGTGAAGAACACCTTGCTGAAGATGGTGGAACCGGGCAACAATGGCTCTGCACGACTCCTCACCCTCCGCCTTAACACCACTCAAGGCCCAGTCACCCTCGTCAGTATGTATGCCCCAACACTGACAGCCACACCAGAGACAAAAGACGAGTTCTACGAGAATCTCGCAACAACTGTCAGGATCATCCCCAACTCTGAACAACTTATTCTCCTTGGAGACTTCAATGCCAGAGTGGGTGCTGACCACGACTCCTGGCCCTCCTGTCTTGGACCATTTGGCGTGGGCAGAATGAACGACAATGGACAGCGGCTGCTCGAGCTCTGCACACATCATGATCTGTGCATCACAAACTCGTTCTTCAAGACCAAGCGCCAACACAAGGTTTCCTGGCGACCTCCACGTTCAAAGCACTGGCACCGGCTGGACTTGATCCTGACCAAGCACACCTCACTGAAGAACGTGCTAATCACCCGCTCGTTCCAGAGTGCAGATTGTGACACAGACCATTCATTGGTGTGTTGCAAGGTCAAGATGCAGCTGAAGAAATTCCACCTCACCAGACAGCCTGGAAAGGCACGGATTGACACCAGCAAGATGGCCCAACCAGAACTTGTTGAGCAGTTTGCCTCCACCTTTGTGAAGGAACTTGGTGAACTACAAGAAGGAGAGTCTGCAAAGCAGAAGTGGGAAGAGCTGCGAAACACCATCCACCGCACAGCCTTGGCTGCCTTTGGGAGGAAGACCTCGAAGTCACAGGACTGGTTTGATGCCAAGTCGACCGTGATGACCTCCATCATTGAAGCCAAGCGCTCAGCACTTGCTGAGTACAAGAAGTACCCAAACGAGAAGAATCTCCAGATCCTTAGGGCTGCAAGAAGCAAAGTTCAGCAGACTGCTCAGCGCTGCGCCAACGAGTACTGGACTCAGCTCAGCCAAGACATTCAAACCGCTGCCATAACAGGGAACATCCGTGGTATGTACGACGGCATCAAGAAAGCACTTGGTCCGGCTCAGAGCAAGACGGCCCCCCTCAAATCCTCCACTGGGGAGATGATCACGGAAAAGAACAAGCAGATGGAGAGATGGGTGGAGCACTACTCCGACCTCTACTCCAGACAGAACACTGTGACACCGTCAGCCCTCGATGCCATTGATTGCCTGCCATCCATGGATGAACTTGACGCCGAGCCAACCATCGACGAACTCAGCAAGGCCATTGATAGCTTGGCCGTTGGCAAGGCACCTGGCAACGACTGCATACCCCCCCGACCTGATCAAGCACTGCAAGACCGCCCTACTGCTGCCATTGCATGACGTCCTCTGCCAGTGCTGGAAGGAAGGTGCTGTACCACAGAACATGAGGGACGCCAAGATCATCACCCTCTACAAAAGGGGAGAGAAGCGACTGCAACAACTACAGGAACATCTTCCTCCTCAGCATTGTTGGCAAAGTCTACACATGAGTTGTCCTCGTTCGTCTACAGAAGCTTGCCGAACGTGTCTACCCCGAGTCTCAGTGTGGCTTCCGCGCTGGGCGATCAATGGTGGACATGATATTCTCCATCCGCCAACTCCAGGAGAAGTGCAGAGAACAGAACATGCCCCTGTACGTCACCTTCATCGACCTCACCAAAGCGTTCAATCTGGTCAGCAGAGAGGGCCTTTTCAAGATCCTGCCAAAGATAGGATGCCCACCAAAGTTGCAAAGCCTCATAGAATTGTTTCACACCAACATGCAGGGAATGGTGCAGTACGACGGCAACATCTCAGAGCCATTCAATATACACAGTGGAGTGAAACCGGGCTGTGTACTCGCGCCAACCCTCTTTGGGATTTTCTTTGCTATGCTCCTGAGGCATGCCTTCAGCACAGCAACAGAGGGAATCTACCTGCATTCAAGATCTGACGGCAGGCTTTTCAACCTCGCCCGCCTGAAAGCCAGAACCAAAGTATGTGAGGCTCTAATCAGAGATATGCTGTTCGCAGACGACGCTGCAGTCGCGACCCACACACAGCAGGAGCTTCAGACCCTGATGGGCCGCTTCTCCCAGGCATGCAAGGACTTCGGGCTTACCATCAGTCTGAAGAAGACTAACGTCTTGGCGCAAGGCACGGAAGCACCACCAACCATCACCATTGACGACTACGAGCTGGAGGTCGTGAATCAGTTCACGTACCTGGGGTCCACGATCAGCAGCAACCTCTCCCTTGATACAGAGATCGACAAGAGGATTGGAAAATCAGCTTCCACACTCGCTCGCCTCACCACACGAGTGTGGGAGAATCCCAAACTCTCTGTCAAGATGAAGATGGCAGTGTACAACGCCTGCATCATCAGCACACTGCTCTATGGGAGTGAGACGTGGACAACATACGTCCGGCAGGAAAAGAGACTGAATTCCTTCCACTTGCACAGCAGTCGCCGCATCCTGGACATATCCTGGCAAGACAAAGTGCCCAACACAGAAGTCCTGTCCCGCGCCGGCCTTCCCTCCATGTTTACTCTACTCAGGCAGCGCAGGCTCCGCTGGCTAGGCCACATTCACCGTATGGAGGATGGCAGAATCCCCAAAGACGTCCCCTACGGAGAACTGGCGACTGGCAGGAGAGACGCTGGCCGCCCACAGCTGCGCTTCAGAGACGTCTGCAAGAGAGATATGAAGGCCCTGGAGATCAACACAGAGCGCTGGGAGGACCTTACAATGGACCACTCCAAATGGAGAGGCACCCTGACCAGACAGCTCAAGGCGGGTGAAGAGAAACTGACTGCTGCAGCAGATGAAAAAAGGACCCGCAGGAAGAACCGCCACAGACCCAGCAGCATGGAGACCATCCACAAGTGTGACCTGTGTGACAGGGACTGCCATTCGCGCATCGGCCTGTTCAGCCACAGGCGGTGCTGTTCCAGCAGAGTAGACATCTAGGATTCTCTTCCGTGGTCATCATAGACCAACGGAGGCCGATGAGTTGTGCTTCCAGGCTTTCTCATCAGGCACCTCTCGAGGCAGCCGCTGAAGTAGCTCAGTTTAGAGTGAAAATAGAGCTAGCGTTTTTAGCTGTTGCTTTTTGTCACTGCCACTGGAGAATAAAAACGGCACGCCTGCTCATACGAGAAAAGAGAGAACTTGCCAGTCTCTTCATTCCCTCAATTCCTACAGAACATAACTTAATATTGTAGTGGCTGGTGAAATACGTCCTCAGCAATTCATCAGTCCTCCGCCTTTCCCATCATATGAAGCCAGCTGCATATGAATTCTAACCACGTCTCTTAGCTAAGCGACTCTTCCATTATGGCTCCTGTTTCGAGCGGGTTAAAACCCTGATAAATGCCTCCAGTGCTTACATACCTCTTATGATTTTTTTCTGTGTTTAAAGTACTTTAACAAACTCATGTCTTTGTCGGACAGTCGCACTTTGCGAAACGCTGCTTGCTGACTGACTGGAAAAGTCATGTGAGTGGGGTGCTTCTAAACTGCGCTGATGATGGCCACGCACGTTGTTCATGTGCACGCTTGCGGAAAGTCTTTGCTTCATATATTTTTCTTAATAAATTCATATCTTCTTGGCAAGGCGGTAAAATTTCTGGCGAGGCGGCCTGCCACCGAGAAATGTTACCATAGGAAACCCTGACATGGTTCTCGCTGCCTTATGCATCGCAAAGAAAACTATCCTCATGAATTGGAACTCAAGAAATAATTTGTGTACAACTCATTATAATAACTTACTATCAGATTATATTAGCCTGGAGAGAATGTCTACCTCCTCAAATAACCAACTGGCTGACTTTAATTCTCTCTGGTCCCTGCTTATTAATTCTATAACCTGAGGGGTGGCGGACGGTGGCTCACTCTCCTTGATTCCTCTGGCGGCTGGCTGCGCCCTGACCACGAGGAGTTTCTGTGACTCACTGGGGTCGGTGTCTGGGGAGCCTGTTCTGGGGTGGCTGTGTGTCTGGCCTGGGGGGGGGCTGCAGGGTGGGCTGGGGGGGTGGGCCGGCTGGCCTTGCCTTCCAGGTGGGGCTGGGTTTGGCCCTGGGCCCCTGATACCGGGGGGGTGGGGTGGGGGGCTTCCCTCTGGGTCGGGGTCAGGTGTGTGGCGGTGGTGCGGGCCAGCCCCAGCATGTCCTTGCACAGTGGGGTCGTGCCCTCCCCGGGGCCCCGGTGTGTCCTGGGGAGGTGCCCCCCCCGGTCCTCCGGGGTCTGTGGGTGTGAGTGTTTGTGTGCATGAGTGTGGGTGTGTGTGGGCCTGCGGGGTTGTGTGTGGGTGTAGGTGGGCATGTGTGATGTGAGTGTGGGTGTGTGCGGGTACCTGGAGGTGGAGAATGTGTGTGTGGGTGGGGCAATGTTGTTGGGTGGTGGGGGAGGGGCAGACCATCTGGTGGCCTGGGGGTTGGTGGTTCGGGACCTGCTTTTACCGGCTGCCCTGCCGTCGTGTCTCAGGGCGGGGCGCTTTGTCGCATTGCCTCCAGTGTCCTTGGCATCAGGTGTGTGTGTGTGTGGTTGGGGGGGCCGTTGGCACGGGTTGGCGGCCGTGTTGCTGTCAGTTTGCTCCGGGATGGCTGTGGCTGCAGGGCGGCCTGCTGTTGTATGTCCAGGGTGGGTGGTTGGTGGGCACTCTGGGGTGTCATTTGGCATGTGGGGCACCATATGGGTCCAGCCCATTGTTTATTATTGTGATTATTGTTGTTGTGTATGTTCGTGAGTGCAAGGGGTGTGGGTGTGGCTGCTCCATCATGCTTGTGGTGCTGGGAGCGCTGGGGCGCAATGCTGGCAGATCCTGGGCTGTTCGGCCTGGCAGCCCTCGCCCTGGATTTGGATCTGGGGACAGTTGGTGGCCTCCTGAACCAGTTTGCAAGCTGGCTTCTGGGGGAACGGGCCCCCTTTTGGACCGCCTCCCTCCCAGCCCCCCCCCCCCCGATTCTGGGTGGAACATACATCTTCTTGGATACACTTAGGGTTTTGGGGTGGGGTTGTGCCGCACTGTGTCGGTGAAGGGGATATCTCTGTCTGCTGCACAGTGGGGCCGCCCTCACCTCAATTTTAATTGCATTTTAGATACTGAGGGTTTAGGGAGATGGGAGCCCCGCTGCCTATTGCAGTGGCTAGTGGTGCTCCAACTACTATCCCCCCAATTTTAATTGCATTCTGGTAGATTACACACCTGCACACAGTCACATCACACAACTAACACACACCCATCATGATTTGTGTATGGGGGTGGGGGGAAGACCTGTTGCCCTCCTTCTGCCGGGGGCCTGGGGCCCGTCATGTTGTCAAAATCCCTGGGTGCTGTCGAATGAATAGATGCAAGCAAGGGAGTGAGAGAGTGATTGAATAAGAGAGTAAGCGAGAGTGAGGGAGTTATGAGTGAAGATGGTGATGATGGGGCAGTTTTCTGTGGTGCTTTGCATGTCGGGTGGCATCTCGGAGTGACTGCGGTGGTCCGCTCATCAGTTGCTCAGGTGGGCATTGGGGGTGGTGGTCTGCTTCTGTGTGTGTGTGTGCAGTGTTTTGCACAGGGCGTGTGATGCGTCAGTGCAGTAGTGTTGGAGTAGTATTGCTTGTAGTTAGTGCATGCTGCATGCTGCCTCTGCTTGCTACTTTCTGCTTTCAGCTACCACCGCTGGCTAGCCCTCTGTTTTCGGGGGTGAAAAGAGGAGCCAAGTGCGTAAGTCTCCTCAGCCGGTACATAGCCTCTCCACTGCCAAGACTTGTACACGCCTCCTCGTGGCCGCACACGGCAACTGGTACCTTGCGGTTTCCAGGCCAAGTTGTATGGGATCTCGGAGCAGCAGTGGGCCTCAGAGTCGCAGCATGCAGGCCCACTGGTATGTGGACACGCCCTGCTGCCCATCAACCACTGCCCCGGTTGTGGGTAAACAGCCCCAGTTATGGGCAAATAGCAAAGACCTCAACGGTGGACCAGGCGGAGGATGATGGTTGACCTTTGGAAAACATCACAACGGCTGGGAAGGCGGACGAAGGCTGCAGCAGAAACAGGTCACCAGTCGTCTTGGAGTCCATGCCACTGGATCCTGACCCCGATCTGTCAAGATCTGTGTGGTGGCTGTATGTGCACCAGCCTCCCCACACTAAACAATTTTACACACAGGCGTCTTCTTCATGGGAATCCACCTAACATCCCGGGTTAAGTCCTGTGGCGACCAGTAAGTGGCGACGGGGGCAGGATTGTGAAGTCTGGAAGCCCCTAGTCACAAGCTGGCACATCAGGCGGTGGATGCCAGATGATCGCTGGGCTCTTGGACCGAGGCAGAAAGTGCCCTTTGGTAGCTACATCCACGACTGAGCAGTCCTTTTTAGGATCCACTCTGCTCACCCTTGATAGGGAAGGGGCTAGAAAAGGTGCCCTAAAAATAGCCTGCCTCAAACCTCCCGTCTGGATTACCGCGTTCAGAAGGATCACCAATTTGCGGTCAGAAACACAGAACTATGAATTTTGGAACCTGGAATGTGCACACACTGACGGACAGTGCAACCAGTGACAGGCCGGAGAGGAGAACTGCTATCATTGCCAGAGAACTGAGGAGATGCCGGATTGACATAGCTGCTCTCTCAGAAACACGATGGGCAGAGGAAGGCCATCTGAAGGAGGAGAAGGGTGGATATACTTTCTTCTGGAAAGGAAAAGCAGCAGATGAGCCCAGGATCCATGGGGTTGGGTTTGCCATCAGGAACCAACTGATCAGTCATCTCTCTGAACTCCCTGTGGGAATCAGTGAACATCTGATGACCCTCCGTCTGGTGCTTGCCAACAACCAGATGGCAACAGTCGTGAGTGCTTACGCACCTACCCTTGTCTCCAAGGAGGAAGTGAAAGAGACCTTCTATGCCTGTCTGGATGAGACACTGTCAAAAATCCCCAAGGAGGATAAGATCATTCTTCTGGGAGATTTCAATGCCAGAGTCGGTCGAGACCACCGCTTCTGGAAGGGCACCATTAGCAAGGAAGGCATTGGAAACATCAACTCCAATGGAGTTCTGCTTCTTGGCAAATGTGCTCAGTATGATCTCACCATCACTAATACCATCTTTCGCCAGAAGAATAAATTTAAGGCTTCATGGAGACACCCTCGTTCTAAACAGTGGCATCTTATTGATTATGCCATTGTCAGAACCAGGGATCTGCACGATGTAAACATCACTAAGGCCATGATCAACTCCGACGATTGCTGGACAGACCACCGCCTTATACGATCCATGATGTCCATCAAACTTAAGAGGAAGAGGAGATTGCAGAAGAAGCAGAACCGGCTGAGACTAAACCTTGAAAGCCTTTATGAAACTACCATCCAGCAGCAGCTTCAGTCTTCTCTTGGAGAAAGTCTCAAACAGGAATATCCAGAGAACATCAAAGAGCACTGGAACCTGCTTAAGTCCACTATCCTTAACACCTGCCAAACCATCCTTCGGTACAAGTCCGGAAAACATCAGGACTGGTTTGATGAAAATGATTCAGAGATAGAACTGCTCATCTCCAAAAAAAGGGGAGCCTTTCATGCCTGGCAAAACGACATTACCTGCAAGGCCAAGAGACTGGCTCACTCTAGAGCCAAGGCTGACGTCCAGAGCCGGGTGAGACAGATTAAGAACTCCTGGTGGTCAGAAAGGGCAATGGAAATCCAGCGTCTGGCAGACTCTGGAGACACCAGAGGCTTTTTCAGTGCCATTAAGGCTATCTATGGCCCAAGCCATCGTGGTTTGAACCCATTACACTCAAAGGATGGACAGGAGCTGCTGAAGGACAATGAGTCTATTAATAAGCTATGGATAGAGCATTTTCAGGAACTCCTCAACCGTAACACTGCAACCCAATCAAATTTCATCTGTTATATTCCTCAGAGTCCCATCAGGGAAGACATAGGGGTACCTCCCACCTTATCCGAGGTCCAAGATACCATCAGGAGCCTGAAGAACAACAAGGCCACCGGTCCAGATGGGATCCCAGCTGAGGTCCTAAAGGAAGGTGGTCCAGAACTCCTGTGCTGTCTCCATGCCCTCCTTCTGAAGGTCTGGGAAAAGGAAGAACTCCCCTCAGAGCTCAGGGATGCTCTGATCGTGACCATATTTAAGAAGGGGGGCAAAGGTGATTGTGGAAATTACAGAGGCATCTCACTCCTGTCAACAATTGGCAAGGTACTTGCTCGTGTTCTCGCAAACCATTTACTGCCACTTTCTGAGGAAATACTCCCAGAATCACAGTGCGGCTTTCGTCCATCTAGAGGCACAGCAGATATGATCTTCACTGCCTGCCAACTTCAGGAGAAATGCCGTGAGCACAAGTTGCCATTGTACATGGTTTTTATAGACCTGACAAAGGCCTTTGACTCAGTAGATCGCCAGGCTCTGTGGAGCATACTGTTGAGGTATGGCTGCCCAGAGAAATACATCAGGATTCTGAGGCTACTGCATGATGGAATGACAGCCACGGTGCTAAGTAACAGCGGCTCCATGTCTGAGCCTTTCACCGTGGAGACAGGGGTCAAACAGGGATGCATCATTGCACCCACCCTGTTTTCTATCTTTATTGCTGCCATACTTCACCTCATTGGCAAAGACCTACCACAGGGAATTCCGATCCAGTACAGAACCAATGGTAGGCTCTTTAACCTTGCTAGGTTCAAAGTCAAAAGCAAGGTTAGAAACACCACCATTATGGAGCTCCAGTATGCAGATGACAATGCCATAGTAGCACACTCCGCAGAAGACCTTCAGGGTATCCTGAATGCCTTTGCCAAGGCATATAGAGCCCTGGGTCTAACCTTAAACATCAAGAAGACCCAGGTGCTACATCAACCTCCACCCAATCAGCCATTTATTTCACCTATTATAAAAGTGGACAACACCCCTCTCGAGAATGTTGACCACTTCCCCTACCTCGGCAGTCTTCTCTCCTCCAAAGTGGACATTGACTCTGAGATCAGCCATCGTCTGAGCTGTGTCAGTGGAGCATATGCCAGACTCAGGATGAAGGTCTTTGAAGATCGAGATCTCAGGATCCGATACCAAGCTCTTGGTCTACAAGGCTGTGGTTCTTCCCACCTTGCTGTACGGGGCAGAATCATGGACCATCTACAGCAGGCACCTGAGAGCTCTGGAGCAGCTCCACCAAAGAACTTTGAGAAAGATTCTGAGGATTAAATGGGAGGACCGACGCACAAACATTAGCGTTCTGGAAGAGGCCAAAATGCCCAGCATTTCCACCACAATAATAAAACACCAATTACGATGGACTGGCCATCTTATTCGCATGTCTGACACCAGTCTCCCAAAACAAATTCTTTATTCTGAACTGGAGAGAGGTTCGCGGGCTCCAGGAGGGCAAAAGAAACGATTAAAGGACAATATTAAAACAAACCTTAAAAAATTCAATATCTTATCTCCTGACTGGGAGCACATGGCTCTAAACAGGCACCGATGGAAGGAAGCGGTGCAAGAAGGTGCTGCACACTATGAGAAGGAAATCCACCGTGTTGCAGAAACAAAACGACAGCTCCGCAAGGAAAGACAGAAAAAGGCTCCAGCACGACCACAACCCACCACCTTTTTCCCATGCCAACATTGCACCAAAATATGTGGGTCACGGATCGGCCTCTACGCCCACCTGAAGACCCACAAGTAGACGCTCCCACGAGGAATGACTGTCATCCTCGCTCCGAGTGACCGCCAATGATGATGGTCTGCTTCTGTGGCCACGGCTGCCCTGGGGGGAGTCGGCGGGGGTGTGGCTGCTGGCATGTGCCAGCACCCTTCTCACCCGCTGCCAGGTGCTGGTGCGCGTTCATGCTCGCCGCATTTGCATCTCAGTCACCCTGAATAAGTGACTGAATAAGGGTGAATAAGTGTTGGGGAGAGCACAAATGGATATGAGTAGGTTGGCACGTGAGTGAGTGTGTGTATGGGTGAACATGAGGGAGTGCGGGTGACTGAGGGCGAGTGGGAGCAAGATTGAGCTGGTACAGGAGTGGGAGAGAGTGGGTGGGTCCAGGAGTGCAAGTGTGGGATTTTGTGGGAGAGAGCGAGAGTGAGTGGGTGCGTATGAAAGCATGAGGGTGTGAATGCGTGGGAATGGGTGTGTGTGCAGGTCGGGAGGTGCTGGATTGAGGGAGTAGTGCTCCTTGGCTGTGTGGGCTCCCCTGGATGGGGGGGCTTCTTTGGGTGTGGGGGTCCCCGGGGTGTGTGGCAGCGGTGGTGCTGGGGGGAGGGGGGGCGAGCCTGCTATGGGGAGCGTGGGCTGGTCTTCGGCCTGGGGGGGGTGGGGGCGCTGGCCTCCTGGCACCTGGGGGCCGGTTTTGGCCCCGCTGGGGGGGGGGGGGGGTCCGGGAGCGTGCGCCGACCACCTGGTGGCCCGGCCTCCCTCAGCCATCCCTTCTGGGGTGGATGCCTGGCTCTCCTGGGGCTTGCTGGCCTTGGACATTTGTGCTCTGTGGGGGTTGGTGGCATTGTGCTGCTTGCTCGGGGTTTCCGGGGGGGGGGGGAGTTGCTGTGACCGGTCACCCTCTTCATATGTTTCCTGACAAACCACACACATGTACACACTTATTTTGTACGCTCGCTCATACACACGCACATGGATGCACACATACATACAGTATGTCTCTCCTTTAACAGGTGTGGATATCAGACTCGTGTTGAGACCTCTTCGGTGAAAGAAGCAGTCTGTCTTTTGTTTGTTTTAGTTGTTGGTTTGTTTGTTTTCTTTGTCTGTTCCTCTCCCTTTTCTCCCCCCCCCCCCCCCACACCTCCTTTCCCCATTCCCCTCCTGTTGGGTCTTTCATGGGTAAAATAATTTAAATAAAGTATTAACAGTTATTACAAGAGGAGTTTACAACAATGCACAGTACCTATATATGTACTGTACAAAACTCCTTTTGGCAAAGTAAATCTGTTTGGCACAGTAAGGGTAGCAGATTTCTGTTTAGCTCACCTAGCTGCCTGACAGGACAAAAGGGGAAAAAAAGTTTCAAATGCAACTGAAAGTAAGAAACATGCTGTTGCAATTTTTCTAGACCTACAAAAAACTTTTGATACTGTTGATCATAAACTGGTGGGTTGTCCATCGGATCCGATGATGACGTATTGCATTCTGCAGCTCATCGATGCACACAAAGGTGGCTCTGCAGTCCTAGCCTGGTTGTGCAGAGTCTTGAACAGTGGGGGCATTGGAAGTCCGTTGTTGTGATCACTGCTGATGCAGCTCTGTGTCGCTTTTCTCTGGCATCAGTGAGTTTCTGGCGTCGTGCTTCTTCGTAGTTGGCAGCAGCTTTGTGGATTAAGGCTCTCCATTCTGGTCTGTCCATAGCACGCTCCTCCAGTTCCTTCGGCTTGACGTGACACCACTGGATGTTTGCTTTCACAGTATCTTTGTATCGCAGCTTTGGACGGCCTCGGTTTCTCTTGCCGAGCTGGAGCTCACCATACATCAGGCGTCTTGGCATCCTAAACTCCTCCATTCGGATGACATGCCCCACCCATCGAAGTTGGGCCTTAATGAGCATGGCCTCAATGCTGGTGGAGTTGGCACGCTCCAGGACCTCCAGGTTGGTGATGTGGTCTTGCCAGCTGATTCCGAGTATGGAACGGAGAGCTCGCATGTGGAAGTACTCCAGCTTTTTGACGTGTCTGCAATACAGCATCCATGTTTCACAACTGTAGAGGAGGGAGGGGAGTACCACAGCATTGTAAACTTTCAGTTTCATTGATAGCCGGATACTGTGTTGGTTGAGCACTCGGGTGCGGAGTCTGCCCAGTGCCTGGCTAGACTTGCCGATTCTCGAGGCAATTTCTTTGTCCAGGGAGCCATCACAGGAAATGGTGCTTCCTAGGTACTTGAAATGTTCGACATTGGCAAGTGGTGTGTCGTCGATGACAATGTTGGGTGCAGGTGGATGAGTGTTTGGTGCAGGTTGGTGAAACACCTCCGTCTTGCCGAGGCTGACTGTCAGGCCGAAGAGCTTTGAAGCCTCAGAGAAGCGGTCTAACATCATCTGCAGGTCGGATTCTGCATGGGCCACAAGGGCGCAGTCATCAGCAAAGAGGACTTCTTGGAGGAGGGTTTGCAGGCTCTTTGTCTTGGCAGTGAGACGACGCAGGTCGAAGAGGGAGCCATCCAAACGGTAGCGAATGTAGACCCCCTTCACCAGGTCTCGGACGGCATGGGACAGCATGCAGGTGAAGAACACGTTAAATAGGACTGGAGCTAGGACACAACCCTGCTTCACACCATTGCTGATTGCAAAGGCTTCCGACACATTCCTGCTGGAGATGACCTGGCCAGTCATACTGTTGTGGAAAAGCCTGATCATCGATATAAACTTTGGCGGGCATCCGATACACTCTAAGACTGTCCAGAGGGCCCCTCTATTGACCGTGTCAAAAGCCTTGGTAAGATCTATGAAGACAGAGAATAGGGGCATGTTTTGTTCAATGCACTTCTCTTGGAGTTGTCTCATGGCAAAAATCATATCAACAGTACTTCTGCCAGGCCTGAAGCCGCACTGTGCCTCTGGGAGATTCTGCTCTGATACTGTGATAAGTCTGTTGAGTATGACTCTGGCAAAGATCTTCCCTGCGATAGAGAGGAGGGAGATGCCCCTATAGTTGCCACAGTCTGATTTGCTTCCCTTGTTCTTGTAGATGGAGACAATCAGGGCATCACGGAAGTCATCAGGCATCTCCTCCTCTTCCCAGATACTCTGCAGGACATCATGAAAGGCTTTGAGGGCGTTGGGGCCTGCCGCCTTGTAGATCTCAGCAGGAATGCCATCCTTTCCCGACGCTCTGCCCGAGTTCGTCTGAAGGATCGCCTTCTTAATTTCGTCTATGGACGGGGGTTCTGCGAGCAAGTCTTGCATTAGCTGCTGGGGGATCTGGTTCAGTACGTCTGCGTCAACTGATGAGGGTCGGTTAAGCAGATTACTGAAGTGCTCTTGCCAGCGCTTGATCAAGCCCTCTTGGTCTTTAATCAGGGTCGAACCGTCCGAGGACAGCAACGGGGAGCAGCCTGATGCGGAGGGGCCAAAGACTGTCTTCAGAGCACTGAAGAATTTCTTGGAATTGTGGGTGTCTGCATAGTGCTGGACTTCGGCCGCTTTATCCTGCCACCACTGGTCCTGCATCAGTCGAAGGTCGGACTGGACTTTTGCCTGCAGAGTTTTGAATCTTTCACGCTTGGAGACGGAGGATGGGTCATTCTGCCACTCGATGTAAGCCTTGTTCTTAGTATGGAGGGCTTCTCTGATCTTGTCATCGTTTTCGTCGAACCAGTCTTCATGGGTTCTAGTTTTGGCTCCGAGCACTTCCTTTGCAGTCTCAGCGACGGTATCTTTGAAGGAGGACCATTTCTCGGAGCTGCTTTCAGAGGTCAGACCATCTTGGAGTTTTTCATCAAGTGCTTCTTGGAACTCTGTCAGACAGATTGGATTCTTCAGTCCGGTGACTTTGTAGGAGGCCCTGACAGCCTTGGGTCGATTTCTGTGAGGCGGAGCGATGTGCAGTGTCATTACAACCCTGACCAGCCTGTGATCAGTCCAGCATTCAGCACCTCTCATGGCACGGATCACTCGGACATCCCTGATGTCACATTGGCGTACAATGACAAAATCGATCATGTGCCAGTGTTTTGACCTCGGGTGCATCCAGGTGGTCTTGTACTTGTCTGCCATCCTGAACAAGGTGTTAGTGATGCAAAGGCTGTGTTCTGCACACTTGCTGAGGAGGAGCAGGCTGTTGTCGTTGATCTTGCCTACTCCGTGTCTACCCAGAACATCTTTCCAGTTGCTGGGGTCCTTGCCTATTCTAGCGTTGAAATCGCCAAGCACAACAAGTTTGTCACTCTGTGAGGTTGACCTAATGACCTGGTCAAAGTGTTCATAGAACTGCTCTATGAACCTCTTGAGTTTTTTCTTCTTTTGTATTATTCGACCGCTGTGAGGATGAGTCCGTCAGCCGCGGTAAGCTGACCAGACGCTAAAAGGGCAAGCATTTGTCTGGGGCACCTTTTCTAGCCCCCTCCCTCGTGTGAGGGTGGGCAGTGCTGTCCTAAAGAGGCTGCCCAGTCGCCCACAGGTGCTGCCGAACTGTCCTGTTGCCCTTGGATTCAGGAGCAGAGCGACCATTTGCCCATGGACCGCCTGCGTACAGGTTTGTGACTATAACCGCCAGTGATCATCTCCACCTGTTGCTTCGCCACGCGCCCATTGCCGCAGGACTTGAGGGGTGTGGGTTGACAGATCAGTAATGAGTTGCAAAAGGGACCTGTGTGTGAAGGCTTTATAGTGAGAAGACCATTGCACAGGGGCAATCCCACTCTCTCGGCCTGGGGAGTCTTGATCCAGTGGCACGGGAAACCGTTACGACAGGAGGCTGCCAGGTTGCAGTGGATGACCAGGACTTCTATCAGTGCCATGTCCTGCTCTAGGCGCTCCACAACACTTGCTGCCACCACCTTCACAACCGTTGGATCTCAGGTGATCTCTTCCGCTCATTCCGCCGGGAGTCAGTCTTCGCGTGCAATAGGTCTGACACGGCCCAAGCCTAACTCACTGAGGGTTTCAGACCCGTCAGCTACCTTCACCTGGTTCAGCCGGCTCGCCAAAGCCGTTGTCCGGGGGATGGCCACTGTTGCATGCGACAGCTTCGAGGAGCCACAGGTGAAAGTTGAGTGTCAGGTGAGGACCAGTGGCAGGCGAGCTGCGCTGGAAAGGACATGGCGTGTCCCCCTTGCCAAAGGTACTACCTCTCCCTGACACCCCAACCCCCCCCTTCCCGATCATAAACTACTCTTGGGTAAATTACAGCAGTATGGTATCAGAGGACTGGCTTACGATTGGTTATGCAGTTACTTGGAAGACATTTATCAATATGTCCACATTAACAACACTGACTCAGCTTTGCTGAAGGTAACCTGTGCCACAAGGTTCTGTGCTTGGCCCATTATTGTTTATTTTGTATATTAATGATTTATGTTTGATTTCCAAGTCAATGAAGTGTATTTTGTTTGCTGATGACACAAGCTTTATTTGTAGTGGGGAACATTATGAGCAGCTTCTGGATACAGTAGAACATGAATTACAGATTATTGAGAAATGGTTTGACTTAAACAAATTGTCTCTTCATCTTGGTAAAACTAAATGTGTAATATTTGGAAATTCCACAGTAAACACCAATAGAAAACTCAAAATAAATGACGTTGAAATTGACACAGTTCTGGAAATCAAATTTCTCTGAGTTATTGTTGATAGTAAATGAAATTGTAAATCACATATAAATTATGTCAAAACCAAAATGGCCAAACCAACAGCTATACTAAATAAAGCAAAAGACTTATGTCATAAATCATTATGTATTTTATACAGTTCACTCATTATTCCATATATGTGCTATTGTGTAGAAGTTTGGGGAAATACTTAAAGCTATACGGGTCATAAGTAAAAAACCTTATCATGAGCCAACAAACTGACTATTGAATTAGGTGCCTTAAAATTTCCAGATTTGGTAGATTACAGTACAGTTCAAATAATGTATACCGCAAACAGTGGAGAGTTACAACTGAATATTCAGAAGCTGTTTAAAATCAGAAAAATGCATACAATTTACGAGGAACTGTTGTTTTTGTAAAACCTCATTTTAGAACTGATACAAAGCAACACTGTGTTTCTGTTGAGGGCACTGAACTCTGGAACAATTGTCCTGACAATATTAAAATGTGTAGAACAAAGTGTTTAAGAAAATGTACAATACAAGGTAAAGCTACTTTCTCAGTATCATGTATCTGTTTAGAATATGACAGTTTTGTTTTGTTTGTTTTTCTCATAAATTAGCAACTTTTTTCTCATAGATTAGCTTTTTTCCCTTGCAATTTTTCCAACTTTTTTCCTCAAATTTTATTTTTTCTTTAAAAAATTGGCAATTTTTTTTCTTGTATAGTTTCAACTTTTTTCCTCATTAATTAGCAACTTTTTTTCTCATAGATTAGCTTTTTTCCTTGTACCTTATGTTAAATTAGTGAATACCCCCATCTCCTTGTTAAAAAAATAATAGATCGCCCATTGAATATGTATTATGTAAATTACAAGATGACTGCATTTGTTTCTCTCAGAATTAAATTATTTCTTTTTTTAAATTACATGATTACATATTTTTTCCTCTAACTGATCTGGAAAATGATTGAAAATGGTAACAAATGGGTGATCAAATACTATGGCTTATTTTGGACATTTTTGAATAAACTGGACTAAGTGCAATTTTATCTTTAATTTGTATTTTTCTGTTGTTTTGATATTAAAGATCTTTTTGTGTGTGTGTTTGTGTTTAAGGACATGCTGAGGTGGTCCGCTTCCTGCTGGAGGCCTGTAAGGTCAACCCGGTTCCCCGAGACAGGTCTGGTTCATTCTCAGTTTTAATTTTATGCAGGGTGTTTACGTTGGTCCGGACTTTGAGACTTTTCAGTTTGATTTGGACCAAAATTTTAGGTGTGAAAAGGCCCAACCGTCTCCGTAAAGCAGTCTTTATTAAGGTTAATTTTGGCATGGTACAGTTACTTAATGGCAGAAGCTGCGTTGTTCAGCTCATGAACAGAATCCATGCAGAACCCTGCTACACTCTGCTCTCTGTGTCCCTCCATAGTTGGTTTGGATGGTACCGCCGCAGCCATTTCATCACGCAGCTCACCCACATAAACGCAGCTGCAGCACGTTTGTTACTTGTTTCACTCTGGCTTGTATTACAGCGGCACGGTCTATAGTCAGTCGTCTGAGTTGCAGGGCGAGTTTATGGGTGCTTCTAAGTTCATTTTGCTATTGCAGCAGAGCAAAAATGAATTTTGTGCCGGCCGAAAGGAGGCTGTCGTAATGCTCTTAATTGCAAGGTCAATGGCTTAATACTAATATGATGGCATTTAAATGGGGGGGGGGAATCCATTTTGTGCTCAGGACAATGTGAGATTGTTTACAAAGTGAAAATGCATTTAAGGGCAAAGAGCTTTTAAGGAGCTTTTTAAGCTCCTCCTCCACAGCCCTGCTCACACTGGGGAGATTTGTTCGTAATTACGCACAAACTTCATCTGAACTAAGAAGGAGTGAGCCGTTTATTTGTCTTGAGGTCTGTTATTTTAAACGATTGCTGTTTTAACTCAAAACAACCGTCAGGATGCTTTCAGTTTGAATCATTCTGTTAAAAGAATGATGGTGGATGAGGTTAAAAATCTGTCATAATTAGATAATGATGAATGTCAGTTTTGCGCTCACCTGTTGGCTCTTCTCCAGGGCTGCAGTGACAGCTCTTTTCCCAGTATAGGACAGACTGGTCACACTGCGGTCTGGTAGTTAAATTGAGTAGAGGATGATCTGCTGAAACCCACGCACCTTTTTTTCCCCTGTGTAGTGAAAAACTGCCTACTGTGCCGTCAGATAAACTGTTGTCATCCAACAGAAAACAGCTGAGTTTGAGTTTTTCATTAATCGTGACACGATTAGCGCAGTGGTGCCTAAACTGGGCTGCCTGAAACCTTCTGGTTTCTGTCGGAAATTTTGTAATCTCACTTCTTAATTGGTCCAAAAAACTGCAAATAATTTACTGTTGTTGTGCATTGGTGCACATGTGCAGAATTTACTTTATGTACCTTGGCTGCTGTTAAAACTGATCAACATGTAGATAAAACATGGCTGCATAAAATACTGTATGTTCTCATTTCACAATATTGGAGGCAAAGTGGTGTTCCGACATGGAACGGTTTCTCTAATCGAGGGCGCGTGTCTGCTGCAGGTGGGGGAACACGCCGATGGACGAGGCAGTGCACTTCGGCCACCATGATGTGGTCACCATCCTCCGCGACTACCACAACCAGTACAGCCCGCCGGAGAGCAACGCCGACAAGAACGCTGAGAAGAACGCCGAGAAGAACCTGGACGGGATGCTGTGACGGCAGAATCAGGCGGCGGCGGTGGTGACGGAACAGCCAGATGAACATCTTCAGTGTAAAAGCTCCCCGTCATGTCACCTCCGGATGTTTTTGTACTGCTGTGTTTTAGTTCTGCTGTAGCTTTTACCGTGGAGGTTGTTTTATTCTGGCAACAGGAAGCAGCCGCGTGGGCGGCATGGCGTGGCGGAATGTATCCTCTGTGATATTTATCCTTGTACATTACTGAGGTGGGGGTGAGTCACTGTAAATACGTGTATAGTCGTGTGTCTGTGTGGCGGAGGAGTCGGCTTCCATTTTAAATGTTTGAGCTTGAGGTCAATATTTTATTTTGTTGAACTGTGAGTCCAACGCTCAAACCGCAGTTCTTTGACCTTATCACGGAGCAGATGTGACGTAATCCAAGCCAGCCAAAGCAATTCAATTCAATTCAACTTTATTTATATAGCGCCATTTCACAACAACAGTCATCTCATAGCACTATCAACTGAAGGGGGGACCCCCACAGCTGCAGAAAGACCCCAGCAATCAGGCGATCCCCTGTGAGCAAGCACTTGGCGACGGTGGAGAGGAAAAACTCCCTTTTAACAGGAAGAAACCTCCAGCAGAACCAGGCTCAGGGAGGGGCAGTCATCTGCTGCGACTGGCTGGGGGGTGAGGGGATAGAGAAGAAGAAAAGAACAGACATGTAGAGAGCAAACAGCACGATGGGGACTCAATCTATGGGAGAGAACAAACAAATGTTAATGACCAGCAAAAAAAAAATATTTCATAGAGAGTGAGGAAAGGAGTGAGGCCCAGTGCATTACTGGAGGTCCCCCGGCTGACTAAACCTATTAGCAGCATAACTAAGGGAGGGTTCAGAAACACATGATCCCTCCCTAATTGTAGGCTATATCAAAAAGGTAGGTTTTAGCCCTATTCTTAAAAACAGAGATCAAGTCTGACTCCCGAATCCAGATTGGCAGCTGATTCCACAGGAGAGGAGCTTGATAACTGAAGGCTCTGCCTCCCATTGTACTTTTGGAGATTCTAGGTATTACAAGTAATCCTGCATTTTGGGAGCGTAGTGCTCTGTTAGGATGATACGGTAGTATCAGATCTTTTAAATAAAAAGGAGCCTGATTGTTTAAAGCTTTGTAAGTAAGAAGAAGAATTTTAAACTTAATTCTAAACTCTATGGGAAGCCAATGAAGGGAGGCCAGAACCGGAGAGATATGATCTCTCTTTCTAGTACCTGTTAAAACTCTTGCTGCAGCATTTTGGATCAGCTGAAGACTTTTTAAAGATGTTTTAGGACAGCCTGATAGTAAAGAATTACAATAATCTAATCTCGAGCTAACAAAAGCGTGGATCAGCTTCTCAGCATCACTCTGAGACAAGATGCTCCTAATCTTGGCAATATTACGCAAATGATAGAAGGCAGTCTTAGAAACAAATTTAATATGTGAATTGAAGGACAAATCCTGATCAAAAATAACTCCAAGGTTCCTCACAGAGCTATTAAGAGAAAGAGTAACTGCATCCAAACTGAAAGTTTGATTTGGAAAGGAATTTCTAAGGTTTTTTGGACCAACAAGAATGACTTCAGTCTTATCTGAATTTAATAGCAGGAAATTACAAGTCATCCAAGCTTTGATTTCCTTAAGACAGGCTTCTAACTTGGCTAATTGATTAGTATCATCTGGCTTCATTGACAGGTATAATTGTGTGTAATCTGCATAACAATGAAAATGTATACAGTGCTTTCTAATAATGTTGCCTAACGGAAGCATATATAAACTAAAAAGAGTAGGGCCTAGCACAAATCCCTGTGGAACTCCATGACTAAGCTTTGAGCTGAAAGAAAACTCATCATTTACATGAACAAACTGGAACCTATCAGATAAATAAGATCTAAACCACTGCAACGAAGTTCCATTAAGTCCAACATAGTGTTCTAATCTATCAAGTAGAATATTATTATATATAATATTATCATTACATCACACAAAGCAGAGTTTGTGTGATGTAATGAGAGTTTGTACATATCAGTGGCGGCGCTGCCGTGAGGAGACTGAACCTCTGAGTGACTGAGAGCGTCCGCCGGCGACAAGCTAAGACTTACTTTGAAAAACATCACGGCGCTACATCGGGTCACTCAGCAGAGGGGAAACCTCGACCCTGTAATCAGAGAGCTGTTATGTATTTATGCATTTATTCACCTGTTGCACATTTACATTAGTCATTTTTTCACTGACTCTTATTTCCCAACTGTAGACCAGTTTGGAAACTTCTTGATGATTTTTTTTTTTTCTTTTGTGTTGCAGCGCCGCCATTACTGCGGTGATCAAATGTTCTACCCACGTCTCTTTGATGTTGCACAGCTTTAATAAATACAGAAATGATTTAGGGCTGGGCAGTGACCTCAAATCAGCATCACGATTAACTGAACAATTTATTTCGGTTTCAGTTTTAATAACGATTTTTAAAGTTTATTTAAGAAGGTCTACAGCGGTACGTCTGTAAACTAAAGACGCACTGTGGTGGATATAAATCCCCTTAAAAACAAATCTGCATCATCTAAAACAGTATCTTACGCACTTTTTTCCACAAAAAAGACTTTCATTATCTGATAGTTGCTTGTGAAAAACTTTTCCCTTTCCCCCCCGATTCAAACGGTAGGAACTGAGTATTCTAACCAGGCCCGCCCACGAGGACCACGGCACACAGACGTCTGCAAGCTGGCACGTTTGACCAGAAAATGATGGCATTGAAGATTATCATGGAGATTATTCGTCATTCTTAGAGCATTAAAGACTCAACACGTTGTTGTCATTTGTCTGGTTCAGCTTTGTACAAGAGAGCCAGCTGGGCCACACAGAGCCCACAGCAGTGGGTGAGGAGGTCTCCTGAAGCAGAGTGAACACGTCAGTTCTATACGGACGTCCACAGGAGGCCATAACACACACACACACACACACACACACACCTCTGTAGTCCATTAATCGGTGACAGATGAGCTCCACACAGGAAACCCGTCAGCCCCCTCCACCATCCCCTACGTCTCTCTTCCTCCCGCCTTTAACGTGCAGCAGCGTCTCTCCAAAAAATTCTGAACAAACAGATCAACTCGTGCAGCATCTTAACAGTGGCAAAATTTTCCAGTCTGGGGGAAAGTCGCAGATTTAAAAATCTGGAGGAAAAGTTCTCAGTCAAGGGGGAAATCCCAAATTTTTGAGTCGGGGGGGGAGAAAAGTCGTATATTTTTCAGTCTGGGGGAAAGTAGCAATTTTTTATTTTTTTTTTAGCTTGGCTCAAAAGTCACAAATTTGTGAGTTTGTAGAAAAAAAGTCTCAAATTTAACAGTTTGAGGGGAGGAGAAAAGTGACACATTTATTTGACAGGGGTGGGGTGTAACCACTGCAAATTTATGAGTGTGTGCATTTGTCCGGGGTGGGCAGATGATTGACAGGTCTGTCAGCTGCGCCTGATTGGCTGAAACAATCAGGGCTCCAAACCTCACATTCAGAGAGGAAATAGAGAGCGCCAACTCACACGATTATCTGTAATTAGCGCCGCCATTTTGTTTTAGTGTAACTGGGCGCCCAGTGTCCCCGGCCAGTGTCATGACTGTATTGTGTTCTGCAGGCTTTGCTGCAAATTTAGCACAGTTTCTGTGACTTTTAAGCGCCTGTTAATGATATATGGTAGATATTGTGAACTTGTGAGGTGCAATACAATACATAAAAGAGAAATATACTAAGATTATATATATAGAAATTACACGATTGGGTGCCAATAGCCATTGAATAGGAGTGTTAGATCACTTTGACTGTTTGACAGCTCATGTCACATGTGTCAGGAAAGATGCACCCCCCCCAATAAATAAATAAATATTTATTTTTTTACCTTCAGCCTGAATTGGCCGACTGGTATTGCTATCACTTTGTTTTTTAACCAATATTAATTTTAAATAATCAGGTTAATCTTTTTTTTCAGCTTTTTTTAGCAATAACTAACATGACAAGTTTTGATAACTGGCAGTCCATTGCAAATGAATGTGTCAAAAGTACTCAAAACAGACCATTTCATCATATTTTACCGTAAAACGGGGCTATAAGGGACGGCTGGGTAATAAGGGACACTTTTCTTGGAAATGTTTTAAATGTAATTCTGCTTTTTTTATTTTGAGCAGGACGCTGAGTTGTGTTGCTATTGTCAAATATCCATGAATCCTTAAAATATTTGACAATAACAACACGAATTACATTTAAAACATTTCCCAGAAAAGTGTCCCTTATTACCCAGCCGTCCCTTATAGCCCCATTTTACGGTACATATCTTTATTGGTGCATCTTGTTCATAGTGGGTTTTCCATTTATTAAATAATAGTATAAGTAGCCTATAATTATATTGTATATTAAAAATACTTCAGTTCGTCATTAACACAGTGAAATTGTTATGATTTCTACTGACAATATCAATTTGACAGGTATAATATACAGTATATTTTAGTCAATCCAACATGCATCCACAGGTGTAGTAACATAAAAAGTCGAACTGAAAAATGTTAATCCAAATAGTGTATACATTATATATAAAGTATAGCTACAGTCACAAGGTCTACATACATTGTGTACACTAAATATGTATACGAGACATGCTGATATAATATAATATTTGATAATTTTCATCAATTACTAATTTTTAAAGCACTATACTGGTAACAGGTAAGGCAATACCTTGTGACAAATCATGAAAACATCTAACCATATATATATACGTATATATGTAATTCAATAATGTGAAATGAGTTGTATTATGCTTGAAGACTAGTTGACATAAATTATACACTCATTTGTGTGTGACCTTGATGTATTTTCTTCATTTACGAGACTTTTTTTGTTCATTTTGTCTATTGTGCAACTTCAGCTCACATCCTTGTTAATCATTGAATAATTAAAGCAGTTGATAACAGAACATTGTGTTCCTTTAGAACCTGAAGTCTTTTTTCGCTTTGTACCAGTAGAAGCAGTAGAATAAGAATGATAAGCATCAGGTTCTGGCGAAATTTCTTCTTGAAAGCAGCTCGATGCCATGTTGACTTTGCTGTCTCAAGGGACGCAGTTACACAAAAACAAAATGGCGGACACTCGCTGGCCAATAAACAAGCGCTTCTATGAGAGATGGCGCTCTCTATTTCCTCTCTGCTCACATTTCATCTGCAAACTTTCTTTTATATTTTGAAAAGAGCCGGAAATGTTTGTGAAGGAACGTGAAGCCTGAAGACAAATCCTGTAAAACCAGAACGAGCGTCTCCGATCTGCCGCTGTCACGACGCGTTTGACCGTTTGTTACTGAATGTGTTTGTATCAGCCAGGACTCAGGATGAAGATTTGCGTTGATTTTTTTTTTCTTAACGTTTAAAAAAAACTGTCGTACTTGAACAGCCGTTTGTGTGTTTGAAGCTAAAACAGAAATGTTACAGGAAACATTAGCTTGGGTCCTGTTAATGCGGTTTCACTCTTAAGAAGCACAAAAAACTGCAACGTCAGGGTCACAGTGAGCCAGCAGGGACGGACAGCGATTGTTTATTAAAAAAAAAAAAAAAGAGGCGGTCCTGGTTCGCTGACGAATCGAGATGGTTCTGAATGTAACGTGTTTGATGTCGTCCTTTTTCTTCTTCTTGTGTATTTAAAGTGCTGCAGCGTGGCCAGCAGCTCAGATATTTATTCACAGGTTTAAAATAAAAGTGGATTAAAGTGACAACAGTGTCTGTGTTTTTAAATGTACTTATTTTATGGAGTTTAATGAAAGTGCTTATGCATACAATGGAGGAAATAAGTATTGAATGCATCATCATCATCATTCCAGCGAGGTTGCTCGCTTGAAATTTTCACTTAGAAATCCCCACATCGAAGGAAATCAAAACATAAGTGCATAAATAAAATGCAACAAAACAGGAAGTAAATGACATTTATCTGAAGGGCTCATTGACTGCACTTTTTACACATTTTAACAGCTCACTCATGTCTTAATGAAGTGCTTGGGACATATTTTGTTCACATTTTCTTAAATTTTTTAATTATTGAAGCAAATTTGTTTTTATTTTCCTTGGCTTTCTTCAAACGCTCTGATTTATAGCCTGTCACTTTAAGAAACAGACTTCAGCTGTTCAACTCCACCCTCTCTCTTATGTCAGTTAGCCATTAGCCCAGTAGCGTCTAGCCAGCTCCTTCCAGCTTGGATGAGCAGCGCTGGTTCACCGAGCCGCAGTCGTCTGTGCGTCTCACATCATCCCGGCCCACCCCCAACAACCCCACCGAGATGCCACATTAAATCGCCAGCACCACGCAATCCACTGATTACTGCAAACCGAGGCCGGTGGCCAAGCCACAGGATCTCAGAAGGCAATGTCTGGTTCCGTGGTACTCTGCTTCTGTCCCACGGCCAGCCAGGAGGTGACCTGTCACGAAGCCGCTCCCCTATGCTACCCATGAGAGTATGCCCGGAGGATGGTGGGGGAGCTGAGTGAGCAGCTCCAGGCAGCATCCCCAGGTCGTGGCGGCTGCCTGTGCTGCACTGCGGGTGCCGACGTAGACAGTTGCCAAAAGCTGGGGATGCTGCCTGGAGCTGCTGGCTCTCAGCTCCCCGTGATTGGAGTTATTCCACAGTGAAACCACTAGGAGACAGGCCAGAGCGATGCGAGGCACATTGTGGACCGGTGAACCAGGTGGTAACAGAGATGGACTAAAATCTGAAGAAAATGACAATATAAGCCACACTCGGGTCGAGCTTCCTGTTAGCTTGGGGGCTAATAGGCTACCTTTAGAACCACTTCCATATACATGACAGACAGCTAGGCGGGCCAATAATAAGCAGTGGGCTGGTCTCAAAGATGGCAGTGGGATGGCTTTTTCTAAACGTGACGTTAACGATTTCCACAAAAAAGTCAAACGTTTCTGGCGTCTGGGAAAGAAAAATGAGATAAAGGCGGTGCGTGTTTTTTTTTTTTGTTTTTTTTTTTTAAAGAGAATTGACTGTTTTGAAATTTTTGGGATAATTAGCAAGCAAGCAAAGTTTATTTGTACAGTATAGCACTTTTCACAGATACTGTATATATCACAAAGTGCTTCACAGCAAATTAAAATTTACAAATGCACAGAAATTAAAATCAATAGAAATAAGATAAAATATTCATATTCATAGGAATAAAGAGAAAACAGTGAAGAAATAAAAGCCACTCAATGAGAGCTAAAAGCCTGTCTAAACAAATGAGTTTTAGATACTTTATTTCAAACAAAAAAGCAAAAAACAAAACAAATGAAAAGTGCGATAAAAGTGACAGTATATACAGTGCTCGAAAGGGAGAAGGAAGAAGTGAACACTTATTTACTCCAACTTCTCTTTTCCCTAAATACAACCCATGTGAAATATATACCTATTACCTCAATTAAGACCCCAAGTAGACAATTAACTATATTTTATACCGAGACCGAGTTTATTCCTCAGGTTCAGCTTTATTCACAATCACATACTCCAACATTCCAAAGCAGAAAAAGAGGATGAATCTTCTCACATCTGTCCTTTTATACCCAGGACATCAAACCTACAGTCACATGGTGTTTAATCAAACATACAGTCACATGGTACTTAATCCCAGTCACAATGTAACTTCCCCCGATCTTAACGCCATCCACTCCCTAGTCTCCGGTGGTCAGGAAATCTCTCAAGGCCATCTCCTTGAAACAAAAGGCCAAATCTCACACCCTCCTGTTACCTCTAGGAGGCTCAGTCCCTTTGTTCCCCTGAGACGTGAAGCACACGATAAACATACAGTAATATATCTGTGGAGCATATGAAACCAACAAATGTGCCCCACATGACCCCCCCCCCAAACATCTAAGATGGAACAATCATAACTAAAGATGCATGTCATAATAAAATCACTACATATCAGTCCACATGCCGCTTAGGCTTCAGTCTTCTGCCGTATTTGCTGTAAGCCGGCTTTACTGCCTCCGCAGTGTCCTCCTGCTGTGGGGCTGCTGCCTGTGGGTTAGAACTGTTAGTCAATCTCTGTGGGTGTTCTAGGGAATGCCCTCTAGGGGGTCTGCCGCGCCGGGGGGCCCTCGCCAACTGCACAGCTTCGTCAGCCATCACAAAAGCGGGTTTGAGCCTGTTTATGCCAATCACTTCCTTTCTGCCTCCCAAATCTAGCAAAAAATGCTTCTCTCCTGTTTCCAGCACTCTAAATGGTCCATCATAAGGCGGGCGCAAATTTGGGCGATGGGCATCATGTCTGACAAAAACAAACTCCGCATTTTTTAAAGCTTTAGGCACAAAAACGTGCGGGAAGCTGTGATGAACTGGGCAAGGAAGCGTGCTCGATCCCGTGTCGCTCTGCAACCGCTGAGCGGGGGGGCACTCTGGCGCAGGATTATCCGGGAGAAACTCCCCGGGCAGCCGGAGTGGCTGCGCAAAAACTAACTCAGCTGGGAAGGCTTTTAAATCCTCTTTAGGTGCAGAACGCAACCCCAATAAAACCCATGGTAGCCTGTCCACCCAATTTGCATCCGTAAGCGACGCTCTGAGGGCTGCTTTCAATGACCTATGGAAACGTTCGCATAAACCATTAGCCTGCGGGTTGTACGTGGTAGTGCGGTGGATCGTTACCCCCAGGCTGCGGGCCATCGCTGACCAGAGCTCGGAAACAAATTGAGGACCTCTGTCAGACGTAATGTCCAACGGAACTCCAAAACGTGCTACCCATGCTGTTAAAAATGCGCGCGCCACCTCCTCGGCTGTGGTTGATGCCAGTGGGACCACTTCCGGCCAACGCGTGGTGCGGTCCACCATTGTCAAAAGGTGCGTGTACCCCTGTGACGGCGGGAGGGGGCCTACGAGGTCGACATGCACATGATCGAACCGCTTAGCCGGGATGTGAAAAGGCTCCAAGGGAGCTCTAGTGTGTTTGTGTATTTTGGCTCACTGACAAGCCACGCAGGCTGCCGCCCACTCCTTGACTTGCTTGCGCAGGCATGGCCATACAAATTTCTCTCCTACCATTTTGACCGATGCGCGCACCCCCGGGTGCGCCAGAGAATGGATCGAGTCAAAAACGCGGCGGCGCCACACGGCTGGTACAACCGGACGCGGTCGTCCAGTGGAGACATCGCAGATTAGGGGGGGGGCATACCGTCTTGCAGCACCCTGTTCTCCAGCCTTAACCCTGTTGGTCCAGACTGGAGCGCGCGCACGTCCGCGTCGCTAACCTGCTCCGCGGCCATGGCTGCAGAGTCTGCCCCCACGGGGCCTGGAGCCACCACAGCATGTGAGAAGCAGTCCGCCACTACATTATATTTACCTGCCACATGCTGGATATCGGTAGTAAACTCCGATATCGCGGCCAGCTGTCTCTGCTACCGGCCCGACCAAGGTTCCGAAATCTTGGCCATCGCAAAAGTCAGCGGTTTGTGGTCCACGAACGCGGTGAAACGGCGTCCTTCCAGCCAAAATTGGAAGTGGCAGATGGCCAAGTGTAGAGCTAACAACTCCCTGTCAAACGCGCTGTATTTTCGCTCGCTATTGCGCAAGGTTTTGCTGAAAAACATGAGCGGTTGCCAGGCCCCAGCCACGTACTGTTCAACGACCGCCCCTATGGCCACATCTGACGCGTCAGTAGTGAGGGCCATGCGGGCCGTTGGGACTGGGTGTGCCAACAACGCAGCGTTTGCCAGGGCTGATTTGACTTGAGAGAATGCGCGCTCCCGCTCAGGAGACCATTCGATTTTATTCGTGGTTTTTTTTTTTTTAGTGCAGCATACAATGGTTGCATGAGCTGAGCTGCGCGGGGGAGGAAATGGTTATAAAAATTAACCATTCCCAAAAACTCCTGTAACGCTTTGACCATTTGTGGTTGGGGAAAATTTGTTATTGCGCGCACCTTATTGGGCAGGGGGACCGCTCCTTCTGGCGAAACGCGATGCCCCAAAAAATCAATCTGCGCCACCCCGAACTGACACTTCGATGGGTTGATTATTAACCCGTGCTCTGCCAACCTCCGGAAAACTGCTGTGAGGTGGCTTTCGTGTTCGTCTTCGGACGCGCTGGCTACCAAAATGTCGTCCAGGTAGACGAACACGAAAGGGAGATCGCGCAGGACCGCGTCCATCATGCGTTGGAACGTCTGCGCCGCTCCCTTAAGCCCAAATGGCATGCGCAAAAACTCAAGAAGCCCGAAAGGAGTTATTACCGCTGTTTTGGGTATGTCCTCAGCGCACACTGGAACCTGGTGGTAACCGCGTACCAAGTCTATTTTAGAAAAAATGCGCGCCCCCGCCAAATGAACCGAAAAATCTTGGATGTGCGGGATCGGGTAGCGGTCGTGCGCTGTGGCGTTAGTCAACCTGCGGAAATCACCGCAAGGTCGCCACGAGCCATCAGCCTTTGGGACCATGTGCAGCGGTGAAGCCCATGGGCTCTTCGAACGCCTGATGATGCCCAGTCTTTCCAGGTTGGCGAACTCCTCACGCGCTATGGTCAGTTTAGCTGAGTCCAAGCGCCGAGCTTTTGCAAAAACGGGTGGGCCGGTGGTAGTAATAAAATGTTCCACCCCGTGTTTAGCCACTGTTGCCGAAAACGTTGGGACCGTGAGTGCTGGGAACTGAGTGAGGAGTGTGTGGAACTTACCACCTGCAGCTGTGACGTTGGCTTGTGCAGTTGGCAGGGCCCACTCGAGCTGTGCAGGGAATAGAGTGAAAGGAGAGTGCATTAACCAGACGTCTGTTAGCAAGATCAACCAATAAACCATGTGAGCACAAAAAATCAGCCTCTAACATGTTGAAATTGACTGCCGCTACAACAAAAGTCCACTCAAATGCACGGCCCTGCAAAGACAGAAGCAGAGTCCTCTCACCGAAGGTCTTAATCACTGAGCCGTTCGCTGCTGTCACCCGGGGACCACTGGAATGCACCAGCCGGTCCGCGTAGGAAGGCATGATGAAGCTCAGCTGGGAGCCTGTGTCCATGAGGAAATGCCTCCCCGAGCGTCGCAGCTTCAGGTAGAGCAGCTTGTTCTCCTCCCCGAAGGCCGCAGCTGCTACCGACCCCCGGTCTTGGCGTTTCCCAAGCGCTTGAAATGGCACGGTGAAATGCACTTGCGTGCCCTCTCTGCAAAAGCCGCGATGGTAGAAGCAAAGGATGTCGTTCGCTCCGTGTCGCCTGGCCCTTGTTGCTGCCGTCGTCGGTGAGTCTGGTGCTGCAGCCTCTGGCCCCATGCCGTCTCCGGATGCTGCACCTAGCTCTGCTGCCGCGGCCGAAGCCGCGCTCCGTTTGTGGGCGTCGACGAGTCGTTGCGCCTCCTGGCTCAGCTCATGGTAGTCTCGCCGGGCCAACAGAGGTGAACCGGCCAGGGTCACTCTCACCGCTGGCGGTAGGGTCCTGAGGAAAAGGTGGGTGAAGATAAAGCTGTCATCTTCGGAGTCTCTCAACCTCAGCATTTTCCCCATCAGGTCTACGGGTCTGTCATTCTCAAATTCCATCAACGCCAGGAGCCCCTCTGCTCGCTGTTGCACCGAGGGGGTGAAGTGGCTGATAAGCGCAGCCTTCAATGCGCTGTACTTGTCGCTGTCCGGTGGGTGGTTGACCAGGTTCTCCACCCTCTGGACTGTGTGGTTGTCCAGCTTCGCCACCACATGGTAGAACTTTGTGTCGTCTCTCGAGATTCTCCGGAGGTTGAACTGCGCCTCGACCGCGCTAAACCAGGAGCGCGGACTATTATGCCAGAAGTCCGGCAGCTGGAACGTGGCGGCATTCATCAGGCTGGCTTCTGACGAGTCCGGCTCAGGAGAATTACTCCTGCTCATGCTTCGTCGTAAGGTCACCAGTGTGGAGATGTGTTGAAAGACGAGACTGAGTTTATTCCTCAGGTTCAGCTTTATTCACAATCACATACTCCAACATTCCAAAGCAGAAAAAGAGGATGAATCTTCTCACATCTGTCCTTTTATACCCAGGACATCAAACCTACAGTCACATGGTGTTTAATCAAACATAGTCACATGGTACTTAATCCCAGTCACAATGTAACTTCCCCCGATCTTAACGCCATCCACCCCCTAGTCTCCGGTGGTCAGGAAATCTCTCAAGGCCATCTCCTTGAAACAAAAGGCCAAATCTCACACCTTCCTGTTACTTCTAGGAGGCTCAGTCCCTTTGTTCCCCTGAGACATGAAGCACACAATAAACATACAGTAATATATCTGTGGAGCATATGAAACCAACATATGTGCCCCACACACAGCAAATTAAAATGTACAAATGCACAGAAATTAAAATCAATAGAAATAAGATAAAATATTCATAGGAATAAAGAGAAAACAGTGAAGAAATAAAAGCCACTCAATGAGAGCTAAAAGCCTGTCTAAACAAATGAGTTTTAGATACTTTATTTCAAACAAAAAAGCAAAAAACAAAACAAATGAAAAGTGCGATAAGTGACAGTATATACAGTGCTCGAAAGGGAGAAGGAAGAAGTGAACACTTATTTACTCCAACTCCTCTTTTCCCTAAATACAACCCATGTGAAATATATACCTATTACCTCAATTAAGACCCCAAGTAGACAATTAACTATATTTTATACATATCAACATAGACACCCATCCATCCCAACATACATACGGTCCATACATCTATACCCAGCCCCAAACAACACAGATAGACACAGTACTGTCCCACCTACCATACCATAATCTCCCAGAGTGAGCATAGTGAATCAGGTTCAGGTTTCTTTTATTTGTACCCGTAGGTAGATTTGTTTTGCAGTCAGGGGACATCCTTTTAGACACATACTTACAAACCACAATTAAATTCAGCATGAACACAAACACAGGCACGCATGAAGCTGACTATAAACACGATAAAAGTACTCAAGGCTCCACCAATCAGGACATAAGGAAGAGATAAGAGAAAAAACAAAGATAAGAGAGAAGGGTCATGTTAAAAACTAAGTCAAAGAGATTAAAAACTCAAAAGTCTAAAACCCAATAAAAGATTTGAAACCCAAATAAAAAACCTACAAGAATAAATAAATATAAAATAAAAATTGATAAATAGATAACTAAATTATGTGCAATATATTGCTACATCTTGTTCAACTCTTTGACAGCAGCAGCAACAAAGCCGTTTTTGTAGCGCTGGGTTTTACATTCTGGGACAACAAACCTCCGTCTGGAGGGAAGAAGCTGAAAGTTGCAGTGCAAAGGGTGGGAGTCATCATTTAAAATGGAGGTAGCCATCCTCTGTACTTGTCTGGTGTACAGGGATGTCAGGCTCAGCTGTGACTCACCAAACCAACGACTGGACCATCTAACTACCTGATCCAAGGATTTCCTCTGTTTCAGTTTTATCTGACCAAACCATGACACTAAAGAAAAGGATAAAACATTCAATAAAAGCCCAATAAAACATTGTCATTATGGTTCAGTCAATTTGGAAGTGTGCGAGTTTCCTTAAACAATGCAAATGTTGCTGACCCTTTTTGTACACCCTTTCACAGTTCTCTTCAAAGTTTAAATTACTCTCAACAATCGTCCCAAGATATTTGTAGGATTGCACACATTGAGTGGTCTGGCCTTTTAGTACAGTGACTTTGTGCCTGGAAGTTTTCCTCCTAAAGTCAATAATCATATCTTTAGTTTTTGTCATATTCAGCTGCAGGTAGGAATCCTTACACCAGTGAACAAAATTATCAACTACTGGGCCGTGGCCACTCTCACCATCCTGGAGGAGACTGACAACAACTGAGTCATCGGCATACTTTATAATGTGTCTGTTGCATGTCTGCTCTGACATGTTTGTGTACAGGATGAAGAGTAGTGGTGACAGCAGACACCCCTGAGGAGAGCCAGTACAGCACTTTTGGTCAGACAATGTACCATTGACCTTTACTCTCCCTGTCCTGTTGGTTAAAAAAAATCCAGAATCCAACCCACCAGATTATTGCTCAAATCAAATTGTTGCAGGAGCCTTTCAACTAAAATGTGAGGTTGGATTGTATTAAAAGCAGAAGAAAAGTCCACAAATAAAAGCCTGGCGTGTGTCCCATTAAAATCCAGATGTTTAAAAAGCATGTTAAACAGAGTGACAGTGGCATTCTCCACTCCTCTGTGAGGCCTATAGGCAAACTGCAAAGGATCCAATGCATTTTTTATTTATCTTTTGTTCTTATTAAAGACAAGAATAGAAAGATGTCTTTACCTTCTTAACATGTTTCGACTGTACACTGCAGCCTTCGTCAGAAGAGTCAGCTGATTGCTGCCAGGTGACATTTATCAGCTGACTTTCGTAGGCGGGGCCAGCTCAGCAGATCCGTCAGACCCACCGAGCCGGCCCCGCCTTCTGCTGTCAGATGGTCTCTGGAGAATGTGATCCCAGGTGTGGGAAAGCATAAAGGCCCCCTCATCTTGGTTCATGGTGTCTTTTCCCCGCTTCCTGATTTCTATGGCGTCCTTGATCCAGCGTTTGTGTCTGTTGCTCTCCGATCCAATATTTTTTGCGTTGTCCCAGTCCATGATGTGATTATTTCTTTTGCAGTGATCTGATATTGCTGATTTTAATGTTTCTTGTTCTGCCTTTTTTTTTTGTGATCTTGTGAGTCGTCCTTGTGTTTCTTTCTCACATTCCTTCTGGTGTTCTTTTTTTCTTGTGGTGAATGATCTTCCAGTTTCTCCAATGTAGGTTTTGTTGCATGATCTGCATGATATTTCATATATTAGGTATTGATCTGTGTGGGTTGGCAAAAATTATTGGATCAGAGAGCAACAGACACAAATGCTGGATCAAGGAGGCCATAGAAATCAGGAAGCAGGGAAAAGACATCATGAACCAAGATGAGGGGGCCTTTATGCTTTCCCACACCTGGGATCACATTCTCCAGAGACCATCTGACAGCGGAAGACGGGGCCGGCTCGGTGGATCTGCTGAGCTGGCCCCGCCTACAAAAATCAGCTGATAAATGTCACTTGGCAGCAATCGGCTGACTCTTCTGACGAAGGCTGCAGTGTACAGTCGGAATATGTTAAGAAGGTAAAGACATCTCCTTTCTATTCTTGTCTTTAATAAGAACAAAAGATAAATAATTAAAAAGACAAAATGAACCTACTGTACTTGAGCTATTACGTGGATCCAATGCATGCTCAGTCTGCTTTAGGACCTCAAATCTGATCAGTTTTTCAAAAATTTTCATTAAAATTGAAGTCAAGGGAACTGGTCTAAAATCATTTACCATTTTAGGACAGCTGGATTTTGGAACAGCGACAACCACAGCATCTTTCCAGACCTTAGGCACATGTTGTGTCTGTAAGGACTTATTAAAAATGTAGTGAAACACAGGACTCAATTCATGTGCACAGGACTTTACCAAGTGTCCACATACAGACGTGGACAAAATTGTTGGTACCCCTCTGTTAATGAAAGAAAAACCCACAATGGTCACAGAAATAACTTGAATCTGACAAAAGTGGTAATAAATAAAAATTCTATGAAAATTAACCAATGAAAATCAGACAATGCTTTTGAATTGTGGTTCAACAGAATTCTTTTAAAAAACAAACTCATGAAACAGGCCTGGACAAAAAATGATGGTACCCCTAGAAAAGATTGAAAATAATGTGACCATAGGGACATGTTCAACCAAGACGTGTCTTCTAATTAACATCACAGGTGTCTACAAACTTGTAATCAGTCAGTCGGCCTATTTAAAGGGTGACAAGTAGTCACTGTGCTGTTTGTTGACATGGTGTGTACCACACTAAACATGGACCAGAGGAAGCAAAGGAGAGAGTTGTCTCAGGAGATTAGAAAGAAAATTATAGACAAGCATGTTAAAGGTAAAGGCTGTAAGACCATCTCCAAGCAGCTTGATGTTCCTGTGACTACAGTTGCACATATTATTCAGAAATTTAAGATCCACGGGACTGTAGCCAACCTCCCTGGACGTGGCCACAGGAGGAGACCGATAATACGAATGGTAACAAAAGAGCCCAGAACAACCTCTAAACACATTCATGGTGAACTCCCAAGGTCAAGGTACATCGGTGTCAGATCGCACTATCCGTCATTGTTTGAGTCAAAGTGGACTTCAAGGGAGACGACCAAGGAGGACACCACTGTTGAAAACAAATCATAAAAAAGCTAGACTGGAATTTGCCAAATTGCATGTTGACAAGCCACAAAGCTTCTGGGAGAATGTCCTACGAACAGACGAGACAAAACTGCAACTTTTTGGCAAGGCACATCAGCTCTATGTTCACAGACGCAAAAATGAAGCATACCATAGTGCAAGCATAGTGCTCCGCACTGGGTGTGTTTATATTTATATATTTATTCCATCTAGCTACAATGCCACATGGTCACAGAAATAACTTGAATCTGACAAAAGTGGTCATAAATAAAAATTCTATGAAAATTAACCAATGAAAATCAGACAATGCTTTTGAATTGTGGTTCAACAGAATTCTTTTAAAAAACAAACTCATGAAACAGGCCTGGACAAAAATGATGGTACCCTTAACTTAATATTTTGTTGCACAACCTTTTGAGGCAATCACTGCAATCAAACGATTTCTGTAACTGTCAATGAGACTTCTGCACCTCTCAGCAGGTATTTTGGCCCACTCCTCATGAGCAAACTGCTCCAGTTGTCTCAGGTTTGAAGGGTGCCTTCTCCAGACGGCATGTTTCAGCTCCTTCCACAGATGTTCAACAGGATTTAGATCAGGGCTCATAGAAGGCCACTTTAGAATAATCCAATGTTTGGCTCTTAGCCATTCTTGGGTGTTTTTAGCTGTGTGTTTTGGGTCATTATCCTGTTGCAAGACCCATGACCTGCGACTGAGACCAAGCTGTCTGACACTGGACATCACATTTCTCTCTAGAATACCTTGATAGTCTTGAGATTTCATTGTACCCTGCACAGATTCAAGACACCCTGTGCCAGATGCAGCAAAGCAGCCCCAGAACATAACAGAACCTCCTCCATGTTTCACAGTAGGGACAGTGTTCTTTTCTTGGTAAGATAAGATAAGCCTTTATTAGTCCCACAACGGGGAAATTCCAGGATTGCAACAGCACAGGGATAGCAACACTCAGAGCAACAATCAGAAGGCAAGAAAAAAACAAGCAAGCAAGAGCAGCTAATATACATATGTACATATTACTATAAAATATATATATACACACACACACACAGTGCAGAGCATTGTAGCTGGATGGAATAAATATATGAATATATGAACACAGTGCAGAGCACTGTAGCTAGATGGAATAAATATGTAAATATATAAACACCCACAGTACGGAGCATTGCAGCTAGGTGGAATAAATATGCAAGTATATAAACACACACAGTTCGGAGCAATGTAGCTAGATGGAATAATATGTAGATATATAAAAACACAGTGTGGAGCATTGTAGCTAGATGGAATAAATATATAGATATATAAATATAAACACACCCAGTGCTGAGCATTGTAGCTAGATGGAATAAATATGTAAATATATAAACACACACAGTGCAGAACATTGTAGCTAGATGGAATAAATATATAGATATATAAATATAAACACACCCAGTGCGGAGCACTATGCTTGCACTATGGTATGCTTCATTTTTGCGTCTGTGAACATAGAGCTGATGTGCCTTGCCAAAAAGTTGCAGTTTTGTCTCGTCTGTTCGTAGGACATTCTCCCAGAAGCTTTGTGGCTTGTCAACATGCAATTTGGCAAATTCCAGTCTAGCTTTTTTATGATTTGTTTTCAACAGTGGTGTCCTCCTTGGTCGTCTCCCTTGAAGTCCACTTTGACTCAAACAATGACGGATAGTGCGATCTGACACCGATGTACCTTGACCTTGGAGTTCACCATGAATGTGTTTAGAGGTTGTTCTGGGCTCTTTTGTTACCATTCGTATTATCGGTCTCCTCCTGCGGCCACGTCCAGGGAGGTTGGCTACAGTCCCGTGGATCTTAAATTTCTGAATAATATGTGCAACTGTAGTCACAGGAACATCAAGCTGCTTGGAGATGGTCTTACAGCCTTTACCTTTAACATGCTTGTCTATAATTTTCTTTCTAATCTCCTGAGACAACTCTCTCCTTTGCTTCCTCTGGTCCATGTTTAGTGTGGTACATACCATGTCAACAAACGGCACAGTGACTACTTGTCACCCTTTAAATAGGCCGACTGACTGATTACAAGTTTGTAGACACCTGTGATGTTAATTAGAAGACACGTCTTGGTTGAACATGTCCCTATGGTCACATTATTTTCAATCTTTTCTAGGGGTACCATCATTTTTTGTCCAGGCCTGTTTCATGAGTTTGTTTTTTAAAAGAATTCTGTTGAACCACAATTCAAAAGCATTGTCTGATTTTCATTGGTTAATTTTCATAGAATTTTTATTTATTACCACTTTTGTCAAATTCAAGTTATTTCTGTGACCATTGTGGGTTTTTCTTTCATTAACAGAGGGGTACCAACAATTCTGTCCACGTCTGTATATTATCAGGGCCCTGACTTTTGTTCACTTTTACAGCACAGAACGCCCTTTTAACATCCTGCACCTCAAGATTAAAGTGCTGATTGTCTTTGAGTTTCTGTTTCAAATCTTGGGTTTCTGTGCTAAAATCAAAATGACCATAAAAACAATTACGAGCATTAGCCAGCTCTGTGGCTGAATTAAAACCATCTAAAAACACACGATTACTGCACTCTGTGCTCTGAAGGCCTGCAATAGTTTTCATACTGGCCCAGGCTGAACCAAGCTTCTTTGCTGCCATCTTGCTTTCCAATTCTGCTTTATAATTCTGTTTTGCTCTTAAAATTTCGGACTTAAGCTCTTTTGTGGCAACCTGCAGCTCAGAAACAACCCCCTGTTTAAAGGCCAGTGCTTTCCTCTGTAAGCAGGATTTAACTGATTTAGTAACCCATGGCTTATTGTTGGGATATATTTTGACACGTTTTCGTGGAACGATCATATCCCTGCAAAAAGCCATGTAAGAGCATGTGACGTCCACCAAAGAGTCTGAATTATCCCCGCAGGCCAGTGTGAACACCTCCCAGCCCGTACAGTTAAAACATTCCTGGAGGCAGAGCACTGAATCATCTGTCCAGACCTTTATGTCCCTGGTCTTTGTCTTCTCTCTTTTGAGAGCAGTTTTATATGTGGGCAGCAAATGTACACAGTTGTGATCTGAGGATCCTAAAGGAGGAAGGGGAAGAGATTTATAGGCCCTCTCTATAGATCCGTAGCACAGGTCCAATGTCTTTTCTCGCCTGGTTGGGCAGGAGACATACTAATAAAAGTTTTTGTCTTCTTTAGAGACACAATAACAATAATAGAGGCACAATAAAAACTTCTTCAGAGAATCATACATATTAATACTACCTCTCTAGCATATATCCTTTCAGCAAATAATGTTTATACCTATTTTTGAATTGATTTCTGTTTGTACATAGTTTTAGTTCCAGCTCCAGACTGTTCCACAGATCCACCCCACAGACAGATATGCACATACTTTTCTTAGTTGTTCGTACCTTAGGTTTTGTAAAGTTTAAGTCTCCTCTCAAATTATAATCATTGTCTCTTCTTTGAATATTTTTGTATATTCATTGGGAGTTGATTAATTGCCCTGTACATTACTTGTGCTGTCTTATATTTAACTAAATCCATGAACTTTATGGCATGTGACTTTAAATACAACAAGTTGGTATGGTCTCCATATCCTACATTATTTATTATCCTTATAGCTTTTTTTGTAATGTGCATATTGGCTGTAGGTTGGTCCTGTAGGTGTTTCCCCAGACCTCTACACAGTAGTTAAGATATGGTAGAAACAGTGAATTGTACAGTAAGAACAATGATTTATAGTCCAAAATGTGTCTCGTCTTCCCCAGTATCCCTATACATTTTGCCAACTTGGCCCGGATGTGAGGTTTCCAGCAGATTTTATGGTCTAGCGTCACTCCCAGAAACTTATTTTCCTGTACTGTTTCTATTCTGGTATCATCTATCATTACCATTATTTCATGATTTATTTTATAATTTCCAAACAACATAATCTTTGGTTTTTTTTTTCAGATTTAGAGATAATTTATTTTTGTTAAACCACTGTGTTAACCTTTTCATTTCAGTTGTGACCACCTCTAAAACCTGCTGCAAATTCTCACCAGTGCAAAGGATATTTGTGTCATCCGCAAACAAAATAAATTTCAGAATTTGTGATACTTGGCATATGTTATTTATATATAAGATAAAGAGTTTGGGTCCCAAAACTGACCCCTGGGGCACACCACAAGAGATGTTCACGAAGGGTGATTTGTGCTCACCTATTTGTACAAATTGTTCTCTGTTACTTAAATAACTTTCCACCCAACTCAATCCGACCCCTTTTATCCCATACCTTTCCAATTTCCTCAGTAGAATTCTGTGATCAGTGGTGTCAAAAGCTTTCTTTAAATCTATAAATACTCCTAGAGCAAACTTTTTTATCTATACAACTGGTAATTTCTTCTATGAGTTTGATCAGTGCCAAAGATGTAAATTTGTCTGCTCTAAAACTATACTGACTGTCTGTAAGGAGGTTGTGTTTTTCAATGAAATCATCCAGTCTTTTAGTGAAGACTTTTTAGGCCGTGAGCAGCTGCCACTTTTCGTTCAGTTTCGTGGCACCCAACGGGGAACTAAAATTTTGGTGTTTCTAAATTAAGATTACATTATTGTAAGACAAAATATCGATGTTCCCACTTCCAAAGGTGTGGATAGCTGTATGAAAAATGCGATTGAAGTCAGTCGGTAATAATTGTCTGGCTACCTTAAACATGGCCCAGTCCGGGACGTTTTAACCAATCAGCGTCATCCCTTTGGTCATGTGACAACAAAATTGCAGCGCCCACAGGGGTAGCGTGCGCTGAAAGTCTCTCCTGTGTTATTCACATTTCCGATAAGTTTTTGGGCAGTATCACTCGTTTTACTGAAGCATCGTGGGCAAAAGTACGTGAGTGTGCCCAAAAATGGCTTGTACTTGACGGACCCCAACAGAAAGTAGCAGAACAACGTCGCGACTTGTTCAAGAAAGGTGAGTGGCAGCCATTGTTTATGGTTGTACTGCGTGTGCCTTGGAGTCGTTTGGCTCCGATCATTTGTAACTCTAAATATGAACTAAAATGGAACCCTAGATGTCTAAAACCTTTGTCAACCGCTCACAGGGTGACCTAGTCCTGGTCTAAGACTCCGAGCAGGCCAATCTGGGGGTGTGGAGGCTAATAACCAAGGGACTGTGGGTGCCAGGTAACATAGTCCTAGTATAGATCTAGATGATGCAGATCGACTCACTCTGATGATGCATCTATCCCCAGAACCCACCCTGGGCCTGAATTATAGTCAAAATATACCACTACCACAAAGTAGCTCAAATGGGAAAAGGGTAGCAATCCCAATGAGCTTAACTCTGAGTCTGAGGGTTGGATGTACTTCTCAGCCCAAGCCCAAGGGGTGCAGTGTACTAGTAGGTGAGGGAGGAACAAGTTTGGGCATACATTTATATAGTTTGCACATAGTCACACCCATACTATCAAGCCTTAGGCGGATGGAAAATGGCCTGTTAAGGAAAGCCCATATGTTTGTGATGTGTCACCCAAGAAAGGTTAAGCTCATGGCAGCAGCAGTCGCCTGTATACTTTATGCTCTCAATAAATATGGGCACACGGTCTGTGCTTGCCATTTTGCAATTTTACATTGAGCAGTGACTAGGTTGCACAAGGTCTCTATTATAAGCTCACTGTTAATGTGAAAATTATCTGCAATCTATATATGTTTTATATCTATATGGGTACAAGGTAGGCCTAATGTTATAATACCCTATGGTCCATATAATATGTTTTCAGATCTAAACAACCTTGATCCAACATTTGGCTACCATCGTGTGTGCTATAGCCATTTTACAGACAAAACAAGAGTGCAACGTGCTGAATCTCGTAAAAAACGACTGGCCGAAGCCCACATTCCTGAGCCTCAGGAGCAAAGCAGACCAGAACTTAGTCCCCCAACACCATCTCCTAAAAAGCGACTGCGATCTCACCATGCTGCAGCAACCATCAGCCAAGCATCTGCAAGGTCAAGCAATGTGTTGCCAAACATCTGCATCATCTGCAAGAAGGAAACGCTCAGACGAGGGCCACGGACAAATCGTGTCACTGTAAAACTGATGCAAGCTGAGACATGTGATGCTGGTAAGAAAATTGGTAGATCTTACAATTTGGAGTGGTGAAAGTTTAAAGAAAAATAATGTCTATTTAATCTTAACACATATTATATTACTGGTATGTTATTTCTCATATCTTTGATACTGAAATACTTGTGAGCCATTAGTGATGGAATAGAACAGGGAGATTGACTGAGTTTTACTATTAATTTAATGTCTTGATTTATTTGCACACAGGTCTTTTAAGACAAGCAGCTACTGAGAAAGCAGATGAAACCATTCTCAGACACATAAGAGACCGTGATTGTGCTGCCATTGAGGTCAAATACCATGGCAGCTGCTATCGTCAGTATACAAGATTTCTACGGAGTCAGTCTGAATCCTCCAGGCAACTGGTCCGGCGCCTGAAGAGATCTTGAACTATGTGCACTGTTCATGCAAGCGGAGCAGGTGCGAGGCCAGCAGATGTACATGCAAGGCATCAGATCGCAGCTGCACTGATCTATGCGCCTGCATCGATTGCGTGAATCGTGTTCTTACAGAATCTGAAAGATCTGTGGAAGCAGAGGAGGAAGAAAATGAGGGAGATGATTCTGGTGATGAATAAGGTGGAGGTTGAATACAGGTTGTATCAGGATATGACCGCTATACATGTTGGATTTATGTAAATTAGCAGAGTTCTTTGACACTCAATCACATAACTGACCAGGAATCGATTTCTCGGGTCAACATTATTTGGAAAAGGTGTATCAAACGTGATTCTAGGTAGAGTGGTTAAGAAGTTAGGCTATCCATGCCTATGACGGCCATCTTGGATTTATTTAAATGAGTGGAGTTCTTTGACCCTCAATCACACAAGTGACCTCAGAAATTGATTCCTGGGCATAACATTATCCGAAAATGATGTCTCAAACGTGATTCTAGGTGGACTGATTAAAAAAGTTCATCCATCCATGACGGCCATTTTTGATTTATGCAAATTAGCGTGGTTCTTTGACCCTCAATCATACAGTCAACCTCAGAAATCGATTCCTCGGCTCAACATTATTCGAAAAAGAGGCCTCAAACGTGTTTCTAGGTAGACTGGTTGAAATGTTAGGCCATTCATTCCCTTGGTTAGTCGTGGCAGCCATCTTGGATTTATGCAAATTTGACATAGCTATCCACACCTTTGACAGTGGGAACATCGATTTTCGGATTCAGCAGGTTTTTTTTTTTTACATAGAAATCATCAAAGATCCCGTAGTTCCCAGTTGGGTGCCACGAAAATCATTTTCTAGCCACATTTTGAGGTAGCTGCTCACGGCCTATTTTCAAGTATTTTGGAGAATTGTGAGAGTAAAGAGACTGGCCTGTAATTTGTGAAATGATGACTGTCTCCTGTTTTGTATAGTGGTATTACTTTTGCTATTTTCATTTTGTTTGGAAATTTACCAGTTTGAAATGATAGGTTACAGATGTGGGTGAGTGGCTTAACAATTCCTTCAATTACTTTCTTCACTATTGTCATGTCAGTTTCATTCCAGTCAGTTGATTTTTTGTTCTTAAATTTACTCACAGTCTCGATAATTTCCTTTTCAGTTACTGCACCCAAAAAGATTGTGTTTGGATTTCTATATTCTATTTCATTTACAGAACTACTATCGTTTGTTTTTGGTGTCACTATTGATTTTGCTAATTCTGGACCAACGTTTACAAACAATTTATTGAAACCACTGACCACATCCTCCATATTATTTATCAAATTGTCATTTTCAATAAAATATTCCAGATAATTAGCATTCTTTGATCGGATACTAATAATTCCATTTAGCACTTGCCATATTCCTCTTAAGTTATTGTTATAACTTACTCGTAGGAAACTCTAACATCCGTGTTCCTACGGATGCCATTAGGTGTCAGGACCGTAATTGTGAGGCCCACAAGGATGATATCGATAGGTTTTATGGTGATTATTGTTGGTGTTTTAAATTTTTGTGTGAGTGAATGCATTCCCAGTCACAATGTATCCACCCAATAAAACGTCCCAGGCTGGAATGTTGTTGTTAGCGAGGCTCATACAGCTGCTCGGGATGCTTTCTTGTGGTGGAGGAGTAATAGCAAACCACGTTACGGTCCAATATTTGATAACATGAAGAGTTGTAGGGCTAGGTTCAAATATGCTCTGCGTGCATGTAGGCGCAATGAAGAAAATATCAAATGTGACCAGTTAGCTAGTCATATGAGTGAACTGAACATGGTAGAATTCTGGAAACAAATGAAGCGTATGAGTTCTTCCCAGTCTGTTAGATCAAACACTATTGATGGCGTGACTGGTGATGTTAATATTGCTGAAAAGTGGAAATGTCACTATGAAGCTACAGTATTTTCAACTCAGTTAAGAATGTTTCTATGAAGGATTCTGTTATGCGTGATGTTCACCTGTATGATGACATGTTTGATATCTTTGATATTTCTGTTGTTACTCCTGCTGAAGTTGTTTTACTGATCAAAGTTCTCAAGAAAGGCAAATCAGCTGGCCCCGATTGTCTCACTAGTGAATGCCTTATCAATGCTGATTTCAATTTGTGTATTCTGTTGTCATTGCGTTTTAACTGTATGTTTGTTCATGGTTACATGCCAGATATGTTGATGGATTCTGTCATTATTCCCTTGGTGAAAAACAAGTGTGCTAGTTTGTCTGATATGAACAATTGTGCCCTTCAGAGGTAAAGTGGGCTATCCCACAAAACCATTATTTTGAGAAAATGAGCTCTAAAGTTTATGTGATTTAAATATATTTTCATATTTAAGTCACACCTTGAAGGTAATTATAGGGGGTAACTTTTTAATGATATAGGCACACTGATTTTTTTGAGAATATTTCAACTTTATAGCTCATTTTCTCAAAATAATGGTTTTGTGGGATAGCCCACTTTACCTCTGAAGGGCACAATTACAGACCTATAGCTGTTGCAAATGTTATATCGTGGGGACACACATTCGTGACCTGCTTTTGGACTCACATTTGAGACCAGAGCAAGGGCAGAGCTTCTGTGGTTATTACAGGAAGCTGCAGGAGAAGTAGCTTTGGTATGCAAAGCTTGAGACTGTGGGATATAATGAGGGGATGCATTGTAGATAGTGGTGTGATATCATGCAGAGAGGATGCATTGTTGCTGTCTTTATAATGCAATGGTTTTGTGAGACAGGATTAATGAGGGGATGCATTGTAGATAGTGGTGTGATATCATGCAGAGAAGATGCACTGTTGCTGTCTTTATAATGCAATGGTTTTGTGAGACATGTGACCTGTTAACTGTAAGAGTCCTGGTATTTAAGGACGAGAGTTCCCTTTGTCGTTCTCTTTTTATTCTGCTTCGTGATGTTGGAAGATGTGAATAAAACTGATGAGGCAGAGTTCATCTCTTGAGTCAGCCTCGTCAGGAGCCCCCAGCCAAGAGAATGCCACTACAGTCCAGCTACCGGACTTCTGGCAGAACAATCCACGCTCCTGGTTCAACGCGGTTGAGGCGCAGTTCAACCTCTGGGGGATATTGGTAGATGCCACAAGATTCTACCACGTAGTCGCAAAGCTGGACAACAACACGGTCCAGCATGTGGAGAGCCTGATCGGCCAGCCGCCGGACAACGACAAATACGGCACGCTGAAGGCTGCACTCATCCAGCAATTCACCCCCTCGGCAGAGGAGCGAGCAGAGAGGCTCCTGGGGCTGACAGAGTCGGAAAATGACATGTCCGCAAACCTGATGGAGAAGTTGTTGAGGTTGAAAGACTCTGATGACGATCACTTCATTTTCACCCACCTCTTCCTCAGGACTATACCGTCAGCAGCGAGAGCGACCCTCGCCTGTTCGCCACTGTTGGCCCAACGGGACTACCGTGCGCTGGGCCGAGAAGCGCAACGGATTGTCAACGCCACCAAGCGGCGCGCAGCCGCGGCCGCTGCAGCAGAACTCAGCACGGCGACCGAAGACGACAGGAGGCCAGAGGCAGCGGTACCAGACGCACCGACGATGGCGGCGGCAGGGGCCAGGGAACGCGGATCGGACGTCCTCTGTTTCTACCATCGCCGCTTCGCAGAGAGGGCACGCAAATGTGTACCACCGTGCCAGTTCGGGTGTTCGGGAAAACGCCAAGACCGGGGGTCGGTAGCAGCCGCGGCCCTCGGGGAGGAGAACAAGCTGCTATACTTGTCAGACGCAAGCTCAGGGAGGCAGTTCCTCGTCGACACAGGCTCCCAGTTGAGTTTCATCACGCCTTCCTACACGGACAGACTAGCTGGTTCCGGAGGTCCCCGGGTGTCAGCAGCGAATGGCTCGGAGATTAAGACCTTCGGTGAGAAGACTCTGCTTCTGTCTCTACACGGCCGTACATTTGAGTGGACTTTTGTTGTAGCAGCAGTGAATTTCAATATGTTGGGGGCTGATTTTCTGTGCTCGCATGGTTTGTTGGTTGATCTCGCTAACAGGCGCTTGGTTAATGCACTTTCTTTTGATTCTATCCCCTGCACAGCGCAAGTGGCCCCGCCTACAGCACAAGCCAACGTCACAGCTGCAAGCGGTAAGTTCCACACACTGCTCATTCAGTTCCCAGTACTCACGGTCCCCACTTTTTCGGCAACAGTCGCTAAACACGGGGTGGAGCATTTTATTACCACTACTGGACCGCCCGTTTTTGCAAAAGCTCGGCGCTTGGACGCAGCTAAACTAGCCATAGCGCGCGAGGAATTCGCCAACCTAGAGAGGTTGGGCATTATCAGACGTTCAAACAGTCTGTGGGCTTCCCCGCTGCACATGGTCCCGAAAGCCGACGGATCATGGCGACCTTGCGGGGATTTCCGCAGGTTAAACAATGCTACAGCTCATGACCGCTACCCAATCCTGCATATCCAAGATTTTTCCGTTCATTTGGCAGGGGCGCGCGTTTTTTCTAAAATAGACTTGGTCCGCGGTTACCACCAAGTCCCAGTGCGCGCTGAGGACATACCCAAAACAGCGGTAATAACTCCGTTTGGCCTCTTGGAGTTTTTACGCTTGCCATTCGGACTTAAAGGGGCGGCTTAGACATTCCAACGCATGATGGACGCGGTGCTTCGCGATCTCCCTTTCGTGTTCGTCTACTTGGACGATATTTTAGTAGCCAGCGCGTCCGAAGACGAACACGAAAAACACCTGGCCACAGTTTTCCGAAGGTTGGGAGATCACGGGTTAATAATCAACCCAGCGAAGTGTCAGTTCGGGGTGGCGCAGGTCGATTTTTTTAGGACACCGCGTCTCCCCCGAAGGAGCAGTTCCGCTTCCTGATAAAGTGCGCGCGGTGGCAGATTTTCCCCGGCCACAGACGGTCAGGGCGTTGCAGGAGTTTTTGGGAATGGTGAATTTTTATAACGGTTTTCTCAACCGCGCGGCGCAACTCATGCAGCCGCTGTATGCCGCGCTCAAAAAAAAAAGAAACCCGCGGATAAGGTCGATTGGTCCCCGGAGCGGGACCAAGCGTTCTCGGAGGTGAAAGCAGCTTTGGCAAGGGCTGCGTTGTTGGCACACCCAGACCCAACTGCCCGCATAGCGCTCACCACTGACGCTTCAGAGGTGGCCATAGGGGCGGTCGTGGAGCAACATGTAGCCGGGGTTTGGTAGCCTCTCGCTTTTTTCAGCAGGACCTTGCGCGATAGCGAACGTAAATACAGCGCGTTCGACAGGGAGCTGCTCGCTCTCCATTTGGCCATTCGCCACTTTCAGTTCTGGCTGGAGGGACGCTCTTTCACCGCGTTCGTTGACCACAAACCGCTCACATTCACGATGGCCAAGGTTTCCCAACTGTGGTCAGGCCGGCAGCAGAGACAGCTGGCCGCGATATCAGAGTTTACCATTGATATCCAGCATGTGGCGGGCAAACTCAATGTAGTTGCAGACTGCCTCTCGCGCGCCGTAGCGGCCCCAGTCAGCGTGGGAATAGATTACACAGCCATGGCCGCGGAGCAGGGTAGTGACGCGGACGTGCACGCGCTCCAGTCTGGACCAACAGGGTTAAGGCTGGAGAACAGGGTGCTGCAAGACGGTATGCCCTCCCTAATCTGCGATGTCTCCACGGGTCGGCCGCGACCAGTAGTACCAGCTGCGTGGCGCCGCCGCGTTTTTGACTCGATTCATTCTTTGGCGCACCCGGGAGTGCGCGCGTCGGTCAAAATGGTAGGAGAAAAATTTGTGTGGCCGAGCCTCCGCAAACAAGTTAAAGAGTGGGCAGCAGCCTGCACGGCGTGTCAACGAGCCAAAGTACACAGGCACACAAGAGCTCCTTTGAAGCCGTTTCACATTCCAGCCAAGAGGTTCGACCACGTTCATGTGGACCTCGTGGGCCCCCTCCCGCTGTCACAAGGGTGCACACACCTTCTCACAATGGTAGACCGCACCACGCGCTGGCCTTAAGTGGTCCCGCTGGCATCAACTACGGCCGAGGAGGTTGCGCGCGCGTTTTTAACAGCTTGGGTGGCGCGCTTCGGCGTTCCATCGGATGTTACGTCCGACAGAGGCCCTCAATTTGTTTCCGAGCTTTGGTCGACAATGGCCCGCAGCCTGGGTGTCACAATTCACCGCACAACCGCGTACAATCCGCAGGCTAACGGTTATGCGAACGTTTTCATAGGTCATTGAAAGCAGCTCTCAGGGCGTCACTGACAGGTGCAAATTGGGTAGACAAGTTACCGTGGGTGTTGTTGGGGTTGCGTTCTGCGCCTAAAGAGGACTTAGAAGCCTCCCCAGCAGAGCTCGTGTTTGCGCAGCCACTCTGGCTGCCTGGGGAGTTTCTCCCAGATAACCCTGCGCCAGACACCTCCCCGTCTCAGCTGTTGCGGAGTGACACAGAATCAAGCACGCTGCCCGGCCCCGCGCACCACAGTTTTCCGCGCGTTTTTGTGCCTAAAACTTTGAAGAACGCAGAGTTTGTTTTTGTCAGACACGATGCGCACCGAACCCCGCTGCGACTGCCTTATGACGGACCATTCAGAGTGCTGGAAACAGGGGACAAACAGTTTTTGCTAGATTTGGGGGATAGGGAAGAGAAAGTTGGCATAAACAGACTCAAACCCGCTTTTGTGGCGGCAGATGAGCAAGTGCTCTTGGCGAGGGCCCCGCGGCGAGGCAGACCCCCGCGGAGGGCTTCACAGAGTAATGTTTCCCCAGAACCCCCACAGGTGCTGACAAAAGGTTTCCACCCCCAGACGGCAAACCCCCAGCGTGACAGCGCCGCGGAGACGTCCAACCCCAGCTACAGCAGATACGGCAGGAGACGGAAGCCCAGACAGCTGGTGGACTAATGTGTATTGATACTATCACGGCATGCATGTTGTTTTTCCCTTGTTTGTTCTAAAATGCTGGGGGGGCTTTGTGTGGGGACACACATTCGTGACCTGCTTTTGGACTCACATTTTAGACCAGAGCAAGGGCAGAGCTTCTGTGGTTATTACAGGAAGCTGCAGGAGAAGTAGCTTTGGTATGCAAAGCTTGAGACTGTGGGATATAATGAGGGGATGCATTGTAGATAGTGGTGTGATATCATGCAGAGAGGATGCATTGTTGCTGTCTTTATAATGCAATGGTTTTGTGAGACAGGATTAATGAGGGGATGCATTGTAGATAGTGGTGTGATATCATGCAGAGAGGATGCATTGTTGCTGTCTTTATAATGCAATGGTTTTGTGAGACACGTGACCTGTTAACTGTAAGAGTCCTGGTATTTAAGGACGAGAGTTCCCTTTGTCGTTCTCTTTTTATTCTGCTTCGTGATGTTGGAAGATATGAATAAAACTGACTCAAGAGGTGAACTCTGCCTCGTCATTTTCACATCTCCACAATATCTAAATTGTTAAAGGGTTTACTCCTGAATAGAATTGAGGATTATCTGTGGACAAACGATAATCAGTTTGGTTTCAAGTCAGCTCATTCACCTGATAAGGCTGTTTACCTACTCCATGAATTTGTTGACTACTTCAGAAGTCAATCCACTAGTGTTTATGTTACGTTTTTAGACGCTAGCAAAGCCTTTGATAAGATTAACCACTGGTGTTTGTTTAGAAAATTGATCGATCAAGGTATTCCTATTTATATTGTTAGCATCTTGTTATATTGGTACAGAAGGCAGTCTATGGTTGTTAGGTGGGGCAATGTTACCTCATCTAAATTTTGTGTGACCAACGGTGTTAAACAAGGTGGTATATTGTCACCCTTGTTGTTTAATGTCTATGTTGATGATCTCAGTGTACTGTTGAACAATACTAATGTTGGTGGCTCCATCGATGGTGCATTGTTAAATCACATTTTCTATGCTGATGATCTTTGTTAAGTTTGTCTACTGCAGCTATGCAACATCTTCTCTCGGTATGTGAGAAATCTGGTGAAAAAAAATGACATCTTGTTCAACTATACTAAATCTATGTGTATGGCATTCAAACCGAAGGGTGTCAAAACTTTGGATCCTGTTATGCCACTTTGTGGTAATAGTTTGAACTTTGTTGAAAAAGCCAAATACCTAGGTGTGTGGATTGAATGTGATAAGACCAATGTTGATTGTAATAGGCAACTCAGGAGACTCTATGCTCAAACAAATTTACTGTTGCGGAATTTCCATAGGTGTTCTGATGTTAAATGTATGTTGTTCAAGACTTTCTGTACCTCAATGTATTGCTCGCCTCTATGGTTTAATAGCAATGTTGCTGATAGGAACAAAATCCGCATTGCATATAATAATTCCCTAAGAAGGATGTTAGCTATACCTCGTAGGTCGAGTGCAAGCGAGATGTTTGTGTCCTTGAATATTCCGTCTTTTGGCAAGTTGTTACGAAAGAATGTTTATAGTTTTATGAGAAGGTTGCTGGCATGTAACAACCATTTTATATCCATAATGGTTAATTCGTCACTCACACTTCACTCCAGTATTTGGAAGTGGTGGTGTTCTATTTTATATTGAGTTCATTATTGTATTCTGTTGGTGTTATATGAGCGCTGTGTGATTGCTGAATCTTATACACTTTTTTTTTTTTTTTTATTTACACGTTTTGCATATAATATGAACCTTGAGTTCGAAATAAACGTTTGAATTGAATTGACATTATCCTCTAAAATTCTGTTGTAGTATTCTTTCTTACAATTCCTCATTATATTAGTTAGCTTGTTTTTATATCTTTTATATTTGATCTCAGCCTCTACCATTCTACACTTAATGAATTGTTTATATAATGTATTCTTTTTACATGCATTTAGTAACCCCTTGGTGACCCATGGAATATTTTTAAACTCCTTCTTAAAAGGAGTCAACAGACTCAAGGCAGCGTAAGGATAGGGAAGTGTGTTCCAAAGCCGTGGTGCAGCGGCCTGGAAAGATCGATCTCCACGGGTTCTGAATTTGGTCTGAGGCACCACCAGGAGTCTCTGGTCTGAGGATCTTGGTGATCGTGTCGTGGCATAAGGAGTCAAGACGGCTGAGATGTATGAAGGGGCTTGGCCATTAAGAGCTCTAAAAGTCAAAATGAAATCTAAAAGCAACTGGCAACCAGTGAATGGACAATAAAACTGGGGAAATGTGTTCCCTTTTCTTCATCTGGGTTAAAAGCCGAGCTGCTGCATTTTGCACAGTCTGAAGGCAGGCAACAGCAGTTTTATTCAAACACATAAGAAGGGCATTACAATAATCTAGGCGAGACAAGATAAAAGCATGAATGATCATTTCCAGTTCAGGTGTTGCGACCATAGGTCTAAGTTTTGCTATATTCCTCAGATAAAAAAAGCAATTTCTGACTAGTTGCCGACCATGGCAGTCCAGTGCCATAGCATTGTCAAAAACAACACCCAGGTTACGCAGGCTGGGCTGGACAGAAGAGCCTAGATAACCTAAGTGTTGCTTTATCAGAGGAATTTTACTGTCTGGAGTGATGACCAGTGTTTGTCTTGTTAAGATTTAATTGTAGGAAATTATTGTTTAACCATTTGTTAATGGCAGACGGGCAAGAGATTAAGTTTGATAAAATGTTCAGCTCATTTTCTTTAAAAAAGCAGTAAAGCTGAATATCATCTGCATAAAAATGGTAAGAAACACCCTTAAACTGACTGATAATCTGGCCAAGTGGGGTTAAATACAATAAAAACAGTAGGGCCCAGAACTGAGCCTTGAGGAACCCCACAGGAAAGTCCTTTAACTGCTGACATCTTCTCATTAAACACAAAACCCTCTGTCAGTTAAATAAGATGAAAATCATTTCAGAACTAATCCTGAAATGCCAAACGTGCCCTTCATCCTATTTATCAATATATTGTGGTCCACCGTGTCAAAAGCAGTGGTGAGATCCAACAACACCAGGACTGAGTACTGACCAGAATCTGCTGCCATCATGGTGTCACTAGAGACTTTAATTAACATGGTCTCGGTGGAGTGTATTTTGTGGAAACCAGACTGGAAAGTGTCTAAGATTTTATTTCTATGAATGTAGTTAATTGCTTGGCTACTACTTTCTCAAGCATTTTGGATAAGAAGGGAAGCTTTGAAATTGGCCTGTAATTGTTCAGTTTTGTAGGGTCTAAGTTTTGTTTCTTTAATTTGGGTTCAACCACTGCTTGTTTAAAAGAACTGGGAACAGTGCCTGATAAAAGTGACCAATTTATGATTTCGACAATTAAAGGCCCGATAGTCAAATATTTTGAAAAGCAGTGACGTTGGGAGGATATCTGAGGCGCTTGAAGAGGGCTTCAAAGAGGCTACAAGACCATTTACATCCAGTAGCATAACTGGAGTGAATAAGGACCACGAGTTAAAAGGGGCCTGATTCAGACCAAGGTCCTCAGCAGATGGTGTAGTGCTTGCTCTAATATCATTCACCTTATTCACCATAAAATTTGCAAAGTCATTACGTGACCAGTAGACTCATTTCAGACAGTTTAAACCTACAAACACACAATTTCAGTCAATGACCCCTTTAACACTTGGTGGAGAAGAATCTGTTTCCGAGCAAGCTTCCTGTATGAAGAAACTAATCTCCCACAGTGCTCTGGTGGGGGTTCGCCCGTACTTCTAAGCACAGGTCTGCAACCTGTGGCTCTGGGACCCCTAGCCAGGGGCTCTCTGAGGACTTGAGAAAAAAAAAAATCACAGATTTTCAAGAAAAAAAGGTTGAACATTCATGAGGAAAAATATAAAGCAGAAAATGAGAAAACCAAATTTATGCAGAATCTTGCAAGTTTAGCAGGGAAAAGTTGCAATTCCATGAAGAAAACATACTGATGAATTTGCAAGAAAAAAGTGACAATTTCTGGAAATTACAAGTTTAATGGAAACAAGAGTTTTACCACAAAAATGTAACACGATGTAAAAAAAAAAAATGCTGCTGCTTTACCCATGAATGGTGATACATTTACACAGAAAAATATAATAAATTTAAGAAGAGATGAAAATTTATGCCAAAAATCATAGAAATTTATTGAAAAAGTTGCAATTTAAATGTCTCAAAAGATTTGAAAAAAAAAAAAAAAAAAAATCCTAAATGTCCAGAAAATAATTTCATTAGAAAAGCATTTGTGGAAAAAGGCTGCATTTTTACCTGAAAAGGTAATTTTAAAAAAGCTAAATTTGTGAGATTATGCAAAAAATATAAAAACTTGTAGAAATGTAGTTTTTTTTTGGGGGGGGGGGTGAAATGTCATGATTTACATAAAGACATAGATATGATGTCTTAAGTTTTATTCAACAAAGGTATTAAATTTGCAAAGAAAAATTATGAAAAAAGCACAACAGATTCATGCCAAAAATATAATTTTAGAACAAAAACATTAGTTTAATGAGGAAAACACCCACACAAACGTGCAAGAAAACTATGAGAATTTTTTTAGTAAATCAAAAATTTACCAGAAAAAGTTGCAATTTTGTGTATTAAAAAAGGGTGACAAGACTTCCGGGAAGATGGCGGAGAGACATAACACTTAAACAAAGAGCTCTCCCTAGCCGGATTAAAAATCATCGGTAAATGGCCAACTCGACATAAACGAATCAATAAACCAAGGGATGAAAACACGAAGGAACCGGGCACAAGGACAAAAACAGGGTAAAATTGAAGAATTCCTCTCCAACAACGCAGGAAAAACCGCTGTACGCAAAGCCCAAAAAAACGAGATGTCCACAGCAGTGAAAATGGAGGACACCAGACTCGACAACATGAACGCTGGCATCGCCAGTTTGGGTGAAGAGTTGAGAGAATTCAAGCGACAGCTACAACAGGATTTAGTGGCTCTTAAGGAGGAACTGAAAAAAGAAATTAAGGAGGAAATCATGGACCTCCGAAGAGAAATGGAGCGTAAATTAACGGAAAACATGGAGGAGCTGCGCTCCCAGCGGGCGTGTATGACAGAAGCGCAGACCCGAATTTCGGAACTAGAAGATTGGAAAAGCGAGGCAAACGAACAACTACAGACCCTGACGACGCAAACGCAGAGGATGCAGGAGAAAATAAACGACTTGGAGAGCAGATCCCGACGAAGCAATATGCGCATCTTTGGAATTCCGGAGGGCATTGAAGGCAACTCGATGACAAAATTCATGGATCAGTTCTTAAAAAAAGAACTGGAAATACCCGGAGAAACGGATCTGCAGATTCAACGGGCGCACAGAACACCGGCACAGAACCCGAAAACAAACTCTCCACCCAGGTCAGTTGTGGTAAACTTTGTGAAATATGACATAAAGGAAAGAATCCTGACGCAAGCATGGAAAAAAAAGATACGAATCGGCGACAAACAGGTATTTTTTGACCATGACTACCCGACAGAAATCGTGCAGCAGCGGAAGAAATATGCCAATATTAAAAAAACGCTGAAAGAGAAAAAAATTAGATTCCAAACGCCGCTAACGAAAATGAGGATTCATTGGGAGGAAGGCACAAGAACCTACAACACGGCCGAAGAGGCAGCGCAGGACATGATGGAGCGGGGCCTTGAGGTGAGCGTGCGCAGGACATGATGGAGCGGGGCCTTGAGGTGAGCGTGCCGAAGGAGACGGCTGGAGCAGCGGCGGCCCTGAACGCACCACGACAGACGGAGTGGAGACGAGTGAACGGCGGAAGAAGGGGGAGAGACGTAGAGCAGCGGGCCCAGGACAAGCTACAAGGCTTTCAACTGAAAGCCTAGATCATAACAAAGATTAAGAAAGGCACAGAAGAAATGAAGGCCAAGAAGACAAGGTAAAAGAGAAACAGACGGCTAGGAGAGGTTTAAGTGATATTTGTTGGACATTTCTAGACTAATGACTATTACTTGGATAGTAAATATAGGTCTAGGGAGGGCCCTTCACTCTGTGAAGACAAACCCCCCACCCACCAACAGGGACCAGTGGGCAGAAGAAAGGCCCAAAGTACGGAGGTCGAGTTTTTTTTAATGTGTTTTTATATAAATATGTGTTATTTTTGTTGTTAAAGGGGCTAGGAGCACAAGTTAAAAAAATGGAAAAACATGAATATGGGTAAAAATCTTAAGATAATGACACTAAACGTGAATGGTCTGAACTCACCTGTTAAAAGGGAAAGAATAATAAGAAAATTCAAGAAGGAAAAAGCTGAAATTATATTTATGCAAGAGACACATTTGAGCAAGGCAGAACATGTGAAACTAAAGAGATTTGGCTATAAGAACTCCTACTACAGTCCATTTAAGGGAGGAGCAAAAAGGGGGGTTATGATACTAATCTCAAACAAAATACAATTTGAAAGTGAACAGGAAATCCAGGATAAAGAAGGCAGGTATGTTATAATAAAGGGAAGAATAGATGGTATGCAGATCACATTAGTGAACATCTATGCCCCACCAGAAAGTGACAAGGGTTTTTTTCAACATCTGTTTGATCTCATAGCAACACACAGTGAAGGAGTCCTAATTTGTGGAGGAGACTTAAATGCTGTCATGGATCATGAAGTTGACACAACAAGTGTTAAGAAGACAAAAAAACATGTAACAAAGTTCATAAGAACCTCACTGGCAGAAATGGGTATGGTAGACATATGGAGGGACCTACACCCACTCGAAAAAGACTATACACATTATTCAGCAGCCCATAAAGTACACTCTAGAATAGATTACTTCCTTATGAATGAAGGTGACAGACACAGGGTGAGAAATTGTTGGATTGGAGGGGCAGAAATATCAGATCATAATCCTATATACATGGAAATATATTTAAACAATAGAAAACGACAAACAACATGGAAACTTAACGTAGGACTGTTAAATGATGAGAAAATGAAAGAAAGAATAAAAATAAACATAAACGAATATATCCAAGAGAATGACAATGAAGAAGTGGACCCAACAATACTATGGGACGCACTAAAAGCCGTGTTAAGGGGTAAATTAATTGTTGAAACAGGAAAAAGCAAATAAGACTAAACTGGAAGCGTATGAACAAAGATGTGAGAGACTAAGGGAATTAGAACGTAAACATCAAAGCACAAATGATCCAAAAATATATCAAGAAATTAAAGAAGAAAAAACAAAGATAAAAGAAACACAAATGGATGAAATTGAAAGGAAAAATAGATATCTAAAGCAAAAATATTATGAAACGGGGCCAAAAGCCACAAAACTGCTGGCAAAACGGTTAAGAAAACAACAAACAATGAATAATGTATACAAGATTAAAGACCCCACCACAAATAAAACCACAGTTAACCCAGAAAACATCGAAGAAATTTTCCATAATTTCTACCAAGAACTATACTCGCAACCTGAAGAAACAAATACTAAAGATATCAAGAAATTTCTAGACACATTGGACTTGCCATCAATAGGAAATCAACAAAATGAAAAACTAACAGCAGAAATAACAACACAAGAGAGCAGAGACGTGATTAAGTCACTTAAAAATGGTAAATCACCAGGTAGTGATGGATACCCATCTGAGTTTTATAAACTGTTTATAGAAGAACTCATGCCACAACTCCTAAAGTCATTTAATTGGACGCTGAACAACAACAAAATACCTCCAACATGGAACGAAGCAATCATTTCAGTTATTTTAAAACCAGGGAAAGATAAAGAACAATGCGGAAACTATAGACCAATCTCTTTATTAAATGTAGATTATAAAATATACACAACAATTATATGTAAACGAATAAAGACATTCTTGACGGAATTGATAGAAGATGATCAAACTGGATTCATAGAGGGACGCCAAACACATGACAATATCAGGAGAACAATACATATAATTAACCAAATACATAAAGAAAAGAAAAGCGCAGTAATAATGAGTTTAGACGCAGAAAAAGCATTTGACAGGGTTAACTGGAAATTCCTATATAGTGTACTGGAGCGCTTTGGATTTAACGAAAAATCAGTACAATGCATAAGGACGCTATATCAAGAACCTGTGGCAAGAATCAAGATAAACGGTAGCTTAACAGACAAAGTAAATATACAAAGATCAACTAGGCAGGGATGCTGCTTATCGCCCACCTTGTTTGCTCTGTTCATAGAACCATTGGCTCAAGCGATACGACAAAATAAGAAATTAAAAGGTGTAACAATAAAGGGGGCGGAACACAAGATTGGGCTATTTGCAGACGATATTATAGTTTACCTTGAACAACCAGATAAATCAATAATGGAAATGATGAACTTGATAGAAAATTTTGGAAAATTATCAGGATACAAGATAAACATAACAAAAACACAAATACTGACATTCCACTATAACCCTCTAAACCAGATAACTGATAAGATCAAACTAAACTGGAAGCAAAAAGAAATAAAATACCTTGGAGTGAACATACCTAAAGACCTAAGCAAAATATATAAAGCAAACTATGATAGGTTGGAACAAGAAATAAAAAAAGATATTGATAGATGGTCAATCTTAAATATGGATCTGAATTCAAAAATTGAGACAGTCAAAATCAGCATACAACCTAGATTACTTTACCTCTTCCAGGCTATACCAACAGAGATTCCAGATGCCCAATTCTCAAAGTGGGACAGGATGATATCGAGATTTGTTTGGGGAGGTAAAAAACCAAGAGTGAAATATAAAACCCTCCAATTACCAAAAGAGAAAGGAGGCATGGGCCTACCGAGTCTAAAGGAATATTACTACTCAGCACAAATAAGATATATCATATGTTGGTGCGACGAGGGATATGAGGCAAAATGGAAAGAAATGGAAAAGGAAATTGAGGGACTCCCAGTACAAAGCATAATAGGGGATAAAGATGCATATAAGCAAATCAAACAAATAGACCCAATCACTAAATTTACTTTAGAACTGTGGTATAAAATAGTACAAAAATATAATATAAGGGAAGACATAAAACTATTGAAATGGGTAGCATTTGACAGTCAGTTTGAACCGGCAAAACAAGATAGGGGATACAAAAATCTGGTGAACAAGGGAATCACAGCATGGGGCAATATCGGAAAAAAAGATCTCGGGAGCTTTGTAAATATCAGGAGAAAATTTAAATTAGAAAGATCGGAATTTTTCAGATATCTGCAGATGAGAGATTACTATATGAAGAAGATTAGGCATAACCTCCAAACAGATGTGAACGAGATTATACAACTTATTTTAAGCTCATATGCAGGAAATAAAATAAGAATTATTTCAAAACTATATCAGAAACTTATGACAAACAATCATTCAAGTAACTATATAAAGGAGAAATGGGAGAAAGAGCTCAATTTAAACATAACAGAAGAAAGCTGGCAGGAAATATGGAAAACACAACACACATCAACAAATTCAAGGGCATGGAGGGAATTTGGATGGAAAAACCTGATTCGCTTTTTCATTACACCATCCATCCATCCATCCATCCATCTTCTACCGCTTTTCCGGAGGTCCGGGTCGCGGAGGCAGCAGTTCAAGCAGAGAAGCCCAGACTTCCCTCTCCCCAGCCACCTGCTCCAGCTCTTCAGAGGGGATACCAAGGCGTTCCCAGACTAGCTGGGAGACATAGTCTCTCCACCGAGTCCTGGGTCTGCCCCGGGGTCTCCTCCCAGTGGGACGTGCCTGAAACACCTCAAGTGGGAGACGTCCAGGAGGCATCCTAATCAGATGCCCATACCACCTCAACTGACTCCTTTCAATGTGGAGGAGCAGCGGTTCTACTCTGAGCCTCTCCCGGATGACTGAGCTCCTCACCCTATCTCTGAGGGTGAGTCCAGCAATCCTACGGAGAAAGCTCATTTCAGCCGCTTGTATCCGCGATCTCGTTCTTTCGGTCATTACCCAAAGCTCGTGACCATAGGTGAGAGTAGGAACGTAGATTGACTGGTAAATCGACAGCTTTGCCTTTTCATTACACCACAGATTCAAGGAAAATATACAAATACCCAATCTTTATGCTGGAGGGGATGTGGGGCTCAAAATGCAGACCACTCACATATGTTTTGGAAATGCTACAAAATATCATCATTTTGGAAATCTATGCATGTGACAATACAGAGGATATTAGGATATAATATACCAATGAACTGTAACCTGATGTACTTATGTGATCTTAAAAAAGACAATGTTATACAGGCTGAGGACAGATATCTAGTTAAAATCTTGTTGATTGCATGTAAAAAAACTATCACAAAAAAGGGCGATCAGAAGTTCTTCCTGACCAAGAACAATGGACTGACATTGTTGAGGACATACGTATGATGGAAAAACTAACATATCGACGAAGAATGCAAGAAGGAATATGGGAGAAAAAATGGCGGAAATGGACACACTACAAAGTGCAACAACGAGGCAGAAATTGAAAGAATAACCAAAGACACTGAAAAAACCAGAAGAATTAAGAGATGGAAACTAAAAACTTGATGCTCCAACATCTGCCCCCCCCCCTTTTATTTTTTATTTTTTTTTATTTTTTATTTTTATTTTGTTTATTTTTTTTTATTTTTCCCTACCCTAACCCCTTTGTTTTTTAAATGTAGAATGTGATCTGAATGCATTATATATGATGAAAAATGAATAAAAATCTAAGTTACAAAAAAAAGGGTGACAAATTTAGTCAAAAATGCTGCAAATTTTTCAGAAAAACTCTCTTAATCCTGATGTTGTGAGGCCAGATTGTGGTTGTAACGCTTCTGTTTTGCTTTAGTTTTCAGGCTTTGATGCCTTTGTGGCTCCATGCAGATTTTTGGGGGCAAAAATCACTCACAGTGGTTCTGTGTCGTACAGGTTGCTGACCCCCGTTATAAACAGAATTCAGTAAATCCTGATCTGTAATCTGTTCCTCAAAATTTCAGTTGGATTTAAAGCTACGGTCACAAAGATTCTAACAAACGACTGGTTTGTAAGAATCTCCCCAGTTTCTATGAATTCTGGAGTTCGCAGACATTCATGGAGGGGGGCATAGTTTCTTACAGCTGCCGTCCAATCCACAAGAGCGAACTTGAACTTGAGGCATTCTTGAGAAATGAGATGCTTTTCTGTCATATGATGGCCCTAGAGTTTGTGGGTTCTTCATAAGGGTGTCTTGTGATCTTACAAAAATTTCTGTGCAACTCATGGCACTCTCAAGTCATTGGTAGGAAGATTTTATGGCTTTTGGCACAAATATTGCACAAATGACATACTTCCACCTTATGAGCAACTCGCTACCATCTTATGCATGCTGTGCCAATCTCCAGACGAACAGGGATCCATACAGCATTTTCTACGACTGCTGTAAGGGGCCCTTCAAGAACAACTTAAGGTGTTCTTGAGGCATACTTACGGCCAACATATTGCGTAGTTCTTGCACTGTTTCTATAGTATTCATACGGCCGCTCTTTGATGAAAGGTTTTCATGGGACGTTCATAGAAATCTTGGACAAGACCATCAACCTGGCCATGAACTTACGGTCTACGAACGCTGGATTCTCCTACGGCAGCCTTAAGGTCGCACGAAATGGTCCAAAAATCATTTGTATGGTGTTTGCAGCCGTTCATAAGTGTATTTGTGACCGTAGTTTAAGTTATTTGATTTACTGGGCCATTTTTAACAACTTGATTTTCTTTGTTCCAAACTAATCAAGTTTCCTTCTGTGTCTGGGATCGTTGTCCTGCTGGAAGGTCTGCCCTAGTAACACTCTTGTACATGACTCCATTCATTCTTCCTTGAGTTATATAAAGTCTGCCAGTGATGTGAGATGAGAAACAACCTCACGCCATGATGCTTCCACCTCCAAACGTCACTGTTCAAGTAGCAATGTGAGTAGTGCCATTTTGCCTCCAAACATGGCATGTAGAATGACAGCCAAAAAGTACTATTTTCTCATCTGACCACACTATATTCATGAGTTTTTGTTGTAAAGTTATTTTCCCCCACATAAATTTGCAACTTTTTGGGTTCTTTAGGAACTGAGCTAGATATCAAATGATAAAATTATCAAAATAAATAACAATGGAATGATTTCTGGCAAAAAAAACACAACAACTTTATTTTGTCTTTCGGCCCCCTATCGGGTCGCCACAGCATATCATCACCCTATAGTGCGATGATCAACATGTTGATTTGGCAAGGATTTTTACGCTGGATGCCCTTCCTGACACAACCCTGCCTATTTATCTGGGTTTGGGACCAGCACAGGGAGTAGTACACTGGCTTGTGCTCCACCTGGGTAAGCTGGTGCAATACTAACAAGAAAATTTCAAACCAATCTTCTAGTCAAATCAAAATTAACTCAAAGAATGAAGAGACTGAGAAGTCTGACTGTTAAATCTTCATTTTTCAAAATCACATCAATACAGTTTTCACCTGCCATAATCACATTTTCAAAGTTTCTGTTTTACTGTACCACTTAATAACTGTGGGGGAGTACAGTCCACATTTAAAACAAAAATATGTACATACAAAGAAATTTTAAGGTGCCGACAGGAACTCGTGAATCGGCCATAGAAGCGGGAAATGTCCAGGGACAGCAGGATGAAGGCAGTTTCTCGTCTTCAGTTCTGACTTGTATACGACATCTGAAAATGACAGATGCAGAATTAAGGAGATAAAATGTACAAAGTGCAGCAAGTGGAAGCCTAAACATAGTGAACAGTGTTTGGTAGCAGTGAAGAAGAAGTGCTCCACTCAGCCGGGCGTGAGTCACTATGGTTGCGGGGTTGTGGGGTTAAAGCGGATTTAGCTACAACTGAAATGGCTTCTGTCAGTACAAACGGGAAAAGATGACATAAATGATGAAAACAGTGATCTCAACCAGGAACACAATGCTAGCTTACAGAGTGTGAGATCGGGGAATCATGAGCATTTTTTTTTTTAATTGCAGATGTTGCACTAGAGCTCCACTCTCAAACCAAAATGGAGCTTGACCACACCTAGCAACAGTTATCACTGCTTCCCCCCACCTTCACATTCTCCAGTAAATGGTAACAGCTAACAGTATCTCAGAGTTGAGCCGACTCTCTGCGCCCTTCTGTTGCCTTATGCCAGTCAAGGTTCTCCAGTCCCAACCGGTGAGTCTCCCATGGTTCCTTTGCAGCCTCCAGTGAGCAGAGCGGGACAGCGCCCATCTGATGGGCCTCAGAGGCCTACTAATGCTCCTGGGGACCCAGGTGTGATAGCAGGCCAGAAAGGAACCTCAAGGGACCCGCAGGTTCACAACAGGAGGCCCATAAAGAACAAGCCAGCTCAACGGTGGTGGACAGCCACCCCCACCCCAAGGCCCTGACGGGCTTGTAATGGAGGAGGGGAAGCTAACAGACGCTAACAACAGTAACAAATGGATGCTGCGCATCAGTTAATAAAATAAGCTGGAAGATAATATCAGAGTAAGAACAGTAGGTGGTTTGAGTGTGAGGGATGTCATCCCCCTTGCTACGCTGCCATCCTCAAAGAGTCCAAATAAGTCTAATTATAGGATAATAATGATTTACATCTACTGCTTACATCCGTCTTTTCGTCTTAGCAAAATTATACTTGCAACTTTTTCCCCAGTTTTGTCAACTTGCAACTTCCCACTTCTTGAATTTTTCAACTTTCCCATTTTGTAAATTTGCGACCCCCCCCCCCGCCACTTTCATAAATTTGTCACTTTTCATCCCACTTTCATAAATTTCCTGACTTTTCCGTCAGTTTCTTATATTTGCAACCTTTTCCCCACTTTTGTAAATTTACTGACATCCCTCTATTTTTGTACATTTGTGTGTGTGTGTGTGTGTGTGTGTGTGTATGGGGGGGGGGGGGGGTCCCCAAAAATGTGATGCTTGTGGTAAATTTATGGCTTTTTAAAAACTGTTAAATTAGCATCTTAGCATAAAAAAAAAAAACTTATCAGATTTGTGCACCTTTATTCTTTCAAATTTATCCCTAATTTACATTCATCCCTTTGTACCTCACGCTATGTTTAATACCCTCCATAACCACCAACCCCCCCACCGTTACAAAATAAATCGCCTACTGAGTAAGACGTACGTTTTGGTTTGTTCCACAGGTTCATTACAACCCATGCATTGTTATTTGGAATAGGCAGACGACAGAAACAACACGATGGCTAGGCTAAGCTATGCATGCTAACAACAAATCAACTTGGAACGACATAACTTAATGGTGCTTGCAAATGTTCACTGAAACTATGGTTTTGGGAAACACTTGCATCGTTCAATGATTGTACGAGCCGTGTACGCTGCACTACCATAGTTTCACTTTTGGTTTGGGGAAACACTTGTGCAACAACTATGCCATTTCTGCAATGCAAGATGCTAACCTAGTAAGCAACCTACCCGAGAGCTGAAAGCCTAGTTTGGTGAACGCATGCAGCCTGTTAACTCACAATCATGCATTAAACACAAGACAACTTTACACCAAAGCTGCATCTACCTGAGCGCCAAACTGCCCCAGATCGCTGAGTAGCTCGATGGTCTGAAGGTACAGCAGGACACAGACACACTGACTCAGACAGGTTCCAGAGTTCAACACCCAGTCACACTTCATTTGTTATCATTACTGTAGTTCTAAACTAGTTCCAAGGTTGTCATAGCCAGGAGCGGCACTGGGGTTAAGCTCCCAGTGCTCATAAAATGCTCCTTATGGCATGTGTCTCGAAAAGCCACTGACAACTAAGTCCAACTCCTAACCTGCCCGTGTGGTTTAGTTTCTAAGCCCGGCGGAACTGCTTTTACTAATAGGAGAAGGGGTGAGGGCGGATCTCTGGCGCCTTAAAACCAGATGCTTCGGGTAGATGGTGGCTCGTCAACCTGGGAAGGTAGCCCATCTAGAGGAAGGTAAACCCTGATTTCAAACCTCCGCTGCCTTGCGGCACACCCGGTCACGGGAAAGGCTTCAGGAGTCAACCCTGAGGAAAAATCCGGAGTCAGAGTCCCTAAGGCAGTTCTCTGTTGTGCTCAACATCGTTCTGGCAGCTCCTGCGACGGCACTGGTGCCAAACTGTAGCAGCCCTGCTGTTCCTTTGGATTCATCAGTGACGTGGAGAGGGGGGACATGCTGCATGGGCAACATCTTGTCCTCCATATCTTCCTGCCCAGGCTTGAATCCTACCAACGCCCAACGCTGGAAGGTGGAACACCGGATCACTGGAGAGGACACTCCAGCTTCGCCTTTGGCGTAGACAAAACACGGGGAATGACAGTTACCGGTTATAAGCCACCGCTCAATTGGTGTAGAGCGCGGCGCCAGGGGTTGTTCCCGACGGTGGGAGAGATCATCGGATCTCACTGGACAGCTACCGCCCGCCTCAAGCTGGGCAGCCCCCAGCCAATAAGGTGTTGTCCCGCTACAGCTTGCTTTCCTCATTGGGTGCATGGGGATGAGGAGAAGTCCGAACAGCAGGCTGAGAACCTTCGCACCAGGCAAGACAACAAAACAAAAGAGACCAACTCTAAAACTGGGAACTTGGAACGTCTGCACTATGATGACAGGACTCGCTGCTAACCTCAAGGACATCAACGACACCAGGAAGACTGCCATCATCAATAATAAGCTGAAGAGACTGGGAGTGGATATCGCCACTCTCCAGGAAACACGGTTGGCTGACACAGGCACACTGAGAGAGAAGGACTACACGTTCTATTGGCAGGGAAAGGGCAGTGACGAACACAGGGAACACGGAGTGGGCTTCGCAGTGAAGAACACCTTGCTGAAGATGGTGGAACCGGGCAGTACTGGCTCTGCACGACTCCTCACCCTCCGCCTGAACACCAGTCAAGGCCCAGCCACCCTCGTCAGTGTGTATGCCCTAACACTGACAGCCACACCAGAGGCAAAAGACGAGTTCTACAAGAATCTCGCAACAACTGTCAGGATCATCCCCAACTCTGAACAACTCATTCTCCTTGGAGACTTCAATGCCAGAGTGGGTGCTGACCACGACTCCTGGCCCTCCTGTCTTGGACCATTTGGCGTGGGCAGAATGAACGACAACGGACAGCGGCTGCTCGAGTTCTGCACATATCACGATCTGTGCATCACAAACTCGTTCAAGACCAAGCCCCAACACAAGGTTTCCTGGCGACATCCGCGTTCAAAGCACTGGCACCAGCTGGACTTGATCCTGACCAGGCGCACCTCACTGAAGAACGTGCTAATCACCCGTTCGTTCCAGAGTGCAGATTGCGACACACACAGACCATTCATTGGCGTGTTGCAAGGTCAAGCTACAGCTGAAGAAATTCCATCGTGCTAGACAGCCTGGAAAGGCACGGATTGACACCAGCAAGATGGCCCAACCAGAACTTGCTGAGCAATTTGCCTCCACCTTTGAGAAGGAACTTGGTGTACCACAAGAAGGAGAATCTGCAAAGCAGAAGTGGGAAGAGCTGCAAAACACCATCCACCGCACAGCCTTGGCTGCCTTTGGGAGGAAGACCTCGAAGTCACAGGACTGGTTTGATGCCAAGTTGACCGAGATGACCCCCGTCATTGAAGCCAAGCGCTCAGCACTTGCTGAGTACAAGAAGTACCCAACGAGAAGAATCTCCAGATTCTCAGGGCTGCGTGAAGCAAAGTTCAGCAGACTGCTCGGCGCTGTGCCAACGAGTACTGGACTCAGCTCAGCCAAGACATTCAAACCGCTGCCATAACAGGGAACATCCGTGGTATGTACGATGGCATCAAGAAAGCACTTGGTCCGGCTCAGAGCAAGACGGCCCCCCTCAAATCCTCCACTGGGGAGATGATCACAGAAAAGAACAAGCAGATGGAGAGATGGGTGGAACACTACTCTGACCTCTACTCCAGACAGAACACCGTGACAATGTCAGCCCTTGATGCCATCGACTGCCTGCCATCCATGGACGAACTTGACGCCGAGCCAACCAGCGACAAACTCAGCAAGGCCACTGATAGCTTGGCCGCTGGCAAGGCACCCGGCAACGATGGCATACCCCCCGACCTGATCAAGGACTGCAAGACCGCCCTACTGCTGCCATTGCATGACGTCCTCTGCCAGTGCTGGAAGGAAGGTGCCGTACCACAGGACATGAGGGACACCAAGATCATCACCCTCTACAAAAACAAAGGGAAGAGAAGCGACTGCAACAACTACAGGGGCATCTCCCTCCTCAGTGTTGTTGGCAAAGTCTACGCACGAGTTGTTCTCGTTCGTCTACAGAAGCTTGCCGAACGTGTCTACCCCGAGTCTCAGTGTGGCTTCCGCGCTGAGCTATCAACGGTAGACATGATATTCTCCATCCGCCAACTCCAGGAGAAATGCAGAGAACAGAACATGCCCCTGTACGTCGCCTTCATCGACCTCACCAAAGCATTCGGTCTGGTCAGCAGAGAGGGCCTTTTCAAGATCCTGCCAAAGATAGGATGCCCACCAAAGTTGCAAAGCCTCATCGAATCGTTTCACACCAACATGCAGGGGATAGTGCAGCACGACGGTAACGTCTCAGAGCCATTCAACATACGCAGCGGAGTGAAACAGGGCTGTGTACTTGCGCCAACCCTCTTTGGGATTTTCTTTGCTATGCTCCTGAGGCATGCCTTCAGCACAGCAACAGAGGGAATCTATCTGCACACAAGCTCTGACGGCAGGCTTTTCAACCTCGCCCGCCTGAAAGCCAGAACCAAAGTACGCGAGGCTCTAATCAGAGAGATGCTGTTCACAGACGACGCTGCAGTCGCAACCCATACACAGCAGGAGCTTCAGACCCTGATGGACCACTTCTCCCAGGCATGCAAGGACTTCGGGCTTACCATCAGCCAGAAGAAGACTAATGTCTTGGTGCAAGGCACGGAAGCAACACCAACCATCACCATCGACGACTACGAGCTGGAGGTCGTGAATCAGTTCACGTACCTGGGGTCCACGATCAGCAACAACCTCTCCCTTGATACAGAGATCGACAAGAGGATTGGAAAATCAGCCTTCACACTCGCTCGCCTCACCACACGAGTGTGGAAGAATCCCAAACTCTCTGTCAAGACGAAGATGGCAGTGTACAACGCCTGCGTCATCAGCACACTGCTCTATGGGAGTGAGACGTGGACAACATACGCCCGGCAGGAAAAGACACTGAACTCCTTCCCCTTGCGCTGCATTCGCCACATCCTGGACATATCCTGGCAGGACAAAGTGCCCAACACAGAAGTTCTGTCCCGCGTCGGCCTTCCCTCCATGTTCACTCTACTCAGGCAGCGCAGGCTCCGCTGGCTAGGCCACGTTCACCGTATGGAGGATGGCAGAATCCCCAAAGACGTCCTCTACGGAGAACTGGCGACTGGCAGGAGAGACGTTGGCCGCCCACAGCTGCGCTTTAGAGACGTCTGCAAGAGAGATATGAAGGCCCTGGAGATCAACACAGAGCGCTGGGAGGACCTTGCAACGGACCGCTCCAAATGGAGAGGCACCCTGACCAGACAGCTCAAGGCGGGTGAAGAGAGACTGACTGCTGCAGCAGATTAAAAAGCACGGAGACTACCCACAAGTGCGACCTGTGTGACAGGGACTGCCATTCGCGCATCGGCCTGTTCAGCCACAGGCAGTGCTGTTCCAGCAGAGTAGACGTTTAGGATCGTCTTCCATGGTCATCATAGACCAACGGAGGCCGACGAGTTCTAAACTACATGGGCTTCAATCGTTGTGGCTGTTCAGCGATAGACAAGTATAAAAAAAGTAGCAAATTTATGAAGAAAAAAAAATATAGATTGTAGCTTTGGGGGGTCCCCCTAGTGGCTGAGGGGGTGCACTGCATTTATGTAAGCTGAAATGGTTCTAACTCTTTGCTGGAAGAAGAAAAACGTGCGTGCAAAGTTTCTAAATGTTTGTGGAACATATTGACACAAAAACCGCGAACACCATTGCTTGCGGCCTTCATAAATCTGCTCAGCATATGTGCAGTAAACCTGTCTGCATCATCTCCACCCAGTATTATGCAAGCAGCAGCAAAAACACCCTACTTTGCATATTCATAAAGGCTCATTTGAAGCACGCAATCCTCACCGTGCAGCTTTTTTTTTAATCAGTTAATCCATCTGTTTGTGTGTACTTTTTTACACTTTGCATGCATTTTAGTACACACTAACCTTTAACCAGGCCTTTACCGTTTTCGCTAGTTTGGCTGAAGTTGTTTGAGGTCTGACTTGTGTGGATCTGCTTAGAATGGAATTTATTTTCAGACCCCCACCCCCCTTTAGGATGGCACTCACCATTTCATCTATGTCTGCAGGACTCAGAGGCATGGAGCAATGCTCTAAAACCTTGAAGTCATCTGGAGACATGGGCATCATCTTGTCCTGCATTTTGGACGGGTGTCTGGAAGTGAAACAACATCAACGCTGGTTATTATTGTCAATATTTGGGTCTTCATCTGTATCATGGTGTCTGCACCTACAAGGAAGTCAGATTTAATGTTTTAGGGCCTTTAACACTCACATTCACGAAAAAAGTGTAATTTATCTTATTAACAGAAAACAAATCTAGCCACAAACAAGGCCGCTTTTTAATGGGAAAAATTTTTAAAAATTCTGGGGAGGAAAAAAATCATGAGTTTACAAGGAAATAAAGCCCATAAATGTCTGAAAAAGTCTGAGTGAAAAATAAAAATTACAAGACAAGGGAACAAGCTGCAAATCTACAAAACAAGGAAAAAGTCACAAATTTAAAAGATGAGAAAGTCAAAAATTTAGGAAATGAGAAAAGTCAATCTTGCGAGACGAGAATAAAATGGCAAATTTACGAGACGAGAAATGTTGGTAATATAAGAGACGGGGGAAAAGTTCCATATTTACAAGACGAAGAAAAGAATTGCAATTCTATAAGATGAGGAAAAAGTTCCAAATGTACACGATAAGAAGTCACAAGGAAAAGTTGCTCATTTAAATATTTATTTATTATTAGATACTTATGAGGCAAGAAAAAGAACACTGAATATTTATGAGGAAAAAATTTACAAGACTTTATAATTTATAAGAAAAAGTCACTAATTTACATGGAAGTCACTAATTTATAAGTTACTAATGTACAAGAAAGTTGCTAATTTACGTGAAAGTCACTAATTTATACAGAAGTCACTAATTTATAAGTTACTAATGTACAAGAAAGTTGCTAATTTACGTGAAAGTCACTAATTTACAAGAAAGTTAATTTGAGAAAAAAAGTCGCTAATTTACAAGAAAGTTGTTAATTTATGTGAAAGTTAATTTGAGAAAAAGTTGTGAATTTATGAGAAAAAGTTGCTAATTCATGAAAAAGTTACTAATTTAGAAGAAAGTTGCTAATTTACTAGAAAGTTGTACAGTGCTCTAAAGTCGTGCTCTACCACAAGGCCGTTACCGGACTGGTGGCCTTGTGGTACAGCAACCGCCCCTCAGCTGGTAGGTCATGGGTTCAAGCCCCGGCCAGGTCATACTGAAGACCATATAAAAATGGTACTTCCTCTCCTCTAACTTGGTGCTCAGCATAATAGAATGGGGGAAGGAAAAATTGTAACCCACGGACAACAGATGGAAATTAGCGACTGGCTACAATCTGGCAAGTTACATTGATTGCTATCAATGTTCATCAACTTGCACTGTCCTTAAAAACAGCAATTTACAATTTGAGAAAAAGCTGCTAATTTATAAGAAAGTTACGAGAAAGTTGCTCATTGAAAAAGTTGCAAATTTACAAGAAAGCTGCCGATTTGTGACAAAGTTGCTAATTTACAAGAAAGTTGTTAATTTATAAGAAAACTTTGCTAATATATGAGAAAAAGTTGCTGCTTTGAGAAAAAAAGTTGCTAATCTATAAGAAAAAGTTATTAATTTGAGAAATTAATTTGCGAGAAAAAAGCTGCTAATTTATGAGGAAAAAGTTAGTCTCATTTATCACATCTGTGGTACTTTGAGGACCTTTAAAGGCAGATTTCAGGATAATTGAGGTCTAAAATTTGGATCAACAAATGAAGCCTTTTATTTAAGACGTTGAGGATGCCCATTGTATCAAACTCGTCTTCGCTTACACTTCTGAGACGGATATGAGCTCCGTCTTCATGTAGCCACGATTCTCCATGTTCTCCACGTCCATGGGCTCAGGGGCTGGAAGTTAAACCAAACCCATGAAGCGTAAAAGACTGAAGTTTTTGCCTTGAATGTCTCTGCAGAGCTGTGGGTCTTACCTTCCACGGGTTTGGGGTAGTACTTCCCAAACACCTTGTCCTTGGGGACGTCAGGGTAGAGGAAGCGCAGCGGGTTCTCAGGGATGTTGTCGGCCGCCATCACCTTATAGGTGCGGATGATGTCAGGCAGCGAGACAGCGGATAGCTCCTTCTTGGTGTATGGCTCCACTGAGTGGTATACCGGGTTGTCTGCAGAGACAGGAAGACGATGAAACTGTAATTCTGACCCTTTACGAACAGGGTGGACTAACCTGCTGTCTTTTTGCCTTTGGATAAGGCAGACTCACACCCAGTAGGTGATCTGGAGGAGGATGAGGGAGGATGCTAGCCCGTTAGCAAAACAACCCCAAATCATCCCCCTCGTTAACCTGCCATCCCCCTCATCACCATTCATAGGTGTAAATCAAGGGGGAGTGGGGGGGTCCTCCTGGAGTTAATAATTCATTTTTATCAAATATTAATGATTTCTTAACTTCTGTTATTAAACTTTAACCTATTTCGTTACGTGGAGATTTTAATTTTCATACTAATGACCCAAGTGACAGTTTTGCCCTTAATTTTTAAACATTACTAAATCATTTAATTTTAATTTGTCTTTCTGGTCCCACACACTTAAGGAAATACTCTCCATCTTGTTTTTACTTTTGGTCTTAATGTGAACAATGTTACGACTCAAGTCCTTCCTGTGCTAGACTTTTTTGTGTTCTTTTCAATTTATCTTAAACCGTTTTATTGGTAAGCGTGTGAAATGCTTCCGTGTCATTGATCATCTCTCTGCTGCAGAACTTCCTGAAGCTTTTGACAGCACTGTGATTTCATCTGACCATAAAGACACTGAGAACAGGGTTCAATCCTTTCACACACACTGTTGTGCCATTATGGACAAAGTTGCTCCTCTAACAGCCAGAAGTGTCCGTGCTGTTAGGTCTTCTCCCTGGTTTAATGACAACATACGTCGTTTCAAACAAAAATGTCAAAAGGTAGAAAGACTGGAAATCCACTAAACTTGAGGTACATCGGCTGTATCTCAAAGAACTTTTAATGAATCTTAATACTATGGTGAAAGGATCAAGGACTTCCTACTTCTCCAGTTTGATCTCCATCAGCAGGAACCATCCTAAGACACTCTTTGACACAATTAATTTCACACTCAACCCTGCTCCATCTTCTCCTCCTGTTTAATCAATGACTGCAATAAGTTTTTGTCCTTTTTTGAGGACAGGGTTGCAACTGTAAGGGGTAGTTGTGTGAACTGTTTGCCTCCACCCTCAGTCTGTTCCCCAAAACGGCCAATTTTCATCAGATCTGGTGGGCTCTATGAAGTCCTCCTCCTGCATGCTAGATTTTGTACCCACTCCCATGCTGAAGCAGGTGATCAGCACTGTAGGAACCTCTCTGGTCAGCATCATTAACAGCTCTCTTGAATCTGGTTGTGTTCCCTCTTATTTTAGACATGCTATTATTCAGCCTCTTTTAAAAAAGCCCAACCTCGACCCAGCACACTATAAAAATTATAGACCCATCTCTAAACTTCCCCTTGTTTCCAAGATATTGGAAAAAGTTGTAGCCAAGCAGTTCACTAATGTTCTTAATTACCATAATGTTTTTGATAAATTTCAGTCAGGTTTTCGTCAGAAACATTCAACTGAGTCTGCTCTTCTCAGCGTGTCTAACGATATTTTAATGTCATCAGATGCTGGCAAATGCTCCGTTTTAGTACGACTACACTACCGTTCAAAAGTTTGGGGTCACTTAAAAATTTCCTTATTTTTGAAAGAAAAGCACTGTTTTTTTTCAATGAAGATAACTTTAAACTAATAAGAAATACACTCGACTTCCGGTTATGGCTGCCACGTAGGACGTACGTGTCTCGCTCTGCTCTGCTCCTGGAGAAAAAAATCGGCAAATAACTCTCTCATTTGGGACAGAACGTATCTCAGCATTTGGGCGAGGATATGTCGGCGAAGCCTAAGGCTGGAAAACCAGGAAAAGGAAAAAGCGAGCCGCCGAAACAGTCCAAATTAACGGACTTTCAGGTCTGTGACGCAGCAAACAAAACTCCATATATGGCGGAGGAGGCTGGCGGCGGTGCGATGTCTGCGCGGGGAGGCGCAGATGCGCTGATGGCTGCCATGAGTTCAATGAGAGCGGACTTTTCCTCTAGATTTGATGGGATTATGACAGCGTTGGAAGGAATAAGAAAGGAATTGGGTGACTGTGTAGAACGAACGGCGCAGATGGAGCTCCGTCTCGCTAGTGCTGAAGATGACGTCACCCGTCTTCAATTAAAGGTGCGCACTTTGGAAAAAAAAAATAAATCTCTGGAAGATAATATTTTGGATTTGGAATCTCGGTCAAGACAGAATAATTTGAGGCTGGTGGGTCTTCCAGAGGAATCAGAAGGTCGGGACGTATGTTCCTTTCTGGAAAAGTGGATTCCGGAGGTGCTGGGCAGCGAGGAGTTGCAATCAGCAGTGGTTCTGGAAAAAGCACATCGTATTGGCCCACGGAGAGATAAGGGACCGCCGAGGACCTTAATTATGAAGTTTCTTAGCAACAGAGACAGGATGAAGATCTTCAACGCTGCACGTGCTAAAGGAGAGATTAAACACCAGGACCAGCAGGTGCGGTTCTACCCAGATTTGGCCACAGGAATCCAGCAATTGAGGAAGCAGTTTGATCCCGTACGTAAGGAGCTGCGCAACCTTGGGATTCGTCATGGTGTAATCTATCCTGCGAGACTGCTGACCACGTATGAGGGCAGAACCCACATCTTCAAGACCCCAGAGGAGGCGCAGGAGTTCATCAAGAAGATCAAAGAAGAAGAAGAGACTGGTGGGAGCTAAGCATGAACAAAATATAAGGTAGAATAATTAAGCATTTGCACAGGCATCTGACTGACTTGAAGTAAATAGTAAGTTTACAAAATATAGATTGTATTATATATTAAAAAAACAAAACAAAAACAAAACAAACAAAAAAAAACTATGATGTACAAAGTTGTTAAAAATTTTGGAGTTAAGTTGGAAAACTACAGAGGAGAGTTAATGTTACGTCATTAAAAGCAGTAGAGTTAGGGTGATTGGGAGGATGAAGAAGGAGTGGCTTAGGCTGTTCCCCGTGGGTGTGGAACGGTCGATGGCTATATCGGGAGACAGAATTTTTCTTTTGATTTTGGGGGGTTTGCCACAAGTGTGGGAAGGGGAAATTTGTTTGTGTGTAGTTTGTAGGATGAATGTTCAACCACTCATGTTTTTGCTTCTCTGTATGAGCATGTTTACACTGCAAGGTAATCCTAAACTCTCTATTGATCATGGACCAAAGTGTTAATCTTAATTTAACTTCATGGAATTGCAGAGGTCTACAAAATTTAAAAAAACTTAAACAAGTTATGAATAAAATAAAGGACATGGGTTCAAGAATTGTGTTTTTACAAGAAACTCATCTGATAGAGGAGGATGTTAAAAGAATTAGGAGTAGATGGCAGGGAAGTGTATTCACCTCTTCATTTTCATCCCGAGCCAGGGGAGTTATGACTCTCATACATAAATCAGTTCCTTTTCAAGTGAAAAATGTAATTGGAGACAAATTTGGAAGATATGTAATCATTCAAGGTTCTTTGCTATTAGAAAATATAAATCTTGTGAACTTATATGGTCCCAATATAGATGATCAGAAGTTCTTTGCTAATTTATTTCTCATCTTATCATCACTTACAGGGCAACATATAATAGCAGGGGATTTTAATTGTACATTGAATCCAGGTGTGGATAGATCAACAGGACTGGATTGTACGCACATTGGATGTAGGATGACTATTAATCATTTTATGAAAGAATTGAGATTGTTAGACATATGGAGAGAAATGAAACCACAAGTTAAAGCCTATTCTTGTTATTCCAGTACCTACAAGACATTCTCACGTATTGATTATTTTTTGATTTCCACAGAATTAAGGTCCAAGATTCAAAACTGCTTTTATGATAACATCGTGATCTCTGATCATGCACCCTGTTGTCTAATATATGTAGATAAAAAATTGACAAAGGAATCAGGCAGATGGCAATTTCAGCATAAATGGCTTCAGGATGAGGAATTTGTCAAGTATATAGAAAAACAGATAGACGAGTTCTTTGACATCAATACTACACAAACATCAGCATGTGTAAAGTGGGAGGCTTTCAAAGCTTTTATTAGGGGACATATTATTAGTTATACAGGATCAAAATCTAAGAAGACTCGAGAGGAGAGAGCTAAATTGGAACATAAAATAAAAAGTCTTCAGGAAAAAGTGTATGCAGGAAGAGATCCAAGGTTGGAGAATGAATTACTGATTTTGAGAGCTGAATACGACAAAAAATCAGCGAATAGAGCTGCCTCGAGTCTTCTAAGATTGAAACAATCTTTTTATGAACAAGGTGAAAAATCAGGAAAATTATTAGCATGGCAGATTAAACAATTGGAAATTAAAACACCAATAACCAGTATTATAAGTAAAGGACAGGTAGTTATAGATCCTTTAGAAATTAATAGAGCCTTTAGAGATTACTATGAAAAATTATATGATACCAAAAATGAACCTGATTTAACAAAACTAAATGGGTTTTTGAACAAACTATCTATACCGTGTATTCCAAATGAAAACAGGGAGATATTGGAGTCTAAAATTAGTCAAGAAGAAGTTGGGCTAGCCATTGATAATATGAAATCAGGAAAAAGTGCAGGACCAGATGGTCTTCCAGTTGACCTTTATAAAAAATTTAAGAATAAATTAATAAAACCTTTTTTGGAAATGGTTTTAGAAGCATTTCAAAATAATAATTTACCATCATACATAAATAATGCCTTAATTATACTGCTGCCAAAACCAGGTAAGCCCTCTAATAAATGTGAAAATATGAGACCAATAAGCCTATTAAACGCCGACCTTAAGATAATCTGTAAAATTTTAGCAAGACGAATACAAGAAATTTTACCAAATATTATTAATCGAGATCAGAATGGCTTTATAAAGGGTAGACAAGGCTTCCATAATGTAAGAAGACTATTTAATATTATTTATTTTAATAAAGAAGCACCGGATACAGCTCTCCTATCATTGGACGCCGAAAAGGCCTTTGATAGAGTTGAATGGCCCTTTCTTTTTGAAGTCCTACAAAGGTTTGGACTTGGAAATAATTTCATAAAATGGGTTCAAATAATATACAATAATGCTACAGCAGAAATCCTAACAAATAACAATATTTCAAAACCAATAAAAATCAATAGAGGATGTCGACAAGGCTGTCCACTTTCACCTTTACTGTTTACTATGGCAATTGAACCTTTAGCGATGGCGATACGTTTACATTCACAAATATATGGAATTAAAGTTGGACCAACAGAACATAAAATCTCCCTGTACGCCGATGATATAATTTTGTTTATGTCGAATCTAAAAAAATCAATTCCAACCTTGTTGAATTTAATAAAGAATTTTGGGGAAATATCAGGATATAAAATAAATAAAACTAAATCTTCAATATTAATGCTAAATGAGACCCAGAGAAATTACCCAGCCCCTGAGGTAAATCAATTCAATGTTGTAAATCAGTTTAAATATTTAGGAATCCAAATTATGCCTAAGCTAGAATCAGTCGCCAGTGTCAACTATGAAGCCTTAATGTCAGACATCAATGAGTTAACTCAGAGATGGATGTCACTACCAATGTCGATGATCGGGAGAATCAATATACTTAAAAGTAATATTTTACCTAAAATACTTTATTTCAATACATTCCCTTATCACCACCTTTAGATCTATTCTCAAGAATAAAAAAAAAGTTAGTGGAATTTATATGGAACAACAGGAGGGCTAGATTACGTTTGTCTTTATTATATTTACCATTTGATCGTGGAGGTCTGAAATGTCCAAATTTTATGTTGTATTATTGGTCGGCACAACTGAGGTCTATGACATATTATTTTTCATCAAAAGATCTCCCTCACTGGACTGAAATGGAATCATACAATTTACCTTTACCTCTTCCCATATTCATATACTCAGATTCGGCAAAAAAATTACAAAAACAAGTTAAAAATCCATTTGTAAAGCATATGATCAAAATATGGTGTGAAGCTAAAAACTATTTAAAAGAACCACAGTTATTGTCACAATTTAGTCCAATATGGGGTAATCAATATTTTAAACCAGGGAGAGCGGACGCTGTATTTAAAGTATGGAATTTAAAAGGGATACAAAAGATTCAGGATTTATATTTGCCATGTGCAGACAACATAATGTCTTTTGAAGAGCTGAGGATCAAATTTAATCTCAATAGAACACATTTTTTTAAATATCTTCAACTTAGAAACTTTATTCGATCAAATCAAAATAAAGCTCTCACTCGACCTATTTATTCATCCTTGGAAAAAATGATGATGAAAGATAGTAAAAGAAAGGGTATTATTTCAGAGTTTTATAACTCATTGACACTATCTTCAAGTGAAAATTCACTGAAAAGATTAAACTACTGGAAAGAAGATCTGCAAATTGAAATTTCAGAGGAACAATGGGAATTGGCTTGTACAGAAGCTCAAACCAAATCAATAAACGCAGGCCTTAAATTGATACATTTCAAATGGTTAATGCGGATGTATGTTACACCGGAGGAGTTAAATAGATACAACAAAAATATACCAGATACATGCACAAAATGCATGGAAAGTAAAGGAACCCTATTTCATTGTTTATGGGAATGTAGATTAATAAGAATGTTTTGGGAAGAGGTGAGGGTAACAATTGAAAAAATAATCTCCAAACAAATCATATTGAATCCTAAACTGTTTTTGTTGGGTCTGTACCCAGAAAAGCATAATTTTAATAAAAGTGAAAGAACATTCATAGACCTCAGTTTGCTTAATGCCAAAAAATGTATTGCACTATTATGGAAAAAGACTCATAGACCAGATGTGACTGGGTGGTTAAGACAGATGTTAACAAACCTTCCATTAGAAAGAATAACATATATACTGAAATCAAAGGAAATTGTGTTTGAGAATATATGGAGACCTTTTATTGATTATGTAAAAAATTTAAACATAACTCTTGAAGAAGAAGGTGAATGATGTGTGTGGACCTTGTAAATTCCAAACTGGTGAACATAATATGTATACTTATGTATTGGATTGTCTAGACTAAACAGAGGAGCATTGTTGAAGACTTGATTTTGTTGGTGGTTGTTGGTGTTTTTAGTGCTTTTTTTTTTTTTTGTGTAGTACTTTAGTGTTAGTGTTTGATTGTTTGTATCATGTTTGTTAAAAAAAAAAAAAAGGTTCAATAAAGATATTGTGGAAAAAAAAAATAAGAAATACACTCTAATATCTAATATACATTGCTAATGTGGTAAATGACTATTCTAGCTGCAAATGTCTGGTTTTTGGTGCAATATCTACATAGGTGCATAGAGGCCCATTTCCAGCAATTATCACTCCAGTGTTCTAATGGTACAATGTGTTTGCTCATTGTGTCAGAAGGCTAATGGATGATTAGAAAACCCTTGTGCAATCATGTTAGCACAGCTGAAAACAGTTTAGCTGGTTAGAGAAGCTATAAAACTGACCTTCCTTTGAGCAGGTTGAGTATCTGGAAAAAATTATTATTTCAAATACAAATCATTATTTCTAAGCTTGTCAATGTCTTGACTATATTTTCTATTCATTTTACAACTCATGGTGGTAAATAAGTGTGACTTTTCATGGAAAACACAAAATAATTGTCTGGGCGACCCCAAACTTTTGGACGGTAGTGTATATCTTACCACAGATTTTGATACGGTGGATCATTGAATCTTAGGCTTAGAGAGTGGGTAGGGTTATCTGGGAAAGCCTAAGAATGGTTTTCCTCTTATCTTTCTAACAGAAGTTTTCCGCCAACTGTTGGTTCTTTTATCTCAGAATTTACTGTGGAGTGTAAATAAAATCTTTTATTTCAGAATTTACTTGTGGAGTGCCTCAGGGCTCTATACTGGGTCCTCTTGTTTGCTATATATACTGTATATGCTTCCCTTGGGTTTTATTTAAAACAAATTTAAAGGTGTGTCTTATTTTTATGCAGATGATATCCACCTGTACTTTTCTTTTAAACCAGACCACACTCTTAATTTTAAACTTGTTTATGATTGTCTGTCTGAAATCAAGGAGTGGTTGAGTTACAACTTTCTTCAATTTAACACTGATAAAACTGAGGTCCTCACTGTAGCACCCATAAGTATAGGACTTAGGACTACAATCCCCTCTCTGCAGAACATCTGCCATTGCAGAGTCCACAGGAGAGCTGCTGCCATTCTCCAGGACCCCACCCACCCCCAGCACAGAATGTTCACACTTCTACCCTCAGGCCAGAGGTACAGAAGTATGAAATGCAGGACAACCAGACTAAAAAACTCCTTTCCCACTGCCATCAGACTCCTGAACAAATAAACTCCCAAAACTCCGCAAGTACAGCTTTGCAAATTGGAACTCACTCACTGGTTGCTAAATTTGCACATTGCTCACTTGTACAGTGTACATAGTCTCACCCCGTCTCATGTCCATATCATCTCTGCTGCTAAACTATCATGTACAGTCTACCAGGTATTATCATTACAGAGAAATTCTCACACTGGGTGCTAATTTCATACCTGCCAACTTTTAAAACCTGAAAAGCCTAGTAGCTAGTCGGGGTCCAGGGGCCGCAGGCCCCGGTAGGTCCAGGACAAAGTCCTGGTGGGGGGTTCAGGAGGGCAAAGCCCCCCGACGCCAAACAAATATTAGCATTAAATCAAGTTAAAATGTGGCTAACAACCCCATATTTCTTCGACAATCATGTTTATATTTTCCTTAAATTGTCAATGCAGATATGCTGATGGAAAAGATCAAGGATAAACTCTATGGTAATATTCTCTTCGTACATAATCATGCATTTAACAAATGTTGATAAATGACATTTCTCTTGACCTTTTCCCTCAGCAAATGTGAAATTGTCACCCTTTCTTGAGCGAATAATAATTCCTGGAAATGCTTTGGAGTATTCCTCACGAAAAGACTAATTTTCGTTTGGGTTTCACGCTCATTTGTTATTTTTCTCCAGTAGATTCCATGATGAAAACGTATGCATTAAAAAAAACGTATAAAAAATGAAAACGTATACCTAATTCCTTCGCGACTCCACCGAGCCCTGCCACTGTAACTGGGCTCCGATTCCGGCTCTTATCTGGCTGGGGCCCCGGTGGTCCTCCACTGGTCCCCGTCTCCTACTGCCGCTGTACTTGAACTCTGATCCGGCTCCCGTCCAACTGTTGCCTCGGTTAGTTCCTCCGGTGAGCCCCAATCATCGGGGACAGAGTCGCTTCTTTGTGCTGGTGTTAGGTGCTACGACTAGCTATGGCGTTAGCTATTCGGGGTATTGATGTATCCCATAATATCCCATAAGCACTGTGTGTGTTTAGATATATATATTTACTCTATCTAGCAACAATGCTCCACACTGTGTGTGCTTATATATTTACATATTTATTCCATCTAGCTACAATGCTCCGCACTGTGTTTATATACTCATATATTTATTCCATCCAGCTACAATGCTCCGCACTGTTTATATATTTATATATCTATCCCATCTAGCTACAATGCTCCACACTGTGTGTCTATATTTATATTAATAGGTACATATGTATACTTGCTGCGCTTGTTTTTTTCTCTTGCCTTCTGATTGTTGCTCTGAGTGTTGCTATCCCTGTGCTGTTGCAATCCTGGAATTTCCCCATTGTGGGACTAACAAAGGCTCATCTTATCTTATAATCCCTTGCGCATCAGAGAGGTGAAGATATCAAAACAACACGGAGAACCCACCAAACAAACTGGTAAGTAGGCTTAATTTGTGCTATCATAACTCTATCCCATTGCTACAAATTCACAGTATATTGTTGTGCAAAGTTTTATCAGTGTTCCAAGCATATCAGCTGCAATATTTAAGTGTAAAATTTATTTCTGCAAGCTTGCTATCCACCTGATTACAATCAGGTATCAGACAACAGTGTCAATAGACAATACATGTGTATTGCAATGTGTTGATTTCATGTTTAAAATATATATATATATATGCATACTCCTGGTATAATCAGCTATTTAAATATGTAAATTAATATTATAGCTGTACTTTCTTGGATTTCACACAGCTGAATGCGATACAGACAGTTCTAAGCATAACTTAGTTTTGTCCCCAATCAGTCTGATGTTGAAGTTGAACCCTCAACAAAACTAGTAAAATTGTAATTTCACAAATAACAGCCAGCAAAAACAATTTCACAGAGTGAATGTATTGTGTTAGTCAATTACAATTAAGTGATGGCCTGTATGCCATGGATTGCAATCGACTATCTTGTCATTAAATTTGTATTCAAAAGACTATCTTAACACTGCATAGAACTTCGAATAGGCCAGATGTGATGTATTGTGAATACTAGAAGACTAGAAATATCAGCAAGGTATACTAGCACTGTATAACAGACATGTACGTAAATGACGGCAAAATCGCTCTGATATTTTATGTGTTTACATGATACACCAAGCATGACAAGGCTTGCAATTACACAGCACATGTTCTTCAGAATCTTAGGCATTATTTAAAATGTATTCTCCCTTTAGATGTCGAATCCATGGTCCATTTGCCAGGGTTGAAGTGCAGTCGTGTGAACGTCTGTAGCAGTTCACATCGTGTTTACATCTCGCGATGTGCGCACGCCTCTCCGGGATTTCGCACGAGAATAGAAACCTCAATACCCTCAATAGCGATAGCGTTAGCTTAGCAAACGCTTCAGGTAAAGCGTAGCAGCGTACCACGAAAAGAAACGCTACTCAGTTTACTCACAGAGCCCGGTGAAAGGTGAATAAAGGGGTATTTCTACTTCAAAAGCTGGTTCAACCAAGGTGGAAATTCAGCCTGTGCGTGTGCGTCACAAATGTTGATCCGATATTCGCTGTTGGTTAGTTATTTTAGTGGCAAAATCAGCAACTTTGTCTCAGCACTGAAAAAGTGTGACCATCCCGGCCGCCATCACATGTTGCTATGTTCTAAATTTAGATACGATTCCTAGCGATCTCGTGTTTGGAATTGCTTTTGTTTTTTTTTTATGATTTAAAATTTTTGACTGAATTTTTAGTGAAAAACCGTAATTTTGATTAATAAAGCCGTAACCTGGAATGGGGTCTTGAAAACCGTAACCATTATGGCAAAACCGGAGTAGTTGGCAGGTATGTAATTTGTAATTTGTATATTGCTCATTTGCACACTGTACATAGGCCTATGCCATCTCAGGTTCATATCATCTCTGATATTAATATACCACCGTCCACTATAGCCATCCAGTGAATTTTCAGTTTTCATTCTTGTTTCCTCTAGTTTAACTGCTTTAGCTGTCCTAATTGCCTAATGTGTGTTTAGTGTGTGTTATTAGTGTCCACTAGTATTAGGTGTGTTTTTACCTTATTAGTATTGTGTACCTATTACCTTGTGTTGTAGAATGTGTCTAGCTCATGTGTTAGATAGACAGCTCAGTGCGTGAATGTGAGTGAGTGAATGACCCCGCGGAGCAGACGGGTATGTGTGTGATAACCAGGGAGGAGACAGAGACGGCGACCGGGGCAGGTAGTGAGCTAAAAGTGCTGCTAATAACAGTGTAGTCAGACAATAAAGCCCCAGCCCTTCAGCAAAACGGCCTGTTCTTCCATGTACTACCATACTTTTTTTTTCCACAATATCTTTATTGAACCTTTTTTTTTTAACAAACATGATACAAACAATCAAACACTAACACTAAAGTACTACAAAAAAAAAATGCACTAAAAAACACCAACAACCACCAACAAAATCAAGTCTTCAACAATGCTCCTCTGTTTAGTCTAGACAATCCAATACATAAGTATACATATTATGTTCACCAGTTTGGAATTTACAAGGTCCACACACATCATTCACCTTCTTCTTCAAGAGTTATGTTTAAATTTTTTACATTGAAGCGGCATGAAAAAATAAGCAGCAGTGCTGTGGTTTTAAGCAGGTTTTATTAATCATGTCGCCTTCACGGGATCCCCTCTCCGGTGCATAGTGGAGCAGCCCGGAGCGGGATCCCTAAGCTCTCAGAGAAGGAGAGGCGGACACAGTGTGTCCACCTGTTGCAGGATCAGAGTGAGAGAGTAAGAGAGAGATTGCGTTACAGAGTTGCGCCTTAAATACTTGTCCATAACAATACATGAAAGAGACATACCCCACAGTGATCAAAGGGATAACAGAACAGGCAGGAGGTATTTGCATTTGTGAGACCAAGGGCAGATTAGCTAGACCTCGCTCCAGGTGCGGACAAAGAGGCTAACAAGCACATCTACATATTGATCTGAGTCTCTAGGTCACAGTAAGGACAGGACGCATGAGTACAAAGGATGAAAGGCATCGATTAACATCACATAGGTGAGACAGAAGAAACTCGTCTACCTGTAGACATTAATACACCAAAGCACATCTAAGATGCTCAGAAAAAGCACAGTAAGGACAAGCCATATGCACACTATACAGAATGGCGCATTACATCACAACACATGCATGTTTGCATCACAAATACATGAATGGCACATTGCTTCTCAGTAATGCAGCAGAAAAACAGAGAAAAGAGGGCTGAGTGTCCTTAGTCTGTTGTGGGGTTAAAACGAACCGCCACACGCTCCCCCCCAGAGGACGCGGCAGGGGGCCGCGACCTCGATAATCCATCTGTGTGAGCGAGCTGTGGGAGAAGCTCGCTGCAGGCGGAGGGGGAGGGAGGGGAGGGGTGGTAAGTGCCGGCAGGAGCTGTGAAATCGTCCTGAGCCGCGCAAAAATTGCTTGCTGCTCCGTGACGTCGAGGGGTTGTCCCGTTGCACGTGCAGAGATCACAAGAAGAAAAACTAGTCTCTGACTCCTCTCGTGGCCATGAAGAAAAGCAGGGGCGGCTGTAAGAAAAAAAGTAAACAAAACATAGGGACTGTTGGCTTTGGGTGCTGAAGCAACCCCAAAGCTCCCGGGAACAGCTGACGGCTGAAATCCCGTTGTGCCGTGGCTAAGACCATTAAAAAATCCAGTGGCGAGCTGCGTGCTTGCTTCAGGTGAACGAGCAGCCCTGAAGGTTCTGTGGGCAGCGGCGGAGGACGATGGCGGTCTCTGGCGTGGCTGAGACTGTTAACAAATCCTTCGAGCGTGCTGCATGCGTGCTTCAGGTGAGCGGGCGGCCCTGAAAGGCAGCGGCGAAGGAGGAAGGCAGTCTGTGGAGCCGTTACTTGTCCCGTGCGTGATGCGCCGTCCTTGTAACTCCCCGATGCGTGCGCGGGGGTTCAGTGCGTGGGTGGGCCGCTGGAGTGGCGAGTCAGGGTGCAGAAACTTGGTGGAGAACGGCGCAGACGGCGCCGGTAAAATCCAGGTTGAGCTGTGGCTGTAGATTGGCCATGGTGCGTTGGAGCGGTGAGAGGAAATAGACGATCTTTAGTCCCTCAGGCCCGTGCAGATGCGTTGGAGCGGCGGGAGGGAATAGACGATCTTATGTTCCTCAGGCTCATGCAGCTGCGTTGGAGCGGTGTGAGGAAGTAGACGATCTCCGTCCCTCGGGCTCGTGGAGACGCGTTGGAGCGGTGCGAGGCAATAGACGATCTTTGTGCCCCGGGCTTGTGCAGCTGCGTTGGAGCGGTGAGAGGGAGGAGACGATCGTTGTCGCTCGTGCGGCCATGGTGCGTTCAGTTCCACGCGCTGCGCTCCCCGTCGGCCCTGGAGGTTGCCGTCGTGGAGAGAGGACGAGGTGCGTGCGCTCTCTGTGAGAGCGGCCGGTCCAGCGTGGTCATCCAAAACAGAAGGCTGCGTCTTCAAGGGGTCGCCAACGCAGCTGTGCGGCTGTCCAGCTCGGAAGGTTGCATTCGCACAAAACGTGTGCGTGTTCGAGGGGTCACCAGTGAAGCGGCATGAAAAAATAAGCAGCAGTGCTGTGGTTTTAAGCAGGTTTTATTAATCATGTCGCCTTCACGGGATCCCCTCTCCGGTGCATAGTGGAGCAGCCCGGAGCGGGATCCCTAAGCTCTCAGAGAAGGAGAGGCGGACACAGTGTGTCCACCTGTTGCAGGATCAGAGTGAGAGAGAAAGAGAGAGATTGCGTTACAGAGTTGCGCCTTAAATACTTGTCCATAACAATACATGAAAGAGACATACCCCACAGTGATCAAAGGGATAACAGAACAGGCAGGAGGTATTTGCATTTGTGAGACCAAGGGCAGATTAGCTAGACCTCGCTCCAGGTGCGGACAAAGAGGCTAACAAGCACATCTACATATTGATCTGAGTCTCTAGGTCACAGTAAGGACAGGACGCATGAGTACAAAGGATGAAAGGCATCGATTAACATCACATAGGTGAGACAGAAGAAACTCGTCTACCTGTAGACATTAATACACCAAAGCACATCTAAGATGCTCAGAAAAAGCACAGTAAGGACAAGCCATATGCACACTATACAGAATGGCGCATTACATCACAACACATGCATGTTTGCATCACAAATACATGAATGGCACATTGCTTCTCAGTAATGCAGCAGAAAAACAGAGAAAAGAGGGCTGAGTGTCCTTAGTCTGTTGTGGGGTTAAAACGAACCGCCACAACATAATCAATAAAAGGTCTCCATATATTCTCAAACACAATTTCCTTTGATTTCAGTATATATGTTATTCTTTCTAATGGAAGGTTTGTTAACATCTGTCTTAACCACTGAGTCACATCTGGTCTATGAGTCTTTTTCCATAATAGTGCAATACATTTTTTGGCATTAAGCAAACTGAGGTCTATGAATGTTCTTTCACTTTTATTAAAATTATGCTTTTCTGGGTACAGACCCAACAAAAACAGTTCAGGATTCAATGTGATTTGTTTTGAGATTATTTTTTCAATTGTTACCCTTACCTCTTCCCAAAACATTCTTATTAATCTACATTCCCATACACAATGAAATAGGGTTCCTTTACTTTCCATGCATTTTGTGCATGTATCTGGTATATTTTTGTTATATCTATTTAACTCCTCCGGTGTAACATACATCCGCATTAACCATTTGAAATGTATCAATTTAAGGCGTACATTTATTGATTTGGTTTGAGGTATCTACTCAAGATGGCGACCGGGATGGTCACACTTTTTCAGTGCTGAGACAAAGTCACTGATTTTGCCATTAAAAGTGGCTGGCCTGCAGCGATCGGCGCTCGTGGCGAACACGCACGGGCTGAATTGCCACCTCCGCTGGATTGCCCTTTAATCGCCTTTCTCCAGCGACTTCCTGCGCCTTCCTGAAGCGATTGCTAAGCTAACACTAGTTAGCTTAATGCTACCTGAAGCGATTGCTAAGCTAACACTAGTTAGCTTAATGCTGGCGCCAGTCTCTAAATAACTAACCTACAGCGATCGGATATACCTCCGGTGGATTACCCCTTTGATCGCTTTTATCCGGCCACTGTGAGTAAACTGACCAGCGATTCCAGCGCTTCCTTGTGATTCACTGATGTGCCCTACCTGAAGCGATTGCTAAGCTAACGCTAGTTAGCTTAATGCTGGCGCCAGTCATTCCACCTTACACCAGCCTGAATCGAAGCCCAGCTGCGAGGCCCAGCGGAGATACTACCAGGCAAGCGGCTATTTGTTGACGGGGCTCAGCAGAGATTTCACCCAGGCAGACGACGGTAGGTGGCGGTGCCTAGCGGAGGACTTACCGTGACCTCAGCGGAGCTCGGTGGCAGCGGCGGTGTGTGACGAGACTCGGTTGGAGGAGCGGGACGGGAGACCAGTTACGGCGACTATGAGCAACGAGACCAGCAACGGAAGGGGCTAGTTGGCTAGCTGAGGCCCAGCTGGATTCGAGGACGATCGGATCAGATTCTGGCGATATAAGCAGAATTTATTTTACTATCCACAGATTTTCTTTTTCCTTCTTTCCAAGAAAGACTGAAGATGGCTGCCACCGGATTAAAAAGTGGGCTGATGGGCACCACTAATAAGCCTTCTCTACTTCTCTACTTCCTCTTCGTTTTGTCTTTGTGTGTCTGGACCTGCAACAAGAAGGATTTTCCGACAAACTCAACCAAAGGTGAAGTTAAAAAGTTTTATCTGTATGGATTTGGGCTTGGACATCTCACCCTACACTCTATGTGGTCTTTAAAAGCCCTGAGCAAAAACTTCCAAATTAAGGCAAACATGGCTGTTAAGCAAAAATCACAATATGGCAGAGGATATACAATTAAAGTTCTGTTAGTTCTGCTACTTCTGGCGGGAGATATTCACCTTAACCCTGGACCTGCCACTATTAAACAGCAGACCACTGGGTTAGCACAAAACCGAGCTGTACAAAAGCAAAAACAACATTTATTTTTCCAAACTGTTAATCATGCACGAGTTCTTTGGGACACCAAGGCTAAACCAAAGGGGATCCTCGGCGGTCATTTAAACATACGGAGCATAATCCCCAAAAGAGATGAGATTTCGGTGTTGCTGTTGGACTCAAATCTGGACTACCTTTGTCTCTCAGAAAGCTGGCTACACAGGAACATAGACACTAATATGATCGATATTGTGGGCTACCAGTGTTTTAGAAAAGACAGGCAGGTAGGGAGGGGAGGAGGTGTTTTAATTTACATCAAAGAGAAATATAAATGTCAACTGGTTGATTTGAATACTTCACTTGAATGTTTAGCTGTTAATATATGTCTCTCTCCGGTAATGAATTTCAACATTGCAGTAGTGTACAACCCACCGTCACACAACTCTTCCTTTTATAATGAATTAAGTGATCTGGTTAAACAACTTGAGAAGAACAGAGAAACGATAATTCATGGTGACTTTAATATCAACTGGTCTGATAAAAAAGACAAACAAAAACTGAAAAGCCTCATGACTAAATTTAATTACCAGCAAATCATCAAAGGACCCACCAGGATAACCAAACAATCCAGAACACTTATTGACATGGTATTTACTAATAAACCAGAACGAATAACCAGAACCTATAATCTTGTAACTGGTCTCTCAGATCATAACATGGTTCTTGCTGTCAGGAAACTTACTAAAAAGCGACTACAGTATTTTGGGGGAGTCGATATTGACAAATCAAATTTTATTATCCCCAAATCAAAAAATGAGGAGTTTGAACATTACTTAGAGAATCAAAATTGGGAGCAGCTCATGTCAACATGTGAAGTAGATGATTGTTGTAATTTTATAACTGCAACAATCACAAAGTCTATAGAAAAATTTTCAAAGCAAATTAAAAGTAGACAACAGAAGATTAGCCTACCATGGTTAAATAATGAAATAAGAAAACTTATGAAAAGGCGAGACTATGCACTGAAAACATCACTAACCTCCAAACTACAAAATGATCACCTTGTGTACAAAAGTTTAAGAAATAAAGTGGTACATGAGCTGCGAAAATCAAAAATATCTTATTACAATAAACTGATAGATCATGCAAAGGGTAACAACAGTTCCCTATGGAGGCATTTAAATAACTTAACTAATAAAAAAAACGATCAGAAGGGGGTAAAGGAACTTAGAATCAATGGCAAGACCGTCAGTGACAAGGCTACTTTGGCAAATGAATTTAATTCACACTTTGTGGGCTCTGTGGAAGACTTAACAAAAAATTTTGTGCTGCCAAATGTGCTCAACAACACAAATTCCATACTTCCAACAGATACTTTTCACATCGATGAGGTAAATGAGAAGTTAATTGCTGGTATTGTTAAAACACTGTCAAACTCAAAAACTAATGATATCTACAATATGAGCACCTCCTTTCTCAAAATGCACAGCAAAATATTAATCAAACCACTGACTCATCTCATTAATCTCTCCATTAGGTCTAGTACATTTCCATCTGGCTGGAAAAAAGCTGTCGTCATACCAGTTCATAAATCAGGCAGTAAAGACGATATATGCAATTACCGCCCAATCTCTATTTTACCAGTCCTATCTAAGGTTCTTGAAAAAGTTGTAGCTACACAGCTGATAGACTACTTACAAGACAGTCAACTTCTTCATCCACATCAATTTGGTTTTAGACCAGGATACTCAACAGAAACAGCAAATTGTTGCCTTATTGAAAACGTCAAACAGTCCTTGGACAGGGGTAATGTGGTAGGAGCTGTTTTTCTAGATCTCAAAAAGGCTTTCGATACTGTAAACCACAGTTTGCTTTTATCCAAAATGGTATCTTTTAACTTCTCCCCAAATACATTAGAATGGTTTGCATCTTATCTCCAGAATAGAGAACAGTGTGTAAAAGTTCACCAGGATAAATCCTCATTTTTAAACAACCGCATGGGTATCCCACAAGGGTCCATTCTTGGTCCTTTACTTTTCAGCATTTTTATTAATGACTTGCCGTTACACTGCTCAGCTGCAACATGCCAACTTTATGCAGATGATGCAGTTATTTACACAGCTGCCAAGACTCCAGCACAGGCTGCAGATGTACTGTCTACAAGTATGGTTGATGTCCAAGAGTGGCTCCTCAAGAACCATCTATTGCTGAACCTTCAGAAAACAGTCTCAATGTGCTTTTCAATCAAAAAATGTAACCTGCAACATTTTAAAGTTAATATACATGATCATGACATCAGTTTAGCTACAGAATTCAAATACCTTGGCATTGTACTAGATCCTCAACTCAAATTTAATCTTCATATAAAGAAAATTTCAAAAACAGTAAAAAAAAATCTGAACTGCTTTAAATTAATTAGATATTACATACCTTACGAAGCAGCTGCACTGTATATGCATTCTATGGTTTTTTCTCATATATCATACTGTTTGACAGTCTGGGCTCAAGCAGCCCCTTCCACAATAAGACATATAGGTTCATTATATAATCAAACCCTAAAAATCTTGGACAAAAAGCCCATTAGGTGGCATCACTGTAATGTTTTAAAAAAATACAACCTATTGAGTTTTGAGAGCTTCATTGACCTCTGTCTTCTGAAATTAACGTTCAAATGTTTCCATAAATCAGCACCCGAGCCACTTGCTGGTTTCGTCCAAAGACAGGACAGCAGCAGAGCCACCAGGAGTTCTGTTAACAATAACTGTAAAATATTCCACCGCAGAACCACATTTGGACAAACAGCTTTCTCTATAAAGGGCAGTCACATCTGGAACACAATGCCAAATGAAATTAAAATAATAACGGACTTTAAAACATTCACTAAAAATGTTAAAAACTGGCTGAAAAATAAACAAGAATGTACTCATGTATGAATTAATTGTCTGCAAAGTGAGAGTGAATGAAGGGAAGGAATAAATGTGTTTGTTTATAGTGAGTGACGGAGGGAGGAAGGCCTGAAATAGGCAAATGTGAGTTATGTTATATGTGTTAAATGTGAGTCAGGCTGTTATATTTGTGTATTTATAATATTTATAATATTTATGTTAAATGTGAGTCAGGCTGTTATATTTGTGTATTTATAATATTTATAATATTTATAATTGTGTATTTATAATTTTTCTGCATTGATGTATGTGGTTATTGTGTATATTGTTTATCTTGATTCTTTTTTCTAAAGCCCATCCAGGGACAAGAGTTGCAAATTAGCTAATAGCTATACACTCTATGTGCAACACATCAGATTGATTGTCTTTGATTAATTGTCTATGTTTATTGCACTGTCCCTGTCAAATAAACTAATCTACTACTACTACTAGCTTCTGTACAAGCCAATTCCCATTGTTCCTCTGAAATTTCAGTTTGCAGATCTTCTTTCCAGTAGTTTAATCTTTTCAGTGAATTTTCACTTGAGGATAGTGTCAATGAGTTATAAAACTCTGAAATAATACCCTTTCTTTTACTATCTTTCATCAACATTTTTTCCAAGGATGAATAGATAGGTCGAGTGAGAGCTTTATTTTGATTTGATCGAATAAAGTTTCTAAGTTGAAGATATTTAAAAAAATGTGTTCTATTGAAATTAAATTTGATCCTCAGCTCTTCAAAAGACATTATGTTTTCTGCACATGGCAAATATAAATCCTGAATCTTTTGTATCCCTTTTAAATTCCATACTTTAAATACAGCGTCCGCTCTCCCTGGTTTAAAATATTGATTACTCCATATTGGACTAAATTGTGACAATAACTGTGGTTCTTTTAAATAGTTTTTAGCTTCACACCATATTTTGATCATATGCTTTACAAATGGATTTTTAACTTGTTTTTGTAATTTTTTTGCCGAATCTGAGTATATGAATATGGGAAGAGGTAAAGGTAAATTGTATGATTCCATTTCAGTCCAGTGAGGGAGCTCATTTGATGAAAAATAATATGTCATAGACCTCAGTTGTGCCGACCAATAATACAACATAAAATCTGGACATTTCAGACCTCCACGATCAAATGGTAAATATAATAAAGACAGACGTAATCTAGCCCTCCTGTTGTTCCATATAAATTCCACTAACTTTTTTTTTAATTCTTGAGAATAAATCTAAAGGTGGTGGTAAGGGAATGTATTGAAATAAATAAAGTATTTTAGGTAAGATATTACTTTTAAGTATATTAATTCTCCCGATCATCGACATTGGTAGTGACATCCATCTCTGAAGTAACTCATCAATATCTGTCATTAAGGCTTCATAGTTGACACAGGCGACTGATTCTAGCTTAGGCACAATTTAGATTCCTAAATATTTAAACTGATTTACAACATTGAATTGATTTACCTCAGGGGCTGGGTAATTTCTCTGGGTCTCATTTAGCATTAATATTGAAGATTTAGTTTTATTTATTTTATATCCTGATATTTCCCCAAAATTCTTTATTAAATTCAACAAGGTTGGAATTGATTTTTTAAGATTCGACATAAACAAAATTATGCCATCGGCATACAGGGAGATTTTATGTTCTGTTGGTCCAACTTTAATTCCATATATTTGTGACTGTAGACGTATCGCCATCGCTAAAGGTTCAATTGCCATAGTAAACAGTAAAGGTGAAAGTGGACAGCCTTGTCGACATCCTCTATTGATTTTTATTGATTTTGAAATATTGTTATTTGTTAGGATTTCTGCAGTAGCATTATTATATATTATCTGAACCCATTTTATGAAATTATTTCCAAGTCCAAACCTTTGTAAGACTTCAAAAAGAAAGGGCCATTCAACTCTATCAAAGGCTTTTTCGGCATCCAGTGATAAGAGAGCTGTATCCGGTGCTTCTTTATTAGAATAAATAATATTAAATAGTCTTCTTACATTATGGAAGCCTTGTCTTCCCTTTATAAAGCCATTCTGATCTCGATTAATAATATTTGGTAAAATTTCTTGTATTCGTCTTGCTAAAATTTTACAGATTATCTTAAGGTCGGCATTTAATAGGCTTATGGGTCTCATATTTTCACATTTATTAGAGGGCTTACCTGGTTTTGGCAACAGTATAATTAAGGCATTATTCATATATGATGGTAAATTACTATTTTGAAATGCTTCTAAAACCATTTCCAAAAAAGGTTTTGTTAATTTATTCTTAAATTTTTTATAAAGGTCAACTGGAAGACCATCTGGTCCTGCACTTTTTCCTGATTTCATATTATCAATGGCTAGTCCAACTTCTTGACTAATTTTAGACTCCAGTATCTCCCTATTTTCATTTGGAATACACGATATAAATAGTTCGTTCAAAAACCCATGTAGTTTTGTTAAGTCAGATTCATTTTTGGTATCATATAATTTTTCATAGTAATCTCTAAAGGCTCTATTAATTTCTAAAGGATCTATAACTACCTGTCCGTTACTTATAATACTGGTAATTGGTGTTTTAGATTCTAATTGTTTAATCTGCCATGCCAATAACTTTCCTGATTTTTCGCCTTGTTCATAAAAAGATTGTTTCAATCTTAGAAGACTCGAGGCAGCTCTATTCGCTGATTTTTTGTCATATTCAGCTCTCAAAATCAGTAATTCGTTCTCCAACCTTGGATCTCTTCCTGCATATACTCTTTCTTGAAGAATTTTTAGTTTATGTTCCAATTGGACTCTCTCCTCTCGAGTCTTCTTAGATTTTGAACCTGTATAACTAATAATATGTCCCCTAATAAAAGCTTTGAAAGCCTCCCACTTTACACATGCTGATGTTTGTGTAGTATTGATGTCAAAGAACTCCTCTATCTGTTTTTCTATGTATTTAACAAATTCCTCATCCTGAAGCCATTTATGCTGAAATTGCCATCTACCTGGTTCCTTTGTCAATTTCTTATCTACATATATTAGACAGCAGGGTGCATGATCAGAGATCACGATGTTATCATAAAAACAGTTTTGAATCTTGGACCTTAATTCTGTGGAGATCAAAAAATAATCTATACGTGAGAATGTCTTGTAGGTATTGGAATAACAAGAGTATGCTTTAACTTGTGGTTTCATTTCTCTCCATATATCTATCAATTTCAATTCTTTCATAAAATGATTAATGGTCATCCTACATCCATTGTGCGTACAGTCCAGTCCTGTTGATCTATCTATACCGGGATTCAATGTACAATTAAAATCCCCTGCTATTATATGTTGCCCTGTAAGTGATGATAAGATAAGAAATAAATTAGCAAAGAACTTTTGATCATCTATATTGGGACCATATAAGTTCACCAAATTTATGTTTTCTAATAGCAAAGATCCTTGAATGATTACATATCTTCCAAATTTGTCTCCAATTACATTTTTCACTTGAAATGGGACTGATTTATGTATGAGAGTCATAACTCCCCTGGCTCGGGATGAAAATGATGAGGTGAAAACATTTCCTTGCCATCTACTCCTAATTCTTTTTACATCTTCCTCTATTAGATGAGTTTCTTGTAAAAACACAATTTTTGAACCCATGTCTTTTATTTTATTCATAACTTGTTTAAGTTTTTTTAAATTTTGTAGACCTCTGCAATTCCATGAAGTTAAATTAAGATTAACGCTTTGATTTATGATCAATAGGAAGTTTGGGATTACCTTGCAGTGTAAACATGCTCAAACAGAAAAGCAAAAAAATGAGTGGTTGAACATTCACCCTACAAACTACACACAAACAAATTCCCCCTTCCCACATTTGTGGCAATCCCCCCAAAAACAAAAGAAAAATTCCGTCTCCCGATATAGCCATCGACCGTTCCACACCCACGAGGATCAGCCAAAGCCACTCCTTCATCCTCCCAATCACCCTAACTCTACTGCTTTTAATAACGTAACATTAGCTCTCTTCTGTAATTTTCCAATTTAACTCCAAAATTTTATAGCAATTTTGTACTTTTTTTTAAAAAATTTTTTATTATGTAATACAATCTATATTTTGTAATCTTGTTATATGCTTCTAATCAGTTAAATGCTCAAATATTCTACCCTATATTCTGTTCATGCTTAGCTCCCACCAGTCTCTTCCTGAATCTTCTTGATGAGCTCCTGCGCCTCCTCGGGGGTCTTGAAGATGTGTGTTCTGCCCTCATATGTGACCAGAAGTCTTGCAGGGTGAATCACTCCATGACGAATCTCAAGGTTGCGCAGTTCTTTACGGATGGGGTCAAACTGCTTCCTTAATTGTTGGATTCCTGAGGCCAAATCTGGGTAGAACCGCACCTGCTGATCTTGGTATTTAATTTCTCCTTTGGCCCGCACCGCGTTGGAGATCGTCATCCTGTCTCTGTAGCTAAGGAACTTCATAATTAGCGTCCTCGGTGCTGCCTTGTTACTTCTCGGTGGGCCAATTCGGTGGGAGCTTTCCAAGACGACTGATGATTTTAGCTCCGCGTTGTTCAGCGTCTCCGGGATCCACCCCTCCAAAAAGGAGCATGAATCACGACCTTCGGCTCCCTCCGGTAAACCCACCAGCCTCAGGTTGTTCCGTCTGGACCGGGACTCCAAGTCCAGAACGTTATTTTCCAGATCTTTATTTTTTTTTTCCAAAGTGCGCACCTTTATTTGAAGTCCGCTGATTTCATCCTCCGCACTTGAAACACGAAGCTCCGCCTGCGTCACTCGCTCCACGCAGTCACCCAACTCCTTTCTCATTGCATCCAACGCTGCCATAATCCCATCAAGTTTAGCGGAAAAGTCTGCTCTCATTGAGCTCATGGCAGCCAGCACTGCACCTGTGCCGCCATCATCAGCAGTTACCGCACCACCGCTAGTTTCATCCGCCATATCCGCAGCTTTTTCTACTGCGCCACAAACTTTAAAGTCCGTTAATTTGGACTGCTTCGGCGATTCAATTTTTCCCACGCTTGATTTCCCAGCCTTAGTCTTCCCCGGCATATCCTCACCCAAACGCTGGGAAAAGTTCTGTTCCAAATGAGAGAGTTATTTGCCGAATCTTTATTTCCAGAAGCAGAGCAGAGCGATACGTGTCCTTCTAGGCGGCCGCCATAACCGGAAGTGTCCACTACCATACTTTTAACAAGCGTGAAGTTTACTCGGGAGTTGACCCCGGAGGAAAAGCTGCCTCCGGCCCTGGAGAAGACAAATCTCCCCTGTGTCCCCCAACCACGGTTAGGAGACCAAAAGCAGGAAAGGTCAACACTTGGCATTCATTCGGAGAGCTGAGTAAAAATTTCATTGCTCAGGAAATGTTGCATTTCTTAACTGTGCACATGATAATAAAGTCTTTGAATCTTGAATCTAGCACCCAACAGTATAGCTCCAAAGGTGCCGGATGGTACCAGGTCATTGAGCTCACATGTATGGGCTGATCATAGGTGTAGTTTATGGGGAAGATGGATGGGTTGTAACCCCCCCAAAAATCAAATCCAGCCAATACAACCCCCCCACCCATAATAATCTACAAGCGAGTATGAAGAAGTTGTCGTTTTTGCATTTGCAAGCAACGAAAAGTAACATTTCTAATAATCAGACAATGCATCCCTTCCCTGTTACAGACTTGGTATTGCCCAACTGGTCCTTGGGTCTTCTCTCTGTCACAGTCAGTTAAGGACAGCTGGTGGCTGCGGCAGGTGGGGATGTTTGTCTAGAATGTGTTCAGCTCACAAGTAAGAGGAAATAAGGGCTCCACAAGGGCAACAAACCATTTTAAATTGGTTGTCAAATAAAAGGACAAACCCGTTTCTCTGTCCAAAACAAGGTAAATATCATATTGATTTAGCTGGTGAATTGTTGTCTGAAGTTAGCTGGTTACTAGTTTGTATACGAGTTAAAGGTGTGGGAGTACACCACAGAATAAATGTGCTGCCTGGTAAGATTTAGCTGATCTGAGAAATGATTAGCATTTCTCATGCAAATTTGGTCTTTACATTGTATTAATCATTCATGAAATGTGATCAGAATGAATTTGTTTGTCAACTGTTAGAGTGAAATTTGTGTTTTAGCATTCATCAAAATGTTAGCAGCACCAAACATTTTTATCAAGTACAAACAAAATCTACTCCGACCACCAGTCCTTAAATATAAATGCGTTTAAATATTGCTTGTCATCCCCACGAAATTCAAGTTAACCTTAAACTGTTCTGTAGTTTTAAAATTTCATGGTTTTGATAATTATAAAATTCAATTAAAAGGCAAGTTTTACCACTTTTGATTACTAAGTCACTCTGAAGGCTATTCTTAAATATCCACGTTAAAAGAAATTATTATCCCTGCAGATCATTTTCAGATCTTCTATCCTCTGCGAATATACCACAACTGCACAAGAGTTTCTAAATGAATATAATCTCATCTCATCTAAGAAATAAACACAGATGAATGAAAGAATAGATGAATTTCATATTCCTAAACTTTTTATAAACTTTTTTAGATAATGTGTTAAAGTAAGTTCAAAAGAACTACAATACAGCATCACTGATTTATTTATTTTTTGAGCTAAATAATCACGTTTCTAGTTTTCTGTTCCTATTTTATTTAATCACGAGACAGCATTATACAAATTAGGTAGTGACCAACCACTGAGACATTGATGGCTTATCACTATATAGTGATTTAGCACCTAGTATAACAAGATTCATCACCTTAACACTGTTCCTTTTGAGTTTGTTGGTGTTTAAGGGTCCTTTTACAATAAAGGAAGTGCTAAAAAATAATTTGATAATAAAAAGTTGCAATGGTTCTTCAAGCATTTTTTTTTTCCTTTCAGCATTTGTCACCTCTTCCAGCCTGTTGCTTTTCCTGTATGCTCACTTCAGTACTGAATATACGTGCGTGTATTAGGGGTGTAATGGTACATGTATTCGGATTCAGATTTTTCAGTACGGCACCTCCAGTACGGTACAGAGGCGTACCAAGGTTCCACGCGGACCATGTTGAGTGACAAACAGGAAGTGTCGCCAGTAGTCTCACGCTATTAGCTGTACATGTAAACAAACAGTGCAGCCCAGCCTCTGACTAGCGAATGTCATTGCTGGCTGTAATGCTATGGAGAAGCCAGTGCTTGAAGATCCTCTTCACAAGTCTCTTGACTGTGAACACTTCGGCTTTCCGGTGAAAACTGAATGTCATTGTAAAAAATTAAATGTCTAGATAATGAATCCAGAGTAAGTTTTTAATACCAGGATGACTTAGTCACAAATCTATTCACAGATTTACTATCATTTCATAAATGAAACATAGCACACCTCGGGTGTGGTGTGCTGTATTTTTCCTAAATGTTGGTGACTGGACTAAGCATTTACCACAACCTTCAAAGTGGCAGATACAGAAAATCGTTAAGAGTTCTTCAATGCTTACTATGATTTCTCTGTCTTGAAATGATTTTAGGTCTGCGTCTGCTATATTACTCTCACTACTGATGCTCTCACAGTCATTCATGTGCAAGTCTTTATCCATCTACAACTCAGCTTTTAACACCATCATCCCGGACATCCTGATCGACAAACTGCACCTCCTCCAGATCCCCCCCCCCCCCGCCCCACCTGCTCCTGGATAAAGAACTTTCTCAACAATCGCCCACAAGAATAATTTATTGTGCGAGCAGCAATATGGGTTCAGACACAAGAGGACAACTGCATTTGCTCTAATGGAATTTATAGAAAAAATATAAACTGCCGTTGAAACCGTCCCTGCCTTCAGATTCCTGGGCACCTCTGACCTCTCCTGGACTGTCAACACCAAGACCCTGGTGAAGAAAGTCCAGCAGCAGCTGCACTTCCTCCGTGTCCTGAGGAAACACAACCTGGACCTGAAGGTGCTGCTGGCCTTCTATCACTGCTCAGTGGAGAGCGTGCTCGCCTACTGTCTGGGCGTGTGGTAATCCGGCTCCACGGCCAAGAACATGAAGGCTGTGCAGAGGGTCATCAACACCGCCCAAAAAATTAGCAGCAGCCCCCTGCCCTCTCTGGAAAACATCTCCAGACCCTCCTGTCTCAGAAGGATCAAGACCATCACAGGAGACCCCTCACATCCCGCCCACCACCTGTTTGACCTGCTTCCCTCTGGACAACGGTTCAATCAGGACCCACACCTCCAGAATGAAACAGTTTCTTCCCCTGGGCCATCCGAACTGCAAACAGTCAGAGCCCCCCCCGAACGCTCACATGCACAGAACTGAGGACCTTTTAATTATCCTATAACTCACCTGTCTTTGCAGTCCTCACTCATGTATACTGACCCATTCGTGAAATCACTACTGTACATATTTTCCATAATCCTTGGGCCATTTTACTCTGTGTTCTGCACTCCGCACTCTAATGGACATAGTTCCACCTGCGAAGTCACTACCATACCTGTGTATATACCACTGGGCTATTTTTACTTTTACCTTTACATCAGTCGTATGGTTAATCGTGTGTTCTGTAACTGTTTTTATTTAAAATTCTTCTCACTCACTTTATTGCGCAGTAGCCTGGTGGGAGCGCCCACAATTTTGCTGTGCTGTACAACTGGACAGTGACAATAAAGCCTAGTCTATTTCAACACTACAAACATCCTCCACTGAGTCTCCATCAGAAAACTCCAGCTCTCGACTCCGATAGGGGAGAGGTTGCTGTGATGATGGTACGACATCCTCTGCTGCTTTTCCATACGGATGATCATGACTCATCATTTGTATAAATTCAGTGTCACCCGTCACTGTCCCTTTGTTCCTCAAATTCACTGTTGGCAATGTTTTTTCCAGCCAACACCCTTCTGTTTGTGCACCAACATTTACTTTTTCTACATCTACCTGCTCCTCAATCTCGCTGTCGCTCTCCCTCTCCTGTATGCTGCTGCTGCTACTTCTGCTGCGTAGTAACTGCATGCATGATTCCCTGACCTATGAAAATAAAGTCTGTAATGTAATTCACAACAGTATTTTCTGTCTCTTCCCCCTTTGTTTAAATCTTTTCTCAGCACGCTCTATTCCCAGTCTCTGTGTGTGAACGTCTAAATTTGTGCAGGATATCTCAGCTAAAATTGAGTTTTGGCACAGAAGGCCTGGCATTTGACCTGCTACCCAGCAGGTCAAACAGCAGGGGACAGTAGTACAATGCAGTTTATCAGTGCTTCTCAAGAAATTAGAATATAATTTGTCATTTAATTTCCAAACCTATAGCCATAATTATCAAAAAGGCTCAAAATATTGCACTGTGAATGTAATATAAATGTGTGTGTATGTTTTAACAGTAAAGTTCTATAGGTTACCTTACCATGATATTGAATCTCATAAATATACACTTAATTATATCCTTAAATTTGGTCCATTATAAATCAGGAAAAAGAACAATCTTCATACTCAATTTTTGCCACATTTTAATAAATTCAAAATTTTCAGCAAATAAAAGCCATTTTCAGATCTCTCCAGAGATGTTCAATTGGATTCAAGTCTGGGCTCTAGCTGGGCCACTCAAGGACATTCATAGAGTTGTCCTGAAGGCACTCCTTCGATATCTTGGCTGTGTGCTAAGGGTCGTTGTCCTGCTGAAAGATGAACCATCGCCCCAGTCTGAGGTCAAGAGTGCTCTGGAGCAGGTTTTCATCCAGGATGTCTCTGTACATTGCTGCATTCATCTTTCCCTCTACCCTGACTAGTCTCCCAGTTCCTGCTGCTGAAAAACATCCCCACAGCACGATGCTACCACCACCATGCTTTACTGTAGGGATGACATTGGCCTGGTAATGAGCAGTGTCTGGTTTCCTCCAAACAGGACACCTAGTATTCACGCCAAAGAGTTCAATCTTTGTTTCATCAGACCAGAGAATTTTGTTTCTCATGGTCTGAGAGTCCTTCAGGTGCCTTTTGGCAAACTCCAGGCGGGCTGCCATGTGCCTTTTACTAAGGAGTGGCTTCTATCTGGTCACTCTACCATACAGGTCTGAGTGGGGGATCGCTGCAGAGATGGTTGCCCTTCTGGAAGGTTCTCCTCTCTCCACAGAAGAATGCTGGAGCTCTGACAGAGTGACCATCAGGTTCTTGGTCACCTCCCTGGTTAAGGCCCTTCTCCCCCGATCGCTCAGTTTAGACAGTTGGCCAGCTCTAGGAAGAGTCCTGCTGGTTCCAAACTTCTTCCATTTACGGATGATGGAGGCCACTGTGCTCATTGGGACCTTAAAAGCAGCAGAAATTTTTCTGTACCCTTCCCCAGATTTGTGCCTCGAGACAATCCTGTCTCGGAGGTCTACAGACAATTCCTTTGACTTCATGCTTGGTTTGTGCTCTGACATGCACTGTCAACTGTGGGACCTTCTATAGACAGGTGTGTGCCTTTACAAATCATGTCCAATCAACTGAATTTACCACAGGTGGACTCCAGTTACGCTGTAGAAACATCTCAAGGATGATCAGTGGAAACAGGATGAACCCGAGCTCAATTCTGAGCTTCATGACAAAGGCTGTGAATACTTATGTACATGTGATTTCTTAGTTTTTATTTTTTTAAAAATTGCAAAAATCTCAAAACTTTTCACTTTGTCATTATGGGGTATTGTGTGTGGAATTGTGTGGAAAAAAAATGAATTTAATCCATTTTGGAATAAGGCTGTAACATAACAAAATGTGGAAAAACTGAAGCGCTGTGAAGACTTTCCAGATGCACTGTATTAAAAAAAAAAAAAAAAATCTCTACCAATCCAGCTAAATACCGGAAGTAAACAAGCATCATGACTGCTGGTTTATTCCTACCCTGAAGTAGCCATGGATTATGAGCTTGTTCAGCATCAAGGGAAGAGATGCAGTACTTTTTTAAAAACTTTTTTCTGCAGTTATTGGCCAAATAGTGGCCAAGATCTGATAGTATCCAGGAGGAAAGGACATGGAAGTGACTGCTGCGCACGGGCTGCTTTTTACCAGGAGGAAGAATGCCAATTAACACTTTTTTTTTTTTGTTTTAAATCTGTGGATATTAGGAGTCCTGGGGTGTCGAGGTAAGACAGCTGAGTCTGAGCTGCTTTTCATGGTTGGCTGCACATTTAGGAGTATTATCTGGTAAATGTTTTGGGTGTACACTGAAAAACTAAAATGCCTTATCAACTTAAAACTGATAGATCATCAAGAGAATACTGTTCGTATATATTGTGGGACATTTTCTGAATATGCCCAGTAGGCACATCTATTTATTAATTTATTTGACCGCTCTCTGCTCTGCCTGGTGAAATCACTGCTGGGCTCTTTCTTTACGGCGCGCCGCTGCCTTGGTACTTTACCCTGTGTTGGGCGATCTGTTCACCTGGCTTGATAAGAAAAAAAAAAAAAAATCAAACACAGAGGGGCTGCATCTGCTTTTAGCCTGTTGGTGCGGTGAACCACAAGTTTACCTGACTCAGAAACTCTCTCCTCTATATCGTCCTCATTTGTAAAATGCTCACTACAGATCCTAGCATTGTGGCTAACGGGAGGGTTGACCTGTCTGAGTGCAGCTAGCCACCGCTGAAGAACAGCTGTCCGTTTCAGTGGCAGTGAATGAAAATGGACAGTCTTTCCCTCATTTTTGAGCCTGCAAAATTCATTGCTGCAGCCAGGTGCAAAACAAAGATGCCCCCCCCCCCCGATTCTTCCTTTTGTTTTCGTTTTCCTCCATCGAGCTTCTGACAAGCTACCTGTAAGAGACAATCTAGCGTAGGCATTCCTGACCAACCAACCTAGTGACGCCACCATCGAGGCTCGGGCAATATGGCCATTTTGAAATGATAAAAACAGAATTTTGATGGCTTATTGTTTAAACCCAGTTGCACTTACAGTGTTATACCTATAATAGATTATTAGTACATAGGTCCAAGTTTTCAATAGTGATTAAAACATGGAGGGTTTCATGTCCTCTTTAAGAGCTGCACCTTCACGTGTCCATTTTCAGAAGCAGTTACAAACTCATCTTTTTACTTTGGCCTTTTATTAATTCTCTGCTGGTTGTACATTGTTCTTGTGTCTTTTATTGTCTTCTGTTTATTTACCATTTGATTTATGAAAGCACTTTGTGATCCTGTCTGTGAAAAGTGCTCTACAAATAAAATTATTAATCTAAACAGAAATGCAAAAAAAGTTAAAAATTTGCAATTTTTTTCTCATAAATTTGCATCTTTTTCCCCCCCAAAAAATTGCACCTTTGGCACTTTGAACTGAACTGTCTGACATAACTGCACTGGCTTAAAATTTAGCTGATGCTGTGTTTTATGTATCATGTCTGAATGTTTTTATGTGGCAATGGGATGTGGCACTGAGCTCAAGACAAAGTTCCCTTCAGGAACAATAAAGTTTATTCTAGTCCATCTTTTTCCTCATAAATGAGCAGCTTTGTTCCTTTTAAACATGCAACTTTGTTTTCCTTGTTAATTGGCAACTTTCTTCCTTTTAAATATGCAACTTTTTCCCAATAATTTCTAAGGGTTTTTTTTGTTTTTTTTAGAAAAAAGTTACAACACATGAAACCACAACTCACTGTGGACGTCGTGCTCAATCCAGGTGAAGGTAATGGCTCCCTCTCTGCTGCTCTCGCTGAACCTTAGCAGGAACGTTCCGGGACACTTGTCACTCAGCAGGCCCTTCTCGCGCTCTTTACTGATGAAGCCCATGATGGAGCTGCACACAGGGGACCACGGTTGGCTTTAGTTAAATCCTCATCTTTACAAGTGTTCTGCTGTTACTGCGGTACTGACCCGTCGTTCCACAGGCACAGCAGGTGTCTCTTGATCAGGTCCAGGATCCCCTCGATCCACAGCCAGAAAGGAAACATCTTCTCGTTGGCACTCTGCTGCTGGGCAGATCGGACACACGTCAGTTTGGACAACACAACTGGATCCATCAGCAGTACCAGTGAGAGCAGCAAGAACCATTTCAGCCCCCCACCCCCCCCCCCCCCAAAAAACAAAAATGTACTGCAAAGCAGGGCCTCTTAAAAATATTAGAACCTTCCAGTCATTTTTTTAAAATTCATTTTATTTAACCTTTATTTATACCAGGGTAGTTCCATTAAGAGGCAACCTCTCTTTTCCAAGGACGCCATGTTCACACTCACACCTGGAAGCTGCCCAGTCCAGCCACAGACTGACCTGTGGCCACCGAGCAGCTCCACTGGAGCAGCTGGGGTTCAGGGCCTTGCTCAAGGGCACCACAGTGGTTAAGAAGGGTGGGGTAAACACTGCTATGTTATCTGTCCCACCCAGATCTGATCCTGCCAGTCCAGAGATCAAACCCGCAACCCTCCGCTCACCAGTCCACATCCCTAACCACTAGGCCACCACTGCTCATGTTCTAAATGTTCAGGCAATTTGTTCTATAACAGCTCTTCGAGTACCTCATCCTCCTGTTCTTACTGCAGGATTACTGTAATACCTAGAATGTCCCTAGTTAGGTTCCGGGGCTCACCTTACAGAACTTAGTCCAGGGGATCTGTCCCTCTGGGTTCCTCTGGGCTTTGGGTCCTGCAGGGGAACACATTCACAAGGTGACTCTGGAGAACTCATCTGTGTGTCTACAGGCAGAACCATGTTGAGATACATTTGTGTCCATCTGTCTACAAAACGTTTTGACCACGGTCCTTCTTAGGTGGCCCTTCTGAACCAACCGTTCAGGGGAAAAAAAAAAAATGCTAATAATGTACAAGAAAAAGCTGCTAATTTACAGGGAAAAGTTGCTAAGTTACAAGAAAAAGTCACTAATTGCTAATTACTGCTAATTTATGAGAGAAAACTGCTAACTTATAAGAAAGTCACTAATTTATGAGAAAAGTTGCTAATTTACATGAAAAAGTCACTAATAATTTATAAGAAAAGTTGCTAATTTACAAGTAAAAATTGCCAAGTTAAAAGAAAAAGGTGCTAATTTGCAAGAAAAAGTTGCCAAGTTACGATAAAAAGTTGCTAACTTGCGAGAAAATGTTGCTAATTTATGAGAGAAAGTTGCTAACTTACCAAGAAAAAATTTCTAATTTATGAGAAAAGTTGCTAAGTTACAAGAAAAAGTTGCTAATTTATGAGCGAAAGTTGCTAACTTTCAAGAAAGCAACTAATTTGAGAAAGGCTGCTAAATTGCAAGAAAATCAGTAATTTACAACAAAGTTGCCAAGTTACAAGAAAAAGTCACTAATTTATAAGAAAGTTGCTAACTTACAAGAAAAGTCACTAACTTATGAGAAAAAGTTGCTAATTTACAAGAAAAAGGAGCTAATTTATGAATGAAAGTTGCTAACTTATAAGAAAGTCCGTAATTTATGAGAAAAGTTGCTAAATTACAAGAAGTTAATTTAGAAGAAAAAGTCACTAATTTGAGAAAAGTTGCTAAAGTGCAAGAAAAGTTGCTAATTTATGAGAAAGTTACTAATTTACAAGAAAAAAGTTGTTAATTTGTGAGAGAAAGTCACTAATTTATGAGAGAAAGTTGCTAATTACAAGAAAGTTGCTTACTTCCAAGATAAAGTTGCTAATGTACGAGAAAGTCACTAATAATTACAAGCAAAAGTTGCCAATAATTTACAAGAAAGCTGCCATCTTACCAAGAAAAAGCCACTAATTTATGAGAAAAGTTGCTAAATTACAAGAAAAGCTGCTAAAGTGCAAGAAAAGTTGCTAATTTATGAGAGTTACTAATTTACAAGAAAAATGTGTTAATTTATGAGAAAAAGTCACTAATTACAAGAAAGTTGCTAAGTTCCAAGAAAAAGTTGCTTATGTACAAGAAAAAGTCGCTAATAATTGACAAGAAAAATGTGCTAATTTACGTGAAAAAGTGAATGAGCAGCTGGCAGTGGAAAGGACAGAACGCAGACGAGTGCGACGGACCGAGCAGCTTGTCGGCGAGCATGTTGAGCTGCTCCTGGCTCAGGCCTCGTTTGGTGACGGAGGAGAACTGCCAGCTCAGAACTTCGGCCAGCTGGGACCACTTGGCAGCCGGCGGGGAGAGGAAGAACTTCAGGTTCTGAGGACAAACACGCAAGTCTGTCAATGAGAGAACGGCAACGGGCACGGATAAGAGAGGAAAACCCAAACCAAGCTGACCTTGGGCTCGTTGGTGAGCATGTTGTACCAGAGGATGGAGGCCCAGGCGCTGGGCAGCTGACACACGTTGGAGATGACCACCACGGGCAGAGATATGGCCTACAACAAAGAAGAAAACTGCATAATTACAAGAAAAAAGTATCAAATCTGTGATAAAGAAGTTGCTAATTTATGAGAAAACTAAATGTCAGGTGACACAGGCTCCATGCTGGAGTCCATCTCACCTCTAACTTGATGTTGAGTCCCGACTGGTTGAGATGCAGCTCTGATTCGAAGCTGAGCGAGTGGAGCTCCTCCGTGACGATCAGAAGACCCTGAACACAAAACACAAACGGTTTTCATTCTTTTATCTCCTCTGAAGTCTCGTCGTTAGACCAAAAGACGATCTGAACATTTCTTCTGATAAATCCTGACCGCTTCTGGATTTTTCATGCAATTCTTCATTTCACCACCAGATAGAGCCGACACGCTCAAGTCTGAACACTACAGACAAACGTTTGGCTTTCGCCATGAAGCACCAAAGCTCGTTAACACTTCTGTGCTCATGTAGCTCAGCGCAGCTCAACTACACACACCAATAAATCAATTCAGATATTCAGCAAGACTTTTACCTCATTTCTGTTTCCAGACACTTTCTGCTCCTTCAGTTGCTGTGTGGAGAGAAAAATCAAAGCAAATTAAAACAAAGTTATTTTCATTTTAATCATTTCCTGCTCATGTTCCCTTCATTCACTGAGTTGTAGGATATCACCTGTTTTCAGCGGGAAAGTTGCTGAAAAACTAAAATTAATCCACTGTTTCTGAGTCATTCCCAGTGAGAGTTGGACTCCGCCAGGGCTGCCCTTTGTCACCGATCCTGCTCATAATTTTTATGGACAGGATTTCTAGGCGCAGCCAGGGAATGGAGGGTGTCATGCTTGGTGACCACAGGATCTCACCTCTGTTGTTTGCAGATGATGTTGTCCTGTTGGCTTCATCCAGCAATGACCTACAGCTCTTGCTGGGACGGTTTGCCGCTGAGTGTGAAGCGGCTGGGATGAGAATCAGCACCTCCAAGTCCGAGTCCATGGTCCTCAGCCGGAAAAAGGTGGATTGTCCTCTCTGGGTTGGGGACAGGCTCCTGCCCCAAGTGGAGGAGTTTAAGTATCTTGGGGTCATGTTCACGAGTGAGGGGAAAATGGAGCGAGAGATTGACAGACAGATTGGAGCAGCATCTGCAGTGATGCGGACGTTGTACCGGTCTGTTGTGGTGAAGAGGGAGCTGCTCAGAGTAGAACCGCTGCTCCTCCACATTGAGAGGAGTCAGTTGAGGTGGTATGGGCATCTGATCAGGATGCCTCCTGGACGCCTCCCACTTGAGGTGTTTCAGGCACGTCCCACTGGGAGGAGACCCCGGGGCAGACCCAGGACTCGCTGGAGAGACTATGTCTCCCAGCTGGTCTGGGAACGCCTTGGTATCCTCTCTGAAGAGCTGGAGCAGGTGGCTGGGGAGAGGGAAGTCTGGGCTTCTCTGCTTGAACTGCTGCCTCTGTGACCCGGACCTCCGGAAAAGCGGTAGAAGATGGATGGATGGATGGATGAATGGTGCCTGTGGAACACGTTGGGCATTAGACGCATCACACCTGCAGTTACTACATTCATGGATACCGTACTGCCTCTCCTGCTTAACTATATCATGTGACAGAACTGAATAATGTGACTCGGAACCACCAATTTTAAGCAGAAAAAAAAAAATCTGCAACTTTTTTCTTAAAGTGACACTCTGGCAAAAATTGGTTGTTCTGTCGTTAACATGTCTGTAAAATGTTTTTTGTGACTTACAAGACATAACCAGCACAAAATCTTACCACAGTGCCAAAATTTTTCTGCTGTGAATTTCTAGTTTGGCAACGCCCCCCTAATACGAGCGACTTTGGACTGAGTGTTTCTAGCGATGCAAGTATTCCTGCTTAGCCTGATTGGCTATGACATGAACCCATCAGGCAAAGCTCTGGGCACGGCTACAGACCTGAGTTCACTGCCTCGGGGGAAGAGAGGGGAGCTAAGCCTCAGTGTCCCTGCTAAAACACCAGTGAGGACATGGGTTGGCAGCCTGCATGCCGGGGGAGACAGCCCTGGTGTGTGTGGCGCAACGGCAGGGCGAGCATCATTGTAGCCGAACCTGCGGGAGGATCATTCTCAGTGGAGCAGAGCATCGCTGCTCAGCTAGAGGGCTCCCCACACCTCGCCGGCCAGCTCGCCTCCTTCACAGCACCCTTCCCGGCTCGCTCCGATGGAGGCTGGAGAGACCTGGGGAGTGTGACCGGCCTCTCACCAGCCCCCAGCAAGGTGAGCCACAGTGAGTGGGTAACCAGACACCGGCGGGGGAGCCGTCCAGCCTCCACACGGGGCCGGCTCCAACGGCTCTCCGCTCCACCAAGAATGATCCTTCAGCAGGCTCACCGATGGAAACTTTTACTTCCTCAAGGTGGATCGCCTTCTCACAGCCTCGTACAATGTCCCCGTCTTCTTCCAGCTACTGGTGGGCGGGGGTATGGGTGGGGCTAATTAAAATATTCAGATATCCGCGCATACTTAAGTAGTAGGTTGAAGATGTAAAAGCTCTTCAAGCCTTTCTAGGGCAATGAAAGATTTTTGTGTATAAAACGCCACAGTATACCATATCTGGCAACACACACTGGTTGCTGAGGTGGCTTTAGAGCCGCCGCAGCGCGTCTTCAAAAAATTGTGACTTTTTTTCTCATAAATCTGCAAAAAAATTTCTTGTAATTTTGCAGTTTTTTCTACTGTAAATTTTCAAAGTTTTGATCATAAATTTCTCAAAAATGTGCAACTTTCTCAAAAATTCACAACTTTTTCTAAAAAAATATATTGCTACTTTTGTTCGCATACATTTTCAATTTTTTTTTCTTGTAAATTTTCTACTTTTTTTCTTGTGGATTTGTAACATTTTACTCAAAAATTTGTGACTTTTCTCATAAATTTTTTAACTTTTTCCTGTAAATTTTCAACTATTTTTGCCTACGTTAGCAATGTTTTTCTCAAATGAGCCTTTTTAATGTAAATTTTCTACTTTTTCCTCAGAATTTTGCAAAAAAAAAAAAAAAAAAATTTTTTCCCCTTTTCACTATCATAAATTTGCAACTTTCTCAAAAATTCACAACTTAAAAAAATTGCTACTTTTTTCCTCATAAATGTTCAGTTTTCTTGTAAATTTTCTGCTTTTTTCTTGTAGATTAGCATTTTTTTCCTCAAAAATTAGCAATTTTTTTCCTCAAAAATTAGCAATTTTTTTGATGTAAATTTTCAACTTTTTCTAATAAATTTTCAACTTTTTTCCTCAAAAACTAGCAATTTTTTTGATATAAATTTGCAATTTTTTTCTCATAAATTTGCAACTTTTTCTTTTAAATTTGCAACTTTTTTCTCATAAATTTGCAACAGGGCAGCTGCTTGCTGGTTAAATTTTTATTCTGTGTAATTAAATTGTAATTTACATTTTTCATTTGGCCTGTTTTATCACATCTTTGCACCTTTATTGTTGCAAATTTGTACCTCATGCTAAATTGGTGAACACCGCCCATCCCTCTCGTTAAAATATAACAAATTGCTCATTGCCCGGATCAATGACATAACAGGTAACTGCTTTTCCAGTGAAATACTCAAACTCACAACCTAACAGGAAAAAAGTTACAAATTTACAAGAAAAAAAAAAAAAATCACAGATTAATGAGGAAGAAGTCACAAATTAATGTCGGTGTGATCTTGTTTGCCATCATTCATTTTACTCTACGTTAAAATGTTAAAATTACATTAAAACTCTTCTATAGAAGAACAATTTCTAGTCCAAAAATGTCTACATGAAGCCATAAAACATATCAGAACCTTAAAATGAAGGCAAATGAGCCTGTCAACAGTCGTGGATTTTAGGCCCAAATATTTGATTATCGGGCCACTAGTAGCTCCGGAACCACAGCTTGCAGAACCCTGAAGGTAACTGCTCTCTCACCAAATGCCTGAACTCGGCCGCCAGGCTGCCATTGGACTCCTCCATGTTCATCACTTTGGTGTTCGTTCCCAGAATGTTGAACTTCCGTAACCTGAGGTCAAAGGAAGCACGGAGAGGGAGGTATCAGGTGGGACTGTTCTGCCTCAACACAAATGTGATTTAGAGTAAAAGCATGAAGGGACAGACATACCCCTTCTTCTCTGTAACATCCCTGAGGGGGGGAAAAACAGAAGCTGTGTTAAATCTGTTTAAAATCAGCGGCAGCATCCGACCAATCGCTGGGCTTACTTGTCAAACAAGGCCTTGACCTTCAGCTGGTAGTTGAACTCCTGCAGCTTTACCAGGAACCTTCAGAAACATGGACAGCTTTTGTTTTACAGGAGGAAAATTATTTTTTTTAAACCAAGTAATCAGACACGCCATCGGCTATAACAACGGTGTCAACATCAAGGCCGGGGGGGTGGGGGGTTGCTGATGTGGCCCACCATCTGGCCCACTATTAAATTGAGCTTTTTCGTCCAGTCTCCCAAATTTGCGACCCCCACATTCCATGAATTTGTGACTGCCCCCGCCCCAGACTCCTAAATTTATGACTTTTCCACCCATTCCATGAAATTCGATTCCCCCCCCTCCTAAATATGCGATTTTTTTTTCCCCGTTCCATGAACTGTGAGACTCCCCCACCAGACTCCTAAATTTGTCTTTCCCCCCAATTCCTTGAAATTTGTGATTTTCCCCCCAGTCTTCTAAATTTGTAACCTTTAACCCCCATTCTTTCAAATTTACGACTTCCCCCCACTCTGCTAAATTTGCGACTTCCCTCCCATTCTCTTAAATTTCTGATTTTTCTCCTGGTCTCCTACAGTTTTTTCGCCGTGTCCTCAAGTAGCAGTTTTTCTGCCAACTCCTGTAAATTTGCACCTTTCCTTAGCCTCTCATTTGTGACTTTTTTCCCTAGCGTCTTAAATTTGCAACGTTTCCCCCACTCTCGTAAATTTGCCCCCCCCCCCAATTCTGGTAAATCTACATTTTGCTTATAAATTTGAAACTTTCATCCTTCCCCAGAAATATGCAACTTTTTACCCTTTTCATAAATTTGAAATGTTCCCCCCTAGCATTATCCCAGCCTTGTAATCTGCTATTATTTCCCCCTCTTATAAATTGGAAGCTTTTTCCTGCAAACATGCATTTTTTATTTAAATCACACTACTTTTTCAACTAAAAAAAAAAAACAGAAAATGGCTTTATTCATTACCGTTTCGTTGGCCCTCAGTAAAACCAATTTGCCACCCCTGACCTACAGAGTACCGTAATGAGAATAAAGCTGGGCCCCCTCTATAGGCCCATCCATGTACACCTGCCATTAAAATGCATTTTCAGAGATTAGATTAGCACATGCAGACTGGGGGAAAAAGTCACAAACTTATAAGGGGATAGGATTCAAATTTACGAAACTAGGGGAAAAGTTGCAAGTTAACCAGACAGAAAAACATCGAAATTTACGAGGGTGGTGAAAAAAGTTGCAAATTTACAAAACTGGGAGAAAGTGGTAAATTTGCAAGACAGGAAAAGGATGGGAGAAAAATTTATGGGGGTCCACAAATTTATGAAACTGTTAGGGAAGGTACAAATTTAGGAGGCGGGGTGGGGGTGTTGCTAAATTACCAAACTGAGTGAAAAAGTTGCAAAAGTACGAGACTGAGTAAAAGAAAAGGTGTAAACTTGGGTCACAGATTCATTAGGGTGCCAGACAAACTATAACTGCAGGGCTGAATCTTCCCCAGGGTTCTGTTGTTGACACTTGTGCCTTATTGGTTCTGCAGTATTTTGTTTGTACGTTTCTTACCTGAGTTTGACTGTAAACTGGACACCTGTTTTCAGCACCAGTGGTCTCTGTGGGTGGGTTGGCATGCAGGGCTGCCTCTCTACAACCAGAGAGCTGCACACACAGACAGGCACCGTGAGGGGATAATCTGTGACACAATATGTGGGTGTGGGGCGGTTCTTTACTTGGAAAGGAGGTTCTTGAGGAGATCCAGAGCTCGGGCCTCCAGTGGGGCCTTCTGCTGCGTGATGGGGTCACTGTCATAGGTGAAATTCTGCTCCAGTTGCTCCAGCTTCTTCAGGTGCTGACGGACCTGCTGAAGACTCTCCGCTACAGCTGTGAACCTGTGTACGGAACAGTGATTCCATTTTTTTTCTTCTTGACAAATTCTCAGCTCAAGAACAACATCATCAGGCAGTGTTCAGTCAAGTTAACTAACCATGTGAATTGGGGTGCCACAGGGCTCTATCCTTGGACCACTGCGGTTTACAATGTACATTAATAACCTAATCATACTGAACAACTTCGTCAATGTTCAATTATTTTAGCTGATACTATTTTATATGCCCATAAAACTCTCACCCACCTTCACTCCACATTCAACACCCACCAATATAAGATAAGATAAGCCTTTATTAGTCCCACAATGGGGAAATTCCAGGATTGCAACAGCACAGGGATTGCAACACTCAGAGCAACAATCAAGAAGACAAGAAAAACAAGAGCAGCGAATATACATATGTACACATAAATATATAATATATAAACACACAGTGAGAAGCATTGTAGCTAGATGAAATAATATGCACTTCTAAATCATAGACTTGTTTTAAATCTGGCATATACAGTACACGATCCAGCAATTACTTGAAATGGTTTTAATTACTTGCACCTTTTCAATGGAATGAAATTCAAAAAGTTCTCAAACTTAATACTAAACTAAATACTTATGAGTGTGTTTCCCGGTGGTTTAGGTTCTTTTGAAAGTTTTACTTTACTTGTATGTATGGTTGTGTTCCTTCTTGTTGCTGCAAACAGAATTTCTAATTCTCTATGGAGTTTAGATCAGGAGAGTTTGCTGGCCAATCAAACACAGTGATGCCATGGTCATTAAACCAGGTTTTGATACTTTTGGCAGTGTGTGTGTGTGTGTGGGGGGGGGGCAAGTCCTGCTGGAAAATGAAATCAGCTTCTCCATAAAGCTTGTCAGCAGAGGGAAGCATGAAGTGCTCTAAAATTTCCTGGTAGACGACTGCGCTGACTTTGGTCTTGATAAAACACAGTGCACCAACACCAGCAGATGACATGGTTCCTCAAATCATCACTGACTGTGGAAACTTTACACTAAACTTCAAGCAACTTAGATTATGTGCCTCTCCACTCTTTCTTGAAACTCTGGGACTTTGATTTACAAATGAAATGAAAAATGTACTTTTATCTGAACAGAGGTTATCTGCTGGTGTTTGTCCACTGTGTTTTATCAAGACCAAAGTCAGCGCAGTCGTCTACCAGGAAATTTTAGAGCACTTCATGCTTCCCTCAGCTGACAAGCTTTATGGAGAACCTGATTTCATTTTCCAGGAGGACTTGGCACCTGCCCACACTGCCAAAAGTATCCAAACCTGGTTTAATGACCACGGCATCACTGTGTTTGACTGGCCAGCAAACTCTACTGACCTAAACCCCATAGAGAATCTATGGAGGATTGTCAAGAGGAAGATGAGAGACACCAGACCCAACAATGCAGACGAGCTGAAGGTCACTATCAAAGCAACCTGGACCTTCATAACACCTCAGCAGTGCCACAGGCTGATCACCTCCATGCCACGCCACATTGATGCAGTAATTAATCCAAAAGGAGCCCCGACCAAGTATTGAGTGTGTACATAGACATACTTTTCAGTCAGCCAACATTTCTATAAAAAAATTAATTTTATGTAATATTCTAATTTTTTGAGAAACTGAATTTGGGGCTTTCATGAGCTGTAAGCCATAATCATCAAATTAAAATAAACACTTGAAATATATCACTGTCTGTGTAATGACTATATATGGGTTTCACTTTCTGAAATGAGTGACAAAAAATATTGAACTTTGTCATGATATTCAATTTTTTGAGATGTACGTACCTGTAAATACTTGTCTTAACTCTGTTCCAAGTCTTATACCCCACCACAGGACTGGGTGCCACTTTGCGATCCCCGTTTCCCTCAGCAATACAGGCTCTTCAGAATCACCCAGTGTCAAGAACTGATGCACAGGTTGTGTCACATGCTGAATTAAATTATTAATTCAAATTTAGTCTAATTACTAAATTCTTAAGCTTAGTTACTTATTCATAGAGTTCTCATCTCTATAAAATGTGAGTGGTGCCCCTAGTGTTAGAATGAGGTAACTCAATTATTAATTATTCATTCTAGTTATTATTAATAATCATATTCATATAATTCAATCCTTAACGCTACACTCATGCTTGTTCTTTTCGTGTTTCTTGTCCTCTCTTGTAAGAGATTCATATCTCAAGTTAATAATAATAATAAAATAAATCACCCTTTACTGTCATTCAACCGTACAACCAATCATGTACAGTAGAACGAGATTGTGTTTTACCTATCTACAGTGTTAATCACACACACCCCAAGTGTAGAATCAGAGGGCCGCTGCCATGCAAGGTGCCACCACAGATTTCCCTCCTCCATTCCATTATTACTGAGCACCAAGCTGGACGGCAGAAGTTCCACTTTTTTTTATATGGTCTTCGGCATGACCCGGCCGGGATTTGAACCCCTGCCACCCGGGTGTGGGGCGGATGCTCTACCAACTGAGCTACCACTCCGGTTACTGTATGGAACTTTTAGAAGCTCAAGTTATAGTGACCCCTCATGGTTGCCAAGTGAACTGCAGCCCCGTTTCCTCCCATTATGGCTGAGGATTGCAGTGGGATTGTCCCCCAAAGCAGCTCGGACTGTCTCATCTATGAATGGTGTGAACAGAGCTGATGCTCACTTTATGACCACAAGGTGTCACGAAAAAGAAGAATAGCTAAGCAGCTGGAACCAATCCCAACTAAAAAGGAAAAATCCAGGAAGGACGGGACACAACATGAAAGAGGAGAATAATGAGGAGGGGATGGGGAACCGCTGGGTTCTCACCAGTTCTGCAGCTGGTCCACGCAGGCATTGGGTGGCCCGCCAATGCAGGCGATCTGCTGCCTCTGCTTCCACTCCGGGAGCTCCTCGTAGATCAGTTCTGTCAGTAAGGCCTCGGTGTTCTTCAGAAGGTTGCTCAGCTGGGACACCACGTCCTAGAAAGCAGACATGGCACAGAGGAGGCAGAACTTTAGAGTCTTTCAGAAGGTTCCCTGAGGAGTTAGATTCACTGGAATCTGTCTGCTCACCAGACGTTGGGTTTTAAGGTCTATGCACATCTTGCTAATGAGCATCTTCTCGCGCTCCAGATCCTTCTGTGTTATATTGTTCATTTCATTCTCTGCAGAAGAAGAAAAACCTGAAATCAGACCCACTACAAAGCCTTCTGAATTCCTCTGTGAGAGGAAAAAAATACACTTTTCTCACCTCTGTTCTTCAGTGTGTTGAATTTGAACTCGTACTCATCCTGCAGGTCTTCTAGTTTCTTAATGTTCTGATCCACCACCTGTGTGTGATGAATATGAAACTTCATATTTTTGAATTATATTGCAAAAAAAAAACAACCTTTTTCACACTTTAGTTGGAAACAGTAGTATAACGAGACATCTCTGACACCTGCATTACAGTGTGGTATTCCAGTTACACATTTTAACCCCATTTACACCTGGCATTTTCCATGGAAGGATTCCAATCAGACGGTAATTGATCACATTCAGTTACACCTGGTATGATGAGATGGAAGTTTTGTGCTTTAACTATAAACCCATCAGACCCTATTATGACAATCTAAAGCAGTGTTTTTCAACTGGGGTCCCCTGGAATGTTCAGGTTTCCGTGGGAAAGTTTCTAATTTCACTTCTTAATTGGTCAAAAAACTGCAAATAATTTGGCCATTGTTGGGCATACATTCTCTAGGCATCCGCCTTATCCATTATTAGCCATCATTTTATTTTTCATCTGATGAGACACTGAGTAGGTTTATTTTCATTTACATTTTAGTTTTTCCACAGAGAATTTCAAAAGGAAATCCTGAGTTCTGCTCTCAATAAATCTCTACAGAGTGAACAGCCTTTACAGCAGACAGACCACAACGAATCCTGGGAGATACACTAAAACATCCTCTGTATTCTGTGTTTGGGCTTACCTGGACTTGCTCTTTCAGGTCCTTCACTTTGCTGTCCAGCTTCTGCTTCTCCACCACCATGGCCGACACCATCCCCTCACCATCCTGCTGCAGAGACAATGCACGCACCGGGTGACAGGGGGTTAACTTTGATGTTGTTCACATTCAGTGACAGAAAAACATTTGACTCATATCAAAGTAATGTAAGAAAATACACAGAAGAAAGTGAATTTTAACCCCAAAACAGCAGGAGGTTCTTTTATCATTTTTTTCCCCTCCTTGCAGCTTTGAAAACAAATTTAAAAAGTACCACAAGATATAAAATATAAATTCAGAGAAATAAATAGTCCAGGAGCCAGAGAGGGTCCCCCTTGTTCTGAAATGAGTAACAATGTTTTGCAAACAATAATAATTAAATTATAGTCAGTATAATAATAAGTATAATTGTCAAGAAAATAATCTTTAATAAATACTCAAAAACTCTAAATATAGAACTACTGTGATGCTGTCAACATAACATACAATATATCTAAGGCATATACAACTATATATTCTGCATTTATAACCAATCCACAGCAGCAGAGGAATCATCACCAACTCACAATAGCTAACATAAGACATTCACATATAACCATAATGAAATTAGATGTAAACATATACACTACTCACAAAAACTTAGGGATATTTGGCTTTCGGGTAAAATTTATGGAAAATGTAAAAGTTCACGCTACAGTGATATTATATCATGAAAGTAGGGCATTTAAATAGAAGCATGGAATGGTGAATTCCTTATCTCAAACAATTTATTGAAACAAAAGCCAACAACAGTGGTGGGTATACCACAACAAAAAATGCCAGTGTCTCAATAACTTGTCATGTGTCCTTGAGCATCAATTACAGCTTGACAACGACATCTCCTGCTATTCACAAGTCGATTTATTGTCTGCTGAGGCATGGCATTCCACTCTTCTTGAAGGGCGGCCCTCAGGTCATTGAGGTTGTGGGGTGCAGGGTTATGAGCCTCTACATGGCGACTCAGCTGATCCCATAGGTTTTCTATGGGATTCAGGTCTGGAGAAAGTGCAGGCCACTCCATTGCAGGTACCCCAGACTCCAGCAGCCGTTCCCAAATGGTGCGACCTCGATGAGCTGGAGCACTGTCGGCCATGAAGATGAAATTAGGCCTGTGCTGGTCATGCAGGGGCACAATGACTGGATTAATTATGTTATTCAGGTAGTATTGGCTTGTCACTGTACCATTCACAAGGTGTAGGGCAGTTCTGTATTGACTAGATACACCTGCCCAGACTGTAACATGGTGACAACAGTGGCTGATGCATAGTGCTCTCCCTGATGTCTCCAACACCTTTAGCGGCCATCATTTCTGCTGAACATGAATCAAATTTCATCACAAAACAGCACTGAAGCACACTGGTCCTTTGTCCAGTGTAAATGCTCCCTGGCCCACGCAAACGATGACGCCTGTGCCTGGTGGTGTGGTCAGGTACACTTGCAGGTCATCTAGCACACAGTCCAAGCTGATGTAAACATTTCAAACCTGCTGTTGGCATTAGTACTAAAGCTTTCTGTCGCTGCTGCAACGTGCAAATGTCTGCAAAAATGCCACTGAATTGTAGTTCTCAGAAAAACTGAAATGGGTTTCTGCTTCAGTTATCAGAGGCATTTTAGTAGTAGTTTAGGAGGATTGACTGTTTATTCCTAATGTATAAAGTACTTCTCAAAATATTTATGAGGCAAGACCTTGATATATGATGATTCAACAAAAGGCATATAGAAGATAGTTAATTATGACTGATACGTATTTTGGGACATTCAGTGCAGGCTCATCCTGTACTCCACACAGGTAGAGGTGCTTTGTTTCAACCATCTGTTAGATTATTTAAAGGTAAAACTGCATTATAGGCTGTAATATGCACGATCTGTGATAATGTGTTACTAAAGCAGATGGTCCTGAGCAATGTCAGAATGAAAACGAGGCATGTACGATAATTTTCCTCAAAATACGATAATTTTAAGCCACTGGTACGATACTTCAACATTTCCCATCTGGCAATACTGCTGGCCATCTCTGTTCAAGCAGCCGGGACAACATGTGGTAGGTGCTATTCCAGCGGGTACTCACATCTTGCACCAACGTGTGCTGCTTTGTGCCAGTTTGCTTTTCCTTCAGCTTTGTGTATGACAGCTCACTCTTCTGAAAATGCTCAACCAGGCATCTTGCTGCAGCCACACAGAGAGAGAGAGTTTGGTGGGGTTTTTAGAGCCCTTTGCACAACCAGGTTCAGTGTGTGACCTGCACATCGCAGAGTGCCATCCATGCTTCTCCGACAACATTTTCATTGCTGCCACAACATTAGCGCCATTGTCATTGACAACACCTTTGATTTTCTCTGGTGGAATATCAAATTCGGTAATAACTTCTATAAGCCACTCTGCAATATTTTGTGTTGTGCGTCTCTCATCCAGGAGCACTGTTCTTAAGCTGTGGGATTTCAATTCCCAATCCTCCCCAAGAAAGTGACATGTCACCCCCAGATAAGCCTCAGCAGCGATGCCTGTCCAGACTTCAGCTGTGAGTCTGATACTGTCAGTCTCTTGAAGGATACTCTTTAATTTGTTTTTGGTCTTCATACTTATTCTCCATTTTCTTAGTGAAGTAGGTTCTTGGTGGAAGTGTATACTTGGGGTTGAAAATGGAAATCGTGTTTTTAAAGCCTTCATCCTCCCCATGGGAAGTGGGCGCACGTCTGTAACGATCATATTTAAAATGCTGTCTGAGAACTCGGCTGCTTGTTCGGTTGATCATGGTGGAGTTGCCCACACAAAACTGTCTATACGACGCCGTTTCCTGAAAGATGAAATAATACTGAGCTTTACTCTCACACAGAGAAAAAAACAAAAAAATTATCCTGTACAGTGAGATGCACTTCATCGTATGGATGCAAAATGACAAAGGTTTTCTCACATTACGTTACACCATAAAGTTCAGTTTTGTAGCATTAGCTTCAACTGTCTGGCTATTAGCGGTAGCTGCTATATGTTCTTTGGCCATATACAGTCATGTGTATAAAATTTGGACACCCCTTTAAATATTCAATTCTTTAATAAGAAATGTTCACATGTCTATGTCTAACCTTGTTTTTGTTTTTATTTGCATTTTTTAACATTTATTTTTGGCATTGTAAGTAGGAATGAATGTGGGGGTGTCCTAAAAAAGATGGGGGGTGTCCTAATTTATTCCTCACTATTTGTTTAGAATTACATTTTACAGAAAATTTGAAAAAAAGTCTTTAATTCATTTTTAATTGTTTAGTTGTATTACATAAAACTCCCAGTATTTTTAACATTGATATTAAATATCCATATGTCCAAATATGTTTAAAAAACAGGCTTATAGAGGGCGTCTTAATTTTTTCACATGACTGTAAGCATAAATTATTAGGGCTGAGTGCTGACTAATTCTATTCAGCTTAATTTAAAATCTCAAACGCGTACCTTGTCTCGTCGTGTCCGCTGTTGGTGCATAATGTGGTGGTTGTTGGATGCTTTCTGTTGAGATGTTGTAGCACTGATGTTGTGCTGCTGTGGTAAGCTAGCTCTGCTTTACAATACACACACTGCACAATTTTTCCCTTCAGTTTGAGCCTGAAATGATTCCAGACTTGAGATACTTTCTGTCGTTTTCTCTGACTTTCTTCCATTTTGCAGCCGTCACTGTCTCGCTTTCCACACTGCTCCGCTGAATCCATGATATGGCGCCACTGAACAAAACCATGTCTTGTTAGCAGGACCAGAAGAAGGTCATGTAGACCAGAAGTGATACTTAAAACAAAGCCTCAAATCACAGATTTTGTGTCGAGCAATTTTTGTAGTCGAGTTATTCAAATTATTCGAGTAATCATTGCAGCTCTAATTACAATAAGTCAAATTTAGATGAAAATAGTGTCAGTTTTATATCTAATCAAAACCAGACCATCAATGATGGAGTCGCTCATTCCAGCCTGATTAAATCATACTGAGTGCTCGGATCTCCTGGCTACTGATCTCGATCTTGAGCACAGCCTAGATGCAGACTCCTGTGAGGATCACTGTGCATGTGTCTGCCGAAGACGAGGAAAATTGCCTAGGAGAAGCAGCGATTTTCATGTAATTGTAAATGCCCAGATCTCCTGATCTTTGACAATGATCCTGACATTGAGCCCAATCTGGACGCAGACCCTCCAGAGGATCATTGAAAGAGTTTGGTGAGCATCGAGGCAAGTACCTAGAAGGAGTAGTGTTTCCCGTGAAATGTGGATGGACAGATGATGTCTATTGTCCCTCACAGTTTCACTGTAATGGCCCATGTTGCCACAGCAGGTATGATTCTATTCTTTTATAATATGTTGTCAGTAGGGGTGTAATGGTACGCCTAAAATCACGGTTCGGTACGTACCTTGGTTTTAAGGTCACGGTTCAGTTCATTTTCGGTACAGTAAGGAAACAAAATGCAAAACACAAAAGTGCTCATCTTTTGTAAAAGCAGGAACAGCTTTGACAAAAAAAAAACAACAACTGCCAACTGCCTGCAGTAAATTCTCCAATAAATAAAATGTACACAGTAAAATAAACACATTCTCTTTTTAGCAAATGAACGATGCAGACAAGTGCAACAATAGAAGTTTGAATAGTCTGAATTATTCTTTTATTTTTAGGAAATTAAAGTTCCTTATTGCCTGGAGTAGTGTTTTTAACCAGGGTGCTCTGGTATGTTCAGGTTTCTGTGGCTAATTAATTATCTAATTTCACTTGTTAATTGGTCAAAAAAATTGCAAATAATTTGTCACTGTTGTGTATAGGTTCTGAAGGCACCCATGCACAACAACAGCAAATTATTTGCAAGTCTTTGGACAATTAAGAAGGAACATACCAGGGCACCCTTGAAAAACACTGGCCTAAAGTGCAGCATTAATAGATTTAGCTTTTTCTTAAAAGGATGGAATTATTTTCTGGCTGAAGAGGTCACAACAAGGAACTTCATACTGGGGTTCAATTACCTTCAGCATGCGTTTAAACCTGGTGTTCTGAACAACTGAATATGGCCTTAGATCTGCTGCCATAAAAACACCAATGGCATTTGTTATTGCTTTGGCTCAATCTGAAAAGCCCTGGAGAGGTTGTCTAAATACTGCTCGAAGCTGCACTTGTAACATGCTAGTTTTTTTCGTGCTGCAGTGAATATTCAAGTTCGCATAGTGCCATTTCAAATGAGTTAAGTTCAACATACTGCCAAAAGCATATCGGATGCTGTTTTCGTCTTCTTCACTTGCATTTGTCTGTTCACATATTTCACCGGAAAGCCGAAGTGTTCCCAGACAGGAGACTTGCATAGAGGGTCTTCAAGCTCTGGCTTCTCTGTACAGCCAGCCATGACGGTCAGTAGTTAGAAGCTGGGCTGCAATGTCTGTTTACATATACGGTGCAAGATACTTACACTTCCTGTCCGTCACTCAACATGGTCTGTGTGGAACTTCGGTACGCCTCTGTACAAAACCGAAGGTGCCGTACCGAAAAATCCAAATACGAATACATGTACTGTTACACCCCTAGTTGTTGCTAGTTATTAAGCAGCTTTAGCAGCAAAACACACCGACCATTCACATAGATATTTAAAGAATAAACTTGCAGGTTGAGGGTCCAAAGTCAGGTCCACCAGTGTGGGGACAGTGGCATCTTTAAGAATAAGCTTTTAGAGGAAACCCAAGTTATACTTCCAAGGTTTTGTAATTAATATGTGGTGAAATGACCAGAACAGAATAACAGGTTTGGGCTAAAAGCCTCCAGGACATTTGTAAAAACTTGTTTGCAGACAGCTCCTAATGGCTGAGTTGTGTTGTAAACAACAGAACACGAGGGCAGGAAACAGGCTGGACAGATCAATTAGGCCAGGGGTGTCCAACCATGTGCCATGGAGAGCCAAGACCCTGCAGGTTTTCTCTTCTACCCAGTCTCTTCAGCAGGTGTTTTCACTTATCAGCAATCAGTGGGAAGAAGTTCACAGAAATCTGCTGTTGAAGACACTGGTTGGAGGTAAAACCTGCAGGGTCTTGGCTCTCCATGGCACATGGTTGGACACCCCTGAATTAGGCTGACCAATAATAGAGCAGCGGGCAGGTAGCAAGACCGGAAAAGTGACATGGCTCCTCACAGACAGAATCAATATAAAAGCTGTGGGTTTTTTTCTTTTTTTAAACAGAAGTGAGCATCTTGATGTCTTTTTGATAACCTCATAACCAACAAACACATTTCTACAAGCACGCCATTCTGTGGTAAATGGGACCTTCAATGTCTACACACGTTTTGTTGCTCTATGTAGATTTTTTTAGCCATAAACAAGCAAACACTCAATTCCTAACTGCATTTTTACCTCAGCTGCACTCTTTGCAAAGGTTAGGATTTTCAGCTCCTCCTTAAGGTTCCTGGAGATAATCATTGCCATGGTGACGGGATCTTCCTGGAATCGATCCTGGGGGGGGGAAAAAAAAAGCACTCTGTTTTACAAATCCACAAAAACAACACAAACGTAATTCCAACGCGCTCCGGCATTCAAACCTGCAGGTTCCTCTTGATCTTGCGGATGTTGTGCTGCAGTAAGAAGTTGTTCTCCAGAGTGAAGCGGCTGTGCTGGTCGTCCAGCTGAGCCAGCAGGTCGTGGAACCTAATGGTGGCCAGCGAATCCTGATCGGCCACCGTGTCCCTAAAATTAAAAAAAAAATTATGTGTAATTTAAAAAAAATAGCCAAAATACAGATGAACACACAACCAGTTGTGCCTTTCACTGAAAATCCAATGCTAAAGGTGCCAAACGCAAACGAGCGGCGCAAATACATACAAAGTCAGCAGAAAGAGGTGAGCATGCGTGAATCTTGCGCGTTCACGTCCAGGGGATAACGCTAGCTAGTAATGGCCTACAGATTCTGCCATCATTGGAGTAAAAGTATCAACATTGTAGGGCAAACTAGTTTGAAAATGAGACTGTCACTCACCTGGAGACAGAAGGACCGGGAGCTCTGCAGCTGAACCAGAGTGTGGGAGGTTTTTTTACCCATGGACTGCTGCCACGGACGCACTAACAAGGCTAGCAGGCTAGCAATGTAAAGAACCCATCATCCAGGTAAAATTTTGGAGGAAGGGACAATTTTTTTCAGGCAAGACCCCGTCATATAATGTAAACCTAAACATAACGGTGTTTGGGGAATTTCTACAGTAGGTTGAACACAGCTGAAGAAGTTATAAAGGCAACTTCGTCTGTCTGCAACTCAGACGGTGAATTCATATCTATTTGCATGTACACTGAGTTAAAATGTAATCGGGCTGCGTGAAAAATTTGCCTAGTTGCGTTTGGTCTGAACGCACCTTAAGACACATTTAAACTACAAACTAAATTTGAGGGGGAAAAATTACAACTTTTTTTTTTTTTTTTTCCAAAAATAAAAATAACAGCATATGACTGCAGCATGAACTTCTTTGTTACCTGTCATTTTGGCAGTGTGATGGATTTTCTTTATATTAATAAATGCCCCTTGTTGATCTGGTTAATAAATAAAGTGCAGAGTCAAAGATGCCTTTTCTGGGTATTTAATTACATCTTAGCCAAGAAGAGAAAATGTTGCGTGCTGCACACAGGCGAGTACCACGAGAGAAGATTCAAGGTCTCAAAACAGAGAGTTTTAATGAAATAGACCAAACAGATAAGCACCGTTTTGAGAACGCTGAGTCAGCAGTAATCAGTTGACGTCTAAATGTTCTGCTACAGTGGTCAAGGCTGGGCTGGATCCTCGCTGTCACATGGGAAGAGTACTGGGTGTGATGTCACTAATGATTACAGGAGACAGAATGAACGGGCAATATAAACAAGGACTCTCTGCGGCAAGTGCAATATCCCTCACCTCCGTTTTCTTTGAAGATCCCAATACTTACTGATAGAGAGCAGTTTTCAACTTTTCAATACAATTACTGTGGCAGAACCAAACTATGATAAGCCCATCACCCACGGACAAACAAAGCATATAACCCATAGTTGGAGGTCAGGATCCCAAGAGGAACCGGTGTAGCAAGTTTGGTGACCCTAGAGACCTTTACATGCTCTATAGCAGGGGTGGGCAAACTTTTTAGCTCAGGGGCCACATTGAGTTTAAAATTTGACAGAAGGACCGGGCCATTATCAGATAGATGGTAGAGTGTTTGTGTGAACTAAAATAAAGTGCATGTAAAAGCCGTTACCTGAAAGTGAAAGAAAACCTAACTTCAGTTTCAGTGGGAACAGTGTTGTTGGTCACCCTTTCTTGCCAGTGCATCAAACTTTGGTGTCAGTTTGGTTGTGGCAATTCTCAGGACAGATCTGACGTGTTCATCATCAGTTTGCTGGGATCTGTGGGAAGCTTTGTTGATGTTCACGCTGAAGGTCTGCTCACACACGTACAGTCATGTGAAAAAATTAGGACACCCCATTAAATATTCAGTTCTTTATTAGTAAATGTTCACATATCTATGTCTAACCTTGTTTTTGTTTTAATTTGCATTTTTACCTCCGCCAGGCCGCAGGCCGCAGGAGGTAATGTTTTTGCCGGCGTTTGTTTGTCCGTCTGTTGGTTAGCAAGATAACTCAAAAAGTTTTGGACGGATTTCGATGAAACTTTCAGGCGTTGTTGGAAATGGTACAAGGAAGAACTGAATCAATTTTGGGCATGATCCGGATCACCGTCTGGATCCAGGAATTTTTTAAAGGATTCTTTAACATTGTGAGATAGGGCCATTTTCAACATGTCTGCAGGCGCAATGGAGGGCGCTGGTCGTCGTGTCTGATGAACACGAACTCCGCGTTCTTCAAAGTTTTAGGCACAAAAGCATGCGGAAAACAGTGGTGGGCCGGGCCCGGCAGCGTGCCTGTGTTTCTGCTACGCTGCAAAAGCTGAGACGGGCAGCTGACCCGCGCGGGATTATTTGGCAGAAATTCTCCGAGCAGCCATAGGGGCCGCGCAAAAACGAGCTCTCTGCTGGGGAAGCTTCCAAATCCTCTTTTGGCGCGGAGCGCAACCCCAATAAAACCCACGCCAACCTGTCTACCCAATTTGCATCCGTCAGTGAACCCCTGAGTGCTGCTTTCAGTGATCTACGAAAACACTCGCATAACCCATTGGCCTGTGGGTTGTACGCAGTTGTGCGATGAATTGCAACGCCCGCAGCCTGGGAGTTTGGAGATGGAGGAGATGGACACAACAGCAACACTTGAGTTTATTACCTCCGCCAAGGAGGTAATGCTTTTACTGGCATTTGTCTGTCTGTTTCACCAGAGGTGGTTCTTGGCCTAGAGAGGAACCCATTACATTTTGGGGATGATCTGGGAATGCATACCTCAGCCAAGGCTCTTCTCACAGTGTGTCAGCCACAAAACTCCAAAACTAATGGACAGACTTGGATGCAATTTTCACCACAAGTGGCGACAGGCCTACACACAAGCCCATTACATTTTGGAGGTGATCCATGAGAAACGGAAGGAGCCTTGGCGGAGGTATGCGCTCTATGAGTGCTTTTCTAGTTTAACATTTATTTTCGCCATTTTAAGTGGGAATGAATGTGGGGTGTCCTAAAAAAGATGGGGGGGGGGGGGTCCTAATTTATTCCTTATTTGTTTTGAACTACATTTTACAGAAAATTTGAAAGAAGTCTTTAATTCATTTTTAATTGTTTAGTTGTATTACATGACTCTCCCAGTACTTTTAACATTGATATTAAATATCCATATGTCCAAATATGTTAAAAAAAAAAAAAAACACAAACGGGCTTATACAGGGTGTCCTAATTTTTTTCACATGACTGTAGGTAGAGCCAAACAACACCAGCATCCTCTGTGTCATCTTCCCAATGTTTGGAAACTTAGCTTCACTAAGTGAAGCATTAAACTCATCCAGTTTAAGGAAGCTGAACTTCTCCTTTATGACAGAGTCACACCAGGGTTTCCTCTGGTAACATTTCTCGGTGGCGGGCTGCCCCACCAGAAATTTTACCGCCGCGCCAAGGAGATATGAATTTATTAAGAAAAATATGTGACGCAATGACCTTCTGCAAACGTGCACATGAACAACGCGTGTGGCTGTCATCCACGCGGAGTTTAGAAGCGCCCCGCTCATGCAAGTTTTCCAGTCAGCAGGCAGTGTCTCGCTAAGCGCGACTGTCCGACAGAGACATGAGTTTGTTAAAGTACTTTAAATGCGGAAAAAAATCATAAGAGGTATGTAAGCACTGGCGTTTGTCATGGTTTTAACCTGCTGGAAATGGGAACAATAATGTTAGAGTCACTTAGCTAAGAGATGTGGTTAGAATTCATATGCAGCTGGCTTCATATGAAGGGAAAGGCAAGGGGGACTGATGAATTGCTGAGGATATATTTCACCAGCCACGACAATATTTAGTTATGTTCTGTGGGAATTGCAGGAATGAAGAGACTGGCAATTTCTCTCTTTTCTCGCACGAGCAGGCGTGCCGTTTTTATTCTCCAGCGGCAGTGACAAAAAGCAATAGCTGAAAACGCTAGCTCTATTTTCACTCTAAACTGAGGTCCTTCAGCAGCTGCCTAGAGAGGTGCCTGATGAGAAAGCCTGAGAGTACGACTATAACTGCCTAAACAGATCATTCTGTACATGAACACATATTGTGGTGATTTATGTCTTTAGAGTCCACTACAGTTCCCTATTATGTACCTGGCAGGTTAAGATGACCGAAATTCACCAAGTCAATGACTTTAATCTGTCAGCAGCCTTCATACAAACTAAACGTGCCAACATTTGATTTCAAAATAAGAGGTTTTTCCTGCTGTCTGGGTGGTGAGGAGATTAAAAAAAAAACTATAAATATAAAGAAATATTATAACAGAAATAACGGCATCCTTGGTCCATCCATCTTCTTCTGCTTAATCCTTTTCGGGTCGCAGGGGGCTGGAGCCTATCCCAGCATCTTTGGGCGAGAGGCAGGGTGTGCCCTGGACAGATCGCCAGTCCACTGCAGGGCCAACACAGAGAGACAGACAACCATTCACTCTCACAGTCATACCTAAGGACAATTTAGAATCCCCAGTTTTGATTCCAGTTAACCTAACTTGCATGTTTTTGGCATGTGGGAGGAAACCGGAGAAATCAGCGCGGTGGCGGAGTGGTTAGCACTGCGGCAGCACAGCAACTCACCCTTGGCCATGGGATCCCGGGTTCGATCCCAGCCCCCGACCAACAGTGATCTGTGTGGAGTTTGCATGTTCTCCCCGTGTCTGCGTGGGTTTACTCCGGGATTTCTCCAGTTTCCTCCCACATGCCAAAAACATGCATCCTTAGTCATTTAAGTTAATTTATTTAATTAAATACAGTTTTATTAATTTTTTTTTCTTTGTAATCAGAGTTAAATTATTGTTCTGTTCTAACTGCACAATTATGGTCAAAAATGTAAACTGTTATAAGGAAAAAGTAAAAAAAAAAAAATACCACAGTGTTTCAAATTTATCTAAAAACACTAATTTAATTTTAAAAAACAGACAAAAATTTGTCATAAAATAATCCACAAATTTATAAAAAAAGTTTCAAATGTACAAGAAAAGTCAATTTTACAAGAGGAAATTACAAATTTGAGGAAAATGGTTTCAAATTTAAATAAATTAATAGAGAAAGTAGAAAACTATAAGAAAATTGTTATAAATTTTTGAGAAAAACCTCAAACCTTAATGACTGAAGTCAGTACTCAAGTTTTTAAGTGGCTGCTCTTTGTACCCTTAACTCAACTAGAATTTTTTGGTTGTCAACTATTAATTTCAAAGCACTGCTTTTACATGAGTAGAGTTTCTGGTTACTATACCCACCTCTGATCATATAATTTAAGTATGAGTACATTACTATTATGAATGTTTCTTTCCCTTCCCTACTTTCTCAATGGAAAAAAGAAACACTAGAATAAAAATACAAAAAATACACATATTTTTGTCATTTATGTAAACCATGACAAAAAAAATCCTGCAGGACAAAACATGACACTTGATATTTTCTAATCTGTTTGTATTCCACCATTGACAGAGAGAGAACCTGAATTAGACAGAGCTCAGAGAGGGCAAGATGAGACAGAAGAGAGGAGCCAAGGAGAGGGAAGTGTTCAGGCAGAGGAAGGAGAGAAGGATGACACCACTAAAAAGTCCAAACACAGGATGTCTGGGTGGGACCCCAACTGGCCCAATATTGAAGCCTCGGTTGTACAATACTTCAAATGGTAAGTTCCATATGCAACGTTACTGTGCAAAATTTTAAAAAGAAATAAATAGTATAAAATTAACATTCAGTATGTTTACTCCCCCCCCCTCCCATCCATCCATCCATCAATCCATCCATCTTCTCCCACTTAATCCTTTTCGGGTCACAGGGTGGCTGGAGCCTATCCCAGCATCTTTGGGCGAGAGGCAGGGTACACCCTGGACAGATCACCAGTCCATTGCAAGGCCAACACGGAGAGACAGACAACCATTCACTCTCACAGTCATACCTAAGGACAATTTAGAATACCCCCCCCCCGGGAAAAATACGTTGCCACCGCGCCAAGGTCTTTAAGCCAGAGAAAACACTGCACACTGAAGATTGATCAATTCCAATTGCATATCCTACGGTGCTGTTTCAGAGTCTTGTGGCAGGGGACATGACACAAGCTGAAGTGACTTGTCAGTATCTTCAAAATCAGAGAACCGATGACAGAATTTTTCATTCAGGTCGTCCAGTGATCTGCTGTATTTCTTCACATGCTGAGGGGCCTCTTTCAGTGTCCAGAGTGTGGGAAAATGAGTGAATGATTTGTTTGACATTTGCCTTGAGAATAAAATCACCTTGGCCTTGAAGGCTCTCACATTCATGTACATGTCGTGCACAAACTGATCTTTCCCTTGTAGCTTTAACTTCAGCTCATTCATGTGTGCCAATATGTCCACAGCAAAACAAAATCACAAAACCAAGGCTTGCTGGCTTTTGCTAATTTGAATGTCAGCAAATAACTTACCTTGGTGCTTGACTCTTGAATTGTAGCTTGTCGAAGAAAAATATTTTGCAGAGTCTGTAAACTGGCTGCCAACCTCTGATACCAACCCGTTGATTGGCTGCTAGCATAGTTAGCATGCTTGGTGGACAAGTGTTGGCTGAGCTGTCCACTCCTTATTCCAGCACTGTCGACTTTCCTTTTCTTTGGTCCACTCATTGTTAAGCTAGTTTTATACTTTTTACATCTATGATGCATCTACTGACGCCAAGGCCAGCGGTTAAGCGGCTGTATACTTCATTTTTTTTTGGACTTATTTTGTACCCGTAGGTAGATTTGTCTTGCAGTCTGGTGACAAACCACCAGCTGCCGGTCGCTGCGTGCGCAAGCGCCCCTTAACTCCCTAACCTGCATGTTTTTGGCATGTGGGAGGAAACCGGAGAAATCCCGGAGTAAACCCACGCAAACACGGGGAGAACATGCAAACTCCACACAGATCACTGTTGGCCGGGGGCAGGGATCGAACCCACGATCTCCACGATCCCCCGGCCGAGGGTAAAACTGTGCTGCGACAGTGCTATCCACTGTGCCATCGTGCAGCCCAAGCTGCAGCCCACCGTGCAGCCCAGTCATTAGCTTCTACTGCGCAACCAAACGTTTCACACATGCACATAACCATCATCTGCAGTTTTATCCCAGCCCAATAGGTGGCACAAATGCGCTAGACCAGACTCCAGCAAAGGTAGTGTCCGGAGTGCGCCATCTAGTGGAAATCTTGAGTATTGCAGGAAAAAGGCAAAATGAATGTGGTCTTTACAAAAATTAGGACAATTATGTATCAGTATTTGGCAGGCTGGATTAAAAAGCCCAAAGGGCCGTATATGGCCCACGGGCTGTAGTTTGCCCATGCCTGCTCTATAGTAAGAGATTATAGGGAGAGCCAACCTTGACCTTTTGGCCCTAAACCTGTAGTCAGAGGTTATGGCCTCAGAGTGAACCTGTGTACACAGTTTGGTGACCCTAGATTTCTTTGTTATTGAGATATACTTTATAAGGCATTTTGATGTTGACCTTTGACCTTGCAATCCCAAAACCACAGTCACACTTCAGGGTCACAGGGTGAACCTGTGTACCAAGTTTGGTGGCCCTAGGTTTATGTGTTGTATGGTAATAAGGCCTAAGAAATGTTAACCTTGACCTTTGACCCCAAACCAATAGTCTGAGTTCAAGATCCCATGGTGAACCTGTGTACCAGGTTTGGTGGCCTGAGCTTTACTCATCTTATAGTAATAGTAACAGTAGCATTTACGATAGCTAGGCTAGATAGATTGAAATTTTTCCACCATTAATGTGACCTATAACCTGTACAACCCAACTGAAAAACAAACTGAAATCGTTTAAGGGGAAAAATAAACTTACAATAACCTGGTTGCATAAATATGCACACTCTGTTATAACTGGGTATGTGGTTGTGTTCAGAATTAACCAATCACATTCAAACTCATGTTAAATGGGAGTCAGAACACACCTGCCACCATTTAAAGTGCCTCTGGAAACTTGAGGGAGAGACTGTGGAACAATCGACATGTGTCTATCCATGTGAAATGGAACGTGTACAGAGCGACAGTACTAGCTACTCTATTGTATGGTGCTGAAACTTGGACTGTCTACAGAGTGCAGGTAAAGAAACTCCACCCGTACATGATGAGACACCTTCGATCCATAATGAACATCTTATGGAAAGACAAGATAACCAACATAGAAGTGTTGAAACGAGCTGGTCTACCATCAATGGAGGACATGCTAATACAGATGAACCTGAGATGGCTCGGACATGTTGAGAGGATGGACCACCAGCGTCTCCTTCGGCAGTTACTCTACTCACAGTTACACGAGGGCAAACACAATCAGGGTAGACCAAGGCTCAGATTTAAAGACACTGTAAAAAGAAACTTGAAGAAGTTGGATATGGACAGGAGTTCCTGGCAGCGGAAGGCTAAGGACAGAGCTGTGTGGAGGAATCTGATCAGACCTAAATGAAACAGTCACTGTCGTCCACGACAGACTACGACAACAAGCCCCAAATAAAGGTCAGCTGTTCTAGTAGGCTTTTCTTGACATTTTTGTAGTCACATCTTACAGCATAAGCAGTGATCCACAGACAGCTTCCAAAGCATCAGAGGGACCTCATTGTTTAAAGGTATCAGTCAGGAGAAGGGTACAAAAGAATTTCCAAGGCATTAAATATACCATGGAACACAATGAAGGCAGTCATCATCAAGTGGAGAAAATGTGCCACAACAGTGACATTACCAAGAACTGGATGTCCCTCCAAAATTGATGAAAAGATGAGAAGAAAACTGGTCAGGGAGGTTGCCAAGAGGTCACCAGCAACACTGAAGATAGCTGCAGGAATTTCTGGCAAGTACTGGCTGTTTAGTACATGTGACAACAATCTCCCGTCTAGGGTAGCAAGATGGAAACCTTATCCTACAAAGAAAAACATCCAAGCCCGGCTACATTTTGCAAAAACCCATTTGAAATCTCCCAAACGCATGTGGGAAAATGTGCTATGGTACAAAGAAACCAAGGTTGAAATTTTTTGGCCATAATTCCATAGGTTTATTTGGCACAAACAACACTGCTCATCACCAAAAGAACACCATACCTACAGTGAAGCATGGTGGTGCCAGCATCATGCTTTGGGGATGTTTTTCTTCAGCTGGAACTGGGGCCTTAGTCAAGGTGAAGGGAATTATGAACAGTTCCAAATACCACTCAGTGTTGACATAAAACCTTCAGGCTTCTGCTGGAAAGCTGAAGAGGAACTTCATCTTTCAGCATGACAATGACCCTACGCACACATCCAAATCGACAAAAGAATGGCTTCATAAGAAGAAGATTAAGGTTTTGGATTGGTCCAGCCAGAGTCCAGACCTGAATCTTGATCGAACATCTGTGGGGTGATCTGAAGAGGGCTGTGCACAGGAGATGCCCTCACAATGTGACAGATTTGGAGCATTTTTGCTAAGAAGAGTGGGCAAATATTGCCACATCAAGATGTGCTACACTGATAGACTCCTACCCAAAAAGACTGAGTGCTGTAATAAAAGCCAAAGGTGCTGCAACAAAGTATTAGTTTAAGGGTGTGCATATTTATGCAAACAGGTTATTGTAAGTTTTTTATTTTTCCCCTTAAAGATTTCAGTTTGTTTTTCAGTTGGGTTGTACAGGTTATAGATCACATTAATGGTGGAAAAAGTTTTAAAATGGTTTATCTTGGTCTCTCTTTTTTTTGAAACATCACAAAAACCTGGTGTGTACAAGGAAGTTAGTTAGGTAGGTAGGTGTACTTTATTGATCCCAAACTAGGAAATTACAATGTAACAGTAGCATGACAGTAGACGACCAATATGACAGAAACACACACAGCATAAAAGAAAAAGGGATTACCTAGGGAAAGCAAAAATGCCTAGATAACTTATATACATCACAGATGAATAGATGATGACCCGTACAGATACATGAATCGTACTCACTGTACAATGCAGGACTATCAGGCGCAGGGTGCAATGTGAGGTACCAATTAGACTGTAAGGTGCAGTATGGCAGCATAGTTATGACCAGAATTCAACATTAGAGTGAGTTATTGTACAGTGAAATGGCATGTGGCAGGAAAGATTTCCTGTACCTAACCGTTCGGCAGCAAAGCTGTAGCAGTCTGCTGGAGAAAGTGCTCCACTGTCTGTCCAGTGTGTGGTGGAGGGGGTGATCAGGATTGTCCATGATAGAGCACAGTTTGTTCAGTGTCCTCTTCTCTACCACAGTCACAAAGGTCTTTGGCCTGAGACCAATCACAGAGCCAGCCCTCCTGATAATCTTGTCAAGTCTGTTGGTGTCGCTGGCTCTGATACTGCTATACCATACCATCGTGCAACTGCAATGTTAAGTTTGAACCTCAGACCCCTTGACCCCAAACCCTTAGTTAGATGAGGGTGTAAGTCGTCCAAGATGTGTATTAGAACTACTGTATTGATTTGAAAAGCCTACATCATTTCTTTCAGTAGTTACCGTGTTTACAAGATTTAGGGAAAAATCTGACCTCAACTTTGAACTCAAGGTCAGCCAATGAGAGTGAAATTGCATTATGTGCATCATCAGAGTATATCAAACCATGGTACCAAGTTTCAAAACAATCCCAACAAAACTGTAGGAGGAGTTGATTTCACAAAACAGTTAGACTGAACCTCAATCTCCTCCCTAAACCCTCAAGCCCTGAGCCCTTGTAGACTTAGGTTGCCGCCATCAGTAGTGCTCAAGTCTGTGAGGGGATGAAGTGGCTCACAATGGTAGAAATGGGACACACTTTAGGGCCTTTTCCACTAGCACGCTTTAGCGCGACACGGGACGGCTCAGCACGCTTTGTACGCTTTTCCACAAGCCCCAACACGGTTTAACAGCCGCGATTCTCTGCCCCGCTCCAGGGCAGGGTACAGCAGTGCTGAGCTGTGCCGTGTTGTGACGTTAACAGACTGGTCGCCGCTGATTGGTCAGGTCGTAACCGGCGCTGATTGGTCAGGTTGTAACCGCCCCTCTCCTCCTCCTCATCTACCAAATCTTCACAACCTTCTCAATAAAGTTTTTGAAAAAAAAAAAAAAGAATCTTCACGACCGCCTTTACTCAGCACGCAACCACTGTTGCCGGTTTCTTTTCAGTGTATTGCTGTGCTATTTTCATTTATTCTCTATCAAAAATGGCTTCGCGTAATAAGGGTGTTCCATGGACCAATAAGGAGGTGCAGTGTCTGCTCACTGCATTGTCAGACGAACGTATTCAGCGCGAGTTAGACGGAGCCGCCCGGAATAAAAAAATATACCGGGAGGTCTCGACATCGGAGTCCTTTAACGGTGAGTTTTAATTTTTTTTTATTGTGCGTTTTTTCGCAAATATATTCGGTAAGACGCTCAGTTTATTTATGCAATAAAAAAGCTGTTCATTTGTGGATGGATCGCTGCTTTATTGCAACACACTGTGGACTAAAGCTTTTATTTTAATTATTCATGTGAACAATACGCTGAAATAAGCTTATGTATTCTTGTTAAAAACTACTGTCTTTTCTGTATATATATTGCACTTTCGTGCTGTATTTTATTGTGTGCATTTTCCTTGTAGAATCATCCCACGCGTCCGCCGCGACAGCCCGCATGGATTATTCAACCGAGCCTTCATGACCCACAGCTGGCAGAGACGGATTAATTCATCTGAGTCTTCGTGACCCAGTTTGGGAAGCTGGTGTAGAGGCACTCAGTGGTCGGCGTGTATAAAATGTCGATTAACCTTCATGTTGTGTTGCAAAGTTTTTTTTTTCTTTTAATATTTTGTATATAATAAAATGGAATTGTTTTGGAAAGTGTGGTTTGTCTGTTATAACACTGAATTATAAAACAGTATAATTACATAGAAATTCCATTGCCTAGTCTGATCAAAATGATGCTGATCTTCCTGTCAGGGGTCAACCATTGTAAAGGTAATGTAATTTTTAACTAGACCAAAAAAGAAATCTTTTTGTAAGCTTTCTGTTCTTTTTATTGAAATATCATAAAAAATTAGCACCAAGTCAAAGTAGGTACAAGTATATGTAAATTGAATGTTCTATCGGCATTCCAAATTCAGAGATTTACAATACTTTAGAAGGAGTGTAGCATCATCTAAACGGAAAATAATAATACTGTTGTTCCAAACGCTGACCTGAAGGTGAAAAACATGAATTTTTTTAATTCAGTACATCCAAAATGCCCTAGGATGTAAAAAATAATACAATTTGGTGTTGGCCAGTGTGCCACCGTTTCATTATTTAATACGAATAACAACAAGTTTCAGCTCATTATTTCTAGGTCATTTGGCAGTTAATTCAAAACAAAAGTGACTTGTGTTGTTGCAGCTTAATTATGAGATAAAATTAATTGTGAGATAAAACCACAGAGCGAGCAAGGCAATAATCCTTGGATCCTTTTTTGTCTCGTGTAAATAAGGACTCAGTCGGGTGCATAACGTGACGGGAGTGTGGCCCCGCCTCGCTGAGAATCTGCCGCTGCCCCGCTTCTAAAACCTCCTAACACAAACCATCACAGCACAAGCACAAGCACAACACTGTGCTAATGGAGACAGAAGCATTCCGAGCCATACTGAAGTGAATCGAGCCGTACCGAGGTGTGCTGGGCTAGTGGAAAACAGGCTTTTGTTACCTTGGCAACACAAGGGATGTTAATAATTAATTGACTTTCAATTAATTGTTGATAACTAATTTAACTTTGTCCACTAAATTCCTATCAATTAATTGAAAGTGACGCCATTCTTTTCAACAGTTTATTTTCATTAAATGTAGTGGCGTCACCAGTCCTGGCGATGGCACTATAGCCTAATCTCTACCACACCTGACGTACTTTACTCTAGAAAATGAAGTGGTCAGAGTGGAGTGCAGTGTGGGATCATATTAAACTGGTAAATGTTAACAACGAAGCTAAATGTACACTATGTGGTACTACATTGAAATACAACAGCTCAACCAGTTTGTTGAGTTACCACCTAAAGAACTCACATTCAGCTGTGCTGCAAGGAGCGACTAGTTTGGCTTCATCACAACCGACAGTTACAGCAGTCTTGGGGAGGCAGTATGTGCAGGGATGAGAATGGGGTTTGGGAAAAAAAGAGGAAACTAAGCCGGTGGTCTTGGGGGACGCAGGCCCCCAAGCCGGATCCAAGGCGGAGCCTTGGTGGGGGGTCTTGGGGGCAACGCTCCCCAGAAGCTATCGAAATCTGGTGTTTTAGAATGCTCAAATGTGGTCTTATATTTAAAGTTAGAAGTAAGTACAAATGCATTTATAGTTTACCTTTTTAATCTGCTGCTGCATCACATGTGTAATCATGTTCAATACTGTTTTGATCCAGTGTCACACTTTATTGAGAAACAGAAAATGTCACTTCCATATTTACATGCCTGTGCTACTACTCTATGAACTTATGTACAAGTCAACGTATTCTTCACATCTAATTGTGCAATTTTTTTCTTCTTGGCTACCAAAGCCTGGAGCCGTTCTGTAGCCTTCCTCTTCTCTGATTTTCTGTGGGCAAGCAGTGCCTGCTTAGCTGCAGCTTTTCTGTTCTTTTTCATGGCTGCCTTGCTTGCCACAGAATCATGTTGAAGATTGAGTTCTTTCTGTTTCATTTCCTTCTCTTTCCTTTTTTCTTCCTTTTCATGCCTGTAGGTACTTGCTGCATTTTTGAAGTTGACACACAGCCTTTCATCAATTTTGGAGTGCTTGACATCATGTTTTTTGAAGAAAGCAAGTGATGATGTGTCTCTAGCCTTGAGACTGTACTTCACAGTTTGAATTGAGCTGAATGTGTTAATGTTCATTCTAGTTGACCTTATGTCAATGATATCTCCCATGGTGTTGAATGATGACTCAACTCTAGGCCCATGGGAGCAGCTTAGAGACACCATAGCCATTCTAGAGAGAGCTGGATAGTTGTTTGTTGTGAATACTTTTCCCTACCAGACATCTACTCTTCCTTCCTCCAAAGTTTGTTTCAGGCTTGAGTCTACCTGGAACTTCCTGATTTCCATAGACACTGAATCCTTCTCCTTGTCTGTCAGGAAAGGGTCCAGGAGCTGACTGAGTTTCTCTAGGGCAGGGGTGTCAAACTCATTCCATGGAGGGCCAAGACCCTGCATGTTTTGCTTTTACCCAGTGTCTTCAGCAGGTGTTTTCACTGATCAGCAATCAGTGAGAAGAAATTCAGTGAAATCACCTGCTGAAGACACTGGGTGGAGGTAAAACCTGCAGGGTCTTGGCCCTCCATGGAATGAGTTGGACACCTGTGCTCTAGGGCCTTGGTACCTTCACTGTGTCCCTTAGCAGCAGGATCAAGGGCAGACATTGCTTGAAGCAGTGGGTTGTTGAGGGGCAGTCGCTTCTGCATGTGCTCTCCACAACTGATGTATGCAGTTGACGCTTTTTTGAGAAATTCCAGGCACACATGTGCATTTATTAGTGTTACTAGGAATATAAAAAAGTTGCATATCAGTATATTTTAACCCCTTGAACTCTTGTGAATTCCGCGGGCGATCACGTGTCTGCATCTTAGTGCGTCTCAGTGCGCACTGGAAAAAAAAAAAAAGCTGCATTTCCGGTCTTCCAGTACAGACACAGCCTTGTTACAACCTGAGAAAAAAGCTGTGTAATATATTCATTTTTTGTGGTATTTTTACAAAATTTTGACCTGAGCTTGAAAACACTTGGTTCTACATTTCTGTTGTGTTTTCCAGCCAGTATCTGACAGCTGTATGTTATTTGCAAGCATTTGTATCTAAAAAATCACCCAGGCAAACTTTCTTGTTACTCAGTGGCAGAAGCACTTAGAGAGATTATGATTGTTTTGCCAAAAAATTCTGAGTATTTTCTTTAAAATGAGACTAACCCCATGAAGATGCTATGCTGCAAAGGGTTGAAGAACAGTTTTTGATTTACTTTGGGCATGTTATTTTTAGGCGTTTTTAGGGAAGTTCAACAGAGTTCAACAGGTTAATATTTGGAAGATAATCTAAGAAAGTAAGTAAAACCTAAAAGATGTTTAATATTTTTATGCAATGACCATAAAGAAATTATGTTTACTAATAAAAGCAAAGATATCTTAGGAAAGGCAACCCATCACCACCCATGACAAAAAAAACTTACACATGCATTATGTAACTCCTCCTACTGAAACAAAAAATGATAAATTATATCCAAAATTCTTAGATTGCATTTCAAATTGTGAGAAAATATGTAATAACATAATAATCGATAATCAGCATTCAAATGCAATTAGTGTTTCAAAACAGGCATGACATCACAACTTACACATGCTATTTCATAACAAATTCATTACGCGAAAATTCTCAAGTACATTACTTAAACGAGAAAAAAATCTTACCTCGGAATGTGTCTTCCGATCACTAATTGCTGTAATCAGGGCCGATTGTGATGAACTTTGATTGAATGGCATCTGAATTTGACCGTGTCCATCGATCGTTTTGAATGCAGCACGAGCGAGTAGTTTGATCTCTTTGTAGCCACAATGTTGATATGTTTCTGTTTTGAACAGTGCTCAACTAAGGCAACACAACCACGAGATCCATAACTCAAGAAATCGTTGCAATAAACACACTGGGCTTTCCCTGGTACTTCGCATTTCGCTATGAAGTCAGCCATTTTTTCAACCACAACTTCGGTATTTTTACCGATCTTTACAGTCATTGACACAGTTTTTTTGAGCCATTCCCAATGAAACTTGTTCCTTATCCCTTTGTCGATTTCTAAAATTCTTGCTTTGTTGTCTTTCATGAGTTTTAGGTTCACCATTTTCACGAAATCGTGAAAACTCAGTTGATTGAACTGATTGAACTGTCCGCCATTTGCATTTCGCTCCACGTGTTGGATATGACAAAGGAAATCTTACAAAATCGCAGATTGGTTGCTTCAATAAGTATCAGCCAATCAGTGGCCTTGTTACATTACATTACTGATCTCTCTGGGTAGCGCGTTCTGCGCGGTGGATTTTAGCAGCCGATCGAAAATACGACTCACCGCTCATAACATACCTCCCCCCCCAAAAAAAAAAAAAAAAAAAAAAAAAAAAAATTCTCCTCGAATTTAGACGATTCACGAGAATGACCCTAGACATGATCAAATCTGAGGAATTCCGCGGATCCGCGGAGGATTCTCATCCCTGAATATAAGCTGGGGCTTCACCCATCACCCATTTTGGATAACTTATGTTGAATTGTATAATCCGAGGAGTTATTGTTTAATTTGACCTTTTTGGATTTTTTTCCCCTTTGTTATATTATTCTGTTCCTTTCTTTTAATCTTTTAATCTAATCTATCCGAAATAAAGATTCATTCATTTATTCATTCATAACTGGCTTTTTATGTTATTGACCATAATGTACCAAGGGAAATTCAAATTCTCAGGAAAAATGCCACTTATCAATTAATCGTTAATCAATTGGGAAGGTGAATCAATTAACAATTAATGAATTCATCAATAACTCGCATCCCTATAGTGTATATAAGAGATCATAAAATACAATAACAGGACAAAATAAAAACCGATTCCAGACAAAACTAAAATCAGAAACAAACAGGGTTTATTGGCAAAGGATAAAAGAAAATGATCCTGAAAGTTCAACCCTGTGTATGTTTCAGGGTCTTTACAGGTTTTTGTGTAACTTCTTAAAATAAAATCCCAATTTTGTTTTAAATTACTGCATTCTCCTTCATTTTTGCCCATCTATGTTTATAATTGTAATATTTTCTCATTGAAATAAAGGGGATAAAATTATGTCTTTATTTCATTTTCAGTGTTACCATTTTAATAAAAATCTATCTTTTCAGCCTATTTATTTTAACCAAACTTTTAAATTGTGTGACATGAAAACATGTGACCAACTATTGTGGGTCTCAGACTTTATTTCAGACTCTCTACTTTCTTCAGGAATAAACTGAATTAAATGTGCTGCAGCCTCTTAAGCAGGACTGCAACTAACAACTATTTCAATCGTCGACTAGTCGCCGACTATTGTAGCAACTAGTTGACTAGTCATTAGTCATCTCTTATTTCTTTTTATTGTGAAAAATAAAACATTTTCCTTTTTTTTTAAAAAAAAAAAAAGAGCATTTGGTGAACAACAAGAACAAGAATTGCAATCAGCAATAAAAAAAAAGTTTTTTCTTAAAGTGCATTTTGTGCATAACATTGTTAAGAGTGTGTGTGTGTGCATGCATGAGAGAGAGAGAGAAAGAAAGATTAGATTAGATTTAACTTCATTGTCATTACACATGTATTGATACAAGGTAATGAAGCACAGTTTAGCATCCAATCAGAAGTGCAAAGGACAGCAGTGCAGTATATACGGTAATTAACAGTATGTGCAATTTAAGCAAATATATGCAAATATATTTGCATATATTTGTTGTCTTTCATGAGTTTTAGGTTCACCATTTTCACGAAATCGTGAAAACTCAGTTGATTGAACTGATTGAACTGTCCGCCATTATATTTATTATTTATATTTTTTAATATATTTGCAAATATATTTGATAAATATATTTGGTTGATATCAGTGTAGTCAGGAGTTTACTTGGAGCTGGTATACTTGGTAACAGCCTTGGTTCCCTCAGACACGGCATGCTTGGCCAGCTCACCGGGCAGCAGGAGGCGCACTGCGGTCTGGATCTCCCTGGAGGTGATGGTGGAGCGCTTGTTGTAGTGGGCCAGACGAGAGGCCTCAGAGGCGATGCGCTCAAAGATGTCGTTGACAAAGGAGTTCATGATGCTCATGGCCTTGGAGGAGATACCGGTGTCAGGGTGGACCTGCTTCAGCACCTTGTAAACGTAGATGGCGTAGCTTTCCTTCCTGGTCTTCCTCTTCTTCTTGCCTCCTTTACCGGTGGTCTTGGTCACAGCTTTCTTGGAGCCCTTCTTGGGCGCAGACTTGGCGGGTTCAGGCATCCTGATCTCTCCGTACTTTGCAAGGTTCCAAGGTTGTCATAGCCAGGAGCGGCACTGGGGTTAAGCTCCCAGTGCTCATAAAATGCTCCTTATGGCGTGCGTCTCGAAAAGCCTCTGACAACTAAGTCCAACTCCTAGCCTGCCCGTGTGGTTTAGTCTCTAAGCCTGGCGGAACTGCTTTTACTAATAGGAGAAGGGGCGAGGGCGGATCTCTGGCGCCTTAAAACCAGATGCTTCGGGTAGATGGTGACTCATCAACCTGGGAAGGTAGCCCATCTTCACTTCACTTCCGCTCTTCAAGGAGAGTAGACACTTCTCTCTTTTCTCTCTGCTCTAGCTCCCCACTTCCCTAACTAACTGGATCCCAGCTTGCTGTTGTCTGTCTGCGTCTACTGCTGATTATCGAAAAGAAATTATGGAATTGATATGCTGGGCTTTGAACGCAATTGACACTATTTTTTCAACAAGGAACAGTGCTCCGGGGGAAGCTGTTTGCCCCGCAGGGACGGCTCCAGCGGGCTATTTACGGGTGACAAGTGTTTGGAGGATCTTGTGCCTGAGTAATCTCTCTATCGAAGATATTGAAGATTTGTATATCTTCGTAATAATGGTGACTGGGATCGTTCTGATTGGAACTGGGATTGTCCTGGTGTACCGCAAATTGCTGAAGATGGATACAACCTATCAAAATGCTGGCCACGCGAGGTGCATCCATCAAATTGGAAAAATGGAGGAGACTTTGATAGCGACAAATGGAGAACTGTCTCGGAAGGTGGATTACATCTACGCTTAAGTCTATCCACGACGGACTCAAAGCCCTCGCAGTGAAGGATTAAGCACTGAATCTGCAGAAGAAAATAAAGTTCTTTCTCTGTGTTCAGTCTATTTGGCTCAATTTCCCTTACAAAAATCCTCCTGATAATCCCCAGTCTTTGTTTTTCAAAACACTGAGCACACGGCCTCTGGACAGTAGCTGCTTGGGACAATTGCCAAGGACAATTGCTGCAGCCAGACAAAACATCTTCTGCCAAAGTGTCCTTGTGCTCATATTGATACAACATTGCTTCAACACTACATCCACACTGACCCAGAAACTGACAACAAGATAACATTCACTGCTCTCCTTGTGTCCTGTGGACTCTGGTCTTGAATGTGCATCGTGGGCTTTTTTTGTCTTTGTAATCATAATATTGATTACTTATGGTCAATATTCTGAATTCAATGATTTTTTTGCTCCTTCCTATTGTATGATTTCTTATCTGTACCATCCTATTGGCAGGCGCGTCCCCGATGCAGCCGTGTCACTGGAAATGCAGGTTCATTTTCTGTGTCAAGTCAAATTCTCTCGTATGTTATCAGTGATCTGTTAATGTACTTGGCAATAAATCTTTTTCTGATTCTGATTCTGATTCTGATTTCTGATTCTGATCTAGGGGAAGGTAAACCCTGATTTCAAACCTCCGCTGCCTTGCGGCATACCCGGTCACGGGAAAGACTTCGGGAGTCAACCCTGAGGAAAAATCCGGAGTCGGAGCCCCTAAGGCAGTTCTATGTTGTGCTCAACATTGTTCTGGCAGCTCCTGCAACGGCGCTGGTGCCAAACTGTAGCAGCCCTGCTGTTCCTTTGGATTCATCAGTGACGTGGAGAGGGGGGACATGCTGCATGGGCAACATCTTATCCTCCATATCTTCCTGCCCAGGCTTGAATCCTACCAACGCCCAACGCTGGAAGGTAGAACACCGGATCACTGGAGAGGACACTCCAGCTTCGCCTTTGGCGTAGACAAAACACGGGGAATGACAGTTACCGGTTATAAGCCACCACTCAATTGGCGTAGAGCTCGGCGCCAGGGGTTATTCCCGACGGTGGGAGGGATCATTGGATCTCACTGGACAGCTACCGCCCGCCTCAAGCTGGGCTGCCCCCAGCCAATAAGGTGATGTCCCGCCACAGCTTGCTTTCCTCATTGGGTGCATGGGGATGAGGAGAAATCCAAACAGCAGGCTGAGAACTTTCGCACCAGGCAAGACAATAAAACAAAAGAGACCAACTCTAAAACTGGGAACTTGGAACGTCCGCACTATGATGACAGGACTCGCTACTAACCTCAAGGACATCAACGACACCAGGAAGACTGCCATCATCAATAATGAGCTGAAGAGACTGGGAGTGGATATCGCCACTCTCCAGGAAACACGGTTGGCTGACGCAGGCACACTGAGAGAGAAGGACTACACGTTCTACTGGCAGGGAAAGGGCAGTGACAAACACAGGGAACACGGAGTGGGCTTTGCAGTGAAGAACACCTTGCTGAAGATGGTGGAACTGAGCAGCACTGGCTCTGCTCGACTCCTCACCCTCCGCCTGAACACCACTCAAGGCCCAGTCACCCTCGTCAGTGTGTATGCCCCAACACTGACAGCCACACCAGAGGCAAAAGACGAGTTCTACGAGAATCTCGCAACAACTGTCAGGATCGTCCCCAACTCTGAACAACTCATTCTCCTTGGAGACTTCAATGCCAGAGTGGGTGCTGACCACAACTCCTGGCCCTCCTGTCTTGGACCTTTTGGCGTGGGCAGAATGAATGACAACGGACAGCGGCTGCTCGAGTTCTCCACATATCACGATCTGTGCATCACAAACTCGTTCTTCAAGACCAAGCCCCAACACAAGGTTTCCTGGCAACATCCACGCTCAAAGCACTGGCACCAGCTGGACTTGATCCTGACCAGGCACACCTCACTGAAGAACATGCTAATCACCCGTTCGTTCCAGAGTGCAGATTGCGACACAGACCATTCATTGGTGTGTTGCAAGGTCAAGCTGCAGCTGAAGAAATTCCATCGTGCTAGACAACCTGGAAAGGCACGGATTGACACCAGCAAGATGGCTCAACCAGAACTTGTTGAGCAGTTTGCCTCCACCTTTGAGAAGGAACTTGGTGTACCACAAGAAGGAGAATCTGCAAAGCAGAAGTGGGAAGAGCTGCGAAACACCATCCACCGCACAGCCTTGGCTACCTTTGGGAGGAAGACCTCGAAGTCACAGGACTGGTTTGATGCCAAGTTGACCGAGATGACCCCCGTCATTGAAGCCAAGCGCTCAGCACTTGCTGAGTACAAGAAGTACCCAAACGAGAAGAATCTCCAGATTCTCAGGGCTGCGAGAAGCAAAGTTCAGCAGACTGCTCGGCACTGTGCCAACGAGTACTGGACTCAGCTCAGCCAAGACATCCAAACCGCTGCCATAACAGGGAACATCCGTGGTATGTACGATGGCATCAAGAAAGCACTTGGTCCGGCTCAGAGCAAGACGGCCCCCCTCAAATCCTCCACTGGGGAGATGATCACAGAAAAGAACAAGCAGATGGAGAGATGGGTGGAACACTACTCCGACCTCTACTCCAGACAGAACACCGTGACACCGTCAGCCCTTGATGCCATCGACTGCCTGCCATCCATGGACAAACTTGACGCCGAGCCAACCATTGACGAACTCAGCAAGGCCATTGATAGCTTGGCCACTGGCAAGGCACCCGGCAACGATGGCATACCCCCCGACCTGATCAAGCACTGCAAGACCGCCCTACTGCTGCCATTGCATGACGTCCTCTGCCAGTGTTGGAAGGAAGGTGCCGTACCACAGGACATGAGGGATGCCAAGATCATCACCCTCTACAAAAACAAAGGGGAGAGAAGCGACTGCAACAACTACAGGGGCATCTCCCTCCTCAGCGTTGTTGGCAAAGTCTACGCACGAGTTGTTCTCGTTCGTCTACAGAAGCTTGCCGAACGTGTCTACCCTGAGTCTCAGTGTGGCTTCCGCGCTGAGCGATCGACGGTGGACATGATATTCTCCATCCGCCAACTCCAGGAGAAATGCAGAGAACAGAACATGCCCCTGTACGTCGCCTTCATCGACCTCACCAAAGCGTTCGATCTGGTCAGCAGAGAGGGCCTTTTCAAGATCCTGCCAAAGATAGGATGCCCACCAAAGTTGCAAAGCCTCACTGAATCGTTTCACACCAACATGCAGGGGATAGTGCAGCACGATGGCAACGTCTCAGAGCCTTTCAACATAGGCAGCGGAGTGAAACAGGGCTGTGTACTTGCGCCAACCCTCTTTGGGATTTTCTTTGCTATGCTCCTGAGGCATGCCTTCAACACAGCAACAGAGGGAATCTACCTGCACACAAGATCTGACGGCAGGCTTTTCAACCTCGCCCGCCTGAAAGCCAGAACCAAAGTACGTGAGGCTCTAATCAGAGACATGCTGTTCGCAGATGACGCTGCAGTCGCAACCCACACACAGCAGGAGCTTCAGACCCTTATGGACTGCTTCTCCCAGGCATGCAAGGACTTCGGGCTTACCATCAGCCTGAAGAAGACTAACGTCTTGGCGCAAGGCATGGAAGCACCACCAACCATCACCATTGACGACTACGAGCTGGAGGTCGTGAATCAGTTCACGTACCTGGGGTCCACGATCAGCAACAACCTCTCCCTTGATACAGAGATCAACAAGAGGATTGGAAAATCAGCCTTCAAACTCGCTCGCCTCACCACACGAGTGTGGGAGAATCCCAAACTCTCTGTCAAGACGAAGATGGCAGTGTACAACGCCTGCGTCATCAGCACACTGCTCTATGGGAGTGAGACGTGGACAACATATGCCCGGCAGGAAAAGACACTGAACTCCTTCCACTTGCGCTGCATTCGCCACATCCTGGACATATCCTGGCAGGACAAAGTGCCCAACACAGAAGTTTTGTCCCACGCCGGCCTTCCCTCCATGTTCACTCTACTCAGACAGCGCAGGCTCCGCTGGCTAGGCCACGTTCACCGTATGGAGGATGGCAGAATCCCCAAAGACGTCCTCTATGGAGAACTGGCAACTGGCAAGAGAGACGTTGGCCGCCCACAGCTGCGTTTTAGAGACGTCTGCAAGAGAGACATGAAGGCCCTGGAGATCAACACAGAGCGCTGGGAGGACCTTGCAACGGACCGCTCCAAATGGAGAGGCACCCTGACCAGACAGCTCAAGGCGGGTGAAGAGAGACTGACTGCTGCTGCAGATGAAAAAAGGACCCGCAGGAAGAACCGCCACAGACCCAGCAGCACGGAGACCACCCACAAGTGCGACCTGTGTGACAGGGACTGCCATTTGCGCATCGGCCTGTTCAGCCACAGGCGGTGCTGTTCCAGCAGAGTAGACGTTTAGGATTGTCTTCCATGGTCATCATAGACCGACGGAGGCCGACGATGCAAATATATGCAGCAGTGCAGAAAGTTGAGAGTACTGTTATGTGCAAATAATGTACAATAAGTTAGATGGGCAGTTATGTACAGGTGAGGATGGTAAGAGATGATGGTAAGAGAGTCAGCGGGGAACTAAGTTCAATAACGTGACAGCTGTTGGAAAGAAACTGTTCCTAAACCTGCTGGTTCTAGTCTGAAGGCTTCTGAAATGCCTTCTGGAGGGGAGAAGCTGGAACAGTCCATGAGCAGGATGGTTGGAGTCCCTAAGAATGCTGCGTGCCCGGCGCAGACATCTTTTCCTGTAGACGTCATCTATAACTGGAAGTGGAGTCCCTGTGATGCGTTGGGCGGTTTTCACCACCCGCTGCAGTGCCTTACGGTCAGCGACAGAGCAGCTCCTATACCAGACTGTGACACAGTTGGTCAGGGTGCTCTCTATCACGCAGTGGTAGAAGTTGCCCAGGATGTCAGTTGACGGATGGTTCTTCTTCAGTGTCCTCAAGAAGAAGAGGCGCTGATGGGCCTTCTTGATCAGGCTGGTGGTGTTAACTGACCAGGACAGATCCTCCGAGATGTGGGTCCCCAGGAATTTGAAGCTGGGGACACGTTCAACAGCTATGCCATTGATATGGATGGGGCCATGTGTCTCTCCCCTCTCCTTCCTGTAGTCCACTATGAGCTCCTTGGTTTTGCTGGTGTTAAGGAGCAAGAGAGAAAATCCCTTACGTTTGTAAGAGTTGTCTCATATTTCTTCTCCATCAAGTGGGTGAAATGGGTTCTGGATGGCAGCCATATATATTCAGCGCATATTCCACACACACACCTACAATAATAGGCTAGCTACTAGCATGGGAGCTAATTATCTTATCGAGGGGCATCTGACTCTTCCAAAACGTGTTTCCTCTTCAAATGCTCGTGCATCGCTGTAGTGGCCCCATGGTACACAAGGCTCACTTCACAGAGCTTCCATTGAACAGTTTTGTTGGCTGAGTCTCATACAAAATGTTCCCAAACTTTGAAACGACTGTTTCGCGTGAGCTCCGCTTCAGCCTCCATCATGGTGCAGCTTCCCCTGCTCTGTTCCCGGTCACTAGTGCCCATGCTCTGTCAGCATAGCATGCTGACTTAGAAAAAAGGGGTCATTTAAGGGCTCAAAAAGTCAGTGAGTGAGCAGTCAGTCACTTCCTGATTTCAGATTGGGACAGCCCTAAACCCTCAGCTACTTAACGTGAACGCGCCTAAAGTCAACGAGTCTGCAAGGGAGGAGAATGAGATTCGACCTTACTGTCTAAGAAGTGAAGTGAAACAGGAGGTCATTGGTAAGGAGCTACAATTCCCACAAAAATCATCCGATCAGAACCAAATTGCAATATGCGCATCATTAGAGTATATCAAACCATGGTACCAAGTTTCAACTGCACCAAACCTGTACGAATTGATTTCACAAAAGTGGGAAAGCTGAATAGACGGACTGATCCATAACATAAACCCCCTTTGGGCTTCGACTGGCGGGGGATAAAAATCCATAACATTAGGTGGTCTCAGTGGCCACAGTCAGGATTTCTCCTGACTGGATTTCTTCTTTCTCCTGACAGAGAGGATTCTGACAGCCTAGCTACTAGACATCAGACTACAGTGTTTCCTCTGGCTTGAAGACCTTGGCGCAGTGGCAACATATTTTTCCGGGGGGGGGGGGCAGAAAACACATGACATTATCGTAACTGGAATATGTTAATTTTATACTATTTATTTCTTTTTTTTAAATTTTGCACAGTAACTTTGCATATGGAACTTACCATTTGAAGTATTGTACTATTAAGGCTTGAATGTTGGAATATTGGCCCAGATGGGGTCCCACCCAGACGTCCTGTGTTTGGACTTTTTACTGGCGTCATCCTTCTCTCCTCCCTCTGCTCTCACCTCTGGACCCTCTGCCTGAACACTTTCCGCTACTTGGCTCCTCTCTTCTGTCTCATCTTTCCCTCTCTGAACCTTGTCTTATTCAGGTTCTCTCTCTGTCTATGGTGGTATACAAACAGGTTAGAAAATATCAAGTGTCATGTTTTGTCCTCCAGAATTTTTTTGTCATGGTTTGCATAAATGACAAAAATATGTGTATTTTTTTGTATTTTTATTCTAGCGTTTCTTTTTTTCCCCCATTGAGAGAGTAGGGAACGGAAAAAAAAACCCATTCATAATAGTAATGTACTCATGCATACTTAAATTATATGATCAGAGGTGGGTATAGTAACCAGAAATTCTACTCATGTAAAAGCAGTGCCTTGAAATTAATAATTAAAAGTAGACGACCAAAAATTTCTAATTGGGCTAAGGGTACAAACAGCACCATCATTATCATCATAGCAGTCTGTCGTGGGCGACAATGACTGTTTCATTTACACTACCGTTCAAAAGTTTGGGGTCACCCAGACAACAATTTTGTGTTTTCCATGAAAAGTCACACTTATTTACCACCATGAGTTGTAAAATGAATAGAAAATATAGTCAAGACATTAACAAGGTTAGAAATAATGATTTGTAATTGAAATAATATTTTTTTCCAGATACTCAACCTGCTCAAAGGAAGGTCAGTTTTATAGCTTCTCTAACCAGCTAAACTGTTTTCAGCTGTGCTAACATGATTGCACAAGGGTTTTCTAATCATCCAATTAGCCTTCTGATGCAATGAGCAAACACACTGTACCATTAGAACACTGGAGTGATATTTGCTGGAAATGGGCTTCGATACACCTATGTAGATACTGCACCAAAAACCAGACATTTGCAGCTAGAATAGTCATTTACCACATTAGCAATGTATATTAGATATTAGAGTGTATTTCTGATTAGTTTAAAGTTACCTTCATTGAAAAAAACAGTGCTTTTCTTTCAAAAATAAGGAAATTTCTAAGTGACCCCAAACTTTTGAACGGTAGTGTAGGTCTGATCAGATTCTTCCACGTATCTCTGTCCTTAGCCTTCCGTTGCCAGGTACTCCTGTCTATATCCAGCTTCTTCAAGTTTCTTTTTACAGTGTCTTTAAATCTGAACCTTGGTCTACCCTGATTGCGTTTGCCCTTGCATAACACTTGAGTAATGACTTCAGTCTTGAAGGGCTGAGGTTTTTCTCCAAAATTTCTAACAATTTTCTTATAGTTTTCTACTTTTCTCTGTAAATTTATCTACATTTGAAACCATTTTCCTCAAATTTGCAATTTCCTCTTGTAAAAATGGCTTTTCTTGTACATTTAAGACTTTATTATAAGTTTGTGGATTATTTTATGGCTCATTTTTGTCTATTTTTTCAAAATAAAATTACTGTTTCTTAATAAATTTGAAACTGACTGTGGTAATTTTTTTTACTTTTTCCCTTATAACAATTTACATTTTTGACCATAATTTTGCAGAGCCAGAACAGAACAATAATTTAACTCTGATTTCAAAGAAAAAAATATTAATAAAATTGTGCTTAATAAAATTAATTAACTTAAATGACCAAAATGCAGTTATTTCTGTTATAATATTTCTATACATTTATAGTTTTTTTTTTTTTTTTTAGAAATCTCCTCACCAGCCAGACAGCAGGAAAAACCTCCCTTATTTTGAAATCCAAATGTTAGCACGTTTAGTTTGTCTGAAGGCTGCTGACGGATTAAAGTCATTGACTTGGTGAATTTTGGTCATCTTAACATTCCAGGTACATAATAGTGAACATAAATTAGTTAATTAATGTTAACTAAGGTAAAGGTAAAAACATCTCCTTTTCATTCTTGTCTGAAATAAGAAAAACAAAAAACTAGCAATTAAAAAGAAGACAAAAAGAAGACAAAATGAACCAACACGCGCTCTTAACCACATCTATTAGCTTAGCGACTCTTCCATTATTGCTCCTGTTACCAGCAGATTAAAACCATAATAAATGTCTCCAGTGCTTACATACCTCTTCTGATTTTTTTCTGTGTTTAAAGTACTTTAATAAGCTCATGTTTCTCTTGCACACTGATGTGAGCGAGACACTCTGCCTGGAGACTGGAGCGGTCACGCGAGCGCGGCGATTCTGAACTCCGCGCGGATGACGGTCACGCGCGTTGTTCGTGTGCACGCTTGTGAACCGTCATTCCTTCACATTTTTTTCTTAAATTTATATTTCCTCATAGGAATGGTGGGAAATTTACAAGCCCAACGGGCTGCCACCGGGCAATATTGCCAGAGGAAATCCTGGACTAGAAGAAGAAGAAGAAGAAGAAGCCAACTTTATTGTCATTCAGTCCATACAGCCAATCATGTACATCCATCCATCTTCTTCCGCTTAATCCTATTCAGGTCGCGGGGGTGCTGGAGCCTATCCCAGCATCTTTGGATGAGAGGCAGGGTACACCCTGGACAGATCACCAGTCCATCGCAGCCAATCACGTACAGTAGAACAAAATTACATTTCTCCTATCTACAATATTAATCACATCTAGAATCGGAGGGGCTGCTGCCATGCAAGGCACCACCACAAACAACTTTTCTTTCCCCCATTCGATTATACTGAGCACCAAGCTAGAAGGCAGGAAGTACCATTTTTATATGAACCCACGACCTCCCGGCTGTGGGGCAGATGCTCTACTATCAGACTACATCTATTTTCTATATATTCTATCCATCTCTGCTAGATATCCATTTTCCCAGCTGGATCGTCTACCAACTCTTGACCATATATTTCATTCATAAATGTTATTTTAATTAATGTTATTATTATAGTTTATTACACTCTGAACTGGACAACTCCTTGCAATTACCAACATTAGTTGCCATTACCAAGCTGACCGTTCACTCATTCAGGGTTGTTTCTGTGCTTATTACACCCCAGGTACCAGTCAATAATATCTACCAGTCAAACCACACACCCGTCTCCATTAATGACCAATCAGGGCTTTAAAACTCTAAGATTTGGTCAATTTGTCAGATTTTAGTTAGTCCATCAACCGAAGCTAAAGGCTAATGTTAGCCTCAAACATGGTGTTACCGTTAAAGTAAAAATCTCACAGAAATGATGAAACAGGGAAGGTGGGGTGATCTGGCGCTCATTACCATTTAAAGCAATATGCCATCAAATAGCCTGTTTTAACCAGAGCTCCTTCCCTGTGCGTAAAATGGTACTGCAGCACTGAAGCCACTAGCCCACACAGACTCCCGATTCTTTCCCTCATTCTGGCCAACACACGCTCACTAGACAACAAAATAGACCACATACAGCTTCTGAGATCTATGCAATATGATGCACGGAACAGCTGTGTTTTTATCTTTACAGAAATGTGGCTAAATTGGGGCTGCACGGTGGCACAGTGGTTAGCACTGTGGCAGCACAGTTTACCCTTGGCCGGGGGATCGTGGGGATCGTGGGATCGTGGGTCCGATCCCAGCCCCCGACCAACAGTGATCTGTGTGGAGTTTGCATGTTCTCCCCGTGTATGCGTGGGTTTACCCCGGGATTTCTCCGGTTTCCTCCCACATGCCAAAAACATGCAGATTAGGTTAATTGGAGACTCTAAAGTGGCCCTAGGTGTGAATGTGTGTATGAATGGCTAAGAGATAGCGCCGTATCGTGGCTGCTTCATCCATCCAGGTGGTGGATGACCCTCAATTTCCCCTCTGGGGATCAAAGTATACTAAATCTAAAAAAAAAATAAAATGACAATATCCTGTTATTCAGTTAGCAGGGCTAACATACTACTATGCTGATCGGGTGCTCATGGCAAGAGAGAAGACCTGTGGAGGAGGGGTGTGTGTTTACATCAGTGACGCTTGGTGCCAAGATGCAACTGTTGTGCACAAACACTGTTCTCCATTGGTGGAGTTTATGATCATCAAGTGGCGACTGTTCTACCTACCAATGGAAATTAGGGCTGTGCGATATAGCAAAAAATTCATATCACGATATAAACCATCTTTTATCATGATAACGATATATATCACGATATACATTTTATGTAAATTTTACAGTTTAGATAATCACATAAAAAGAACCATCTCTCCTTTTTTTTTTTTTTACATGTACCATTTCCCCTCATAATTTTGCAGTTATAAAACAGTTTTTAATGTGCATTTGAGACTTGATCCTCATAAATTTCAGGTTTTTCTTCTAAATCATATATGAATAAAAAGTAAACATCAATAAGTTAACTATTTCCTGAGCCAGAGGAGAACAGCCAAAAAAAAAACATTAAAAAAATGTCTGAAAATGACAAAATTACCCATGGCTGCCATCTACAGATATAAATTAGCTGTTAGTTTAAATCAATGAAAATTTAAGTGTAGACCTGCAGCCTAAAGACTGCCATTTTGGCCTGATTTAACCTATTTGCTTCTTAGTGAAATATTTCAGATTGGTCATGATCTGAAAATCAAAGACACAAAAGGTAATGTAATAAAATACATGTGATGACTAACTTTATTCATTATCACTACTTGACTAAAATGATTAGAAATCAAATAAATTACATTAAGAGCCAACTTGCTTCTCCGACTGATTTTAATTTATTTATTATTTATTTTGTGTGTATGTGCCACCATCATGCACTTTTGCAGCTTTAATAAAAAAAAAAAAATTCAGACAAAACTAAGAAACCCAGCAGTAATTTAAAGATAGAAACAATGATCTGCTACATGTTTCTAGTCAGCACAACTTAGCATCGTCATTTAGCATTTTATAATTAGGCATGGTGTTAACGTTCCTTATGAACGAGAACGATGGGCATCGTGCCGGACAAAAACATATTTAGCCGACCTAAGGCTGTCAGGGACGTAGGACTGAGGAAGGCAGTGGTACGCAGCCACAGGAACAAAAGCCCTAACTTCCTCTCGACACTTAGGCCTCTTAACCCTACTGGGACCTAACCCTGGACTGGTAGGAAGAAACTTCCCTGGAACCCTCAAGGTCTGGCCAAGGACCAACTCAGCAGAAGAGGAATGCAGGTCTTCTTTGGGGGCTAAACGCAAACCCAACAAAACCCACGGTAATCTGTCCACCCATCCACTATCCACTAATGACGCGCGAAGGACCGCTTTCATAGTCCGATGAAACCGCTCGCATAGCCCATTAGCTTGTGGATGGTATGCAGTGGTCCGATGGAGTTTAACCCCCAAACTACCAGCTACTTCACTCCAAAGTGCAGAGGTAAATTGCGGGCCCCTGTCAGAGGTAACGTCCAAGGGGACACCAAAACGGGACACCCAAGAGGAGATAAATGCCCGGGCAACATCAGATGCTGTAGTTGATGTCAGGGGAACCACCTCTGGCCACCGAGTAGTCCGGTCCACCATAGTGAAGAGGTGAGTAAAACCGCGAGACGGAGGAAGAGGTCCAACCAGGTCCACCTGAACATGATCAAAACGTCGCTCCGGAATCCAAAAAGGCTCCAATGGAGCCTTTATGTGGCGCTGCACCTTAGCACGCTGGCACGCCACACAGGTTGTCGTCCAAGTCTTCACATCCTTTCTAAGACCCGGCCATACAAACTTGGCGCTCACCAACTTGACCGAAGCCTTAACCCCAGGATGCGACAAAGAATGAACAGCGTCAAAAACACGACGACGCCAAGCCACAGGCACCAGAGGTCGTGGTTTTCCCAGTGTAGTATCACACAGAAGAGTGGCGCCACTGTCTTGAAAGCAGACATCCTCCAACTGCAAACTGGACTCCGTGGAACGAAGCACCTGCACCTCCGGGTCCAACAACTGATCAGCAGCCATCTCAGCATAGTCCATGCCCAAATGAACAGCAGCAACTGGTGCACGAGAAAGAGTCCGCCACCAAGTTGGTCTTACCAGCCACATGCTGAATGTCTGTAGTGAACTCGGAAATAGCCGAAAGCTGCCGTTGTTGCCGAGCTGACCAAGGTTCAGTGGACTTGGCCATGGCAAACGTGAGAGGTTTATGGTCCACAAAAGTGGTAAATTTACGGCCCTCCAAAAGAAACCTGAAATACCTTGTCGCCAAGAAAAGGGCCAGCAGCTCCCTGTCAAAGGTGCTGTACTTTCTTTCTGACTCGCGTAACTGTCTACTAAAAAAGGCCAGAGGTTCCCAAGAATTGCCCACCCACTGCTCACAAACTGCTCCGACAGCATAATCAGATGCGTTGGTGGTAAGAGCAATGGCGGCCGTGGAATCTGGATGAGCCAACAAGGCAGCATCAGCCAGTGCAGCTTTAGCCCCGTCAAAAGCACATAACCTCTCATGAGTCCACTCAATGTCCTGATTACCCCTCTTACCCTTCAAGGCCTCATATAGTGGACGCATAATATGGGCAGCATGAGGTATAAAATGGTTGTAAAAATTGACCATGCCCAAAAAATCCTGCAGGGGCCTGACAGAGGAGGGGCGTGGAAAAGCTAAAACTGCTTCAACTTTAGCCAGGAGGGGCATGGCACCCTGCTGGGATACCTTGTGCCCCAAAAACTCAAGTTCTGAGAGCCCAAACTGACACTTCACGGGGTTCACTATCAGTCCATGGTCACAGAGGCGTCTGAAGAGCTGGCGAAGATGCAACACATGTTCCTCCACCAAAGCGCTCGCCACCAGTATATCGTCCAGGTATACAAACTAAAAAGGCATGTCCCGCAACACAGAGTCCATAAGCCTTTGAAACGTCTGTGCAGCACCCTTAAGGCCGAACGGCATCCTCAAGAACTCGAACAGTCCAAATGGAGTGATCACTGCTGTCTTGGGGACGTCCTGGGGATGGACAGGCACCTGATGATAACCACGCACTAAATCCACTTTAGAAAAAATGACTGTCCCTGCCAGACGTGAAGAAAAATCCTGGATATGAGGGACTGGGTGCCTGTCGTTGGTAGTAGCGTTGTTAAGGCGCCTAAAATCTCCACAAGGGCGCCAACCCCCATCTGACTTAGGGACCATGTGGAGGGGAGAAGCCCACGGACTGTCGGAACGGCGCACAATACCCAGCCGCTCCATATTGGCAAACTCATCTCTAGCGATGGCCAACTTAGCAGCATCCAGACGGCGTGCGCGAGCAAAAACAGGTGGACCCACAGTAGTAATGTAATGCTCAACCCCATGTTTAACTACTGCCGCAGAAAATGTAGGCACAGTGAGGGCAGGAAACTCAGAGAGAAGGCGCTGGTATCTGTCTCCTGAGGCGAGCATGTTAGCAAGCAGTGGACCAGCCCCACCCAGTGTACATGGATAAGAATCAAAAGACACAGCATCAATCAAACATCTGTTAGCTACGTCAACCAACAGTCTGTAAGCACACAAAAAATCCGCGCCAAGAATAGGAACTGCTACAGATGCTACCACAAAGTCCCAACTAAATTCACGGCCGTTAAAACACACAGTAATGAGCCTGGTGCCAAAGGTGCAAATAGGAGTACCATTAGCAGCGTCCAGTGGAGGTCCATGTTCATATTCCATGACGTCAGCCGAAGAGGGGGGAACGATGCTCCGCTGCGCTCCCGAATCCACCAAAAAACGACGTCCAGCCACGCAGTCCTCAATAAAAAGCAGCTTATTGCTGGTGCCGGTGCACGCAGCTGCTAGCGAGCACCAGCCTTCTCGTTTCCCTGTGGCTGGAAAGAGCACGGTGGAATACAGCGCCGAGCCTTCGGTCCAAAACGGCGGTGATAAAAACACAGGCTGCTCTCTTTCTTACGGCGATCCGATACTGCGGCCACACCCACTGAGACTTCTCCATCAGACTGCCCAGGCAGCAATGCATGCACCGACAAATGACGAGAAGCCAGCCAAAGCCTGTCCGCTTCTCCAGCCAAACCCCGATAATCCTTAGTACGAATGAGGGGCGAGCTGGCCAGGACAGTGCGCACTGGAGGCGGAAGCTGACGCAGAAACAGGTGGGTAAACAGAAATGAACCATCTCCTGAACCAAGAAGTGCCAACATATTCTCCATCAGCTCAGAAGGTTTGCTGTCCCCCAAACCAGTCATAGACAGAAGACGATCAGCGCGCTCTATATCAGAGAGTTGGTACAGCTGCAGAAGAGCCCTCTTCAGAGTGACGTACCTGTCAGCGTGAGGCGGGTCCCGGAGCAGTCCCATCAAACGGCGAGTAGTGGCAGAATCCAAAGCTGCGACAACATGGAAATACTTCGTGTCATCTGTGGTTATTCCGCGCAGATGGAACTGAGCCTCGACATGCTGAAACCAGGGCTCCGGGTCGTGCTGCCAAAAGTCCGGTAATTTGACGGTAGCCGCAAAAACAGCCGGTGCGGGAGCCGCAGCGGATACAGACGCCGTGGCAGCGATATCAGAAGAGGTCGCTTGATCAAACATTCTTCAAACGTCAGGGTCACCAATGTAGAAGTTACAGAAAAACAGACAGGATACGCATAAGTCTGTCTGGAAAAACTTTATTTACATTTTTGTACTTCCTGCTTTTATCTCCGTCCAAAACGGAAAAACTCCGCCTTCACATTAAAACTCCACCTTCACGGACTTCCGGTTATGGCGGCCGCCTAGAAGGACACGTATCACTCTGCTCTGCCCTTGGAAATAAAAATTCGGCAAATAACTCTCTCATTTGGAACAGAACTTTTCCCAGCGTTTGGGTGAGGATATGCCGGTGAAGACTAAGGCTGGGAAATCAGGAGGGGGAAAAATTGAATCGCCGAAGCAGTCCAAATTAACGGACTTTAAAGTTTGTGGCGCAGTAGAAAAAGCTGCGGATATGGCGGATGAAACTAGCGGTGGTGCGGTAACTGCTGCTGCTGACGGTGACGGCACAGGTGCAGTGCTGGCTGCCATTAGCTCAATGAGAGCAGACTTTTCCGCTAAACTTGATGGGATTATGGCAGCGTTGGATGCAATGAGAAAGGAGCTGGGTGACTGCGTGGAGCGAGTGACGCAGGCGGAGCTTCGTGTCTCAAGTGCGGAGGATGAAATTAGCGGACTTCAAATAAAGGTGCGCACTTTGGAAAAAAAAAATAAAGATCTGGAAAATAGTGTTCTGGACTTGGAATCTCGGTCCAGAAGGAACAACCTGAGGCTGGTGGGTTTACCGGAGGGAGCCGAAGGTCGTGATTCATGCTCCTTTTTGGAGGGGTGGATCCCGGAGGCGCTGAACAACGCGGAGCTAAAATCATCAGTCGTCTTGGAAAGCTCCCACCGAATTGGCCCACCGAGAGGTAACAAGGCAGCACCGAGGACGCTAATTATGAAGTTTCTCAGCTACAGAGACAGGATGACGATCTCCAACGCGGTGCGGGCCAAAGGAGAAATTAAATACCAAGATCAGCAGGTGCGGTTCTACCCAGATTTGGCCTCAGGAATCCAACAATTAAGGAAGCAGTTTGACCCCATCCGCAAAGAACTGCGCAACCTTGAGATTCGTCATGGAGTGATTCACCCTGCAAGACTTCTGGTCACATATGAGGGCAGAACACACATCTTCAAGACCCCCGAGGAGGCGCAGGAGCTCATCAAGAAGATCCAGGAAGAGACTGGTGGGAGCTAAGCATGAACAGAATATAGGGTAGAATATTTGAGCATTTAACTGATTAGAAGCATATATTAAGATTACAAAATATAGAATGTATTACATATTAAAAAAAAAAAAAAAAAAAGTACAAAATTGCTAAAAAAAATTTGGAGTTAAATTGGAAAATTACAGAAGAGAGTTAATGTTACGTTATTAAAAGCAGTAGAGTTAGGGTGATTAGGAGGATGAAGAAGGAGTGGCTTTGGCTGTTCCTCGTGGGTGTGGAACGGTCGATGGCTATATCGGGAGACGGAATTTTTCTTTTGCTTTTGGGGGGATTGCCACAAATGTGGAAAGGGGGAATTTGTTTGTGTGTAGTTTGTAGGGTGAATGTTCAACCACTCATTTTTTTGCTTTTCTGTTTGAGCATGTTTACACTGCAAGGTAATCCCAAACACCCTATTGATTATAAATCAAAGCGTTAATCTTAATTTAACTTCATGGAATTGCAGAGGTCTACAAAATTTAAAAAAACTTAAACAAGTTATGAATAAAATAAAAGACATGGGTTCAAAAATTGTGTTTTTACAAGAAACTCATCTAATAGAGCAAGATGTAAAAAGAATTAGGAGTAGATGGCAAGGAAATGTTTTCACCTCATCATTTTCATCCCGAGCCAGGGGAGTTATGACTCTCATACATAAATCAGTCCCATTTCAAGTGAAAAATGTAATTGGAGACAAATTTGGAAGATATGTAATCATTCAAGGATCTTTGCTATTAGAAAACATAAATTTGGTGAACTTATATGGTCCCAATATAGATGATCAAAAGTTCTTTGCCAATTTATTTCTTATTTTATCATCACTAACAGGGCAACATATAATAGCAGGGGATTTTAATTGTACATTGAATCCCAGTATAGATAGATCAACAGGACTGGACTGTACGCACAATGGATGTAGGATGACCATTAATCATTTTATGAAAGAATTGAAATTGATAGATATATGGAGAGAAATGAAACCACAAGTTAAAGCATACTCTTGTTATTCCAATACCTACAAGACATTCTCACGTATAGATTATTTTTTGATCTCCACAGAATTAAGGTCCAAGATTCAAAACTGTTTTTATGATAACATCGTGATCTCTGATCATGCACCCTGCTGTCTAATGTATGTAGATAAGAAATTGACAAAGGAATCAGGTAGATGGCAATTTCAGCATAAATGGCTTCAGGATGAGGAATTTGTTAAGTATATAGAAAAACAGATAGATGAGTTCTTTGATATCAATACTACACAAACATCAGCATGTGTAAAGTGGGAGGCTTTCAAAGCTTTTATTAGGGGACATATTATTAGTTATACAGGTTCAAAATCTAAGAAGACTCGAGAGGAGAGAGCCCAATTGGAACATAAAATAAAAATTCTTCAAGAAAGAGTATATGCAGGAAGAGATCCAAGGTTGGAGAACGAATTACTGATTTTGAGAGCTGAATATGACAAAAAATCAGCGAATAGAGCTGCCTCGAGTCTTCTAAGATTGAAACAATCTTTTTATGAACAAGGTGAAAAATCAGGAAAGTTATTGGCATGGCAGATTAAACAATTAGAATCTAAAACACCAATTACCAGTATTATAAGTAACGGACAGGTAGTTATAGATCCTTCAGAAATTAATAGAGCCTTTAGAGATTACTATGAAAAATTATATGATACCAAAAATGAATCTGACTTAACAAAACTACATGGGTTTTTGAATGAACTATTTATACCGTGTATTCCAAATGAAAATAGGGAGATACTGGAGTCTAAAATTAGTCAAGAAGAAGTTGGACTAGCCATTGATAATATGAAATCAGGAAAAAGTGCAGGACCAGATGGTCTTCCAGTTGACCTTTATAAAAAATTTAAGAATAAATTAACAAAACCTTTTTTGGAAATGGTTTTAGAAGCATTTCAAAATAGTAATTTACCATCATATATGAATAATGCCTTAATTATACTGTTGCCAAAACCAGATAAGCCCTCTAATAAATGTGAAAATATGAGACCAATAAGCCTATTAAATGCCGACCTTAAGATAATTTGTAAAATTTTAGCAAGACGAATACAAGAAATTTTACCAAATATTATTAATCGAGATCAGAATGGCTTTATAAAGGGAAGACAAGGCTTCCATAATGTAAGAAGACTATTTAATATTATTTATTCTAATAAAGAAGCACCGGATACAGCTCTCTTATCACTGGATGCCGAAAAAGCCTTTGATAGAGTTGAATGGCCCTTTCTTTTTGAAGTCTTACAAAGGTTTGGACTTGGAAATAATTTTATAAAATGGGTTCAGATAATATATAATAATGCTACTGCAGAAATTCTAACAAATAACAATATTTCAAAATCAATAAAAATCAATAGAGGATGTCGACAAGGCTGTCCACTTTCACCTTTACTGTTTACTATGGCAATTGAACCTTTAGCGATGGCGATACGTCTACAGTCACAAATATATGGAATTAAAGTTGGACCAACAGAACATAAAATCTCCCTGTATGCCGATGACATAATTTTGTTTATGTCGAATCTTAAAAAATCAATTCCAACCTTGTTGAATTTAATAAAGAATTTCGGGGAAATATCAGGATATAAAATAAATAAAACTAAATCTTCAATATTAATGCTAAATGAGACCCAGAGAAATTACCCAGCCCCTGAGGTAAATCAATTCAATGTTGTAAATCAGTTCAAATATTTAGGAATCCAAATTGTGCCTAAGCTAGAATCAGTCGCCAGTGTCAATTATGAAGCCTTAATGACAGATATTGATGAGTTACTTCAGAGATGGATGTCACTACCAATGTCGATGATCGGGAGAATTAATATACTTAAAAGTAATATTTTACCTAAAATACTTTATTTATTTCAATACATTCCCTTACCACCACCTTTAGATTTATTCTCAAGAATTAAAAAAAAGTTAGTGGAATTTATATGGAACAACAGGAGGGCTAGATTACGTCTGTCTTTATTATATTTACCATTTGATCGTGGAGGTCTGAAATGTCCAAATTTTATGTTGTATTATTGGTCGGCACAACTGAGGTCTATGACATATTATTTTTCATCAAATGATCTCCCTCACTGGACTGAAATGGAATCATACAATTTACCTTTACCTCTTCCCATATTCATATACTCAGATTCGGCAAAAAAATTACAAAAACAAGTTAAAAATCCATTTGTAAAGCATATGATCAAAATATGGTGTGAAGCTAAAAACTATTTAAAAGAACCACAGTTATTGTCACAATTTAGTCCAATATGGGGTAAGCAATATTTTAAACCAGGGAGAGCGGACGCTGTATTTAAAGTATGGAATTTAAAAGGGATACAAAAGATTCAGGATTTATATTTGCCATGTGCAGAAAACATAATGTCTTTTGAAGAGTTGAGGATCAAATTTAATCTCAATAGAACACATTTTTTTAAATATCTTCAACTTAGAAACTTTATTCGATCAAATCAAAATAATGCTCTCACTCGACCTATCTATTCATCCTTGGAAAAAATGTTGATGAAAGATAGTAAAAGAAAGGGTATTATTTCAGAGTTTTATAACTCATTGACACTATTTTCAAGTGAAAACTCACTGAAAAGATTAAACTACTGGAAAGAAGATCTGCAAACTGAAATTCCAGAGGAACAATGGGAATTGGCTTGTACAGAAGCTCAAACCAAATCAATAAATGTACGCCTTAAATTGATACACTTCAAATGGTTAATGCGGATGTATGTTACACCGGAGGAGTTAAATAGATATAACAAAAATATACCAGATACGTGCACAAAATGTATGGAAAGTAAAGGAACTCTATTTCATTGTGTATGGGAATGTAGATTAATAAGAATGTTTTGGGAAGAGGTGAGGGTAACAATTGAAAAAATAATCTCAAAACAAATCATATTGAATCCTAAACTGTTTTTGTTGGGTCTGTACCCAGAAAAGCATAATTTTAATAAAAGTGAAAGAACATTCATAGACCTCAGTTTGCTTAATGCCAAAAAATGTATTGCACTATTATGGAAAAAGACTTATAGACCAGATGTGACTCAGTGGTTAAGACAGATGTTAACAAACCTTCCATTAGAAAGAATAACATATATACTGAAATCAAAGGAAATTGTGTTTGAGAATATATGGAGACCTTTTATTGATTATGTAAAAAATTTAAACATAACTCTTGAAGAAGAAGGTGAATGATATGTGCGGACCTTGTAAATTCCAAACTGGTGAATATAATATGTATACTTATGTGTTGGATTGTCTAGACTAAACAGAGGAGCATTGTTGAAGATTTGATTTTGTTGGTGGTTGTTGGTGTTTTTTAGTGCATTTTTTTTTTTTGTAGTACTTTAGTGTTAGTGTTTGATTGTTTGTATCATGTTTGTTTAAAAAAAAAAAAAAAAAAAGGTTCAATAAAGATATTGTGGAAAAAAAAAAAAAACTCCACCTTCACATTAAAAGATCCAATTTTGTGTGTGAGACCAACAACTAATATCACCACAACCTCCTATTAAAACAAGGTTAGCAATGCAGCACGATGGAAAACAGTCCCACATCCCTGGAAAACAGGAATAGCAGCTCCAGTGGGGTAAAAAAGTATTTAGTCAGCCACCAATTATGCAAGTTCTCCCACTTAAAAGATGAGAGAGGTCTCCAATTTTCATCATAGGTATACCTCAACTATGAGAGACAAAATGAGGAAAAAAAAATATCCAGAAAATCACATTGTCTGATTTTTAAAGAATTTATTTGCAAATTATGGTGGAAAATAAGTATTTGGTCAATAACAAAAGTTCATCTCAGTACTTTGTTATATACCCTTTGTTGGCAATGACAGAGGTCAAACGTTTTTTGTAAGTCTTCACAAGGTTTTCACACACTGTTGCTGGTATTTTGGCCCATTCCTCCATGCAGATCTCCTCTAGAGGAGTGATGTTTGCAGGTTAGGTTAATTGGAGACTCTAAAGTGGCCCTAGGTGTGAATGTGTGTGTGAATGGTTAAGGGATAGCGCCGTATCGTGGCTGCTTCATCCATCCAGGTGGTGGATGACCCTCAATTTCCCCTCTGGGGATCAATAAAGTACACTAAATCTAAAATAGTTTTGGGGCCGTCGCTGGGCAACACGGACTTTCAACTCCCTCCAAAGATTTTCTAAGGGGTGGAGATCTGGATACTGGCTAGGCCACTCCAGGACCTTGAAATGCTTCTTATGAAGCCACTCCTTCCTTGCCTGGGCAGTGTGTTTGGGATCATTGTCATGCTGAAAGACCCAGCCACGTTTCATCTTCAATGCCCTTGCTGATGGAAGGAGGTTTTCACTCAAAATCTCACGATACATGGCCCCATTCATTCTTTCCTTTACACGGATCAGTCGTCCTGGTCCCTTTGCAGAAAAACAGCCCCAAAATATGATGTTTCCACCCCCATCCTTCACAGTAGGTATGGTGTTCTTTCTCCTCCAAACACGACAAGTTGAGTTTTTACCAAAAAGTTCTATATGACATTCTCCCAATCCTCTTCTGGATCATCCAAATGCTCTCTAGCAAACTTCAGACGGGCCTGGACATGTACTGGCTTAAGCAGGGGGACACGTCTGGCACTGCAGGATTTGAGTCCCTAATGGCGTAGTGTGTTACTGATGGTAGCCTTTGTTACTTTGGTCCCAGCTCTCTGCAGGTCATTCACTAGATCCCCCTGTGTGGTTCTGGGATTTTTGCTCACCGTTCTCGTGATCATTTTGACCCCATGGGGTGAGATCTTGCGTGGAGCCCCAGATCAAGGGAGATTATCAGTGATCTTGTATGTCTTCCATTTTCTAATAATTGCTCCCACAGTTGATTTCTTCACACCAAGCTGCTTGCCTATTGCAGATTCAGTCTTCCCAGCCTGGTGCAGGTCTACAATTTTGTTTCTGGTGTCCTTTGACAGCTCTTTGGTCTTGGCCATAGTGGAGTTTGGAGTCTGACTGTTTGAGGTTGTGGACGGATGTCTTTTATACTGATAACGAGTTCAAACAGGTGCCATTAATACAGGTAACGAGTGGAGGACAGAGGAGCCTCTTAAAGAAGAAGTTACAGGTCTGTGAGAGTCAGAAATCTTGCTTGTTTGTAGGTGACCAAATACTTATTTTCCACCATAATTTGCAAATAAATTCTTTAAAAATCAGACAATGTGATTTTCTGGATTTTTTTTTTTTCTCATTTTGTCTCTCATAGTTGAGGTATACCTACGATGAAAATTGGAGACCTCTCTCATCTTTTAAGTGGGAGAACTTGCACAATTGGTGGCTGACTAAATACTTTTTTGCCCCACTGTATATAAACCGGTAGTTTGGAGTTAGCATGAGCAACTACCGGACTGAAGCCTAGCCACCCCCACACCTGTTCCGCTGCGCGCAGTCACACACTGCAGGGGAAAGCCTGGGCACTGACAAGTAGTGGTGAGGAGCTTAACAGAATAAATGGGAGTATGTGCATTTTAAATACGATATAAACGATCGTCCATTGTTTCATAGAATGCATTTTTTTTATATAGTCATCCGATACATATCATCATATTGCACAGCCCTAATGGAAACTACATCTATCCTGCCAGTCGCCGCGTATGTCCCACCCACCGCCATCGGCGAGAGGTGTAAAACATTAAATTAAGTCTATCAGGCCATCAGTGAGACACACACAGTGCATCCAGACAGATTCCTCATCACAGTAGGAGACTTCAACCATGCAGATTTAAAGGCCCTCCTACCAAAACTACACCAACATGTGGACTTTCCAACAAGAGGAGACAACTTGCTGGATCTGGTGTACACAACTCATAAGAAAGCATACTCACATCACCATCTTGTCAAGGCCTGCATACAGACCCAGAGTGAGAGCCATCAGACCAAGAACAAAGCAGGTACATTTGTGACCAGAGGGGGCCTCGGATGCTCTGAAAGACTGCTTTAGCACTACAGACTGGGACATTTTTAAGCATGCAGCCACTCACAATGGGCACACAAACAGAGGAGTACACTGAGGTTGTTTGAGCATACGTACCTAAATGCACTGATGATGTCACTCACTGCAAAACCGTCACTGTTCATACTAGGGATGGGCATTCGGTGAAATTTTCTTCGTCGATCGTCGGGAGAATTAATGATTAATAATCGGTTAATCATTAACATTTTTATATTAAAAAACAATCACATTTAGGCCTATGATGCCTATACTCTTATGTATTGAGAATAATAATAAAAAAAATACAGAGTGTTTTTCTTCGAGGATGAATTTATTAACAAGACAAGTTTGCAGTAAAACGTGAACACATGCGCATTGCGCAAACGAGGGAGGCTTCAAGTTGCGAGCCAGACAATAAGGGAAGACACATACAGGACACATAACGGAACATATATTTCTTTTACTTTTTTCTTTTCCTTTGTTTAAAAACAAGGATATCAAAATAAGAAAGCTACACAACAATTTGCCTTTATGTAGGCTATCCCATTATATCACAGCGTCAGAATTATAGGCCTGCTTTTTGTTAAAAAAAAAAAAAAAGCGCTTGTTCAGTGTTTGGCAGTAAAACGTGAACTCATGTCAGTGACAACGTAACGGAACAGCCGTTTTTTTTTACCCCAAATAAAAATAATAAAACAACAATCTCGAAAAGCCTGTAACAAGGCAACAAGGCAGCTCCTTTGTGCTAGCATCGAGTCCAGGCTAGCCTGGGTTAGAGATGATGAACCGCCGCCACCGTCTTTAACCAGGCTTGGATGAGTGGTGTTCAAATGATACATCATTTGTGTTGTCGATGAGGTATATTTGTATGCTGCATTGCAGTGATTGCAGTACACCTGGTCATTTTTTAAATTAAAGTGGTCCCACGCAACACTTCGCCGCGACCTCTTCATGATTTGGCGATTGACCTACGGAAGCTCGCATGTATCAACTGAGGCACGCCAGGGTACGGCGATGGTGAAATGTTGCCCCCTGGTGCCCAAATTTTGCCAGTGGCACAGTTAAATGCATTGCATTGTTTGAGGACGGCCGTGCACTAGGCCTAATAACCTACATTCGGATTGTTTAAAAAAAAAAAAAATCGGTTTGTCAACGAAAATGAACTTCCTCGGTGAAATTCTTAATGATCAATTATCGATTAACTTGCCCATCCCTAGTTCATACTAACCAGAAGCCATGGATGACAGCAGAGGTCCACAGACTCCTGAGGGCTCAGGCCACAGCTTTCAGGGCCAGTGACACTGCAGGACTAACAACAGCTAGGGCCAACCTGTCCCGTGGCATCAAGGAGGCAAAACAACAGTACAACAAGAAAATATCTGGACACCTCAACAAAATCAGAGATGCACATTCCCTCTGGCATAGCATAGACCTTCACCAACTACAAACCTCCACCTCAGACCTGTGCAAGTGACATCACACTGCTTAACAACTTAAATGACTTCTCTGGCCGCTTTGAAGTACAAAACAACACGTCAGCACAGAAGACCACTCCTCCCACAGACGAGCAGGCCATAAGTCTGGATCTGGCTGGCGTGAAGAGGACCCTCTCCAGAATCAACCATGCAAGGCAGCTGGACCAGACAACATACCGGGTCATGTTCTGAAGGACTGTGCAGAGGAGCTCAAGAATGTCCTGGCCAACATCTTCAACATCTTCCTGACAACTCTTACCATAATACCAGTCCCAAAGAAGCCCGTCCCATCCAGCTACAATGATTATCGGCCAGTAGCACTGACCATCATAATGAAGTGCTTCAAGCAGCTGGTCATGCAGAACATCAAGTTCATCCCACCTCCCACGACCCATCTCAGTTCGCATACAGGTCAAACAGATCCACAGAAGATGCCATCTCTGCTGCTCTCCATCCAGCCCTCACCCACCTGGACTCAAAGAACACCTATGTGCGAATGCTGTTGTAACACCCCAGTTGTGTGTAACACCTACTATGCTCACCAGATTTTTGTATAATACCACTGTAATTGGGCAACACCTCTTTGTAGCACCTTAGGTGTGTAATACTACTTTAGAATGTACAATCTTGTACCCTTGTGGTAGTATTGGGTTATGGCAGTGTAGTTACCTTTAACTCTACTACCTGGATGGAAGGGACAATTGGGCCGGATCAGGTAGACCCTAGGTTCGTAGGAGCCCGGAGGAGACAACAATAGAAGACTCACACACACGGTGTATGGAACTTGCAACTACATATATTTCTTTTTACAAATGTGTATTATTTACAAATATGTACATTTAATCAAAAAAAAAACCACACACTTGTCACAATAATACCACAAAATATATTTACAAGATTCACAATTCTCTAGTGGCCGTTCCAGGTGACCTGTTGAATCACCTCTAGCCGTTAATAGGGTTCAGGCTTCGGCTCGCCATCCAGATCTGGAAAATCTATGTTCTGGTCAAACCAGTCCAAGAAAAAAAACCTGACCAAGCTAAGTGACACGTGCGTCATGGGGTTCCCGCGCTCAACGGCGTTAACAGCCTTTGGATCCAAATCAATCCCAGGTTTTATCCGAGACAAATGCTGCTACTAGCACGTTAGCGTCGCCATAACATCAAGGACCGTCTCTCTCTCTCTGGTCTGGGTCTTTCGGCGTCTGGCGTGACTGAGCCAAAAAATGCAAGTCATACCCAGACCCAGGGAGAGAGCGCTTAACCCATTGGCTGGCGTTGCCAAGCAACGCCGCAGCCATTGATTGCTCAAAATACCAAATAAAAACATTTGGAACTTTATCAAAACTTTCCAGAAAATGTTCTTAACTATTTAAGAACATATTTTATGAACTTATATTGTATTTATATACTCATCTTCAAAATATCTATTCCCATTGTGAAATGAGTGTCCCCCCTTCTTCTTAAAGCGGTATCGACATTCATAATTCCATCCACGTTTTTAACACAGGGTTACACTGTTCTTGGACTTCAGTTCAGCATTCAACACAATCATCCCCCAGCACCCAATACAGAAACTCAGATACTTGGGACTCAAAACCTCTCTCTGTAGGGTGCTGGACTTACTCACAGGGAGGCCACAGAACGTGCGGGTCGGCAACAACACCTCCAAGACCATCACACTGAGCAGAGGGGCCCCACAAGGGTGCGTGCTCATCATACTGCTCTTCACCCTGCTGACCCATGACTGTGTACCAGCCTAAAGCACCAACCACATCATCAACTTTGTAGATGACACAACGGTGGTGGGCCTCATCACCAACAATGAAGAGGCCAACTACAGAAACGAGATGAGCCAACTTGTCCAGTGGTGTAAAGCCAATAATCTCTTCCTGAATGTGGTAAAATCCAAGGACATTGTGGTTGACTTCAGGAGAGAACACACACAGCATCCCCTCTGATCATCAATGGAGCAGCTGTGGAGAGGGTGAGCAGCACCAAGTTCCTGGGGGTGCACATCTGTGAGGACCTCTCCTGGTCCAATAACACTACATCACTGGCCAAAAAGACTCAAACTCGCCTCTCTTTCCTCCACAAACTGAGGGGAGGGGCCAGGGTACCATTGAGAACCACTGACAGCATCCTCACCAGCTGTATCACGGTGTGGTATGGAAGCTGCACCGCCTCCTGCCAGAAGACACTACAACGTAGAGTGAAAGCAGCCAGCAAGATCATCGGTGCCCCTCCACCCTCCCTCTTAGACATCTACCTCATCTGCAGAGCCACCAACATTGTAGGTGACACCTTCCACCCCCACACTCCCTCTTCAACCCCTGCCCTCGGGGAAAAGGAACAGGAGCCTCCGGGCCCACTCCACATGACTGCTAAACAGCTTTGTTCACCAGGCCATCAGGACCCTGAACTCTGCCCCCCACCCCCTGGACCGTAACACACTCACCCACACAATAACTACCTCAGCTGTTTGCACAGAAAGACTTAGCACATCAACAACAATTACCTTACTGCAACCATTTGCACAAATGCCATACCTGCTGCTGTCTGTTCGTATTGCAATATTGATCATGCGCAGTCCCATCTGTCACTGTCTGCAACTAGACTACTACAATGAACTTGCAATTACGGCTGTACTTTTTCTGTATATACTGTAGGATTGCTGGGTTTTATCATTTATCTTTATTTGCACTATGGGTAGCACTGCTGTACATAGACTGCTGTTGTTGTTTTTCGTCCTTATACCTTCTTTTCTTATATATTGCGCACACGACTAAGAGAGAGAGAGAGAGACGGCATTTCAATTCTCCTGTATGTCCTGTACGTATAGAAGTATTGACAAATAAAAATCTTTGAATCTTGAAAACACTGAGGTCTTCTGATCAAAGCACATCACTGACATTTCTTCAACACCTCAGCAAGTTTGAATCATAGAAGGAAATATAAATAAGCGCCAGTGAATCAGCGCGAGGATTGACTTCTTACCAGTCAATGCTCTCAATCCACTTGCTCAGGTACTGTCTGATGTCCATGGGGAAGGAGTCGTCGTACAGCTGGTCCACCTGTTCCAGGTACTTGCTGTCCAGCATCTGGAGCTGGCACCACTGCGCCATCTTCTGGTGAACAAAATCAAACACTCGGTGAGGAAGTACAGTCAGAGAGATGTTACAGTACATACTAGTGTATCCCAATAAATCGGAATTTTGTCAGTTATTTTTTTCCACCACAATTCAAAAAAATATTGCAAGATTGAAGATTGTGTTTGGGGGGTCATGTTTCCTTTTTTTATTGGGAAGAATTCAAACCCTTAAAAATGAAAGAAAAAATGAATGGAAAACAAATTATATAGTATCAAAATTTAACCAACATCTTTATGAACGTTGCAAATTTACCAGGAACATTGCAAATTTACCAGAAAAGCTGCAAATTTTTGAGGAAAAACTGAAAAAAAAAAAAAAAAAATCAGCTGTAACGTTACAGCCGAGTTCCAATCTACATGAACAGTCTCTGAACAGGAGACCTCCAACTCACCCTGTTTCCTAAATAAACCATTGAAACGCCACATTCCTTGCTTGACTTAACCCTTTGTAACCCTTTGGTTTCATGGACAGATAGCGCCCCCACTGTCTGTGGTGGAGTTCTGCGCCTGTCATGTGATGTGTCATGTGATGTAATAAAAATCCCCAGTTGTACTAAGTATTCCATCTCACACGGTGACAGACACGGATAACTTACTGCACTTGCCTTGGAGGACTCATGGCCCCCAAATCACCCCCCCCCCAAAAAAACCCCTCACTTCTGGACACCACAGAAAAAGAGTTTGTAAACAGATGTTGATGTGCGTGATCGCAAGACGGAGGAGGCATTTGCTCCCAAATTTGCCAACTATGATGGACTGGCGATCTGTCCAGGGTGTACCCTGCCTCTCGCCCAATGATGCTGGGATAGGCTCCAGCCCCCCCGCAACCCGAAAAGGATTAAGCGGAAGAAGATGGATGGATGGATGGATGATTCTAAAAAGAGATTATTTAGCTTATGAAGGTAAAGATCTACATTTTGTTATAACAGAGGGTGGGCAAAGCTGGTTGATGTTTATCTGCCATCAACCCCAGCGCCATGTGACTGGATAGAACAATTGTGCCGGTTCCCGGTCATCACATGAGATAAATTGCGGTGGAAAAAAAGCAGAAATTGAGGTGGAATAATAACAGTTTCTGGATGTGTGAGAGAAAGCGAAAATGACAGAAGACAAAATAATGACCAGGATGGACGAAGTGAGCTGCCTGGCCAGCGGTAAGTTTGACGAATTTGTTTATTTACATTGTACTGATTTTCTGATTCATATACTTTGAAGATAACAAAATGCCCAAAACAAAAAACGGTGACAAAAAACAAAACCATTCTTTGTGTAAATATGTCCAAAGTCCACTTTTGACTGAAAGTTATGTAATTCGATATGGTTGCCGTGGCATTATGTAAATTAGATGCGTAAGTTTACTCCTATCTCAAACTTTGGATCATATTCTACATCTTTCTAACTGACAGTAAGCCATTATCTCTTTCCACTTTCAAGTTATAGCTTTGGAAATCTCTGACATCTGAACTGAATATTCTCTAAAAAAAAAAAAAACCTTGACCATTAGGGGCTGACGGCGCAACGGAGCGCCTCAGACAGTCAAACAGTTAAGACCCCAAGGATTGTCTTCGTGCCAGGAAGACACCTGGACTGTTATCATGAATCCCCTAGGAACACTTACCCTCAGACAGTTTTATGTGCTAAGAGCCTTTTGATACAAACCAGAATAGTCAAAATGCCTTCCTGGAGCCTCCTACCATTATCCAAAGCCCAACAGTGCTCCCTTTTGGTCAATACTGGACTGTGTTTATCTGCCTAAAACAATCCTCTCTCCTCAAGACTTTGATATTTTTCCAGGAAATATTGCTCAGAACACTGTTGAAGATGACCGCTCCATGTTGGACAATTATGGTTTGAAATGTTTCATTAATCATTAATTTGAAATGTATTTCATGTCTGAAATATGTTTAAACGAGTTTATAAAGTGCATGCTCACTGGAAGTAGTCATGAATCACTGAAGTTAGCTTAGATTATACAAGTCTATAATATGAATTTCAATGTTAATATGTGTTTTTCTTCTGAAAATCTTACAAAAGTCATATGACTGGTATCAGCAAATCACCAGGCCATCTTTGTTGGACGGTGCCCCCTTTCATTCTATTGGTCGGTTACAGACAAAGGAACGCTTCCTTATTAGACCAGAGTCCATTCAAGTCTCCCGCGATAGACAATAATTGGTTCTTCCTGCTGCCAGTCAAGTGCTATGTCCGAGGAATTGCTTTCATTTAAAAGAGGAAAACGTCCTAGTTTTCCAGTTCTTTGTCAGTTCTTGTTCAGGTTCTTCTCAATTCTTGTTCAGTTGTCTTTCTGAAGTCTTTCTGTCTCTTCTGTGTGCGTTTTTAAATGTGATGTCTAATTTTAATTGAATATGACCAATTTTTTATGTTAAAAGTTTGTCCATAAGCTACAAGAAAAGCTATAAAACTGAAGGAAAAATAATATTCTTCTTTTCATAAACATCCGTTTTTTATAGAGTAACTCAGAATTTCCTTTTCCATATAATCAGTTTTATCATTTTCAATTCCAATTTTATGTATATTTTTTTGCAGTTACTTCACAGTCTCCCATTGTATTACAGTTACAAAGTCAAAATCTGGTTTCTCTTGTTTCCACAAAGGTTTAACTATAGACTTTATGCTAAGGAATCTGTTACCAGTTAATATGATATTTGATACTTGTTGATCATTTCACCTGCTTACAAATCAACTGAATGTAATGTCATTTAATCTGAGTTTGATCATTAAAACTGTTAACTGTATATAGAAATTTCTGCTTGATTATTTTTTTTTCTGTGTCTGTTTTCTGGGTCACACAGAAGAATTCACAAATATTTGAGACTGGTTGATGAAGGGTACAAAAATTAGTTATTATTAACCCCTTGCACTCTGGTCAATTTCCCTAAAAACGCCTAAAAATAACATACCCAAAGTAAATCAAAAGCTGTTCTTCAACCCTTTGCAGCATCTTCATGGGGTTGGTCTCATTTAAAAGAAAACACTTTGAATTTTTTGGCAAAACAGTCATAATCTCTCTAAGTGCTCCTGCCACTGAGTAACAGTCATCTAAACATTCTGAACTTGAAGAAAATAAAGTTCGCCTGGGTGTTTTTTTGGATACAAATGCTTGCAAATAACACACAGCTGTCAGATCCGGGCTGGAAAATGCAACAGAAATGTAGAACCAAGTGTTATCCAGCTGAGGTCAAAATTTTGTAACAATACCACAAAAAATGAATATATTACACAGCTCTTTTGTCAGGTTGTTCCCAGGCGTTTTTGAACTGTGCCAAATTGTGCCAAATGGCACAGTTTGGAAAAACGTCTGTAACTTTTGAATAATTCAATATAGAAGCTTGATCTTGGGCTCTAATGAAAGGTGACACTCAGGGCTGTGTGTGTGTGTGTGGGGGGGGGTTGTTTATTCATTCATGAATGGATGAATGAACAAACAAGTCCACACACACAAAGAAGCATGCCATGTAAAAAATGTGTGGCTTTTTTTTTTTTTTTTTACAAGAAAAAATAACCTACAGTGCACTAAAAATTATACTAAAATATCTGTAATGTAGAGGATAACACCCCCCCCCCCCCGCTACAGAGGACGGACATCGTCCATCGCCACATGACGGACCGCGGGGATGGTGCGCCACGGTCTACTACGCACAGTTGTACTAAAATATCTGCAATCCGCTACAGACGAGTAGCGGGGGGGGGGGGGGTCACGGTCCCGACACGACGCACGGACCGGTCCGTCACGTGGTGATGACGCACAGTTGTAATTTACTGATCGGTCAAAAGTCATTTTAATTACAATTTTCAGGGATAAAGAATAATTTAGCTTATAACACTTGCCTGTCCACAACAGCAGTGTCGCTGGCGAACATCTCTTCCTGATTGTCAGACGAACATGACGCTGGTCTGCTTGTTACGACTCGTGGTTCTGGTCACACGACCCGGTCAAGCCATGATTCCATTATTGCGGTTTTGACCTTCCATGACTGCGGTTTTGGCGAACGATTTTTCAAAACAAATAAGAACAGTAGTAAGAAAAAAAGACTGGCGAACGCGTGTGTGTCACCCAGCGGCTTACACAAAACAGATTTTACACACGGGACGCACACTTTCAATCGTCGAACTTCTCTGCTTCAATTGGCTCGCTGTATTCACAGCCGTTGGTAGGCGGGTCGTTCTTGCTAGGCTTTCAGTCATTGGTTCTTCAAGGTTTCAGAAACCCAATTCAAGGCTCTCATTAGTCGAATGAGAGGTCAATCAAATCTAAACCAATCAAAGCACTCCTTTGGCTTTCTGTTTGCGGCTGTGTCTGTAGTGGAAGAACAGAAATGCAGCTTTTTTTTTTTTTTCAGTGCGCTCTAGGACGCGCACGAGGGCGCGCTAGGACGTAGATACGTGACCGCCCGCGGTATCCCGGAGTGCAAGAGGTTAAATTGTCCAGGTTTTGGACTGGCGCCCCTACGAGTTTGTTCCCTTTTGTTTGTGAGTATTTGAGGCCACGAAGTAAACCTCCGTTTCCACACACACCTGTAGGGATAAACTGAATAATCCTTGGACCTTATCACACTTAAAACACCTAATTTCTCCTACACAGCGCAAACTCAAAATTTTACAAGAAAGTTATACTTCTGAAGAACATTGATTCTGATGCAGTACACTTAAAAAAAGAAAGATTTTACAGAATATTAATTACATAACTAGAGGGCACTCAGAGAGCGCAAACCTCTGCCAAGTCTCCGTCCCTCCCTCCCTTTGTCCTACCCTGTCCCTTTGCAGAGCTTCACTGCCTGACAACAAACCAACTTGTTCACAGTGCAGGAAGTCAAGAAATCTGAGGTGGTTGTGACACAATTCTGAAAGCATTAGTTTCACTAGGTGATCAGAGTTGGGTCAGTCTAACCGCATTAGAGCTCACCGCAGCTGAGTGAGGCAGGCTGACCGGCACTTGTTTAACTGTCAATTAAGATGATTTTGATTGCCATTTTCTATAAATTCTATTCACCTCCACTGGAATCCTTGCTCATCTACGAACGCTTGACCATATACTTCATTCTTAGATGTTATTTTAGCTTAGCTTACTACAGTTTTATGGAAGACCTTTAACTCATTCACAAATGTTTCTGTGCCAACTGTACTCCAGGGACCGGTGATATCTTATCGACCACTGAAACCACACACTGCTGTCCACCAGTGATGCTTTATTTCATTCATTCTTAAAGAAAAATTTACGTTAATCGGCTCAGACTCACAGCTCGAGCTAGGAGCTAGCCAGAGCTAAAATTAACAATAGTGACGAAAGAGGGAGGGCAGCGTTAACTGCAGCTCCTAGGCATTTACAGAGACATGCACTGAAATAAGCCATTCTGACAAAGGCTGCAAAAGATGATTCACTATGATGCTCGGATAATTGAAAGCAATTTGGTCAATGTATATCACAAACATTTCATCAAGACCTGCAGGAGCTGTCAATATGTGGGAAATGTGCAATACCTTGATAAATCTGTATTTTCATACATTTCATGGTATTTATTATTTTTTAAAATAAACTCTGCATTGTGGAGGGAAAATAAGTTCAGGCGAGGTACGACGAGCTGTGAGGTTGCAGTTTTATTTTCCTCCAACATCATGAGACACACTGTAGTGCTGTGTTGTGCTGTGTGTGCTATTGAGACATGTATAGCAAGCTCTTTTATACATGTTACACAAAGAGAGAGAATGCATGGCACATTTGCATACTGATATACATATCAGTCAATACATATCATTCGCGTGACCAACTGGCGCCCGGACTTCCTTTCCTTAATCTGGGGATGTATAACAATAGTCCATTGTTCTGATTGTCTCCAAGGGGCTCTCTGTCCGTATGCAAATTGTCCTCTGATTCCTGCCGGCTAGCTGAGTGTGAAGATTGAATGTCCATGTAGATTGTGGTGGGTCACCACAGGGCTCCCCCAGAACACTCAGCAGGGGTTGTGACCCCCCCTCCCCCAGTCATTTGGCTCCAGCTCCGGATTCCAGCACGTTAAAGGGCCGTGGATCGTGGGCACATGGGCCGGTGTGTTTCATGCATAATGGAACAAGACGGCGATCGGCCGGCTTTAGGGAGTGAGGTGCGGGAAAAGCGCTGTGGAGGAGGAGGAAGGGGAGGGGGGTAGGAGTAAGTGAGTGCCGGCCCGGGACGTCAAAGGTGTCTGGGCTGCGCAAAAATTGCGTGTGGATCCGTGATGGTGAGGGACTTTCCCAGTAAACCTGGCAGAGATCCACAGCGGCTGTGAAAAAAAAACAGCCATGCTGGGGGGCCCTGGTGTGGTGACACTAAACACAGCGGGGAGACATTCCTCTGGGACATTCTTCTGGAACTGGCTCTCTCTCTTCACTCTTACACTTCTACTCTCATCATGACTAACCGGGCCCGGGCCCGCTGGGGCCAACAGGCTGTATTCATGTTAGAGGGTAAATAAAGAATCTGTGCTGACCTACGCTCATGCCTCGCCTCCACATCCTTTTCCTTTGCACCCTCTACATTGGTGACCTAACGTGAAATGGACCATCTCTCCCTCTCACCGCGCTGTGGATTCCAGAGACTGGGAATCGCCTACATCCTTCGCACCCACACGGGATAGCGCGCGCCTTGTCCTCTCTCCACGATGGCAACCTCCAGGACCGGATGGAGAGCGCAGCACTGGGACCGAGACACACGAGGATCAGCGACACGAGCAACGCACAGGAACAGCCTGAACAGGGAAGACCATCGGCGCCGACTGCGTTGATTTCCATCAAGCTCCCTGACCCTGACTCCCCTCTGGGCAACGGCCCTTCCGCGCACAGAAGCCACGCGCGCACACTGCAGGATTATGAGGACAGCGCAACTGGAACCTACATGGCTGCAGTGCGTGCTACGCACCAAGGACAAATCAGCTCCATTGTTTGTATGGGTTTCTCAGCTGCAGCACACAACGGGGATTTAGCCGATTGCTGTCCCTTCTGCATCTACGGCCACACCGCCAAGTCCCTCACACAACTACAGTTGTTTCACAACCGCTACGCATCCTCAGGGAATTTGGCCGCCCGCTTTCCCCACATCCTTGCAGGACGAGCCACGAGAAGGGTCAGAGACGTAAGTTTTCTTTTTTTTTTTTTTTTTCCTCCACAACCAACGGCTTTTCCACCCCTCCCCTTCCCCCCCAGACTTACAGTCCCTCCAACACTCCTTACCAGCAGGCAGTTCGACCGGAGCGGCAACCCCTCACCCCCCACCTCCACCCGCTGCAGCCTCCACTGGCATCGACTTGAGCCCAAACAACAAGGGGTGGGGTGGGGGGGGGCATGGTGTGGTGACACTAAACACAGCAAGGAGACATTCCTCTGGGACATTCTTCTGGAACTGGCCCACACCCAGCAAGGGCTCGGAGGAAGCAGAGGACAATTGACGCACGACCAAAAGAACCACAGGAGACAGTCAGACGGGACTGAATGCATGCATCTTTGTGCCAACCGATGTCATGCTAATCATGTATATTGACCAATGGTATTAGATGACAATTGATATGCTAATGTGCCATGCATTTTCTCTGTCTGTATAAGGTATAAAAGAGCGGCTCTTCCTCATCTCTCTCGCTTCACTTTTACACTTCTACTCTCATCACGACTAACCGGGCCCCAGCGGCCACGCTGGGGCCAACAGGCTGTATTCATGTTAGAGGGTAAACAAAGAATTTGTGCTGACCTACGCTCATGCCTCGCCTCCACATCTTTTTCCTTCGCACCTTCTACAGCATCATCATTTTATGTTAGGATTACTAAATATTTACTAAATTTGCTACTTCTTAAAAACATCTGTGACTTTTTTCTCATGCATTGGCTAAGTTTTTCCTCATAAATTAGCTTTTTTTTTCTTGTAAATTTGCAACACTTCTACGGATGCTGGTTACAGTTTCATTCTACACATTTTGTTTTCTGTTCATCGATGACCCCAGCTGAGACAGATCCCCCTCTCCCGCATTAAAAATCAACAACAACAAAAAACAAACAGGTGCCCCCAAACATTATTGCGCACAGGGTCATCAAAATAAACGAGAAACGGCCCTGGTTATCATTACGCAATAGACAAACTTCCCTCAGTTTTTATTACAGCGCCGTAAAATCGTGTTCTAAACATAGACTGTATAAAGTACTTGTATTAAATTTATTATTATTTTTATTTGTTTATATAATGCTATTAAAACTAATTTTAGTTCTAAACAGTCTTTTTCTCTTTTCCAACAGTTTACCAGGTTAATGTTTACACGTGGGCGGTGACGGAAAACTGTAAAGCTGCAAATGTGAACTAAAACTGAACAGCAGGTTCACAGTCTCGTGGAAAACGTACCGTGAACTACTTAGGGCTGTCATTGTTTTAATAGCTGTTTATGCGTTTTAAGAAGTCGTTTATAAAGCTAACGTCACATACAATACGTCAAGAAATAAGTGTAACCCTTCCATGTTGTAATCTTACCTCTTCACCACAGGTAAAACTGCGCCTCGGCAGGAGTAAGTTCACCAAATGTTGCTAACGCTATCTGTGGGAACGCAAATATACCGGAAGCGCCGTCAGCTAATCACCGCTTAGAATTCAGTGCTAATTCCGCCCTTTTAAATCGACAACCAATCAGAACAGAGAAGCCGCTGCTGTTCTGTCAGCTTAGCCGGTAACCCTCTATGATAAATAATAATAAACACATTTTCGATCGCAGACTCTTCTGAGCGCAAAATCAAATCTGGAGTCGTATTTTTTTTAATATTTTATAGAGTCTACGATGGTCACATCAAGTAAACTGTATCTTCATGCTGTTTTTAAAAAGAAAAATAATACAGATTTTGGGGGGAGGGAAGCCAATAAAGAGAAGAGCGCAGACAAACCACGTGTTTTCAGAGAAAGCGAAAGTATATGGGATAGAAAGTCTGAAACTGAAACTCATCAGTTATTATTATAAATATATTCAAAAAATAAAGTAGTAATAGATGTTTTAGCAGTTATATAAATATGTAAAGCTTCAAAAGATTCAAAGATTTTTATTTATCCATACTTCTATACAGGTTCATCTCAATAAATTAGAATGTCAACAAAACGTTGATTTATCTAGGTAATTAATTTAAAAAAATTAAACTATATTATATAGAGTCATTACACAGAGAGGGATATATTTCAAGTGTTTATTTATTTTGATTTTGATGATTATGGCTTACAGTCCATGAAAACCCCAAATTCATGTGTCAAAAAAATTAGAATATTGTGGAGAACATGAAAAGATGAGGCTGAGTTTATTTCTCAGTTAAGGTTTATTCACGTATCTCCAACATCTTTCAAACAGAAAAGAGAAAGCATTCCACCACATCTGCCCTTTTTATACCCCAGGACATCAAAGCACAGAGTCACATTGTCTTTTAATCCCAAGACACAATACTTCTTCTTCCAGGTCTTCCCCCCTCCACCTAAAGTCACTCGTGGTCAGGAAATCCCTCGAGGCCCTCTCTTTGCATAACAAAGATCACATTTCGCATCCTCCTGTTATCTCTCGGAGACTCAGTCCTATTGTTCATTCTGAGACGTGAAGCAACAGTAATATACATATGAAGCCTATGAAACCCACATATGTGTCCCATATGACCCCCCCCCCCAAACGTCTAAGATGGAACAATACAATACAGTCTGCATATCATGATAAAATCACAAACATCAGTCCACATGCTGCTTGGGCTTCAATCTTCTTCCAAACCTGCTGTAAGCGGGCTTTACCACTCTCGTGGCACCATCCTGCTGTGGAGCTGCTATCTGGGGATGCGGACTGTTAGCCAATCCCTGTGGGAGCTCTGGGGACAGCTCCCTAGGGGGTCTGCCGCACCGAGAAGCCCTCGCCAACTGCACAGCTTCGTCAGCCATCACAAAAGCGGGTTTGAGCCTGTTTATGCCAATCCTTTCCTTTTTGCCCCCCAAATCTAGCAAAAAGTGCTTATCTCCTGTTTCCAGCACTCTAAATGGTCCATCATAAGACGGTTGCAAGTTTGGGCGATGGGCATCATGTCTGACAAAAACAAACTCCGCATTTTTCAAAGCTTTAGGCACAAAAAAGCGCGGGAAGCTGTGGTGAACTGGGCCAGGAAGCGTGCTTGAGCCCGTGTCGCTCTGCGACCGCTGAACGGGGGGGCACTCTGGCGCAGGATTATCCGGGAGAAACTCCCCGGGCAGCCGGAGTGGCTGCGCAAAAACTAACTCCGCTGGGGAGGCTTTTAAATCCTCTTTAGGTGCAGAACGCAACCCCAATAAAACCCATGGTAGCTTGTCCACCCAATTTGCATCCATAAGCGACGCTCTGAGGGCTGCTTTCAATGACCTATGGAAGCGTTCGCATAAACCATTAGCCTGCGGGTTGTACGTGGTAGTGCGGTGGATCGTTACCCTCAGGCTGCGGGCCATCGCTGACCAAAGCTCGGAAACAAATTGAGGACCCCTGTCGGACGTAATGTCCGACGGAACTCTGAAACGCGCTACCCATGCCGTTAAAAACGCGCGCGCCACCTCCTCGGCTGTGGTTGATGCCAGTGGGACCACTTCCGGCCAACGCGTGGTGCGGTCCACCATTGTCAAAAGGTGTGTGCACCCCTGTGACGGTGGGAGGAGGCCTACGAGGTCGACATGCACATGATCGAACCTCTTAGCCGGGATGTGAAAAGGCTCCAAGGGAGCTCTAGTGTGTTTGTGTATTTTGGCTCGCTGACAAGCCACGCAGGCTGCTGCCCACTCCTTGACTTGCTTGCGCAGGCACGGCCATACAAATTTCTCTCCTACCATTTTGACTGACGCGCGCACCCCCAGGTGCGCCAGAGAATGAATCGAGTCAAAAACGCGGCGGCGCCACAGGGTCGGTACCCCTGGGCGCGGTCGTCCCGTGGAGACATCGCAGATTAGGGGGGGGCATACCACCTTGCAGCACCCTGTTCTCCAGCCTTAACCCTGTTGGTCCAGACTGGAGCGCGCGCACATCCGCGTCGCTAACCTGATCCGCGGCCATGGCCGCATAATCTATCCCCACGCAGACTGGGGCCACGCGCACTTCCGCGCTGCTAGCCTGCTCCGCGGCCATGGCTGCATAATCTACCCCTACGCGGACTGGAGTAGTTACGGCACGCAAGAGACAGTCTGCCACTACATTTAGTTTACCCACTACGTGTTGAATATCGGTAGTAAACTCAGAGATTGCGGCCAGCTGCCTCTGCTGCCGGCCTGACCACGGTTCTGAAACCTTGGCCATCGCGAAAGTCAGCGGCTTGTGGTCGACGAACGCAGTGAAACGGCATCCTTCCAGCCAGAACTAGAAGTGGCGAATGGCCAAGTGGAGCGCTAACAACTCCCTGTCAAACGCGCTGTATTTTCGCTCGGTATCGCGCAAAGTCCTGCTGAAAAAAGCGAGCGGCTGCCAAGCCCCGGCAACCTGCTGCTCCACAACCGCCCCTATGGCCACGTCCGATGCATCAGTAGTGAGCGCTATGCGGGCCGTTGGGTCTGGTTGTGCTAACAATGCAGCGTTTGCCAGGGTTGTTTTGACCTCCGAGAATGTGCGCTCCCGCTCCGGAGACCATTCGATTTTACTTGTGGGTTTTTGTTTTTTAAGCGCGGCATACAGTGGTTGCATGAGCCGCACTGCGCGGGGGAGGAAACGGTTATAAAAATTCACCATTCCCAAAAACTCCTGTAATGCTTTGACCGTTTGTGGCTGCGGAAAATTTGTTACTGCGCGCACTTTGTCCGGCAGAGGAACCGCTCCTTCTGGAGAGACACGGTGCCCCAAAAAGTCAATCTGTGTCACCCCAAACTGACACTTCTCCGGGTTGATTATTAACCCATGCTCTCCCAACCTCCGGAAAACTGCCGTGAGGTGATTTTCGTGTTCATCTTCAGACGCGCTGGCTACCAAGATGTCGTCCAGGTAGACGAACACGAAGGGGAGATCGCACAACACCGCGTCCATCATGCGTTGGAACGTCTGCACGGCGCCTTTAAGCCCAAATGGCATGCGCAAAAACTCGAACAGGCCAAACGGATTTATTACCGCTGTTTTGGGTATGTCCTCAGCGCGCACTGGGACTTGATGGTACCCGCGGACCAAGTCTATCTTGGAAAAACGCGCTCCCCCGCTAAATGGACGGAAAAATCTTGGATATGCGGGATTGGGTAGCGGTCGTGCGCTGTAGCATTGTTCAACCTGCGGAAATCACCGCAAGGTCGCCACGAGCCGTCGGCTTTAGGGACCATGTGAAGCGGGGAAGCCCAAGGGCTCTTCGAACGTCTGATGATGCCCAACTTTTCAAGGTTGGCAAACTCCTCGCGCGCTATGGTCAGTTTAGCTGCATCCAAGCGCCGAGCTTTTGCAAAAACGGGAGGACCGGTGGTAGTAATAAAATGTTCCACCCCGTGTTTAGCGACGGCCGCTGAAAATGTGGGAACTGTGAGTGCTGGAAACTGAGTGAGGAGTGTGTGGAACTTACTGCTTGCCGTAGCGACGTTGGCTTGTGCTGTGGGCGGGGTCACTCGGGCTGCACAGGGAACAGAGTAAAAAGAAAGTGCATTAACCAGGCGCCTATTATCAACCAACAAACCATGTGAGCACAGAAAATCAGCCCCTAACATGTTGAAGCTCACTGCAGCTATAACAAAAGTCCACTCAAACGTACGGCCGTGTAGGGACAGAAGCAGAGTCCTCTCACCGAAGGTCTTAATCCTCGAGCCGTTCCCGGGGCCTGCCAGCCGGTCAGCATAGGTTTGCATGATGAAACTCACTTGGGAGCCTGTGTCCACGAGGAATTGCTTCCCCGAACGCGCGTCTGTCAAGTAGAGCAGCTTGTTCTGTTCCCCAAGGGCCGCGGCTGTTACCGACCCCCTGGCTCTGGTGTTTCCCGAGTTCTTGAACTGGCACGGTGGTATGCACCTGCGTGCCCTCTCTGCAAAGCGGCGATGGTAGAAACAGATGTCGTCTCCTCCGCGATGTTTGGCCTTCGCTGCCGCCGTTGTCGGTGGGTCTGCTGCCGCTGCCTCTGGCCCCCTGCCGTCTCCGACCGTCGCGCCGAGACCTGTCGCTGCTGTGGTGGCCGTGCGCTGTCTGCTGGGGTTGAGAATCCGTTGTGCCTCCTGGGCCAGCGCGCGGAAGTCCCGCTGGGCCAACAACTGTGAACCGGCCAGGGTTGCTCTCGTCTCTGACGGTAGGGTTCTCAGGAAAATGTGGGTGAAAAGGAAGTCGCCGTCGTCTGAGCCTCTCAGCCTCAGCATGTCCTCCATCAGGTCGACGGGTGTGTTATCTCCCAAGTCGTTCAGGGCCAGGAGTCTCTCCGCTCTCTCCTGGACTGAGGGGGTGAAACGCTGAATGAGCGCAGCCTTCAACCCGCCGTATTTGTCGTCGGCCGGTGGGTGCTCCACCAGGCTCTGCACATGTCGAGCCGTGCGGCTGTCGAGCTTGGCGATAACGTGGTAGAATTTCGTGTCATCTGCCATAATTCCCCGGAGAGTGAACTGAGCTTCGGCCAAGTGGAACCAGGAGCACAGGTTGTCCTGCCAGAAGTCTGGTAGTTTGACTGAGACTGCGTTCGCCCGGCTGGTTCCTGGCGAGTCCGGCTCGGGGGAATTTCTTTCGATCCTGATACGTCGTAAGGTCACCAGTGTGGAGAGCGTGAAAAGATGAGGCTGAGTTTATTTCTCAATTCAGGTTTATTCACGTATCTCCAACATCTTTCAAACAGAAAAGAGAAAGCATTCCACCACATCTGCCCTTTTTATACCCCAGGACATCAAAGCACAGAGTCACATTGTCTTTTAATCCCAAGACACAATACTTCTTCTTCCAGGTCTTCCCCTCTCCACCTAAAGTCACTGGTGGTCAGGAAATCCCTCGAGGCCCTCTCTTTGCATAACAAAGATCACATTTCGCATCCTCCTGTTATCTCTCAGAGACTCAGTCCTATTGTTCATTCTGAGACGTGAAGCAACAGTAATATACATATGAAGCCTATGAAACCCACATATGTGTCCCACAATATTACATAAAAAGCTATTTTTTAAAATTATTTTTAATAGAAATGTTGGCTGACTGAAAAGTATGTCCATGTACACTTTCATCTTTTGGATTAATTACTGTGTGGCGGATGGTAAAATAAGGCACGGCGAACTGAGGTTTAAAAGGATGTTTTATTCATCCGCCATCACAGAACTCACTCCAGCACTGTGTAAGCGTACTGGAGCGAGCCCCCAGGCTCTCGTCAGCAAACAGGCAATGCGTGTAGTCAGATGAGCAGTAAGAGAGAGAGCAAGCGATATTCAGTCACTTATATACCCAGCTAGACAATGCATGCATGGCACATTAGCATCACAGTAAACTGCAGGAAGGCATGGGACATTTACATGAGAGTCACGCATATCAATAGCAAGATTACTGGCAGGAAGGAGAAGGTGACTAATGATATCAGTCCATAAATCTCACTGTTATGCTAATTGCTCCAGCTGAGCGCTCTACTTGTCCGTAGGCTGTGGGGGACACCCACAACTGTATCAATGTGGCGTGGCATTGAGGTGATCACCCTGTGGTACCGCTGATGTGTAATAAAGGTCCAGGTTGTTTTAATAGTGACCTTCAGCTCGTCTGCATTATTGGGTCTGGTGTTTCTCATCTTCCTCTTCACAATATTCCACAGATTTTCTATGGGATTTTGGTCAGGACAGTTTGCTAGCCAATCAAACACAGTAGCCACGGTTACATGGGCAAAATTTTTTCAATCTGATTACAATTCCGATTAGAATTTCACTGCTTACATGGATCCTGAAAAAGCTGATCCGATTAGGACATGCGTTTCCATGTGTCACACGTTTGAATGGACTAAATCCTTTTGACATGCGCATGTCGACATTTCGAAATTCAAAAAATAGTAGAAGAAGAAGCAACTTCCAGGGTAAACAAACCCTGCGTCGTGTCTTTCTCTTTTTGAAATGGACCTGTATTGTGTTATTCAGATTGTACTTTTGCTTCTGCTGGTCTCTGTAATGAAGCTACAAGTACAAACTGTTATGTCCATAATTGGGATAAAGCAAACACACGGTTGCTGCAGTTTACGGAGCTTTATTTAACAGAGCGTCATATACATACATAGGCTCTTGGCACACCGCCGCTTGCCAGGTGGCTCCCGGTAACGAAAGAGGCAGAGCCTCTTCTGCCCACTCCTTTATACCATGGGCAGCATCACCACCGGAAACCGGCAGTAGCCAACCCGGTCTAGCCTATGACCAACCCGGCTGCCATCTTACTAATACCGCCTATTTACATACACAACATTTCTCCCCCTTCAAAAAATGTCAAGTGCACAGATAGCCCTCCCAAATTTGCTTCCAGACTCACACACTAAAACAAAACAATTACAGAAACAAACTAGAAAAGCACTCGGAGAGCGCAGACCTCCGCCAAGCGGCACAGTTCCCCCCATAGAGTGTTTGTGTGTACGTTTTCAGAATCTCTGAGCATGAAAAGATACGAGTAGCAATTGGATTCACAATGATTATTTGTTTATTTGACATGGACAGTGCAATAAACAGACAATTAATGAATGACAATCAATGTGATAGTGATAGGATTAGTGGTTCAGTAGTGTAAAATGGGGCTATAAGGGACGGCGGGTTAATAAGGGACACTTTTGTGGGAAATGTTTTAAATGTAATTCTGCTTTTTTTTATTTTGAGCAGGACGCTGAGTTGTGTTGTTATTGTCAAATATCCATGAATCCTTCATCAAATCTAGGCGGAAGCAAAATTAAAAAAGCAGAATTACATTTAGAAAAGTGTCCCATATTACCCCGCCGTCCCTTATAGCCCCGTTTTACGGTTGTAAAAGCATTGCCTCCTTGGCGGAGGTAATAAACTGAAGTGTTGGTGTGTCCATCTCCTCCACTGACGGATGCAGATTGGTTAGACAGGTTGCCGTGGGTTTTATATTATATTGGGGTTGCGCTCCGCGGCAAAACAGAATTTAGAGTCTTCCCCGGCAGAGAGGTCGTTTTTACGCAGCGCCTATAGCTGGGCGGGGAATTTGTGGCAAATAATGGGGCGGCGGACAGGTGTCCGTGTCAGGTTTTGCAGCGTGGCGCAAAAGCAGTCACGCTGGCGGGCCCAGGGCAGCAGTGTTTTCCGCGTGCTTTTGTGCCTAAAACGTTGAAGAACGCGGAGTTTGTGTTGGTCAGACACGACGACCAGCGCAATGTGCGCAGCGCCTATGGCTGGCACAGGCACGCTGGGGGTCCGAGGCCAGCAGTGTTTTCCGCATGCTTTTGTGGCTAAAACGTTGAAGAAGGCGGAGTTTGTGTTGGTCAGACACGACGCCCAGCGGCGTCCATTGCGCCTGCGCACATGTTGAAAATGGCCCTATGTCACAGTGTTGAAAAATGCTTTAAAAAAATTCCTGTATCCAGACGGTGAACCGGATCACCCCCAAAATTTAATCAGTTCTTCCTTGTACCATTTCCAACAACGCCTGAAAGTTTCATGCAAATCCGTCCAAGACTTTTTGAGTTATCTTGCTAACCAACAGACAAACAGACAGACAGACAAACAGACAGACAAACAGACAAACACACAAACCCTGGCAAAAACATAACCTCCTCCTGGCCTTTTCGGCCTGGCGGAGGTAACTAGAAAAGCACTCGGAGAGCGCAGACCTCCACCAAGCACCACAGTTCCCCCATACAGTGTTTGTGTGTACGTTTTCAGATTCCTTGACCATGAAAACATATGACTAGCAATTGGATTGACAATGATAGGATTAGTGGTTCAGTAGTTATTGACGAAAATGGCATTTTACGTAATGGCGGTTTTCTTCTGGACGGTGATCCGGATCACCACTAAAATTTAATCAGTTCTTCCTTGTACCATTTCCAACAACACCTGAAAGTTTCATCGAAATCCGTCCAAAACTTTTTGAGTTATCTTGCTAACCAACAGACAGACAGACAGACAGACAAACGCCAGCAAAAACATAACCTCCTTGGCGGAGGTAATAAACAACCTATCCATGCACACAACTAAACTGGGGGCCAGGTAGACTAACAGCACCCCCACACAGCTGGGCGAATTATTCTGCCGCCGAATACACAAGACAAAGTCGTGTAACTACAATAATAAAATAATCCAAGAACAGCTCCACATAAAACACATAACTACAAGACAAATAACAGCTACTGCGCCCCCCCAACTCTCACCCCCCACACTGGGCACGTTCCAAGAAAACAAATGTTGGGTATGTAAATACTAATCAAACAATTTACACGGGCCAAACACACCCCGCCACCCCAAACCTGGGCACACAAATAACATCTTAATAAAATTTCACCCCATCAAACTGCTACCCTAAAATTAGCAAAAGCTCACAATTTTCACACAAACCCCTTAGGGTAAAATTTGATTAATACACATCTCCTGTCCTAATAATAGAAAACTTCCCTCTATTTAGCATTTTTTGAATCAAATCAGGGTACCAAACCAGCATCAAATAAACGTAAGTAAATAAACACATCAGAACTGGAGAGGAAAACACAGACAGAAAATAACACACAATTCTCTCAGTCCTCAGGCGGGTCTTTCTCCAGACGCCTCCGTCTCTTGACTTCAGGGCTCCCACCGTGCCACTTCATCTCCTCCACCCTGTGCAGCTCATTCGGATGCCTCCAGATCTGGTCAGACAAGCGCAGATACCCGTCACTCCGAGCTGCCTCCACCCAGAATCGTCTCCTCTCGTCTCGCCACTCGCGCAAACCATGTTCACCTCTTATTCGAGCCTCAACCCTGGGCCGCACCATGTTGCCAACCCACAGGGAAGCCCACGTCCTCCTCCTCCGGTGATGTTGGGTTTGACTGGTCTCCATCAACGGTCCGGTCAACTCGTGGGGCCAATCCGTGTTACCCATGGCAGACCGTCTTCCCGAGCAATGTAACAACCCGCTCTCTGGTCCCTCTCCTTCTGGATCCAGCGTGGGTGCCTCGTCCTTACAGGCCACCACCGGGGTCCCGTCATGCCGTCCCGCGCCCTCAGTTTGGGCATCAAACACACCGGCATCGGTTCCAACCTACGGCAGCCTCGCACAGTGCCGAACATGCTCTCCTTCATCACACATGTCCAACCAGCCTGACTCCCTCACCTCCACGGCATCCATCAGCGGAGTCAGTCGGCTCCACAGTCTGCAGCCCGACCACTCCTCACTCAACATGTTGGTGATAGAAAAAACCCAGGCTATAAAATAGGTTACACTCCATGATGTTAACCCCCGCAGCAGTGACGTGAATGCGGGTTCGGGGCACCACAACCGACTTGTAACGGGCCTCTACCTCCATAAATCCACAACAGCCAGTCTGTTCAGTCCATAGCCATAAAAGTCTCTCTCCTGCTTTTTAGTCTGTCGGTGGGGGAACAAACTGTTCACAGTCGCCAAGTTCAACACCGAGATAATAGCACCTGTGTCTACCAACAGCGGAACCACGACACCGTCGAGCATGACATCACAACCAATCCTCCCCGTTGTCGCTGGGGAGATCACATGTACAATAGATGGAGACTTCTGCGCAGCACCTGGTTCCTTTCCACGGCTCCTGCGTTTGAAGTTGTCACACGTCCTGGCAAAGTGGTCCCGCAGACCACACCTGCCACAACGCTTTCCTTTGGCTGGGCACACACTGGCCTTATAGCAGTGAACAGGGGACCCACAACCGTAACAACGAGGCGTACCAGGGGTAGACCTTATCTTCACCACAGTGGCATACGTGTCACCTCCGGCATCACACATGGAAATGCACATCCTAATTGGATCAGCTTTTTCAGGATCCATGTAAACAGTAAAATTTTGATCTGAATTGTAATCAGATTGAAGAAATTTTGCCCGTGTAACCGTGGCGAATCGGAATGAAATTTTGATCTGAATGAGTGTGATCGGGTCAGAATATTCAGATTGGTGTGTTTACATGAAGCATTTTTATTTCGATCAGGCTTTTAATGCGGTTACTTGTGTCCATGTAAACATGGCTACTGATGCCATGGCCATTAAACCAGATTTTGATACTTTGGGCATTGTGTGTGTGTGTGTGTGTGTGTGTGTGTGTGTGTGTGTGTGTGTGGTCTCTAATTAATAAGGAGTCGAGGTGACGTTTTATAGTTTTATTAAGAACACGATACCAGGAACACAGGAGACTCTTGCGCTAGCCTGAGAGTCACAGCGAAGAGACAAGATGGCTCCCGCTGCTATCTTATATACCCCAGGTGATGCCACCCCCAGAGGCGGGGCGTCACCACCTCTCTACCCTAAGGCACCACCATAATAATAATAATAGTAATATACACAATATCCTGTATCTCGTAGATACCCTGTATCTCGTACAGAAACAGGAGCTGTTGACAGAGCTTTGGCAGTGATGAATAATCCTGGTAAGACTCTTTCTTTGTCATTCATATGTGCATCAATCATATTTTTATATTCTTTAGGGATATTCCAATTATTGGGGTATTTTTTGGTAGATGTTAATGCAATGTTTTTTTAAAAATGTGCTTGCAAAGGAAAATGTCCTTTGATTAATACAAGCTTGTTGGTCAGTCACATAAAACCAGGCTTAGTCTGCACAACTTTTGGATTAGATGTAGAATTCACACCATGTAAACTTCTGATTTTTGTTTGGGGTTTTTGAGGCCATAAAGGGTTCATACTACATGACTGAACAGTGGCAGTGGGTCACACAAAGGGTAGGGAATCTTTAGGGACATCACGATGTGATCCATTTAGGATTCAATTCTAAAATGTTTCTCAATGCATCTTTTAATCCTGTTCTATTTTTCTATCCACTGTGTAACAGCCTGTTACTTTGAAAGCAAAGTATTTGCAATGTCCCATGAATTTATTTACAGTATCTTTTAATAAAACAAATGGAAATATGGCAAGTCCCACGGAATGATGCATTTGCCAGCATATACGTATTCCGTCCTTCAAAAAACCAGCATGAAAAGTGCACCTGTAGTGTAGAAGAGCTTGGAAGAACGAGGCGATGTGATATATAAACCAAAGTTTATTATCAGCTCCTCTAACAAGTCTCATCCTAGTGCAGCAGCAGAAGAAGGAAAAAGAGGCCAAACACCTTCGGCTCTATGAACTTATACTTGCACATAACAAAAGACATGCATATCAAAAGCTGACATCCCTCATTATCTTAATCCCCCCGTTATCTTCGTACTCCTCCTCATGGCCCTGGGGGGTCAGAGCAGCTCCTCCGGTCTCCACCGCAGTGCCTGGGAAGCTCTTTGATCTTCACTGGCGGTTGAGACTCTTTGTCCTGTTCTGAGGTGTGAAGTCGCCTTACATATGCAATCACCAAACATTCTCACATGCTTCAACATATGTAGGTTATGGAACATATGATTAATATAGACCACATTTAGCAGCATATTTGTTGTGACACAGACTTCAGAGTACCCTGAATTTGAACAAATAATAGACTTCTAATGGACATTATCCTGTTATGTGCAACAAGTAACATACTGTAGTCCTTCAGTCAAATGTGCTCAGAATTTCTAGCATACAAACGTAAAAGGAAAATTAGAAGCACTCTTACAGTCTGTCTTCAGTGATTTTATGACTTCGGTTTTCGTCTCGTAGAGCATGGGGATTGCGCTCAAGTGTACTGTCCATGCAAATTCTTGGATGCAGAATTTTATTGTCGATGCACCGTTGAATTTAATTGTTCAGTTGTAACTGTTTCAGCAAAGAAGAAGAGGAGTGCATGATGGCAAAATGGAGGGAAACTCATGGAGAAAAGACCAAAAAAGTGAGACCTAAACTTTCCAAAGTATGGCAGCATTTTACAGAAAATAACAAATGAAATGAGATAAATGCAGAATCTGTGAAGCAGAGCTGCCATATTACAGCAGCACTACAGTGATGCATCCGTCCTCCTCCTCACTCTCTCGCTTCATTCCGTTGCCCCAGCTCTGGCCACCTGTCAGCGGCCTCTGCTGTGCTCCATCAGGTAATGGATGACTGAAATCAGGCCATCTCTTATACCCCCTTTACACAGGGGTTGAGATAATTGAGAAATCATTGAGAGATCTGGCCAGTTTTTGATCTCTCAATTAGACTTCAATATTAGACTCTCAGTGCTGTGTCAGTGCGCTGTGAGTGAGCTCTGAGCGCGTTGCAAGTAAGCTCCGTAAGGCATGTCAAATCAGCACATTTTTACAGACAAGAGATTATCTACTGGATATTTTGGACAGTTTTTATGTTTTTCCTCCGTACTTCAATTTGAATATCTTCATTTGTAAAGGACATTCCAAGGTAAGACAGCTCTGTTTTGTATTAAACTATTTTCCTTCTTGCAATACTCTTAACTTTAGTGTTATGTGTGTTTTAAACTTGCTCGTTTGCAATAACTCGCTGCCATCTGTTTCAAAGTGAAATGCCGGTTTCACGTTGTCGATGCCATGAAGGGCTTAAATGACATTAACAGCCGGTTTAACCTCTGGATTATCTTAGCGACTTTGAGCCTTTTGTGGTATACTGACTTGGCCGTTTTATACAAAGCTGGACTCTACAACACTTGAGACTTAACTGGAACAGCAATCCCTTAAAGACGAAGCCAAAGTAAAATTTTTAACATTTTGTATGGATTCTGGTCCGTCCCATGAGTGGTACTTGGAATGTTTGAGTGCGGGTGATCTGCAGGCAGAACTTCATTAAGGAATCCAAAGATTTTTATTCTTAAACGCTCCCAGTTGTATTCAGATTGATTGTTTTTGTTCAAGTCTTAATTAAGTTGGTTGCAAATACTCTGCTTGTTTGAATTAAGAACTAACTGCGATCAAATGAAGTTGTATGTTAAATTCAATTAAATTCAATTCAACTTTATTTATATAGCACCATTTCACAACAACAGTCATCTCATAGCACTATCAACTGTAGGGGGACCCCCCACAGTTGCAGAAAGACCCCAGCAATCAGGCGATCCCCTGTGAGCAAGCACTTGGCGACGGTGGAGAGGAAAAACTCCCTTTTAACAGGAAGAAACCTCCAGCAGAACCAGGCTCAGGGAGGGGCAGTCATCTGCTGTGACTGGCTGGGGGGTGAGGGGATAGAGAAGATGAAAAGAACAGACATGTAGAGAGCAAACAGCACGATGGGGACTCAATCTATGGGAGAGAACAAACAAATGTTAATGACCAGCAAAAAAAAAATATTTCATTGAGAGTGAGGAAAGGAGTGAGGCCCAGTGCATTACTGGAGGTCCCCCGGCTGACTAAACCTATTAGCAGCATAACTAAGGGAGGGTTCAGAAACACATGATCCCTCCCTAATTGTAGGCTATATCAAAAAGGTAGGTTTTAGCCCTATTCTTAAAAACAGAGATCAAGTCTGACTCCCGAATCCAGATTGGCAGCTGGTTCCACAGGAGAGGAGCTTGATAACTGAAGGCTCTGCCTCCCATTGTACTTTTGGAGATTCTAGGTATTACAAGTAATCCTGCATTTTGGGAGCGTAGTGCTCTGTTAGGATAATACGGTAGTATCAGATCTTTTAAATAAAAAGGAGCCTGATTGTTTAGAGCTTTGTAAGTAAGAAGAAGGATTTTAAACTTAATTCTAAACTCTATGGGAAGCCAATGAAGGGAGGCCAGAACCGGAGAAATATGATCTCTCTTTCTAGTACCTGTTAAAACTCTTGCTGCAGCATTTTGGATCAGCTGAAGACTTTTTAAAGATGTTTTAGGACAGCCTGATAATAAAGAATTACAATAATCTAATCTCGAGCTAACAAAAGCATGGATCAGCTTCTCAGCATCACTCTGAGACAAGATGCTCCTAATCTTGGCAATATTACGCAAATGATAGAAGGCAGTCTTAGAAACAAATTTAATATGTGAATTGAAGGACAGATCTTGATCAAAAATAATTCCAAGGTTCCTCACAGAGCTATTAAGAGAAAGGGTAACCGCATCCAAACTGAAAGTTTGATTTGGAAAGGTATTTCTAAGGTTTTTTGGACCAACAAGAATGACTTCAGTCTTATCTGAATTTAATAGCAGGAAATTACAAGTCATCCAAGCTTTGATTTCCTTAAGACAAGCTTCTAACTTGGCTAATTGATTACTATCATCTGGCTTCATTGACAGGTATAATTGTGTGTCATCTGCATAACAATGAAAATGTATACAGTGCTTTCTAATAATGTTGCCTAACGGAAGCATATATAAACTAAAAAGAGTAGGGCCTAGCACAGATCCCTGTGGAACTCCATGACTAAGCTTTGAGTTGAAAGAAAACTCATTATTTACATGAACACACTGGACCCTATCAGATAAATAAGATCTAAACCACTGCAACGAAGTTCCATTAAGTCCAACATAGTGTTACACATCATAGGACACTATGATGTGCTCTATTTGCCGTCATATAGTGATGTATAGTATAGTATATGTATGTATTATATATAACATCTCATATAGTGAGTCTTTATGATGGCATCACGAGTCCTATGATGCCTGAGATCATAGGATCACTGTAGGACAGAAGGCTGTCCTATGATGTGCTCTGTATATGTGCCGTCATATAGCGAGTCTGACTCTGGTCCCCTGTATGTGATTATTTCTGCAGCCCCGCCCATCCCGTTTTCTGCACCAATGCCCTGCCATCTCTGTTTGCTCCTGCATGATGCCTGAGATCATAGGATCACCATAGGACAGAAGGCCGTCCTATGATGTGCTCTGTCTATGTGCCATCATATAGACATCATATCTTTATGACGGCATCGCAAGTCCTGGCCGTCCTATGATGTGTTCTGTCTATGTGCCATCATATATGTCACGGTCCGAGCGCTGACTCTGTCTGCACTCGGGTTGTCCAGTAGTTCCCCGTTCTCTTCTCAGGCGCACCATATGGCCTCCGGGCTTTTATTGTGACAGCGTCTCGGCGGGGCTTCCGGCTGTCAGAGCTGAGCTCTGCAGGGATGGCTGGAATTCAATCAGCTGATGACGTTCTCATCAGCTGATTAATCTGTCAGCCCTATTTAAGGAAGCAGCTCGGTTTACTCCGGGCTGCGACCTCCTCAAACATCCCTTCATCAATCATTTGTCTCAGTAAGTGTTTTCCCTAAGACTCTGCACCCTGTGTCTTAGTCTTAGCCTCAGTTGTGTTTTTGCCCCTCGTGGCTGTTTATTTTGTCATTTGTCTTTCGTTAATAAATTATGCAAACTCATCGGCTGGCTTATCATTATTGACAGTAGGTCGCAGCCAGAAGGAGACGCCGGTCGCCGTGAGTTTTTGCATTGATGTGCTTGTGTTTTTCCTCTTCTCTGGGTGCTCGTATTTCCCGTTAGCATGTCTGTTTTCGAGTGTGGGTATTGCCCCGAGTGGTTTGAGGAGATAGATGGCTACCTGGCCGAAACCCGTCTCCTTATGCCCACCTACGCTGCATACGAGCCCCTGGGTCTCACGCAAAGGACATTATTAAAGTATCACTTTACCTCCTTTCCGGAAGGGAAGGAGAGAGTGGCGTGGACTGTGGCGCAACGTGAACTGATAGAGAGAGTGGCCGAGAAGGCGGCCAAGGAACCCTCACCTCCTTCCCTGAATACGGCCGTCCCGACGAGGGAGGAGATCCACGGACTGGAGGGAAACTCCGGCAGGAGGCCGATGGTGAGGCATCCCCGCTCCTCGCCTCGGGATTCAGCTCCTGTCACCCGTCCTGCCCATGAGCGGCGGTTTCCTGACCCAACCTTTGCCTTGCCCTCTGTCGGTAGATGTTGTCACAAGGCCCGTGTTAAGCCTCAGCGAGAACCCCATCCGGATCCAGTTCCGGGTCGCTGTAGGAACCCTGCCTCCCAGCCAGTTGTTTCTCCTGTGTCATGACAGGAGGAAAACCCAGCAGCCTCCACCTCCGGGTCATCTGTCCCTGCTGTTCCGTCAGCTCCTCGTTCCCAGATTGCCTCGGCTGCTACTCCCTCCTCTCCCCAGCTGTTGTGAGCTCCACGAGTTCTGCTCTGGCGATGCCCGTCATCGATCCTGTTCGAATGGCTACTCCTCATCTTCCCGGGGGGCCCTCCGTCACCATCCCGCGGGGGAAGGGAAGAACCAAGTCCACTGCAGCAGCTTCCGCCAGCCCTCAGCGGAGCAGGCAAGTGCGTTTTCATTCTTTTCCTTCACTGGGTGAATTGCATTGTCTGACCCCTGGGGGTGGAGTTCGGGGCTCACAGTCCCCTGAGCTCCCTCCACCTGCTGGAGTGATTAATTATGAACCTGCTTCCTTTGTGTCTCCCTCCCCTGAGCATTCTTCGGCGCCAGGTCTACGCCGTCGGACGAGGAGAGAGCCTGCGGCCCTGGAGTACCTGGTTCCGGCCCCACAGCCACGTCATGGGCAAAGGAGGAGGGCGGACTGCAATTTGGAGCCTGCGCCGACGAGCAAGCATCCCCGGGTCTCCACGGAGGGACAGTCCGACCCGGCAGGTCACAGATCCCCTGCCACCACGCCGTGCGGGCCCTCGGCGTGGACATCAGTGTCAGGGAATCCCTGGACTGTGGACACCATCATGTTGGCTGCGGAGCCCGCCGTAGCCGAGTGGGAACCAGAGGAGGACCTTCTACCTGCTGAACCCGGATGTTACACGGCACCTGGAATTCACCTCGTGAATGGGGGCAGCTGTCATGGTCCGAGCGCTGACTCTGTCCATGCTCGGGTTGTCCGGTAGTTCCCCGTTCTCTTCTCAGCACCATATGGCCTCCGGGCTTTTATTGTGACAGCGTCTCAGCGGGGCTTCCGGCTGTCAGAGCCGAGCTCCGCGGGGACAGCTGGAATCCAATCAGCTGATGACGTTCTCATCAGCTGATTAATCTGTCAGCCCTATTTAAAGGGGCAGCTCGGTTTACTCAGGGCTGCGACCTCGTCAAACATCCCTTCGTCAATCATTCGTCTCAGTAAGTGTTTTCCCTAAGACTCTGCATCCTGTGTGTTAGTCTTAGCCTCAGTTGTGTTTTTGCCCCTCGTGGCTGTATATTTTGTCATTTGTCTTTCGTTAATAAATTATACAAAGTCATTGGCTGTCTTTCGGTGTCTCATTGATGGCTATCGTTGACAATATAGACATCATATCATATAGACATCATATCTTTATGACAACTTTATGACGGCATCACGAGTCATGGCTGTCCTGTGATGTGCTCTGTCTATGTGCCGTCATATAGACATCATATCTTTATGATGGCATCGTGAGTCCTGGCCGTCCTATGATGTGCTCTGTCTATGTACCATCATATAGACATCATATCATATAGACATCATATCTTTATGACGGCATCGCGAGTCCTATGAACTTTGATGATGTCATAGCGAGTCCTATGATCATGAGTGATGACTGCCTTTGATCTTTGATGATGTCATAGCAAATCCTATGATCTTTGACGATGTCATAACGCATCCTATGATCATGAATGATGCCTATATAGATATCATGTAGAGATCATAGGAACATCATAGACGATCATGTAGAGATCACAGGAACGTCACACGCAGTCATATGATCTTTTAGCGAGTCCCATGATCGTGACAGACAGACACACTATCATTATTGCCTTGGTGTTGTCTCCCCTCTGGTCCCCTGTGTGTGATTATCTGTGCAACCCCGCCCATCCCGTTTTCTGTAACCATGCCCTACTGTCTGTGTTTGCCCCTGCTTCTTACTTCTCCTGCTTGTTACTCCAGTCCCCCGCGACCCGAAAAGGATTAAGCAGAAGAAGATGGATGGATAGATAGTGATATGTCTTTTAGCGAGTCCTGCGGTCTATATGATGTCATATAGACATCCTGTAGAGATCATAGGAACTTCAGCCTTACGGTTTCTCTGACGTCATATAGACTACGGTTTATCTGACGTCATATACTGTAGACATCATGTAGAAGGTCCTATGATCGCCGACATCATAGGATCATCACAGGACATCATAGGCCGTCCTTTGATGTGCTATGATCATGACACACAGACACACACACAAACTGACAGATTTCTTGAATTTATAGTGAAGAAGAACTTTGATGATGTCATAGTGAGTCCTATGACTGTGAGTGATGCCTGCCGTTGATCTTTGATGTCCTATGATCGTGAGTGATGCCTGCCTTTGATCACACACAGACACACACACAGATTTTCTTGAATCACTCTATACTAATGCATACCCATGCATACTCGTCCATGCCCGTAGAAACCAAGTCTCCTTCTGTCTCAGATGGCTGTGTTGTTTACAGTCATGCCTGCGGCGTACTGCTGGAACCTGAGGTGTTTCATGTTCACGGCATCTTTTCTGACGTGCAGCAGTTCTCCTCATTCTATTGCTGTCCATTTGGTGGGTCTTCTTTTTCTTCTTGTTCATTGAGACCACTGGTTGAGGAATAGGTGCGCTGTAATTCCAGTTCATGGACAGGATCATGAAAATAGATCTGAGCAAAAAGAAGGCATGGACTCATTGTATATGACATCATAAAGACACGAGAGTCCCATATGACATCATAAAGACACATTTGTCTATGCGCTGTCACATAGGCATCGCGAGTCCTATGATGCCTGAGATCATAGGATGTCCTATGATATTCAGGCAGAGATCATAGGCCGTCCTGTGATGTACAATAAATGTGGCACGCACACACACACACACACACACACACACACACACACACACACACACACACACACACACACACACACACACACACACACACACAGATTTCTTGTTCTAATAGAGTGACTATGGTGTCTATACAGTGGGGCAAAAAAGTATCTAGTCAGCCACAAATTGTGCAAGTTCTCCCACTTAAAAGATGAGAGAGGTCTCCAATTTTCATCATAGGTATACCTCAACTATGAGAGACAAAATGAGAAAAAAAAAATCCAGAAAATCACATTGAAGGTAAATTCCTTGGTAAAATAAGTATTTGGTCACCTACAAACAAGCAAGATTTCTGGCTCTCACAGACCTGTAACTTCTTCTTTAAGAGGCTCCTCTGTCCTCCACTCGTTACCTGTATTAATGGCACCTGTTTGAACTCATTATCAGTATAAAAGACACCTGTCCACAACCTCAAACAGTCAGACTCCATACTCCACTATGGCCAAGACCAAAGAGCTGTCAAAGGACACCAGAAACAAAATTATAGACCTGCACCAGGCTGGGGAGACTGAATCTGCAATAGGTAAGCAGCTTGGTGTGAAGAAACCAACTGTGGGAGCAATTATTAGAAAATGGAAGACATACAAGACCACTGATAATCTCCCTTGATCTGGGGTTCCATGCAAGATCTCACCCCGTGGGGTCAAAATGATCACGAGAATGGTGAGCAAAAATCCCAGAACCACACAGGGGGACCTAGTGAATGACCTGCAGAGAGCTGGGTCTAAAGTAACAAAGGCTACCATCAGTAACACACTACGCCACCAGGGACTCAAATCCTGCAGTGCCAGACGTGTCCCCCTGCTTAAGCCAGTACATGTCCAGGCCCGTCTGAAGTTTGCTAGAGAGCATTTGGATGATCCAGAAGAGGAGTGGGAGAATGTCATATGGTCAGATGAAACCAAAATAGAACTTTTTGGTAAAAACTCAACTTGTCGTGTTTGGAGGAGAAAGAATGCTGAGTTGCATCCAAAGAACACCAAACCTACTGTGAAGCATGGGGGTGAAAACATCATACTTTGGGGCTGTTTTTCTGCAAAGGGACCAGGACGACTGATCTGTGTAAAGAAAAGAATGAATGGGGCCATGTATCGTGAGATTTTGAGTGAAAACCTCCTTCCATCAGCAAGGGCATTGAAGATGAAACGTGGCTGGGTCTTTCAGCATGACAATGATCCCAAACACACCGCCCGGGCAATGAAGGAGTGGCTTCATAAGAAGCATTTCAAGGTCCTGGAGTGGCCTAGCCAGTCTCCAGATCTCAACCCCATAGAAAATCTTTGGAGGGGGTTGAAAGTCTGTGTTGCCCAGCGACAGCCCCAAAACATCACTGCTCTAGAGGAGATCTGCATGGAGGAATGGGCCAAAATACCAGCAACAGTGTGTGAAAAGCTTGTGAAGACTTACAGAAAATGTTCAACCTCTGTCATTGGAAACAAAGGGTATATAACAAAGTATTGAGATGAACTTTTGTTATTGACCAAATACTTATTTTACCGAGGAATTTACCAATTAATTCATTAAAAATCCTTCAATGTGATTTTCTGGATTTTTTTTTTTCTCATTTTGTCTCTCATAGTTGAGGTATACCTATGATGAAAATTGGAGACCTCTCTCATCTTTTAAGTGGGAGAACTTGCACAATTGGTGGCTGATTAAATACTTTTTTGCCCCACTGTATAAGATAAGATAAGATAAGCCTTTATTACTGTCTCCCATTCTACCCACGTTCACCCAGTATGTCACATGCCACACTAGAGACAATAAAACACTGGATTTATTCTACGCAAACACTAAGGAGGCGTACACCTCATCACAACTACCCCCACTCGGGAGATCGGATCACAACTTGGTTCATCTCCGGCCGGTGTACAAACCCCTAGTGCACAGACAACCTCCGGCCATGCACACTGTGGAGTTATGGTCTGAGGAGACAATGGACACCCTAAAGGGCTGTTTTGAAGCCACCGCCTGGAAGCAGCTCTGCGATCCACATGGTGAGGACATCGATGGCCTCATTCACACCTTCACGGGCTACCTCAGCTTCTGTGTGGACAAATCCGTTCCCACCAAGACCATACGGCGTCACTCAAACAACAAACCCTGGATCAACCCTGAGATAAAAACACTTCTGAGAGAGAAGAAGAGGATCTTCAGGTCAGGGAACAGGGAGATGCTGAAGTCCGTACAGAGGGAGCTGAGGAGAAAGATCAGAGAAGGCAAGGACAGCTTCAGGAAGAAGATGGAGGACAAGCTGCAACAGAGCGACATCAGCGGGGTCTGGAGAAACCTCAAAACCATCTCGGGGCTCCAGAATACCTCCCCCCAGGCCACAGGGGGCAGGGAGTGGGCGAACAACCTGAATCTGTTTTTCAATAGATTTGACCAACTGCCCTCCCCCCTGACTGCACAACAACCACTGCTGCCTCTAAAGAAATCAAGTCCTGCTGCCCACTCCCCACTCTACCAACACCCCCCCACTCCCAACACACAGCCCCCCATCCTGACCCTGACCAGGACCCAGGTGAGGACGGAGCTGAGGAAGATCAAGGCGAGGAAGGCGCCGGGACCGGACGGCATCAGCGCAAAGCTCCTCAAGTCCTGTGCAGACCAGCTGTGTGGGATTGTGACGTATATCTTCAACATGAGCCTGAAACTGGGGAGGGTACCACAGCTGTGGAAAACATCTTGTGTGGTACCTGTACCAAAAACTTCCCACCCCAAAGACCTGAACAGCTACAGACCGGTGGCCTTGACGTCCCACTTGATGAAGACCCTGGAGAGACTGCTCCTTGCTCACCTCCGCCCCCTGGTGGAACCAGCGATGGATCCACTCCAGTTCGCCTACCAGCATGGCATTGGGGTGGAGGATGCGGTGATCTTCCTCCTTCACCGTTCTCTGTCCCACCTGGAGAAGCCCGGGAATATGGTGAGGATCATGTTCTTTGACTTCTCCAGTGCTTTCAACACCATCCAACCGATGATCCTGAAGGACAAGCTGCTGCGCGCAGGGGTGGACCAGCACCTGTCATCATGGATCCTGGACTACCTCACGAACCGGCCTCAGTTTGTGAGAACCCGGGACTGTGTGTCCGACACGATCATCAGTAGCACGGGGGCCCCCCAGGGAACGGTGCTGGCTCCCTTCCTGTTCACTCTTTATACTGCGGACTTCTCACACAACACAACACACTGCCATCTACAGAAGTTCTCTGATGACTCTGCGATCGTTGGCCTCATCTCCAATGGAGATGAAGCTGAGTACAGAGGGCTTATCCAGGACTTCGTGGACTGGTGCCATCGGAACTGCCTCCAGATCAACGCGAGGAAAACTAAGGAGCTGGTGGTGGACTGCCGCAGGCATGGGCAGCCCCTCACAGTACCAGTAAATATACAGGGAACAGACATCGAGATGGTGACATCCTATAAGTACCTGGGTATTCATCTGAACAATAAACTAGACTGGTCACACAATACTGATGCACTCTACAAGAAGGGACAGCGCAGGCTGTTCCTGCTGAGGAGACTCAGGTCTTTTGGTGTACAAGGGGCGCTGCTGAAGTCATTCTATGACACGGTGGTGGCATCAGCCATCACTTTTGGAGTGGTCTGCTGGGGCAGTGGCATTACTGCAGCCGATAGGAAGAGACTGAACAAACTGATTAAGAAAGCTAGCTCTGTCCTGGGGCAGCGCCTTGATCCGATGGAGGAGATAGGAGAGAGAAGGACGGTGGCTAAACTGTCATCTCTGCTGGAGTCCGAGTTCCACCCTATGCAGGACATACTGAATGCACTGAGGAGCTCATTTAGCAGCAGACTACATCATCCCAGGTGCACAACCGAGAGGTTTCGTAGGTCCTTCCTACCAACGGCTGTCAGACTGTACAACCTAAGCAGGGCTGCTCGCAGAGATAGCAAAAAGACGTAACAAACTAATAGTTTTTTGAATGCAAAAGATGCAATAGACTTACACAATGGTCCTCTCCGGCATACAACTAGGAACATACCGGTCGCTATGGAGGGTGAGAATATGTATGGGCACATAATCATACCATGTAGGATAACTAAGTAGACGGTTATGCTGTTTCATTCCATCTAGCAACAATGCTCTGCACTGTGTGTGTTTATATATTTGCATATTTATTCCATCTAGCTACAATGCTCCGTACTGTGGGTGTTTATATATTTATATATCTACATATTATTCCATCTAGCTACATTGCTCCGCACTGTGTGTGTTTATATACTTGCATATTTATTCCACCTAGCTGCAATGCTCCGTACTGTGGGTGTTTATATATTTACATATTTATTCCATCTAGCTACAATGCTCTGCACTGTGTGTTCATATATTCATATATTTATTCCATCCAGCTACAATGCTCTGCACTGTGTGTCTGTGTGTGTGTGTATATATATATATTTTATAGTAATACGTACATATGTTTATTAGCTGCTCTTGCTTGCTTGTTTTTTTTCTTGCCTTCTGATTGTTGCTCTGAGTGTTGCTATCCCTGTGCTGTTGCAATCCTGGAATTTCCCCGTTGTGGGACTAATAAAGGCTTATCTTATTAGTCCCACAATGGGGAAATTCCAGGATTGCAACAGCAAAGGGATAGCAACACTCAGAGCAACAATCAGAAGGCAAGAGAAAAACAAGAGCAGCGAGTATACATATGTACATATAAATATAAATATATATATATATATATATATATATATATATATATGTATATATATATATATATATATATATATATATATATATATATATATATATATATATATATATATATATATATATACGTATATATATATATATATATATATATATATATATATATATATATATATATATATATATATATATATATATATATATACGTATATATATATATATATATATATATATATATATATATATATATATATATATATATATATATATATATATATATATATATAGACACAGTGCGGAGCATTGTAGCTAGATGGAATAAATATATAAATATCTAAACACACAGTGCAGAGTATTGTAGCTAGATGGAATGAATATGTGAATATTGGCAACAATGCTCTGCACTGTGTGTGTTTATATATTTACATATTTATTCCATCTAGCTACAATGCTCAGCACTGGGTGTGTTTATATTTATATATCTATATATTTATTCCATCTAGCTACAATGCTCCGCACTGTGTTTTTATATATCTACATATTATTCCATCTAGCTACATTGCTCCGCACTGTGTGTGTTTATATACTTGCATATTTATTCCACCTAGCTGCAATGCTCCGTACTGTGGGTGTTTATATATTTACATATTTATTCCATCTAGCTACAATGCTCTGCACTGTGTGTTCATATATTCATATATTTATTCCATCCAGCTACAATGCTCTGCACTGTGTGTCTGTGTGTGTGTGTGTATATATATATCTTATAGTAATATGTACATATGTATATTAGCTGCTCTTGCTTGCTTGTTTTTTTTCTTGCCTTCTGATTGTTGCTCTGAGTGTTGCTATCCCTGTGCTGTTGCAATCCTGGAATTTCCCCGTTGTGGGACTAATAAAGGCTTATCTTATCTTAATATATAAACACACACAGTGCGGAGCATTGTAGCTAGATGGAATAAATATATAAATATGTAAACACACAGTGCGGAGTATTGTAGCTAGATGGAATAAATATGTAGATATATAAACACACACAGTGTGGAGCATTGTTGCTAGATGGAATAAATATATAAATGTATAAACACACACAGTGCGGAGCATTGTAGCTAGATGGAATAAATATGTAAATATATAAACACACACAGCGTGGAGCATTGTAGCTAGATGGAATAAATATGTAAATATATAAACACACACAGTGTGGAGCATTGTAGCTAGATGGAATAAATATATAAATATATAAACACAGTGCGGAGCATTGTAGCTAGATGGAATAAATATATAAATATATAAACACACAGTGCGGAGCATTGTAGCTAGATGGAATAAATATATAAATATATAAACACAGTGCGGAGTATTGTAGCTAGATGGAATAAATATGTAGATATATAAACACACACAGTGTGGAGCATTGTTGCTAGATGGAATAAATATATAAATGTATAAACACACACAGTGCGGAGTATTGTAGCTAGATGGAATAAATATGTAAATATATAAACACACAGCGTGGAGCATTGTAGCTAGATGGAATAAATATATAAATATATAAACACACAGTGCGGAGCATTGTAGCTAGATGGAATAAATATATAAATATATAAACACACAGTGCGGAGTATTGTAGCTAGATGGAATAAATATGTAGATATATAAACACACAGTGTGGAGCATTGTTGCTAGATGGAATAAATATATAAATGTATAAACACACACAGTGCGGAGTATTGTAGCTAGATGGAATAAATATGTTAATATATAAACACACACAGCGTGGAGCATTGTAGCTAGATGGAATAAATATATAAATATATAAACACACAGTGCGGAGCATTGTAGCTAGATGGAATGAAACAGCACAACCGTCTACTTAGTTATCCTATATGGTATGATTATGTACCCATACATATTCTCACCCTCCATAGCGACCGGTATTTTCCTAGTTGTATACCGGAGGGGACCATTGTGTAAGTCTATTGCGTCTTTTGCATTCAACACTATTAGGTTGTCAAGTCTTTTTTGCTATCTCTGCGAGCAGCCCTGCTTAGGACTATATGATGTCTATATCACATCATATAGACATCATGTAGCAATCATAGGCACATCATAGGTGAGCTTATGAGCTTTTTGGGTCTATGGGGATAGGCTCCAGCCCCCCCCCCCGACCCGAAAAGGACTAAGCGGAAGAAGATGGATGGATGGATGGATGGATCAGCAGTCTTTTCTTCTTGCCTTGAGAGAGAGCAGTCGCATTTTTCTTCCCTCCTCCCCTGCCTTCCTGACCTATTCCCAGCTTTTGCAATGTTGCGTTTTTGTCTGTGTTTAGTCGCTCTTCTTCTGCTGAATCTTAATCTAAACGGAAATTATGGATTTGGAAGCGGCTTAAATGTGCTATTGTCACTATTTTTCAACAAGAATTGGGCCAAGGGGGAGCCCAAGAATTGGAACCTACGAGAGACTCATGAACATTGGAATCCATGCGTCTATGGAAATATTATTGGCTATGATCTCAGGACTTCTAATTTTGGCTGTGGAGTTCCCTGATGCATCAGAAATTGAAGGAAGGTGAGAGAGCGGATCAAGCGGACCCAGCCAGCTCCTTCATCAAATTCGACCAGTTGGGGAGGGCACGAGTAGCGGCAAACGGTGAACTGAATGACAGTGTTTCAGTGAAGGATTACATCTGAAGCCCTGTGCTCTCTATGGAAAAACAGTTTAAGCCTGCATATATAATGGAAGCACAGAATTACACGGGTGAGGACAAAATTCTACTCTCTGAGTGCACTGTGCTGATTTGATTTGATTTGACCTTGTTTGCCCCGTGTTTACATTCCTCCTGACTGAGATTAGCGGAAGAACCGGCTCTTATGTCTACCCATACAATCAACAATCAGTTGTTGTCGTCAGCGGATTGGACTCTCAAGGACAATGCCCATGTGCCTTCTGCAAGCAAGAGAAAAAGAGAGATAGACTCTGAACTCTGGACTTGTTTATAAGTCACATGATTATAACATCTATCCACTGCCAGGAGGCGCCCTCTGCTGCTCACCAACAACTGTTACATTTACACTACACAATGACATGCAAATATACAGTACACACACTGCTCTCCCTCCCTCTGCTGTGTGATTGTATCTATTGTCTGCTAATGTGCATAGAGGGTTTTTTTCTGTGTAATCAAAATTTGGCTCATTGAGCTTATATGAGCTTATACGAGCGTTATTCTGATAACTATGTTTTTTCTCTCTGCCTATTGTGTTCCCCCCCCTTCCCCTCTTTACCCTCACTGCATGACAGGCGCCTTCATGGCTGCCGCGTCATTGGATGCGCCTAACGTGCGCGCCCAATGTCAAGTCAAATTCCTTGTGTGTTTACTTGTAAATATACTTGGCAATAAAGCTGATTCTGATTCTGATTCTGATTCAGTATGTCTGGAGGAGGAAGAATGAAGCATATGCTGAAAAGAACATCATGCTTACAGTGAAGTATGGCGGTAGCTCAGTGATGCTCTGGGGCTGCTTCGCTTCCTCTGGCACTGGAAACCTACAGTGTGTGGAGGGTAAGATTTATCTATCTATAAATTCAAGAAATCTGTCAGTTTGTGTGTCTGTCTGTAATGATCACAATGAAGCTGGTTGCCAACTGTCAATCAAGTCTAAAAGAAGAAGGCCTGCCTTGATGTGTTTATGATGCCATATACAGTGTTAAGCAAAAGCATCGCTTTCTGAGCAATGTTGTTTTTAACGAGGTGCTCTTGAAGAATGGCAGGCTACACTACAAATCGGCACAATGCCAAGTAATGCACTGATTTTAGCCAGTTGCTCTGGTTTCTTGCTTTCAACAGCCATGCACGGGTCTTGCAGAAGAGGGTCCAAAGCCACTTTTTGCTCAGATCAATTTTCATGATCCTCTCCATGAACCGGAATTACGACGCACCTATCACTCAACCAGTGGTCTGAACGAAGAAGAACAAGAAGAAGAACAAGATTCACCAGACGGACAGCAATACAGTGAGGAGAACTGCTGCACGACACAAAAGATGCCGTGAAGATGAAACACCTCAGGTTCGAGCAGTACGCCGCAGCTATGACTGTGAACAACACAGCCGTCTGAGACAGGAGGACACCCTTCAGCACTGGGCATGCAGAAATACTTCCATAGACTTGGTTTCTACAGGCATGGACGGGTATGCACGGGTATGTACTTGTTTAATCAAGTATCAGGAAATCCTGGGATAAAATGTCATGCTGTCTGTGAGGAAGCTGAAGCTTGTGTCATGGTATGGAGAGACGGAGACTGGACCCAATCACTGGACGTGAGTTTTAACAGAACTGATTTGGAGCTGGCCACCCAGACAACTCGGGGACCAAACAGAAAATAATAAACATCTTGGGAGCTGAACAAAACTTATAATAGGTCAGGCAGAACCAGGCAGAGATAAACTGGTCAGATCTGAAGCATGTTGATCACGCAGCATGACTTAAAGAACCTGAGCAGAATAGAAGTGGAACAGAACTTAAAGGGCCTATATCATGCAGAATTGACTTTTTTGAGCTTTTAAGCATGTTATAATGTTAAATTCCTCACCAAAAACACCCCCAAAGTGGTATTTTGCTCCATTCATGCATCTCTGAGTATTCCTCCTAAACCCTGCTTTCTGAGCTGCTGCTCCGCCCTGTCCCTGATAATGACTGGGTCCTCACGTTCATACGTATGAACGTGGGTGAGCCGCCCACTCCACGAAGTGCCTGTGCTGCCAGCACCAACCCACAGGCTAACGCACACACCCACTTTCTCCGTGCAGCTAACAGAGCGGTGAATGGCAAAACTCTTTCACTTTAGCATTGACGCTGTGAAGAAGTAGTTCCTCTTGCACCTAATCTGCTCAGTGACAACATCTGTTTGCTTTTTTACGTAAGACAATGTCTTCTAAGTGGCGTAAATGTGTCTTTGGCTGTGAGAGATTTTGGAGTTTGTTCAGCCTTCCTAAAGAAGAGCCTACTCGTCAGAAATGGTTGGAGTTTATTTTTGGGAGCACGCATCAAACCAGCCGGCTCAGGGGTTACGTCATGAAATGGGCGGCAGCCACAAGAAGGAGAGGCGGAGCCTCAGAGATCAAGGCATTACTTCCAGGTTGGAAAAGTAGCTCGCGAAAATAACTCATATTTCATAAGAAATTCATTCTCCAGTGTACCAAAGGTAATATACTATCACATACATGCATATAGTTTACTCTGAAAGGCTTAAAATAGCATGATATAGGCCCTTTAAATAGTCAAGGGGACAGTCAAGATAACACGGCACAGGTGGAGAGACCAATAATGACTGACAGCTGACACATGAGGAAAACAGATGACAGAACAGGAAGGGCTACACACACACAGCCACAAACAGAGGAGACACAAACATAACCAGAGGATCAGGGAGACAAGACCATGACAATCATAATACAAATAATAACCAAGCTAAACCCATGATTATAATGACAATAATAATAATAGTAATAATAGTAATATTTACAGGACTAAGAATAGAGTCATGACTCTTAACAAATAAATGCAGAAAATTAAAAAATGTAAGCTCAAGGTGAGGACGAGGGTTGGGACCCAAGCCCTGGAAAAAGTAAACGCACAATAAATCAGGATGAGGGTATGGGGCCCAGCCCATGCCCTGGCAGTATCCCCCTCTTAAGGGGTGGCTTCCAGATGACCCACAAAATTACACCAAATACAAGCAAAAAAGAAAAGCCCTCTCCCAGGGGTGGGCGGTGGGGGTTCAAGGTCAGGTGGGCCAAAACAAACTCTTACCCCCCACAGACTCCAAAATCAAACATAACCCCGGTAGACGAAGCCCATGACCCCAAAGTTCAACAGAAAATGGGTCAGGTGGTCTACGCCAGTCCATGGACCACCGGAAAGAAGAACAAGGCAGATCTGGCAGCTTCTCAGAGTCTCTGGGCTACCAGATCATGGGACAAAGTAGTTCAGGAGGTTTACCTGAGTCTAACAGGCCCCAAATCAGAGTACAAAGTGGTCAGGTGGCCTGCCAAAGTCCCAGGGCCACCAAACCAGAAAGCAAGGCAGTTCAGGTGGTCCTCCACAGTCCCAGGACCACCGGACCAGAGAATAAGGTGGGTCGGGAGGCCTAATCCAGATCATGGGCCTCCAGACCTCACCACATAGCCATTCAGGTGGTCTCCCAGAGTCCCTGGACCCCCAGACCGGAAAGCAGAACAGGTCCAGAGATAGCTGTAGGGGTGTTTTAAACTCAGGTGAAAGTGGCAACATGGAAATCTTAAACTGAGGAGCTAATAACAAAGAACCCTTAGATTCTAGAGATGTCATAGAAACCTTAACCTCAGAAGAAAACAGAGGAGCCTTAACCCTCTGAATGTGTATGCTGCCAAACTGCGACATAACCTCTAGTGGTCAAGAGTGGTAAATATTTTTGTCAATAAAATAGTTCAGATTTCCAAGGCTATAACTTGAAAGTTGCAAGAGATAATGGCTTACTGTCAATTAGAAAGATGTAAAATATGATTCAAAGTTTCAGGTAGGAATAAATTTATGCATCTAATTTGCATAATGTCGCAGCATCTCTTTAAATTCCATAACAGTCAAAACTGGACTTTGGATGTATTTACACAAAGAATGGTCCAGTTTTTTGACACTGTTTTTTTTTTTTTTTACAGAGGTACCTCATCATCTTATCTTCAAAGTATATGAACAAGAAATCAACACATTTAAAAAAAATGAAATAAGTCACTTACTGTTGACAAAGGGGTGGCTGGCTGGCTGGGTGAATGGCTGGCTGGCGTGGTCACTGCGTTTTCACACATCATGGTCCATATTTTGCGTTCTGTCAGTAACTTAAAGTCTGTACCACATCTACAAAGTCTTATGATTATCCCGCATAAATTTCACTTGTATCCCGCGGCTATTTCTGGCATATAAAGCCAAAAAAGTGACGGTGACAATCGTGGACATATTAGCTTTCTGGGCTAAATGCTAAAACAGGAAAAGGAAATGAGGGCTTCTTCTTCTTTGGTGTATTGCGTGTCATCCACTTAGTCCTCCAACGGATGTCTGCCACCTTTTGAAACTGGCAAATCAGTACAATCAGTACAAATCCCCAAGGTAGGCGATCATGTCAGAGTGAGAAGACAGGTGCAGTGCCACGCTCTGCCATTAGGGGCACGAAAATTCTCACACTGAAAGAGTTAAGCTTAGGTGAAAGTAATAGGAGAGCCTTTTGCTCTAAAATGGATGACTGAGGCGCGCCAACCACAGTAGCAGATGACAGGTGCCCGCTAACCTCAGGGACACATGGAGGTTCTCCGACCACAGAAACACATGACGGAGACTCCTCGGCCTCCGGAACAGCTGAGGTGAGCTGACCATCGGCGAACAAAACGATAAGGGCCAAAGGTCCTCAAGTCCTGACGTCTGGGAATCCAGCCCCAAAACAGCCATCTCAGACGGATAGGAAAATACAACACCCAGGTCGCTACAACAGGTGGCAGTGGAGCTTGGCGGAAGAGGCCCAAAAGCAGATGGTAACTGCAACCGGGTCCCCCCACGAAAAGCTATGCAAGATCTCTCTAAAACTGATGTTAATAAAAATACAAAGAAAAGAACTTACCTGAGCTCTTGCTCCACCACTGACAAGGACCCTGGTGACTCTGCTGTTGCAGTCCAACCAGCAGGCGCGGTGGCAGATGAGACAGGGGGGATGACAGGTTGAGCAGGAACAGGAGCATGCACCTCGGGCTGAGCAGGAACGTGCTCCTCAGGAACAGCTGGAGCTGTGGCGTGCACCTCAGGGATAGTGAGAGCCATTGTGTGCACCTCGGGGACAGTGAGAGCCATTGTGTGCACCTCGGGGACAGTGGGAACTGTTGTGCGCACCTTGGAGATGGCAGGAGCTGTGACGCACACATCGCGAGCAGCTGGAGCTGATACTGGAGCAGGTACAGGAACTAGGGAGTGACGTGGTGCAGGTACTGGAGCAAGGGGATGACATGGTGCAGGTACTGGAGCTAGGGAATGACGTGGAGCAAGTACTGGATAATCCTCATGCAGTCCAGGTGCAGCAACAGTTGCTGCTGGCTCATCCCAGACCAGCAGGTTGCCTTCCAGTACGGCCAGTTTTTCATAAAAAACAGAATAGGAAACCGGGGAAGCAGGTGAGGATGGGTGGATGGAAGAGGCAGCAGAAATGACAGCAGAGATGGGTGGAGAGAGCTCAGTGGTGGTAGGTGGCTGACACCGAGTCCCCTCACCAGAAACAGGACAAGACCCTTCATTTATTGACCTTAAAAAAAATGAAAATATACTTGCCTCTGTTCCTGCTCTGTTGCCGCTGAAGAGACAGACGACCCCTCCCAGGATATGACTGGGTTCGCCTGACGAGGAGCCATCGCACGGTGGTGTGGTGCTGCGTCAGGGGAGGTAGGAAACGGAGATCTGGAACGACTCCACAGGAGAAGAAGGGTCCAGCTGCTGTGCTCGCTGACGCCAGCGCGAGTCACCTGTCCTCACGATTCACTGTGGCTTCTCCTCCTTCTGCTCCTCCCCAGCTGCCGGCAATGTCTCTTCCAGCGCGCAGAACATCCACTGCAGGGACGGGACCAAATACAGTTTGGTGAGCTGAGGATCATGCTGCAGCATGGGAAAAGCTTCAGTCACCTCAGTGGTGCCCCCGAGGCATCTGAGGGCTTTTGCCGGCATATCGGCAGTATAGGCGTCCTCGACTAGGGCCTCGATACAGGAAGCCGCCCAAACCTCCTGTTGATCAAGACCCATAAGAAAAAACTTAAGGTCCACTGGGTCCATACTGTCAAGTTCTTTCTGTCAGGGTATGGAGAGACGGAGACTGGACCCAATCGCTGGACGTGAGTTTTAACAGAGCTAATTTGAAGCTGGTCACTCAGAGGGCGACCAGCTCTAAACAGAAAATAATAAACAGCTTGGGAGCTGAACACAACTTACAACAGGTCAGGCAGGAACAGGCAGAGATAAACTGGTCAGATCTGAAGCGTGTTGTTCACGCAGCATGACTTAAATAACCCAAGCAGAACAGAAGGGAAACAGAACTTAAATAGTCGAGGGGACAATCAAGATAACACGGAACAGGTGGAGAAACCAATAATGACTGACAGCTGACACATGAGGAAAACAGATGACAGGATGGGCGGGGCTACACGCACACAATCACAAACAGAGGAGACACAGACATGACCAGAAGATCAGGGGAGACAAGACCATGACAATCATAATACAAATAATGACCAAACTAAACCCCTGATAATAATAATAACTAGAAAAGCACTCAGAGAGTTCATACCTCTGCCAAGGCTCCTTCCTTCCCTCTCTTTGTCCATCTATCTGTTTGTATCTCCCCACCTCCATCCCACCATACATTGCAAGATTGGGCCTTGGTAGAGGTATGTGCTCACAGATCAGCTCCAAAATGTAATGGGTTTGTCTGCAGGCCAAGGACCATCTCTGGTTAAAATTTCAGCAAAATCCATCCAGTAGTTTTTACATAATCCTACTAAACCACTGCAAGAAGATTGAGCCTTGGCGGAGGTATGCAGTCATGGATCACCCCCAAAATGTAATGGGTTCATGTGTATGCCAAGAACCACTTCTGGTGAAAATTTCATCCAAATCCATCCAGTAGTTTTGGAGTATTATTGCTAACAGTCTGTGAGGATATAAGAGCCTTGGTGGAGGTATACATTCTCAGATCATCTCCAAAAATGTAATGACTTCCCCTCTAGCCCAAGAACCAACTCTGGTGAAAATTTCATCTAAATCCATCCAGTAGTTTTTGTGTAATCCTGCTGCACAAATGCAAACAAAGCCCTTGGTGGAGGTGTGCACTCTCAGATCATCACCAAAATGTTATCGTCTGTTCCCTGTGCCATGATACACCTTTCCTGAAAATGTTATCAAAATCCATCCATAACTTTTTGAGTTATGTTGCTAACAAACAAACAGACAGACAAATGCTGGCAAAAACATAACCTCCTTGGTGGAGGTAATAATAATAATAGGGGCAGCGCGGTGGCGGAGTGGTTAGCACTGCGGCAGCACAGCAACTCACCCTTGGCCGGGGGATCATGGGTTCGATCCCAGCCCCCGACCAACAGTGATCTGTGTGGAGTTTGCATGTTCTCCCCGTGTCTGCGTGGGTTTACTCCGGGATTTCTCCAGTTTCCTCCCACATGCCAAAAACATGCAAGTTAGGTTAACTGGCATCAAACTGGGGATTCTAAATTGTCCTTAGGTATGACTGTGAGAGTGAATGGTTGTCTGTCTCTCTGTGTTGGCCCTGTGATGGACTGGCGATCTGTCCAGGGTGTACCCTGCCTCTCGCCCAAAGATGCTGGGATAGGCTCCAGCCCCCCCCACCCCCGACCCGAAAAGGATTAAGCGGAAGAAGATAGATGGATGGATGGATAATAATAATAATAATAACTAGAAAAGCACTCGGAGAGCGCAGACCTCCGCCAAGCGCCACAGTTCCCCCCCATACAGTGCTTGTGTGTACGTTTTCAGATTCCTTGACCATGAAAACATATGACTAGCAATTGGATTCACAATGATAGGATTAGTGGTTCAGTGGTTATTGACGAAAATGGCATTTTGGGTAATGGCGGTTTTCTTGTGGACGGTGATCCGGATGACCACTAAAATCTAATCATCTGTAGGATACCCCATTTCTGACAATTTGTGAAAATTTCATGAAAATCCGTCCATAACTTTTTGAGTTATCTTGCTAACAAACAAACAAACAAACAGACAAACAGACAGACAAACCAACGCCGATGATCACATAACCTCCTTGGCAGAGGTAATAATAATAATAATAATAATTACAGGACTAAGAATAGAGTCATGAGTCTAACAAATAAATGCAGAAAATCCAAGAATGTAAACTCAAGGCGAGGACGAGGGTTGGGACCTTCTTCTTCTTTTAGATTTGATTGGCGGTTGGCAACCAGTTTACAGAAGCATTACTGCCACGTACTTCACTCAGTAGACATTGGGACCTGATAGAAAAAATTCATATTTGTCTTTGCTTTGTCTCGGAGTCTGCTTTAAGAGTCTGTGTAAGAGTGTCAAGGTTACAGCTGCACTAGTTATCATCTTGTTTTCAGTCCAGGCAGTGTGGCTCCCGTGTGACTGGTACAGTGTGACCTGAGAAAAGATAATCTGTACACCAAGTTTTGACCAGATGTACTGGACCAATCATGATGGACAACTTGCCCCTCCATCTCTCAGATAACGGAGGGTTTAAAGAACTGTGTGATGTGCGTTTGAGTCAGAATGATGCGTGAATAGGCTCTGAGACTATTTTTGTATTAGCTCAAGTAGGTTCATTTTGTCTTCTTTTAATTATTTACCTTTTGTTCTTATTAAAGACAAAAATAGAAAGGAGATGTTTTTAGCTTCTTTACATGTTTCAACTGTGCACTGCAGCCTTCGTCAGAAGAGTCAGCTGATTGCTGCCAGGTGTCATTTCATCAGCTGACTTTCGTAGGCGGGGCCAGCCCAGCAGACCTGTCAGATCCACCGAGCCGGCCCCACTTTCCACTGTCCGATGGTCTCTGGAGAATGTAGTCCCAGGTGTGGGAAAGCATAAAGGCCCCCTCATCCCGTTTCATGGTATCTTTTGCGTTTCCTGGTCGGTCGGGTAGTGTTTCTTGAAAATGTCCATTTCCTCCTTGATCTGGTTGTTGATTCTGTCCACTTTGTTTGCCATCATTCTTATCTGTTCTTTGATCAGGTCTTTCCGTGCTTTATTGATAATTTTCTCTGTGTTTTTGGTCGGGATTGGATTTTTTATGTTGAAGCTTGCTGGTGTGACATCCTCCTCTCTGCAATGGAGGTTAAATCCCAGGTGGTTTCTGTAGTGTGCCTGTGTTTTTTCCTATTTCTCCAGCAGGTGGAAGTCTTTGATACAATTTTGTCCATAACTTCCACATAATACAGGGGTGTCCAACCATGTGCCATGGAGAGCCAAGACCCTGCAGGTTTTACCTCCAACCAGTGTCTTCAACAGCAGATTTCAGTGAACTTCTTCCCACTGATTGCTGATAAGTGAAAACACCTGCTGAAGAGACTGGGTAGAAGAGAAAACCTGCAGGGTCTTGGCTCTCCATGGCACATGGTTGGACACCCCTGACATAATAGCTCAAGTAGGTTCATTTTGTCTTCTTTTAATTATTTACCTTTTGCTCTTATTAAAGACAAAAATAGAAAAGAGATGTTTTTACCTTCTTTACATGTTTCAACTGTGCACTGCAGCCTTCATCAGCTCATTATAATGAAAAACTGCCATTTAAAAAAACTAAAAAAAACTTACAGAAAGGAAGAATGGACGAAGACAAACACACACGGAAACAAACGCTAAGTGGGTCAAAAACTTATCAAAACGCACACTCACGGCCACGGAGAAAACAGTGCTGAGCAGAGGACTGAATTTCACCATCACACCAGCCAGAATACCCCATGAAGAATCCATCCTTGCAACAGAACTTGCATGTAAAAAAAATCCAGGACCATGGGGAAAAAGCGTCACTCCGGAACGCAGTTGCAGGAATCCTCAAAACGGCCAAACTACCACAAAGCAATGCTACAAAAAAAGAAGAAAAAGCATTAACCTCACTCTTGACAGATAAAACAATCACAATCCTCCCTTCAGATAAAGGCAGAACAACAGTAGTAATGGACACGGAAGCATATGAAAAACAGATGGAAACCATGTTGGCAGACAACAGCACATATGAAATCATTAAAACAAACCCCACAGAAGAAAAGAAAAAAAAAGCTAAAAGCCCTTCTCAAACCCCTGTTAGAAAGCAAAAAAAAAATCACAAAGGACACATATGATCACCTGATTCCCACAGCCAGCATCACCCCCCAGATCTATGGAACCCCCAAAATACATAAGAAGGATATCCCACTGTGGCCAATAATAGACAGTGTCGGATCAGTCATGTACAACTTATCAAAAGCCCTGGTTGAAATCATCAATCCCCTCCTTGGACTATCAGAATTCCACTGCAAAAACTCAAAAGAACTGGCACAAGAACTCAAAAATATGAAAATTCAATCAGACGAGATCCTCATTTCACATGATGTCATTTCATTATTCACAAAGACCCCTGTTGATGTCACACTACATATAGTGCAAGTGTAACGGATGCCAACTAGCACTGTTCGGCGTAGAACGTTAGTAAAAACCTCCCTCCCGAAAAGCCTCATACAGTATCGGTAGCGCTGAGCTATCAGTCGGACCTTTAGCTCAGCGCGATCGTGCTGTGTCTCCCATGCTCGAACTGTGTAGTTGACTGGTAGGTCGCGGGTTCGTGTCCCCGAGCGGGCGAACTGCGCAGGATGATCTCAGTCACAATGGTGCCGTGACCCGGATGGGAGTGAGGTTTAAGGGGGAGAGTGTAACGGATGCCAACTAGCACTGTTTGGCGTAGAACGTTAGTAAAACCTCCCTCCCGAAAAGCCTCATACAGTATCGGTAGCGCTGAGCTATCGGTCGGACCTTTAGCTCAGCGCGATCGTGCTGTGTCTCCCATGCTCGAACTGTGTAGTTGACTGGTAGGTCGCGGGTTCGTGTCCCCGAGCGGGCGAACTGCGCAGGATGATCTCAGTCACACAAGAACGCCTCAGTAATGACAGAACCCTAATAAGACGCACCAATCTCACAGTTGACGACATATCTGAACTATTACAATTTGTTGCAAAAATCCACCTATTTTCAACAGAGGAAAAATCTACAGACAAAAAGAAGGATTTGCAATGGGAGACCCACTATCAGCCATCATAAGCAGCTTTTTCATGGAGGATCTGGAAAACAAAGCCATCAACACAGCACCTACCCACCCTCTGAAAGCGATACGTGGCCGACATTCTGGAGAAAATAAGGAAAGGACACACACAAGAACTCACTATCTGAATAGCACAGACAGCACTGGGAATATAAAATTCACATACGAAGAGGAAGAAAATGGCACCATAGCCTTTCTGGACATGAAAATCCACCACAATGATGATGGCAGTATAAAAATCACAGTCTACAGGAAACCAACCCACACAGATCAATACCTACTATAGACATCAGAACACCCCACAGCACACAAGCTATCAGTTGTCAGGACGTTATATGAATGGGCCACCATCATCACAGACCAAGAATACAGACAGGAGGAGGAAAACCACATAAAACATGCACTCATACGCTGCCAATATCCAGTATGGGCCATAAACAAAGGGAAATAGCAAGTCAAAAACAAAGAAAACAAACAGGAAATAAGACACAGAACAAAAACCGAAATCAAAAACAAGGACACCATAACTATACCATACATCTGGGGAATCACGGAACCAATTCAAAGGATCATGAAAAAAATACAAAATAAACACAGCAGTAAAACCACACAAAAAATTAAGACAGTTATTAGTACACCCCAAGGACAAAATAGAACAAGACAAAAAATGCAATGTAATATGTGAAATATCATGCAGATCATACAACAAAACCTACATTGGAGAAACCGGAAGATCATTCACCACAAGGAAAAAAGAACACCAGAAGGAATGTGAGAAGGAAGCACAAGGACGACTCACAAGATCACAAAAAGAAAAGGCAGAACAAGAAACATTAAAATCAGCAATATCAGATCACTGCAAAAGAAATAATCACATCATGGACTGGGACAATGCAAAAGTTATTGGATCAAAGCGCAACAGACACAAACGCTGGATCAAGGAGGCCATAGAAACAGGAAGCGGGGAAAAGATACCATGAACCGGGATGAAGGGGCCTTTATGCTTTCTCACACCTGGGACCACATTCTCCAGAGACCATTGGATGGCGGAAAGCGGGGCCGGCTCGGTAGATCTGACAGGTCTGCTGGGCTGGCACCGCCTATGAAAGTCAGCTGATAAAATGACACCTGGCAGCAATCAGCTGACTCTTCTGACGAAGGCTGCAGTGCACAGTCGAAACATATGAAGAAAGAAAAAACATCTCCTTTCTATTTTTGTCTTTAATAAGAACAAAAGGTAAATATGTGGCGGTTTGATTTAACCCCCACAACAGGCTAAAGACAATCACCTCACATTCTGGTTGTTTCTGCTACAGTCTGCCGGTTATGCATGTCACTGCTTTGAGTTAATGTATCATCCATGTGTTATCCATGCATTGTGCTCATGCATCCTGTCTGTTCCTTTGATATGCAAATGCCAGATTGACTGCTGTGAAGGTCCTTTGATCTATTGTTTGAGTTGGGTATAAATGCTGTGCCAAGTTGTGATTCTGCCTCTCACTCTGACTACTACATCTTGATTTCTGTACTGTGCTGAGACACACACGTGTCTCCTCTTAGAGCTGGAGGAATGAAGCGGCAGCCTGCTCAAGCCATGGGCTGCAGCCGAGTTCTGATGAAGGCGGGTGATAATAAAGCTATTTAAAAATCCAACGCTGCCTTTATTCCATCATCCTCTTCACTGGTGACCCCATGAATGCACACGTTTTGTGCAAACGCAACCTTCTGATCTGAACGGCCACGCTGGCGACCTGAGACTGAAGAAAACGAGCGGCCAGCAAACGCTGCACCCGGGCATGAATGCTCCATCGCAGCGGCCTGACTGGTCTGCCCTCCCTGCTGCCTCAGGGAGGCCTCGACGCAGGGCCCACGGCGGGCGAGCTGCTCTCAGGACATCAACCAAGACCGGGTAAGCAGCAGAGAACGTCATGGCGCGCCCTCGCCGAGATCGGCACATCCATGCGGGACCGGCCGCGCAGCTCCTCCACATGAGAGCACATGCGGGCGACTCCCATGGCCGGCGGAGCACACGTGGACCTGAACGCACCATGACTAATCTGCAGCCACGGCTAGTCAGAGATGTTTTTTGGCGCAGACTGCGCCAATCTCCACCAAGTTTCCGACCCTGATTTCCTCTCCAGCGGGCCCACCCACGCTCGGACCCCCAGCACGCGCACCGGGGGTGACAAGGACGGCGCACCACGCACGGGACAAATACGGCTCTTCTGACCGCCTTCCTTCTGCTGCACACTGGCCCTTCAGGCTTGCTCGTTCACCTGAGGCCCGCAGCTTGCTCACTGGATTTTATGGTCTTAGCCACAGCACACAAGGGGAATTCAGCTGTCTGCGGTTCCCGAGGCTTTAGGGTTGCGCCTGCCCTAAAGTCAACACGCCAGTCCCTCTGCTTTTATTTTTTTCTTACTGCCGCTCCTACTTTTCTTCATGGCCACGAGAGGAGTCAGAGACTAATTTTTTTTCTTCTTCTGATCTCCGCATGTTCAGACGGGACATCGTGGAGCAGCAAACACTTTTGGCGCGACTCGAACGATTTTCCCGCGCCCGGTCAGCATTTGCTACCCCCCTCCCCCTCCTCCTGCACAGAGCTTTTCCTTGCTCGCTGCCCAAACTGCAACATCGAGGTCACGGTCCCCTACCGTGCCCTCTGGGGGGGAGCAGTGTGGCGGTTTGATTTAACCCCCACAACAGGCTAAAGACAATCACCTCACATTCTGGTTGTTTCTGCTACAGTCTGCCGGTTATGCATGTCACTGCTTTGAGTTAATGTATCGTCCATGTGTTATCCATGCATTGTGCTCATGCATCCTGTCTGTTCCTTTGATATGCAAATGCCAGATTGACTGCTGTGAAGGTCCTTTGATCTATTGTTTGAGTTGGGTATAAATGCTGTGCCAAGTTGTGATTCTGCCTCTCACTCTGACTACTACATCTTGATTTCTGTACTGTGCTGAGACACACACGTGTCTCCTCTTTGAGAGCTGGAGGAATGAAGCGGCAGCCTGCTCAAGCCATGGGCTGCAGCCGAGTTCTGATGAAGGCGGGTGATAATAAAGCTATTTAAAAATCCAACACTGCCTTTATTCCATCATCCTCTTCAAATAAACTATTTTTGTATTGTTCTCCACTGGCCAGTGTAATTAAATTTGCTGAAACTCTGATCCAGCCTGGTTTTTGACTGAAGGTTTTCAAGAATTTTTCTAACAAACTTCGAGCCCGAATCACAGGGACTTCATATAGCTCTCCTCTGCTTCCAGTTGTTTTTGGACCACGGACAGCTGTGCATGGATGTGGGGAAAGCCCTCCCCGAACTGGGACCAATGACCCGGTTTTTGCGGAAGTGGAGGTACGGTCCTGATGCTGGGAGCTGGAGAGTGACGGAGTCAACCCACAGGCGGTTCACAGTGAGTAAAATTTAATTGGTAAAGAGACACCCAGTTCGAGTCTGTGGTCGGTCTGACAATGCGCATAAAAAGAGTTGTAAGCCAAGCGTTTGATACCGCAAAGTCTAAATCGGGTTTTAGACAAGGTAGAAGCTTGGGGGTCCTGGTTTGAGTCCGTGGGGGAAATGCATTTCCACTGCAAAAAGTGGACCAACAGAGACGTGCGGGAAAATAAAAATCAATGTGAGACCTTTTTTACATCACAAGTAAGCATAGATTGAAACCAATGCAAGATCTTTTTAATGTCACAAGTAATCATCGATTAAGAAAAAATTTGGATGCAAGATCTTCTTTACATCACAAGTGAGCATAGATAAAGTGAGGGTTAACCTTAAAATAAAGGTAAATAGTGCTAGTATAATAAAGATAAACTGTAATGTGATAATAAGAACCAAAATACCTTAAGGCATAATTTAAAGCAGGTCTAAAATAAAATAAAAATAATTCCTTAAAAATTTATACACAATAAAATGACCTCAAATTAAAATAAAACAAATACATCAAATAAATAACTGCAGTTTGTTTGTCTGGTTGTTCGTGTGCTTGTCCGCATGTTTTTAATGTTTCACTGTTTACTTTGGTGAGAAAAAGAGAGAAAAAATGAAAGTATTTTCAGAACTGGGGATTTTGGTAAGATGAAAAGTATTAGATGCTTGCTTTTTATCTCAGGTTAGTTTTGGCAGCAATTTCTTTTATTGTGCATTTTTTGTGTTTTTTTTGCTGGCTTTATGATAGTTCCTTGTGTTAAGCAAATTAATCTTGCTTTATTGACAAAAGTCTTTTTATTTTTAACTACCATTATCAATTACCAAATTTTGTTTGCTTATTTTAAGTAAAAATACCTGCCAGTTGAGCAAGAAAATTTGATTTTTCATTTGTTTGGGATGCCCGAAGGCAGGTAAACATCATTAGGTTATTTCATTTGACTTATATTTCACTTTTTGTAGTGTAATTGTATTCTCTAGCTCACAGTTGCATTATCTCTCCAACTGAGGGGCAACAGTGGCTTCAGATGGAAAAGGAAAAAAAAGGGGGGGCTACAGGCTGACTTGGACGGTAAAATCAAAATCTGATGATAAATCTGAGAAACTGACCATGGTAAAAGGAAGGAGAAAGACTTGACTGATTTGTGTCCTATCTCTCCTATGCTGCATGATGAGGGAGCAGGGGGCTATGCTTCTGCTTGTGCTCCCCTGCTGCTCAGCCCATACCTCGATCTCACAGAACTCCAGAAAGGAATGAGGCCCAGTGCATTATTGGAGGTCCCCGGCTGACTAAACCTATTAGCAGCATAACTAAGGGAGGGTTCAGAAACACATGATCCTCCCTAATTGTATGCTATATCAAAAAGGAAGGTTTTAACCCTATTCTTAAAAACAGAGATCGAGTCTGACTCCCAAATCCAGATTGGCTGCTGATTCCATCACAGACACGTAGATCACCCAAATATCTCCTGAGCCAGCGGACGGAGCCACTGTTTATTGCAGGAGGCAGTACAATAGAGACCAGCTGTTAGCACTTAACCAGCCCACGATGCTAGCGCAAAAACTCAATATACTGGGAGAAATAAAATGGAAACGACGTGGATGTCGAGCTGGAGTAAGACGGCGGGCGAGGAATATAAGGTACAGACCCGCCTTCCCATCCGTTATTATGGGGAATGTACGATCGCTACTCAGAAAAACAGATGAGCTAGCGGGTATCTCCCGCTACAAGAGCATATACAGAGAGTGTAACCTGATGCTATTCATGGAGACATGGCTAACAGAACTAGCAACAGATGCTAACATTGAACTGGAGGGTTTCCACGCAATACGGGGAGACCGAACACCAGACAGTGGGAAGGCAAGGGGCGGAGGAGTGATGATGTATGTCAATAACAACTGGTGCAGACCGGGACATATCACGGTTAAACAACAACACTGCAACAAAGACATGGAGTTGCTAGCTGTTAGCATGGGGCCTACATATCTCCCGAGGGAATACTCACACGTGATCTGCATTGTTATTTATGCAAATCCGACGGCAAACGCTGGGACAGTGCGTGACGTCATCCACTCAGTAACTAGCAGGCTGCAGACACAACACCCAGATGCTCTTCTCCTCATCTCAGGCGATTTCAACCATATTTCACTGTCTCCCATTCTACCCACGTTCAACCAGTATGTCACATGCCACACTAGAGACAATAAAACACTGAACTTATTCTACGCAAGCACTAAGGAGGCGTACACCTCATCACCACTCCCCCCACTCGGGAGATCGGATCACAACTTGGTTCATCTCCTGCCGGTGTACAAACCCCTAGTACACAGACAACCTCCAGTCATGCGCACAGTGAAGTTATGGTCTAAGGAGGCAATGGACGCTCTAAAGGACTGTTTTGAAACCACTGCCTGGGAGCAGCTCTGCGATCCACATGATGAGGACATTGATGGCCTCACTCACACCATCACGGACTACATCAGCTTCTGTGTGGACAACACCGTACCCACCAAGACCATGTGGTGTTGCTCGAACAACAAACCCTGGATCAACCCTGAGATAAAAACACTTCTGAGAGAGAAGAAGAGGATCTTCAGGTCAGGGAACAGGGGGATGCTGAAGTCCGTACAGAGGGAGCTGAGGAGGAAGATCAGAGAAGGCAAGGACAGCTTCAGGAAGAAGATGGAGGACAAGCTGCAACAGAGCGACATTGTTGGGGTCTGGAGAAACCTTAAAACCATCTCTGGGCTCCAGAATACAGTGGGGCAAAAAAGTATTTAGTCAGCCACCAATTGTGCAAGTTCTCCCACTTAAAAGATGAGAGAGGTCTCCAATTTTCATCATAGGTATACCTCAACTATGAGAGACAAAATAACAAAAAAAAAAAAAAAAAATCCAGAAAATCACATTGAAGGATTTTTAATGAATTAATTGGTAAATTCCTCGGTAAAATAAGTATTTGGTCACCTACAAACAAGCAAGATTTCTGGCTCTCACAGACCTGTAACTTCTTCTTTAAGAGGCCCCTCTGTCCTCCACTCGTTACCTGTATTAATGGCACCTGTTTGAACTCATTATCAGTATAAAAGACACCTGTCCACAACCTCAAACAGTCAGACTCCAAACTCCACTATGGCCAAGAACAAAGAGCTGTCAAAGGACACCAGAAACAAAATTGTAGACCTGCACCAGGCTGGGAAGACTGAATCTGCAATAGGTAAGCAGCTTGGTGTGAAGAAATCAACTGCGGGAGCAATTATTAGAAAATGGAAGACATACAAGACCACTGATAATCTCCCTCGATCTGGGGCTCCACGCAAGATCTCACCCCGTGAGGTGAAAATGATCACGAGAACGGTGAGCAAAAATCCCAGAACCACACGGGGGGACCTAGTGAATGACCTGCAGAGAGCTGGGACCAAAGTAACAAAGGCTACATCAGTAACACACTACGCCGCCAGGGACTCAAATCCTGCAGTGCCAGATGTGTCCCCCTGCTTAAGCCAGTACATGTCCAGGCCCATCTGAAGTTTGCTAGAGAGCATTTGGATGATCCAGAAGAGGATTGGGAGAATGTCATATGGTCAGATGAAACCAAAATAGAACTTTATTGTAAAAACTCAACTTGTCATGTTTGGAGGAGAAAGAGCACCATACCTACTGTGAAGCATGGGGATGAAAACATTATACTTTGGGGCTGTTTTTCTGCAAAGGGACCAGGACGACTGATCCATGTAAAGGAAAGAATGAATGGGGCCATGTATCGTGAGATTTTGAGTGAAAACCTCCTTCCATCAGCAAGGGCATTGAAGATGAAACATGGCTGGGTCTTTCAGCATGACAATGATCCCAAACACACTGCCCAGGCAACGAAGGAGTGGCTTTGTAAGAAGCATTTCAAGGTCCTGGAGTGGCCTAGCCAGTCTCCAGATCTCAGCCCCACAGAAAATCTTTGGAGGGAGTTGAAAGTCCGTGTTGCCCAGCGACAGCCCCAAAACATCACTGCTCTAGAGGAGATCTGCATGGAGGAATGGGCCAAAATACCAGCAACAGTGTGTGAAAACCTTGTGAAGACTTACAGAAAACGTTTGACCTCTGTCATTGCCAACAAAGGGTATATAACAAAGTATTGAGATGAACTTTTGTTATTGACCAAATACTTATTTTACCAAGGAATTTACCAATTAATTCATTAAAAATCCTTCAATGTGATTTTCTGGATATTTTTTTTCCTCATTTTGTCTCTCATAGTTGAGGTATACCTATGATGAAAATTGGAGACCTCTCTCATCTTTTAAGTGGGAGAACTTGCACAATTGGTGGCTGACTTAATACTTTTTTCCCCACTGTACCTCCCTCCAGGCCACGGGGGACAGGGAGTGGGCCAACAATCTGAACCTGTTTTTTAATAGGTTTGACCTATTTTCACTTCCGCTCTTCAAGGAGAGTAGACGCTTCTCTCTTTTCTCTCTGCTCTAGCTCCCCACTTCCCTAACTAACTGGATCCCAGCTTGCTGTCGTCTGTCTGAGTCTACTGCTGATTATCGAAAGAAATTATGGAATTGATAAGCTGGGCTTTGAACGCAATTGACACTTTTTTTTCAACAAGGAAAAGTGCTCCGGGGGAAGCTGTTTGCCCCGCAGGGACGGCTCCAGCGGGCTATTTACGGGTGACAAGTAATTGGAGGATCTTGTGCCTGAGTAATCTCTCTATCGAAGATATTGAAGATTTGTATATCTTCGTAATAATGGTGACTGGGATCGTTCTGATTGGAACTGGGATTGTCCTGGTGTACCGCAAATTGCTGAAGATGGATACAACCTATCAAAATGCTGGCCAGGCGAGGTGCATCCATCAAATTGAAAAAATGGAGAAGACCTTGATAGCGACAAATGGAGAACTGTCTCGGAAGGTGGATTACATCATGGTTACGCTTAAGTCTATTCACGACGGACTCAACGCCCCGCAATGAAGGATTAAGCACTGAATCTGCAGAAGAAAATAAAGTTCTTTCTCTGTGATCAGTTCTATTTGGCTCAATTTCCCTTACAAAAATCCTCCTGATAATCCCCAGTCTTTGTTTTTCAAAACACTGAGCACACGGCCTCCGGACAGTAGCTGCTTGGGACAATTGCCAAGGACAATTGCCAGTAGCCAGACTAAACATCTCCTGCCAAAGTGTCCTTGTGCTCTTATTGATTGATACAACACTGCTTCAACACTACATCCACACTGATCCAGAAACTGACAACAAGATAACACTCACTGCTCTCCTTGTGTCCTGTGAACTTTGGTCTTGAATGTGCATTGAGGGCTTTTTTTGTCTTTGTAATCATAATATCGATTACTTATGGTCAATATTCTGAATTCAATGATTTTTTTGCTCCTTCCCATTGTATGATTTCTTATCTGTACCATCCTATTGGCAGGCGCGTTTCAGATGCAGCCGTGTCACTGGAAATGCAGGTTCATTTTTCTGTGTCAAGTCAAATCCCTCGTATGTTATCAGTATCTGTTAATGTACTTGGCAATAAATCTTTTTCTGATTCTGATTCTGACCAACCCCCCCCCCCCCCCGACTGCACAACAACCACTGCTGCCTCTAAAGACATCGAGTCCTGCTGCCTACACCCCACTCCACCAACACCCCCCCACTCCCAACACACAACCCCCCAACATGACCCTCACTAAGACCCAGGTGAGGACGGAGCTGAGGAAGAGCAAGGCGAGGAAGGCGTCGGGACCGGACGGCATCAGCGCAAAGCTCCTCAAGTCCTGTGCAGACCAGCTGTGTGGGATTGTGGAGCTCATCTTCAACCTGAGCCTGAAACTGGGGAGGGTACCACAGTTGTGGAAAACATCTTGTGTGGTACCTGTACCAAAGACTTCCCACCCCAAAGACCTGAACAGCTACAGACCAGTGGCCCTGACGTCCCACATGATGAAGACCCTGGAGAGACTGCTCCTTGCTCACCTCTGCCCCCTGGTGGGACCAGTGATGGATCCACTCCAGTTTGCCTACCAGCATGGCATTGGGGTGGAGGATGCAGTGATCTTCCTCCTTCACCGTTCTCTGTCCCACCTGGAGAAGCCCAGGAATGCGGTGAGGATCATGTTCTTTGACTTCTCCAGTGCTTTCAACACCATCCAACCGATGATCCTGAAGGACAAGCTGCTGTGTGCAGGGGTGGACCAGCACCTGTCATCATGGATCCTGGACTACCTCACTAACTGGCCACAGTTTGTGAGAACCCGGGACTGTGTGTCCGACACGATCATCGGTAGCACGGGGGCCCCCCAGGAAATGGTTTTGGCTCCCTTCCTGTTCACCCTTTATACTGCGGACTTCTCACACAACACAACACACTGCCATCTACAGAAGTTCTCTGACGACTCTGCGATCGTCGGCCTCATCTCCAACAGAGATGAAGCTGAGTACAGAGGACTTATCCAGGACTTTGTGGACTGGTGCCATCATAACTGCCTCCAGATCAACGCGAGGAAAACTAAGGAGCTGGTGGTGGACTGCCGCAGGCAAGGACAACCCTTCACAGCACCAGTAAACATACAGGGAACAGACATTGAGATGGTAACATCCAACAAGTACCTAGGTGTTCATCCATCCATCCATCCATCCATCTTCTACCGCTTTTCCGGTGTTCATCTGAACAATAAGCTAGACTGGTCACACAATACCGACGCACTTTACAAGAACGGACAGCGCAGGCTGTCCCTACTGAGGAGACTCTGGTCTTTTGGTGTACAAGGGGCGCTGCTGAAGACATTCTACGACATGGTGGTGGCATCAGCCATCACTTTTGGAATGGTCTGCTGGGACAGTGGCATTACAGCAGCCGATAGGAAGAGACTGAACAAACTGATCAAGAAAGCTAGCTCTATCCTGGGGCAACGCCTTGACCCAGTGGAGGAGATAGGAGAGAGAAGGATGGTGGCTAAACTGTCATCTCTGCTGGAGTCCGAGTCCCACCCTATGCAGGACATACTGAACACACTGAGGAGCTCATTTAGCAGCAGACTACATCATCCTAGGTGCACAACTGAGAGGTTTCGCAGGTCCTTCCTACCTACGGCTGTCAGACTGTATAACCTAAGCAGGGCTGCTCGCAGAGATAGCAAAAAAACATGACGACCTAATAGTATTGAATGCAAAAGACGCAATAGACTTACACAAATGGTCCCCTCCAGTATACAACTAGGACAATATCGGTCGCTACGGAGGGTGACAATATGTATGGGTACATATTCATACTATGTAGGATAACTAAGTAGACGGTTATGCTGTTTATTCCGTCTAGCTACAATGCTCCACACTGTGTGTATATATATTTATTCCATCTAGCTACAATGCTCCGCACTGTGTGTTTATGTATTATATATTTATATGTACATATGTATATTCGCTGCTCTTGTTTTTCTTGTCTTCTTGATTGTTGCTCTGAGTGTTGCTATCCCTGTGCTGTTGCAATCCTGGAATTTCCCCATTGTGGGACTAATAAAGGCTTATCTTATCTTATCTTACATTCCCACATGTGACAGGAGTAAATGTGTTGCAGGATTTCGGTGTGCCAAGGTACTGCTACTCGCTGCGTTTGGTTTCAGCTGGGCCAAGCGCAGTGACCACAGACCTGCACATGAAAGCTATGCAATATTTTAAGTCCAATATCCTCACTACACAGCAGGCCACAGACCAGTATCGTTGCAATATGTATGACAAGCACCTGAGTGGCCCAGATCCAAATTATGAAAAAACATTCCTTGCAAATCCATCCTCCAGACTGATGATAAAAAAAATCTGAAAGGCAGATGTAGGCTTGATAAAAAAAATTGCAGAACCGGTTAAAATAAATGCTAAATCTCATTATAGGCCTTACCAAAGGCATTATTCCATGCCCATATTCTCCATGTAACACACCTTTGTTTCTTGTGAGGAAGGCTGGACCATCCTCTGGATGTCAAATGCATTTTCCTGCCTATTCAAGGCAGGAGATATAAAACCGAAATGCAGTAGTAAGTTGAGTGTGTTTAACGGCAAACGCAAAGTACAGTCCAAACAAACAGATGAATTGCGCTAGGCTGACAGGAAACACTACTAGGATGCTCTACAGCACACAGGAGAGGACAACATGGAGAATGACCTGAGCATTACAGATGGAACTGATAGCAGGGGCAGTGGAGAGAACCCCAGGCACATCCCGACAGAACTGGAAGGCGTGGGAAAACACAGTAGAACTTACAAGGCTGGAACAGTCTGAGTCAAACCCAGAAATAGTCCCGACAAAACAGAGGGGAGGCTGAGTATAAGCTGGTGGAGGAAACAGATGAACCAGTGGTACAGACAGCAGAGCAGATCGACAGTTCAAACAATAATCTGGCAATGCACTACAGCAAACACAGAGTATTAATAACATGACTACTGATGAGCTGAGTGATTGCCGGTGAGAAAAGAGAGAGAGAATGCGAGGGTGTGTGAATGAATGTCTGACCATGTGGGTGAGAATGAGTGTGTGTGTGTGTGTGTGTGTGTGTGTGTGTGTGTGTGTAATGAATGAGTGAGTGCAGAAGCGCTGAATGAATGCAGGTGTGGACAATTGCCTATGTGTGTATGTGTGGAGAGAATACAACTCGTGATGACAGACAGCTGGTAGGTATTGGCAGGGAGAGGGAGGCGTGGCCCTCAGCTGGCAGGAACCAAGGACCCAAGGCTCCCAATGAGCTGCCAGCTGAAAATTAAGAAAATAACCACTCAGGAAAAAAATATAGGCACAAGCCATGGAACAGGGTTGGAGGCGTCCAACCTGGTCCATGACACTGGATGGTGAATGGTCCAAGACCTTCAGGCAGTAAACAAAGCAGTTATCTCAAGAGCTGTTTCAGTCACAGACCCACACACTTTGTTGAATGACCTACAACCACAAATGAAATATTTCACAGTGATAGATATCAGCATTGCTTTTTTCAGCATCCCCATACATCCAGATCATCAGTTTTGGTTTGCATTCACATTTGAAAACAAGAGGTACACATTCACCAAATTACCACAAGGTTGCTGTGTATCACCAACCATTTTTTTCACAGGCAATGTCAACAAACTTGGCATAGTTTATTCCCCCTAATGGGAGCCAGTTGCTACTTTATGTTGACGACCTTTTGCTGGCATCACCTGATGAAGAAACATACAAACAAGACACCACTGCATTACTGAAATTTTTAGCAGAACAAGGTCACAAAGTCAACAAGGAAAAATTACAGTTGTGGAAAAAAGAAGTTACTGTAAATATTTAGGCCACATTCTGTCAGCAGAAGGCAGACATGCTGACCCAGCTTGCAAACAAGCTATTTTGTCTGCACCAAGACCCATCACAAAAAGAGACATGATGTCATTTTTGGGTACTCTAAATTATTGTCGTTCTTGGATTGCAGATTATTCATTTGATGTGCAACTCCCGTCTGATCTTATCCACAAAAGACCCATGGCTCAGGTGGACAAAAATGAGTGGACACCTGAGGCAGAAGAGATATTTGTTAAAATGAAAAACTTTTGGTTAGCACTGATGCCCTGGCACTCCCCAATTACAAGAAGCCATTTGTACAAATGGCTGATTGTAGAGAGGGACACATGACGTGGGTGCTCCTCCAACCAAGTGGCACAAAAATGCGTCCAGTAGCATACTATTCCACAAGACTTGACCCTGTCGCCAGGGCTCTGCCTTCATGTGTGCAGGCCAACATAGCCGCATCGATGGCAGTGCAGGCCTCAGCAGGGCACGTTCTTCTTCATCCCTTGACCCTGAAGGTCGCACATGCAGTATCAGTCATTTTGTCACAAAGCAAAATATCAGTCCTCTCACCACCCAGACACCTTGCATGCATGACAGTGCTATTATCACAGCCTTATTTAACCATTCAATGTTGCACGGTAACAAATCCAGTGAGCTTTTTGCCAATCTCAACAGAAGGTGAACCTCATGATTGTTTGGCAGAAATTGAGAGTGAAACATTACCATGCCCTGATTTACAGGACACACTTTTGGAGACATGTGATCTCACACTGTTTGTTGACGGCTTCTCCAAACGTGACTGTACTGGTTAAAACTTATCTGGTTTTGCAGTTGTCACACATGATGCTGTTTTAAGAGCACAAAAACTCCCATCACATTACTCCGCACAGGCAGCTGAATTAGTTGCTCTAATTGAAGCTTGTAAACTAGGTCAAGGGAAGCACTCACAATGTATACTGACAGCCAGTATGCATTCTTTACCATCCATCACTTTGCACAACAGTGGAAGCAAAGAGGCATGATTACAAAGACCTCATTTTAAAACTGTTAGACTGTGTAAAACTTCCATCTAAATTAGCCATACACAAATGTGCCGCACACATTAATGGCACAGATCGAATCTCTAAGGAAAATACAGACAATATCGCAAAAGCAGCTGCACAAGGTCATATAGGAAACCACACCACAGCATCACGTCTTTTAGCACTGACAAAAAACTTATCACATGACACGCAAACTGTTTCAGCAGGCCTCCACTCTGCTACATGGGGTTTCCCATGTTGCAAAGCTAGGTATGATTAGTAAATAATGTATGATTACTAAAACTAATTTGCTACTCAATTTGTAAGAAGAAAACAACGCTCAAGGGAACTTAAGGCCTGAAAAAGGCACCTTCCCTGCATCAACTTATCATTTTCAAAACCTTTGCACAGATTCCATTGAACTAAATAAATGAGAAGGGAAGAAATATTGTTTGGTGATTATTAATACATTTACTAAATGGACTGAAGCCTTCCCCTACACTCATCCAAATGCATGGTAGCAGAGAAACCCTTAACTGAAATAATTCCAAGATTTGGAATAAGATAGGCAGCGCGGCGGCGGAGTGGTTAGCACTGCGGCAGCACAGCAACTCACCCTTGGCCGGGGGATCCTGGGTTTGATCCCAGCCCCTGACCAACATTGATCTGTGTGAAGTTTGCATGTTCTCCCCTTGTCATTTTAATGACTATTCACACCCATTCTCCTCCCTCTGTTTTCAGGGTATTAAATATGTTGTTCTGCCAAGAGGGGGGATATGGAAACCAAGATATGCCAGAGAGAACTTTTTTGGATTGACACTCTAGATCAGGGGTGTCCAATCATGTGCCATGGAGGGCCAAGACCCTGCAGGCTTTACCTCCAACCAGTGTGTTCAGCACCAGATTTCACTGAACTTCTTCCCACTGATTGCTGATCAGTGAAAACACCTGCTGAAGCAACTGGGTAGAAGAGAAAACCTGCAGGGTCTTGGCCCTCCATGGCACATGATTGGACACCCCTGCTCTAGATGCTCTTCAACCTAAAGGTGTCAATGAAGATTTTGATGAGTGCTGTGCTGTGATTCAGGTTGTGTTGCAGTCCTTCTTTTTAGTTCTTGTATTGTGAAACTTGAGCTCTATGGTTTATGATGGCCTTAACCTGATGTTTTTACAGCTCTTGTTTCTTTTAAGATTTTTAAAAATGGTATCTTGTCCTATTTATTGATATTGGTAATGTTATTAGGGCCCGAGCCACTGACAATGTCAGCTTGTAACTGTGCTGTTTATTATATTATTCTTCTACCTAAATGATTGCATTTTTCACCCTCTGAACTTTAACGAAAACGTGATTTTTTTTTTTCAAACACCTCAGATCCGGTGAAAAATTAGATAAAATGGAAAAAATATGTGTCTCCCCCCCAATTTTTGTGGGTGGGGCCAAAAGTACAAGGTCTATGGAGATCGGAGACACTAAAGTTTGCCATACAGACAAAAAATTCGGGTGAGGTATGCATCACCTCAAGACATGCAAAAAGCATAATTGTAGCCCTTACCCACGGCCAACAGGAAGTCGCCATTTTGCCTCAAAGCCGCCCCACTCAGTCACAAGACTGACTCTTGACAATGTTCAGCAATTGTCCCGGTAAGTAGACACACCTCTGGGTGGCACTTAATATAAGTTAATCCTTTTCCACAACATGTGGTGTACGGGGCAGTGCCTATCTCCGTTTCACTAACCCTCGACCACACAGCTACTGTAAGCAGTAAAAGCTACAGCTTTAGGTAGCCCTTGCCATCATGGCTGTGGCCATGGGCATGGGCATGGAAAGTTGTCGGGAAGTAAGCATGACAGACATTCTCAGCGTTCTCAGCCCAACATGTTTTGATCTGTTGATGTCAGAACTGTACAGTGATACACCAGTGTCACTCCTATCAAGCTGACCACCAGTACTTCAGTTTGGGTGGTCACCAGTACCAATTCCAGACACCAGTACTTGATAAAATTATGCTTTTCCACCCTGTGAACATCTCACTTTTTGCTTGTTAGCATCACTAAATGTTAGCGATGCAGTCAAGACCAGACCGAGACCAGAGTGTAGTCAGACCAAAGGCCATATCACAAGGGTCTAATCAACAACTTATTGTCTAAGGCACAGAGTGCATTCATTGGTGTGTCCAAGTCCACTTTGTTATCATGGCAGCACAAAAATGAATATGGCGCCTGGTGAAAAGCCAAAAGTGCCATGGCTCCCTCAGGGCCGTCATCAACTACAGCTGCACGCACACCTGCTGCCAATCTCCAGTAGGCTTTATAACTGGGCCTGCCTGAGACTCGGCACGGAGCCGTCTGTCATTCTCCCTTGACACGCCTTGCGTCAACTGCAAAGTTCCTGGCTTCCTCATCAGAGTTCCCAAACTCCTCGTCGCTTCACGTAAGCTTAATCATTGACTCACCTTTGTCAGTCATTCTCCCCTGTGCACAGGTGGATCTTCCCGGCGGCGGAACTCTCTCCTCCCGGCGGCGGTCTAGCCTTCATCGCCAGTACAGGGCTGCCTGCCCACTTCCCTGCATGGAGTCAGACGCTGTCTCCCTTGCTGCAGCCCTCAAGGCCAACCTGAGCATCTCCAGTTTCATTCCATCTAGCTACAATGCTCCGCACTGTGTGTGTTTATATATTTATTCCATCTAGCAACAATGCTCCACACTGTGTGTGTTTATATATTTACATATTTATTCCATCTAGCTACAATGCTCCGCATTGTGTGTTTATATATTCATATATTTATTCCATCTAGCCACAATGCTCCGCACTGTGTTTATATATTTACATGTTTATTCCATCTAGCTACAATGCTACGCACTGTGTGTGTTTATATATTTACATATTTATTCCACCTAGCTACAATGCTCCGCACTGTGTGTGTTTATATACTCATACATTTATTCCATCTAGCTACAATGCTCCACACTGTGTGTGTTTATATATTTACATATTTATTCCATCTAGCTACAATGCTCCATGCTGCACCAAAAACATGTAGGTTTAGGGCGCTCGCGCACGCAGCGACCAGCAGCCGGTGGCTTGTCACCAGACTGCAAACCAAGTCTACCTACGGGTACAAATAAGTAACAAAAAAAAAAAAATGCTCCGCACTGTGTGTTTATATATTTATATATTTATTCCATCTAGCTACAATGCTCCGCACTGTGTGTCTATATATTTATATTTATATGTACATATGTTTACTCGCTGCTCTTGTTTTTTTCTTGCCTTCTGATTGTTGCTCTGAGTGTTGCTATCCCTGTGCTGTTGCAATCCTGGAATTTCCCCATTGTGGGACTAATAAAGGCTTATCTTATCTTATCTTATCTTATCTTATCTTATCTCCACGACCATCTGCAGAGTAAGCAACCATTACTATCACGCTCTTTGCCCCATGGACAGAATTAACACCTCTGCTCTGTTGTTATAGGGTTGCCAGGCTGAACGGCGTTCTGCTCTCCCCCGGGCACGATTCCTGCACTGCACTTCCTCTTCACACGCACAACATACACACTGTACATACACGCACTCTCACAATTAAATAGCAATTAAAAGGATAAATTGTATTCACTCGAGTCTGTGCTTTGTTCCCTGGGTCTATAATTATGTCAGTATGGCTCCGTCAGAGCCACCCAGTGGACAGTGTGCTAGCATGCCAAGTTAACAACCTAGAGGCTCGGGTGGAGCAATTAGCTTACCAACAACAAGTAGTCCTTAATCAGCTAACACAAATTAACAGCCGGTTGAATCGTCTGGATGGACAATGGACGTTTCCTCCTGCCTCCGGGAGTCCGTCAGCTCCCACTAGCTCCTCTCCTAGCCAGGCTAGTTAGGTCCCTTCGGCCCGGCTCACACCCGTCCCCACACTTGCTCGCTTTAGCGGCAAGCTCGGGGAGGCCCATGGGTTCATCCTGCAGTGTGAGACAGTCTTCCAGCACCGGGCCTCATTCCTTTCTTCACTCTCAATGAAATATTTTTTTTTTTTTTGCTGATCATTAACATCTGTTTGTTGTCTCCCATAGACTGAGTACCCATCGTGCTGTTTGCTCTCTACATGTCTGTTCTTTTCATCTTCTCTATCCCCTCATCCTCCATCCAGTCGCAGCAGATGACTGCCCCTCCCTGAGCCTGGTTCTGCTGGAGGTTTCTTCCTGTTAAAAGGGAGTTTTTCCTCTCCACCATCGCCAAGCGCTTGCTCACAGGGGATTGCCTGATTGCTGGGGTCTTTCTGCAACTGTGGGGGTTCTCCCTCCAGTTGAAAGTGCTATGAGATGACTGTTGTTGTGAAATGGTGCTATATAAATAAAGTTGAATTGAACTGAATTGAATTCAAACAGTGTGAGCTCAAGGTGTCTCTCCATGATCCAAGTACAGAGTAAAAGTATGACTGACTTGCAGAAAACCGAAAGGAGTTTCATGATCACGATGTGAAGTTGAAATGGACTACTTGTAAATACATTTATGAAGTTTGAAGCATTACTTTTATTTCTTTTTTTTAATTTTGTTTTTATTGTTTTTATTCTTATTTCCATTTTTACATTACATCATTACACTTTATTATCATGATTATTGTTTTGTTTTATCTTTTATGTTTGTTTTTATGTATATTGGCTTCAATGACACATAACTATAGCACACATACACTACTGTTCAAAAGTTTGGGGTCACTTAGAAATTTCCTTATTTTTGAAAGAAAAGCACTGTTTTTTTCAATGAAGGTAACTTTAAACTAATCAGAAATACACTTTAATATCTAATATACATTGCTAATGTGGTAAATGACTATTCTAGCTGCAAATGTCTAGTTTTTGGTGCAATATCTACATAGGTGTATAGAGGCCCATTTCCAGCAACTATCACTCCAGTGTTCTAATGGTACAATGTGTTTGCTCATTGTGTCAGAAGGCTAATGGATGATTAGAAAACCCTTGTGCAATCATGTTAGCACAGCTGAAAACAGTTTAGCTGGTTAGAGAAGCTATAAAACTGACCGTCCTTTGAGCAGGTTGAGTATCTGGAAAAAAATTATTATTTCAGATACAAATCATTATTTCTAACCCTGTCAATGTCTTGACTATATTTTCTATTAATTTTACAACTCATGGTGGTAAATAAGTGTGACTTTTCATGGAAAACACAAAATAATTGTCTGGGTGACCCCAAACTTTTGAACGGTAGTGTATACCCCTTATTACATCCTTTTATTATTATTCTATTATTATTCTGTTTTCACTGTTTTTACCATTAATGATTTTCTTTATTGAGAAATGAGTTTATTGTTTCATTTCTCCTCCTAAAGGACTAAAACATTTAGCCGGTGCCTGGGGCAGCAGGGCCGATGGCGGACTTTCCCCGTCGATAGCTACTTAGGATCTGTTGCACACAAATGTATTGGAGCTTAGCATTGCTGCCAGATGGGGTTTTAGATGCCATAAACCGTTCTTTTCTGATGCCTTGCATAGCATCAAAGGGGGGTGAATGATAGAAAAATTTCATATTTGTCTTTGCTTTGTCTCAGAGTCTGCCGTAAGGGTCTGTGTAGGAGTGTCAAGGTTACAGCTGCACTAGTTATCATCTTGTTTTTAGTCCAGCCAGTGTGGCTCCCGTGTGACTGGTACAGAGTGACCTGAGAAAAGATAATCTGTACACCAAGTTTTGACCAGATGTACTGGACCAATCATGATGGACAATTTGCCCCTCCACCTCTCAGATAACGGAGGGTTTAAAGACCTGTGTGATGTGCGTTTGAGTCAGAATGATGCACGAATAGGCTCTGAGACTATTTTGTATTGTTCTCCACTGGCCAGTGTAATTAAATTTGCTGAAATTCTGATCCAAGTTTTCAAGAATTTTTCTAACAGGACCCAAGCCGTGGAAAAAGTAAACACACAATAAATCAGGATGAGGGCATGGGGCCCAACCTATGCCCTGACAGCTTGGACTTCATTGAACCTTCCAACAGGACAATGATCCCAAGCAAACCTCAAAGTCCACCAAGGTTTGGTTTCAGAAGAAGTCCTGGAAGGTACTAGAGTGGCCACCAGTCACCTGACCCTCTGGGGGGTGGGGGGTTGGAAAAGGGGGTTGCAGCACACCAACCCAAGAATATCAGTGAACTGGAGACCTTTGCCCATGAGGAACAGACTAAGATTCCTCAGGAACGCTGCCAGGAGCTGGTATCTGGCTTTGAATCATGTTTGCAGCAGGTCATAACAGCAAAAGGGTGCTCGACTGAGGATGCTTGTCATGATGGGGTTGAATAAATTTTGAAGCAACAGAAGTTATTAAAAGTGGCATTTTATGTTGAATTTGGAGAAACCACTTGTGATATTAGTTGTGTTGAGCTATTTAAACTGTTCATGTTTGATTTGTTTATTGCAAACAACTGCTAGTTTGTACATTTTGCCAGTAAACCTAGTTTGCAGTGGGGAGGGGGGTGAATAATTTCAACTGCAATTGTGGTATCCAGTGATCTTCTCCTTCCTCCCACCAACAGCAGGTAGAAACTGGTTCAGTGTTTATCTGCAGCTTGGAGTAAAGGTCAGAAGCTCAACCGGGGAAAAGCTGCAGCACAAGGCAAAAGGTTAAAAAGGTAATAAACCGTTACAGACTCATCTTCCTAATAACATGTACTTGTTCGAGTAAGGCTGTTAAAGCCAGCGTGTTAATTCACTCCCTTAAATAAATTGCATTCCATGTGTTTCATTTTACTTTCGCAGAGACAGAACTCAGATGACCTGCAGACAGCAAATCATCCTTAAATGCTTTTTGAAAACAGGACCGATCCTGTTTTTATTTATTTATTTATTTATTTTTTCTGTGAGATGGGGTGCATGGAGTCCAGATGTTTGTTCGGGCCCAGTTTGGAAAAACTGGAATATAAGGTCACTGAGGAGACTGAGGAATTTCTGAAGGATGAGAAGCGTTGCCCGTCGGCTTCTCCTCCGGCGAGCCGAGTGATGCTAGACTTTGCCGAGAGGATGTCGGGGGATATCGTTGCTCAGGCTCTGCTGCTCTGCTGGACGGTGGATGTTCGGTACAGTGGGCTGCCCTTCATAGACGACGAGTAGGACAACGAGCCCACACGTATGATCTGAAGCCTGAATGTGCAGCAGCCTGAACTGTAAAAGCAGGATTTTTGATAGAACCCTCTAACTTGACAAAAAGAGAGAATTTTAAAATCATCATAATCTTTTTTTAATCATGCTTCATAAGTGAATAAAGTGAATTTGAAGCACCAATTCTAAGCAGAAATGTAAAAATAAAAGATACAAAATTTTTACCTTTTTCTCAACTGTTTTCCTGTAAATCTGCTACTTTTTCTAAAAAACTTTGCACATTTTTTCCCTCATAGATTTGCAATTTTTTCCTGTAAATGTGTACATTTTTCTCGTACTTTTTTGTGCAAATTTGAAACTTTTTTAATGGTCAATTTGCAGCTTGTATGAAATAAATTTGCATTTTTGTTCTCAAAATGTACAACTTTTTTCCTGTAAATTTGCAATTTTTTTCTCATGCATTTGCAGCTTTTTTCAAAAAATTTGCAACTTTTTCCTGTAAATTTGCACCTGTTTTGTAAAAAATTTGCAACTTTTTTGAAACATTTGGTACTTTTTCCCATAAATTTGCACATTTTTTTCTCAAAAACTTGCCACTTTTTCCCTATGAAATGGCAACCTTTTTCCTTAAATTTGCAACTTTTTTCCTGTAAATTTTGAGCTTTTTCTCATAAATTTGCAACTTTTTTCAAAATTTTGCATTTCTTTCCTGTAAATCTGCAACTTTTTTCTTATAAATTTGCAACTTTTTATCAAAAACTTGTAACTTTTTTTCTTATCGATTTCCAGCTTTTTCCAATAAATTTGCAACTTTCTACCTATAAATATGCAACTTTTTCTCACAGATTTGCAACTTCTTTCCCTATAAATTGGCAACCTTTTTCTTTAAATTTGCAACCTTTTTCTGTAAATGTGCTAATTTTTCTCAAACATTTGCAACTTTCTCCTTGTAACTTTGCAACTTTCTCAAAAATTTGCAACTTTTTTCTCAAAAAATTGCAACTTTATATCTGTAAATTTGAAACCTTTTCCTGCAAATTTGCAGCTACTTTTTCTCATACATTTGTGATTTTTTTCAGGTAAATTTTCATCTTTCTTTCTTGTAAATTTGCAGCACTCATCTGGATGCTGGATAAATTTTTATTCAATGCAACAGAATTATAATTTACAACGTTTTTAATTTCTAATTTACTATCTTTTATCATATTTTTTGCAACTATATTCTACCAAATTTGCAACTAATTTACATTTATCTGTTTGTACCATATTCTAAATTTGTGAATGCGAACGATCCACTTTTGTTGAAAAAGAGCAACTTGCTGTGTCTGGCATAATATGTCAGTGTAAATAAAACAGCTTCAGTACACTGTAAAACTAGAAAAGCACTCGGAGAGCGCAGACCTCCGCCAAGCGCCACAGTTGCCCCCCATACAGTGTTTGTGTGTACGTTTTCAGATTCCTTGACCATGAAAACATATGACTAGCAATTGGATTGACAATGATAGGATTAGTGGTTCATTAGTAAAAGCATTACATCCTTGGCGGAGGTAATAATCTGAAGTGTTGGTGTTGTGTCCATCTCGTGCATCTGCAAACTCCCAGGCTGTGGGCGTTGCAATTGAATGAATGAATGAATTAATCTTTATTTCGAATAGATTAAGAGTACAGGTTAAAAGAAAGTGATATGGCGCATATATTGAACTCATATTTCCCACATATGCATGACTGTATGTGTATTGGGGGCTTCACGTCTCAGAGGACAAAGGAGGTCTGGGCCTGCAGAAATCTACAGGAGATGACAAGGAGGTGTGAGTTCGGGCTTTTGTCTTGAGGAGGATGCCCCGGTAGGAGTCCCGGAACATCGAGGGATAAAGAGACAATAGGGGAAGAACAAAGAGGCATTGGGACTGAGATTATGTACCATGGATTGTATGTTTGCATAAGCATCATGTGACTTAGGTTGTGTGGCTTCTGCAGGGTATAAGAAGTGTGATACGTGATTTTTCTGCCTCTTCTGTTTTCGAGAGATTGATAGAGGATGTGTGCTTTCAATAAAACTGATCCTGAGAAATAAACTCAGTCTCATCTTTGAACGCACCCTCTACAGTGAATAATATAACAAAGGGGGTAATAAAATCCAACAAGGTCAAATTAGACAATAACTCCTGTGATTATACAGTTCAACATTATACAGTTCAACATAAGTTATCCGAAATGTGTGATGAGTGAATCCGCAGCTTATATTGCCCACCCATGTTCCATCCAAGAATTCAAAAGAAAAAACAAAAGAAATCATGACACAACCGCGTCCAACCCACAGGCCAATGTGTTATGCGAGCGTTTTCATAGATCACTGAAAGCAGCACTGAGGGCTTCACTGACGGCTGCAAATTGGGTAGACAGGTTGGCGTGGGTTTTATTGGGGTTGCGCTAAAGATGATTTGGAATCTTCCCTGGCAGAGAGCTTGTTTTTGCGCAGCTACTATGGCTGGCCGGGGAATTTCTGCCAAATAATCCGGCGGTGGACAGCTGCCCGTCTGAGCTTTTGCAGCATAACGCAAACACAGGCACACAGGCACGCTGCCGAGCCCTGCCCAGCATTGTGTTCCACGTGCTTTTGTGCCTAAAACTTTGAAGAAGGCGGAGTTTGTGTTTGTCAGACACGACGAGCAGCGCCCTCCATTGGGCCTGCACACATGTTGAAAATGGCCGTATCTGACAATGTTAAAGAATCCTTTAAAAAATTCCTGTATTCAGACGGTGATCCGGCTCATCCCCAAAATTTAATCAGTTCTTCCTTGTACCATTTCCAACAACGCCTGAAAGTTTTATCGAAATCCGTCCAAAACTTTTTGAGTTATCTTGCTAACCAACAGACAGACAAACAGACAAACGCTGGCAAAAACATAACCTCCTCCTGGCCTCCGGTCTGGCTGCACACATGCAGTGAATATGTTCTGTAGTGTCCAATTATTCTTTAGGTTCCCTGTAAATAGAAACTATTGTGCAAAGTCTGAGGCAACCCCTTATTACCTCCACCAAGGAGGTTATGTAATCGGAGTGATTTGTCTGTCTGTTTGTCTGTCTGACTGTTTGCCTGTCTGACTGTTAGCAGGATTACACAAAAACTACTGGATGGATTTTGATGAAATTTTCACCAGAGTTGGTCCTTGGGCGAGAGAGGAACCCATAACATTTTGGTGATGATTCAAGAATGTATACCTCCACCAAGACTTTTATCTTCTCACAGTGCGTTAGCAAGAATCCTCCAAAACAAGCCCATTACATTTTGGAGTTCATCAATGAGGGATAGAAGCAGCCTTGGTGGAGGTATGTGCTCTCTGAGTGTTTTTTCTAGTTTTCTTTACACTTTCTAGGAAAACTGGAAATGGGTGCAGTGATTTATTTCTTTTATTGAATTAAAGTTATTAGGACTTGATTAAATGATTAAGGTATTTAAGACGTTATCAAATTATTCTTAAAAAAGTGTTCTTTATGTTGGTGTTCAGGCATTCTGCTGAAACTAAACGTTAGTCCCATAAACTATCAGACCTAGTAATGTGCGTGTGTGTGTGAGTGAGAGAGAGAGATAGAGAGAGAGAGAGAGATAGATAGAGAGAGAGAGAGAGAGAGAGAGAGATGCTGTATGTGTGCTTCCTACCATATAAATTTAAATTACATTTTGAAAGTAATTTACTCAGCATCATTTATAGTTTACCATAACACATGCAGGTTTTGTATTGAGATATACAATGTATCCAGTATCGAGATATTGAACAATTACACCACTCACAAAAACTTTGGGATAGTTGGCTTTTGGGTGAAATTTGTGGAAAACGTAAAAAGTTCTAAGGCATTTAAGTAGAAGCATGCAATGGTTATTTCCTCATCTCAAACAGTTTATTGAAACAAAAACCAACAACAGTGGTGGGTATACCACAACAAAAAATGTCAGTGTCTCAGTAACTTGTCATGTATCCTTGAGCATCAATTACAGCTTGACAACGACGTCTCCTGCTGTTCACAAGTCGACTTATTGTCTGCTGAGGCATTGCATTCCTATTCCACTCTTGAAGGGCGGCCCTCAGGTCATTGAGGTTGTGGGGTGCAGGGTTACGAGCCTCTACACGGTGACTCAGCTGATCTCATAGGTTTTCTATGGGATTCAGGTCTGGAGAAAGTGCAGGCCACTCCATTTGAGGTACCCCAGCCTCGACCAGCCGTTCCCTAATGATGTGACCTTGATGAGCTGGAGCATTGTCGTCCATGAAGATGAAATTAGGCCTGTGTTGTTCATGCAGGGGCACAATGACTGGATTAATGATGTTATTCAGGTAGCATCGGCTTGTCACTATACCATTCATAAGGTGTAGGGCAGTTCTGTATTGACTAGACACACCTGTCCAGTCTGTAACACCACCACCACCAAAGGCTCGTCTAGAGACAACAGTGTCTGATGCATAGCACTCTCCTTGATGTCTCCAACATGGTTGGTGGCCATCATTTCGGCTCAATGTGAATCGACTTTCATCAGAGAACACCACTGAAGCCCACTGGTCCCATGTCCAGCGTAAATGCTCCCTGGCCCATGCACGATGATGACACCTGTGCCTGGTGGTGTGGTCAGGTCGTCTAGCACATAGACTGTGCTGATGTAAATGGATTTGAATAGTATGACATGACTATTAGGTGCTTCTCACCTCCCTTAAATGTGCCTGGAGTTGAGTGGCATTCATCATCTGGTTCTTCAGGGTACTGTTCACAATGAAGCGGTCATCAGCGTGGGATGTAGCCAAAGGACGTCCACTTTTATGCCTTTCTGTGACTCTTCCAGTCTCTCTGTATCTCTGTTGCAACCTGCTGATGACACTCTGACACTCTAAGCTCAGTGACCACTTCCCTCTGAGAACATCCTGTTTGAAGACTTGCAATGGCGAGGTACTGTTGATCAATTGTTAGGTGTTGTCTTGGTCTCATGATGTGAAAATGTGAACAGCATGATGAAGAGGACTGTTTAAATACCAATTCTAATTGAAACAGAAAATTTATTGGTCAATTCATGGCTCAAACACTTGTGAATTTTGCCATTAAGCACCTTGCTAGAGAACAGCAAGTTATGCAAAAAGTACTGAAACACTGAACAGTTGTAAATGTGAATTCAAAAGGTTAGAGAAGGTCAAATTAAGTTCACCTGTACAGGTTATAGCGCATTTTAGGTGCATCCTGAAATTTCACCCGAAAGCCGAATATCCCTAACTTTTTGTGAGTAGTGTATATTGCGATATGATTTTTGACCCATATCACCCAGCCCTATAGGTGTCCAGCCAGTATGTCCATGTGGGGCATGTGGCCCCCACCAAAGGTTAAAACTGGGCTGTCTTATGGCTCCCATATGGGTTTATCAGCAGGTTCCACATTGACCCCATGTGTGTTTGCCCACATGGACTTCACCTGTTTTCAGCTTATTTTGTAATGATCCCTCATGCGCCATTACGGAGCGCACAGAGGACAGAATGAAAAACCCAAAAGCAGGAGTAGATTTGTGCACTTTATTTAACAAAAACCCCAAACTTGTCCCGTAAACAGTCACGCTAATAAACAGAGAGTTGAAATGATGATAATGAGGCCACCAGACATACAGGGACGCCACCTGGATGCTCAGCAGTCTGAGGGAGGGAATGCCTAGTGCCGCTATACTGCTGTCGGCACAAAGAGAAGCAAACATAAACTTACGGCTGGAGCAATCCGGGGCTGTCTGTGCAGTCTGGGGAATGAAGATGGGGCGGGAACAGCCACTTCTACCAAATAACCAACAACAGTCACGTAGCGTAAGAGAAGACTAATAGTCAGGCTGAACTTAATCGTAGGGAATGATAACTTGCATACACAGAGGTACATGCTACTGTGTATAAAGCGCAATGCTCCGGCAATCTTTTCCTACTCTAACAGGGCTTAAGCAATAACCATCCGAATGAGGGAAGAGATCGTCATTGTGGAAGAGCGTGACTAGACAAATTAAGAACATGTGTGCATAAGTGAGTGTCAGAGTGTGTGAATGAGAGTGAATGAGGTGTGTGTGTGTGTGAGTGTGTGAACACCAATAATGAGGAACAGCTGGCGATACTGACAGGAGGAAGGGGCATGCCTGAGCTGTCAGGGAGCCGAGGACCCAAAGGGCTCCCTGAAGCGCCTGATTGAAAATAAATAGTAACCACTGCGGTGGCGCAGTGGTTAGCACTGCACCAGCACAGCAATTCACCCTTGGCCATGGAATCCCTGGTTCGATCCCAGCCCCTGACCAACAGTGATCTGTGTGGAGTTTGCATATTCTCCCCGTATTTGCGTGGGTTTACTCCGGGATTTCTCCGGTTTCCTCCCACAGGCCAAAAACATGCAGGTTAGGTTAATTGGAGACTCTAAAGTGGCCCTAGGTGTGAATGTGTATGTGAATGATTAAGGGATAGCGCTGTCCCGTGGCTGCTTCATCCATCCAGGTGAATGCCCTCAATTTCCCCTCTGGGGTTCAATAAAGTATACAAAATTAAAAAAAAAAAAAAAAAAAAAAAAAACGGGCCAAAATAGCCATGGCGTCAGAACCCCTCAAGGGGTGGATACTAGACACCCCAGTAGCTCCAGCAGAAAACACAAAAAACACCACTGTGGAACCCCCCCAGAGACAAACAATTACCCAGGGTGGGAGGTGGGGGAAAACAGGTTAGGAGGGAAGCAACAAGTGAAAAATACAAGAAATTATATGCAAATATAATAAGGTGGACCTCCTAACAACCCCCCTTCCCCAGGAGTCCAAAGTTCAGGGGACCGATCAGAGTCCCAGACCCCAGGCATAGCAAGGGGTGATTGATCGGGTGGCCTGCCCGAGTCCCACGTCCAGCAGGTGGCCCGTTGAACAGAGTCTGGCGGCCTGCCAGGACCGATGGACCACCCAACCCAAAGGCCAAGTCTTTCCGGTGGCCGACCAGTGTGGTGGAGCCACCAGGACCGGAGGGGAAGGCGGAGAGGTAGCCTACCCACTGGGGAACTTAGGTGGCCAAGCCAAGGGATAGGAGCCCCCTTGCCCTCTGAAGCTTGGGTCCGTAGCACCCACGATGGTCCGGGTCTGGGACATGGCTGCACCCGCGATGGTCCCGGTCCAGGACAAGGCTGCACCTGCAATGGTCCTGGTCCGGGACATGGCTGCACTCACGATGGACTCCAGCTGGAGCTCTGCTGCACCGGTGGTAGACTCCGGCTGGAGCTCTACTGCAACCGCGGTGGACTCCGGCTGGAGCTCTGCTGCACCCGCGGTGGACTCCGGCTGGAGTTCTGCTGCACCTGCAATGGACTCTGGCTGGAGCTCTGCTGCACCGGCAGTGGACTCCGGCTGGAGTTCTGCTGCACTCATGGTGGGCTCCGGCTGGAGCGCCATTGCACCTGCGGTGGCCCCCATCAGGGACCTCATTGCTACCACGGTGGTTTCTCCAGCGAGGGAGGGACGGTTCCTCACAAACCCCGGCGCTGGACCCAGATCCTCGGCAGCCTCTAGAGAGATCAGTTGCTCTCTGGACACCCTGGCAAGGAGCTCCCAACCCGGAGGGAGAGAAAAAGAGACAGAGTAAGGGTCGACGGCAGCGGCAGAGCCCGGTGAGGTGGCCCTGAGAGCTACTGTGAGCTGCTCTGTGCACTCCTCACCTTGAGTCGGGCAATGTGACTTTAACATTCATATAGGAGACATTGTGGAACACACTTGCCTGAACTCGGGTTCCACTGCTGTCCAGGACTCCGGCAATCTAGGGTGCACGGGTTCCATCAGTCCGCCAGGTGCTGTACCCACATCAACCTCTCCCAGGGCAGCTGGGCTCACGTCGCCATCATCTGCGGACACCCCTGGTTGCAGCGGCTCCTCTCCAGCGACCCTAGGAAGGAGCTCGGAGTAGACGGGAGAGGAAAGATGGTTAGGGTCGCTGGCAGTGGTGGAGCCTGGCAAAGAGTTGGCTGCACCCAACTCTCTTCCCCAAGAGCCAGGCAAGATCTCTTCACAACTGACAAGCAAATTACATGAGAGGTCACTTGCCTGCACTCAAGCTCCACTGCCATCCAGGACTCTTGACGATGCCGATGACGACGTCCTGGACTCAGTCAGCTGGAGGTCTGGTCCAGAGGGTGACTCTACTGCGGCGGCCCCCTCAGCAGGCGTGATGGAGATAGCAGTCTTGGTGTCCCCGTGCACCATTTTCCACGCCACTGGCTCACCCGGCGTGGCGGCCAGGCATTGCCTCATTGGTGGACCTGGAACTGGACTCTCCTGGAGCTCTGGCTCCTCTCCCCTCAAGCAACCTGGTTCCGGAGCCGGCGAACTCATAGGCCCACACACAAAGGGTTTGGAGAGGTCAAAAGAAGAGCTACTATATGCCACTGGAGCAGAGCACTCAGGGAGCTGCAACCCCCGAGTCTCCTGACCAGGAGACAGGCAGAATTGCTCATCAAAAGTGAAAGATTGAATGAGAAAAAACTTGCCTGTTCTCCTGGCTCAGGATGTCCCCAGCGGCCTCCGAGGCATCCCTTCTCTTCTCTGAGCATTCCTCCTCGATGGTCAATGAGGGCAAGCAAACCCAGTCTCTCCTCTGTCATCAAACCCGTGGCCTGGGTGGCCCCCGGCCCGGAGGGTGGAGCAGTCACAGCCCGTGAAACGCGGTCTGGTTCCTCCTTCTCACGGTGCTCCTCCTCGATCCGGTGGTCCAGCTGGGCAAGCAGAGCCAATCTCTCCTATCTCCGTCATCTCGCCCGTGGATGGGACGGGCACTGGCCAGAAGGATGGCACAGTCTCGGCCATCAAAGCACATTCTCGTTCCTCCCTCTCATGGCACTCCTCCTCAATCTGGCAGTCTATTTGGGCGAGCAGAGCCAGTCTCTACTCCTCCGTCATCACATCAGGGGACGGAGCGTTACCCAGACTCAAGGGATGCCGCAGGAGCGAGAGAGCCGTGGGAGGAAGGTGTCTTCCTCTGCCACAAGTGCTTCTTCCAGCGGGAAGATGGCTCCCGTGTTGGGGAGGCCCTCTCCAGCTCTGCGTCTGGCGGGGGAAAGAAGAATGAGACGATGTGATCCAACCTTGGAACGACCCAGAGGCCGGGATGACGGCACCTGACGTCCTCAGCGGTGAGCTGCGCCCACCAAACGTCTTCGGGAGACTGCGGCCACTGAGCGGAGAAGACTGCCTGCTCCAGCAGATCCTGTGCTCTCAGCTCCTCGTCTGTCCAGATCACCATGGTGTAGCTTAGGAAAAAGAAAAAAGGGTGAAAAGGAAAAGAAAAAACCCACAACTACTCCACTAGGTTTTTTCTTGCTGGCCGGAGCATTCTGTTATGATCCCTCGTGAGCCATTATGCAGCGCACAGAGAGAAGAATGAAAAACCCAAGAGCAGGAGTAGATTTGTGCACTTTATTTAACAAAAAACCCAAACTTGTCCCGTAAACAGTCACACTAATAAACAGAGAGTTGAAATGATGATAATGAGGCCACCAAACATACAGGGACGCCACCTGGATGCTCAGCAGTCTGAGGGAGGGAATAGCTAGTGCCGCTATACTGCTGTCGGCATGAAGAGAAAGGCAAACATAAACTTATGGCTGGAGCAATCTGGGGCCGTCCGTGCAGTCTGGTGGATGAGGATGAGGTGGGAACAGCCGCTTACACCAAATAAACAACAACAGTCATGTAGCGTAAGAGAAGACTAATAGTCAGGCTGAAAGTAATCGTAGGGAATGATAACTTGCATACACAGAGGTACATGCTACTGTGTATAAAGTGCAGTGCTCCGGCGATCTCTTCCTACTCTAACAGGGCTTAAGTAATAATCATCCTAATGAGGGAAGAGACCGCCGGTGTGGAAGAGCGTGACAAGACAAATTAAGAACATGTGTGCATGAGTGAGTGTCAGAGCGTGTGCACGAGAGTGAATGAGGTGTGTGTGGGAGTGTGTGAACACCAATAATGAGGAACAGCTGGCGATACTGACAGGAGGAGGGGGCGTGCCCGAGCTGTCAGGGAGCCGAGGACCCAAAGGGCTCCCTGAAGCACCTGATTGAAAATAAATAGTGAAACAGGACAAAATAGCCACGGTGTCAGAATTGGGTTTGGGACGACCAAACCCAGGTTCATGACAGATTTTCTCATAAATTTGCTATTTTCTTATACATTTGGAACTTTTTTCTCATAAATTTGTTAGCTTTTCCTGTAAAAAAGCACTCACGTCTGTAGTCATGAACTGTTGTGAATGACTGGTGTCCCAGCACATCAGAGACTGGCTTCCCCCTCCTTCGACCCACACCAGTTCGCCTACAGGGAGAACCGGTCTACAGAAGACGCCATTGCCACCACACTCCACAGAGCGCTGAGCCATCTGGAGAACCCAAGGAGCTAAGTGAGGATACTCTTTGTGGACTACAGCTCAACTTTCAACATCATCATCTCGAACATCCTGATCAATAAACTGCACCTCCTCCAGACCCCCACCCCACTTGCTCCTGGATAAAGAACTTTCTCACCAACCACCCACAACCTAGACGACGGTTCAGAACGATCAGGTCCCACACTTCCAGACTGACAGTTTCTTCCCCTGGGCCATCCAAACTGCAACCAGTCAGAGGCCCCACCCTCCTCCCTCTGAATGCTCACATGCACTGAACTGTGGACCTTTTTAATTATCACAGTAACTCACCTGTCTTTGCACTCTGCACTTTCATGTATATTGACCCATCCGTGAAACCACTATCATACCTATGTATAGTTTTCATAATCCTTGGGCCATTTTACTCAATTGTGTGTTCTGTACTCTGCACTCTTATGTACATACAGTGGTGTGAAAAAGTGTTTACCCATTTCCTGATTTCTCATTTTTTTTGTATGCTTGTCACGCTTAGATGTTTCAGATCATCAAAAAAATTTACATATTAGAGAAAGATGCCACAAGTAAACACAAAATGCAGTTTTTAAATGAAGGTGTTTATTATTAAGGGAGAAAAAAATCCCAACCTACATGGCACTGTGTGAAAATGTGAGGAGGTGAACCTGCAGCTGGCTGATGGCACCGGGCACGAGACTTCCGCCCCCAGGACCGCCTCCCCCGCGGCACAGGTTCAGTTGGCGGGGAAGCCTTCCCCAGCCCACTGAGCCGATGTTGAGCTTGGTGAACAGAGGTGAGAAGATCTGTCAGTCCAGGATAGCTCCACAGACTGGGGAATGCCTCAATCACCTGCTATCCCTGTAATTTCCCAGTTTGGGATCAATAAAGTACATCTATCTATCTATCTATCTATCTATCTATCCCACACCTGTAGCTCCTCCTTGGGAGTGTGGGTTAAAGGAACATCTGACACACTGTCCTCCAGAAGACCAGTCACCCATCGCCCCCCCCCATCCATCCCAATACTCCCGTAGTCCAAGCAACCAGACTTGCTGAAACTACTGGGCAAGACGCGGGGTAAAAGGAAAAAGAGAGAAGGGAAGGAAGAAAAAGAAACTACAAACACACAGTGGCTGGTGTCCACGTCCGTTCATGAACATGGCGTTCATGTCCTTCTGTCATAAACTGCCCCTCAAGGGCTGTGGAAGGACACTAAACACTCACTGTGTGTTTTGCACATTTATTAAAGTAAAGACAGACAAAATTCACTATACATACACATAACGGATGGCTTGGGCGCTGGAGGAGAGCGGGGGCTGAACGTCAACAGGCAGGCGGAAGCCTGGGAATGTTGGGCAAAAATGGGGAAAACACTGACCTGGACAGAATTTTCTCGTTCTCCTCAACAGCAGCCCAAAATACTCAGGGTAAAGTACAGCTGAGGACATCCAATGGTGTAGAAGGACACGTCAAAAAGAGTGGGTTGTCGTGCCCTTAAATACCATTTACAAAATAGGCAGCAGGTGTGGAACATGAGCGGCGAAAAGAATACAATCAATGACAGCTGCGCAGCCTGCGAACCAGTTTGACAGCTGGGTGCTGCGCAGCGCTGTCAAAATAAAACACTAACCAGACAAAAAAGTAAAAAAAAAAAAAATGTACATAAAAAAGCAACAAATGTTACTCAAAAAGAAGACTCAAAAGAAGATAATTATGTGTTTTGTGATGCAAGACCAAAGCAACCCCAAAATATACACACATGGACAAAATTGTTGGTACCCCTCTGTTATTGAAAGAAAAACCCACAATGGTCACAGAAATAACTTAAATCTGACAAAAGTGGTAATAAATAAAAATTCTATGAAAATTAACCAGTGAAAATCAGACAATGCTTTTGAATTGTGGTTCAACAGAATTACTTTAAAAAACAAACTCATGAAACAGGCCTGGACAAAAATGATGGTACCCCTAGAAAAGATTGAAAATAATGTGACCATAGTGACATGTTCAACCAAGATGTGTCCTCTAATTAACATCACAGGTGTCTACAAACTTGTAATCAGTCAGTCGGCCTATTTAAAGGGTGACAAGTAGTCACTGTGCTGTTTGGTGACATGGTGTGTACCACACTAAATATGGACCAGAGGAAGCAAAGGAGAAAGTTGTCTCAGGAGGTTAGAAAGAAAATTATAGACAAGCATGTTAAAGGTAAAGGCTATAAGACCATCTCCAAGCAGCTTGATATTCCTGTGACTACAGTTGCACATATTATTCAGAAATTTAAGATCCATGGGACTGTAGCCAACCTCCCTGGATGTGGCCACAGGAGGAAACTTAATGAAAAATGGAAGAGATGGATTATACGAATGGTAACAAAAGAGCCCAGAACAACCTCTAAACACATTCAAGGTGAACTCCAAGGTCAAGGTACATCAGTGTCAGATCGCACCATCCGTCGTTGTTTGAGCCAAAGTGGACTTCATGGGAGATGACCAAGGAGGACACCACTGTTGAAAACAAATCATAAAAAAGCCAGACTGGAATTTGCCAAACTGCATGTTGACAAGCCACAAAGCTTCTGGGAGAATGTCCTATGGACAAACAAGACAAAACTGGAACTTTTTGGCAAGGCACATCAGCCCTATGTTCACAGATGAAAAAATGAAGCATACCAAGAAAAGAACACTTTCCCGACTGTGAAACATGGAGGAGGTTCTGTTGTGTTTTGGGGCTGCTTTGCTGCATCTGGCACAGGGTGTCTTGAATCTGTGCAGGGTACAATGAAATCTCAAGACTATCAAGGTATTCTAGAGAGAAATGTGCTGCCCAGTGTCAGACAGCTTGGTCTCAGTCGCAGGTCATGGGTCTTGCAACAGGATAATGACCCAAAACACACAGCTAAAAACACCCAAGAATGGCTAAGAGCAAAACATTGGACTATTCTAAAGTGGCCTTCTATGACCCCCGATCTAAATCCTATTGAACATCTGTGGAAGGAGCTGAAACATGCCGTCTGGAGAAGGCACCCTTCAAACCTGAGACAACTGGAGCAGTTTGCTCACGAGGAGTGGGCCAAAATACCTGCTGAGAGGTGCAGAAGTCTCATTGACAGTTACAGAAATCATTTGATTGCAGTGATTGCCTCAAAAGGTTGTGCAACAAAATATTAAGTTAAGGGTACCATCATTTTTGTCCAGGCCTGTTTCATGAGTTTGTTTTTTAAAATAATTCTGTTGAACCACAATTCAACAGCACTGTCTGATTTTCATTGGTTAATTTTCATAGACTTTTTATTTATTACCACTTTTGTCAGATTCAAGTTATTTTTGTGACCATTGTGGGTTTTTTCTTTCATTAACAGAAGGGTACCAACAATTTTATCCACGGCTGTAAATTAAAAAAAACAAACAAACACACACACACACACACACACTGAACACATTAAGTGGTTTAAATGTGGGCAATCATTTATTACCAAAAAGTTAGAAGAGCATCAAAGTGGAATTCACTACAGGGAAGGTATTAAGTATGCAAAGCAGCTGACTTGGCAAAAGATTTTAAGTTAAATGAACAAGACATTTTTGATTTGCTGTACTTTAAAAAAACAATTCAAGCCTACTTTAGATTTTGCGTTGATACCAGCCAACTTTTTGTCACACATTACTCAAGTTTAGTGTTGTAGCTGAGGCACTGTCAAGACCTCGACCAAGACTAACATATGTAGGTCTTGGTGTGGTCTCAACTACCACACCACTCAAGTTCTGCAATTGTAATTAAATATGCTATTTGATTCAACTTAAGTTTTTCAGTTAAGTGCACTCAAGTTTTCATCATACATAACATTTTTTTAAACCAACATGTTTCCTTAAATTTGTTACAAAAATTCAACTAATTGGGGCTTAGAGTGCATCTACAACCACACCTCAGTGTCTGTTATACTCTTCACTCCCTGCAGCCATCACATCACCTACTATGATCCGATTTATCCAAAGTTAACATGTCAGTTTAAACTGTAAAGGTTAAGTGGAGGAAAGACAAAATACTATATGAGTTTAAAATCTCTTTGACACAGCGAGGATTCTTCTGCCGTGCTGTGATTTCATCCTGCAAGACAAAATAAGACAAAACAAGATCGTTGAGTTCCACAACGATGTAAAACAGAATCAGGTGATCAGTTAAAATCGGGTTTAACAGCAAAAACTGATTGAGACGAAACATGTCAAATCTTTTTGACCTTGAGGCAAATGACAATAACTCATCCTGCAAGAATTTCTTTGCAACGTAGAAGCCAATTATCAAATCTCATGAAGCCAAGACTTGGGTGGAATTGTTAGTCGAAGATAATTTGTTTTGGTTTGTCCGTTAAATGGTGTGCGATCTGAAGGAAAATTAGAAGAAGTACTCGAGCCAAAAACTGTCAGTGAGTCACAAGGTGTGGACCAAAGAAAAGTTTCATTCAACATGATATAAAACGAGTAAATGTAAAAGACAAGAAGAGGGAAAGGAAAACCTTCCACACCCTGACAAGGAAATGAAGTGCTAAACAAAGATTTGTTTTCTTTTTAATTCAATTCAATTCAATTCAACTTTATTTATATAGCGCCATTTCACAACAACAGTCATCTCATAGCACTATCAACTGTAGGGAGGACCCCCACAGTTGCAGAAAGACCCCAGCAATCAGGCGATCCCCTGTGAGCAAGCACTTGGCGACGGTGGAGAGGAAAAACTCCCTTTTAACAGGAAGAAACCTCCAGCAGAACCAGGCTCAGGGAGGGGCAGTCATCTGCTGCGACTGGCTGGGGGGTGAGGGGACAGAGAAGAAGAAAAGAACAGACATGTAGAGAGCAAACAGCACGATGGGGACTCAATCTATGGGAGAGAACAAACAAATGTTAATGACCAGCAAAAAAAAAATATTTCATAGAGAGTGAGGAAAGGAGTGAGGCCCAGTGCATTACTGGAGGTCCCCCGGCTGACTAAACCTATTAGCAGCATAACTAAGGGAGGGTTCAGAAACACATGATCCCTCCCTAATTGTAGGCTATATCAAAAAGGTAGGTTTTAGCCCTATTCTTAAAAACAGAGATCGAGTCTGACTCCCGAATCCAGATTGGCAGCTGATTCCACAGGAGAGGAGCTTGATAACTGAAGGCTCTGCCTCCCATTGTACTTTTGGAGATTCTAGGTATTACAAGTAAACCTGCATTTTGGGAGCGTAGTGCTCTGTTAGGATGATACGGTAGTATCAGATCTTTTAAATAAAAAGGAGCCTGATTGTTTAGAGCTTTGTAAGTAAGAAGAAGGATTTTAAACTTAATTCTAAACTCTATGGGAAGCCAATGAAGGGAGGCCAGAACCGGAGAGATATGATCTCTCTTTCTAGTACCTGTTAAAACTCTTGCTGCAGCATTTTGGATCAGCTGAAGACTTTTTAAAGATGTTTTAGGACAGCCTGATAATAAAGAATTACAATAATCTAATCTCGAGCTAACAAAAGCGTGGATCAGCTTCTCAGCATCACTCTGAGACAAGATGCTCCTAATCTTGGCAATATTACGCAAATGATAGAAGGCAGTCTTAGAAACAAATTTAATATGTGAATTGAAGGACAAATCCTGATTAAAAATAACTCCAAGGTTCCTCACAGAGCTATTAAGAGAAAGAGTAACTGCATCCAAACTGAAAGTTTGATTTGGAAAGGAATTTCTAAGGTTTTTTGGACCAACAAGAATGACTTCAGTCTTATCTGAATTTAATAGCAGGAAATTACAAGTCATCCAAACTTTGATTTCCTTAAGACAGACTTCTAACTTGGCTAATTGATTAGTATCATCTGGCTTCATTGACAGGTATAATTGTGTGTCATCTGCATAACAGTGAAAATGTATACAGTGCTTTCTAATAATGTTGCCTAACGGAAGCATATATAAACTAAAAAGAGTAGGGCCAAGCACAGATCCCTGTGGAACTCCATGACTAAGCTTTGAGCTGAGAGAAAACTCATCATTTACATGAACAAACTGGAACCTATCAGATAAATAAGATCTAAACCACTGCAACGAAGTTCCATTAAGTCCAACATAGTGTTCTAATCTATCAAGTAGAATATTATGATCAATAGTATCAAAAGCTGCACTAAGATCTAAAAGGACAAGTACAGAAACTAGTCCATTATCAGATGCAATGAGGAGGTCGTTAGTGACCTTCGCTAAGGCTGTTTCAGTGCTATGATGGATTCTAAACCCAGATTGAAACTCCTCAAATAAACCATTTCCCTGCAGGTGGTCAAATAATTGCGTAGCAACAACTCTTTCTAAGATTTTTGAAATGAAAGGGAGATTAGAGATTGGTCTATAGTTAGCTAAAGCTCCTGGATCTAGCGTTGGCTTTTTGAGTAAGGGTTTAATTACAGCCGTTTTAAAAGCCTGCGGTACATGGCCTAAAGTTAATGAAGAATTGATTATATGAAGAATAAAGCTACCAATAAGTGGGAAGACTTCTTTAAATAACCTGGTAGGAATAGGGTCTAAAAGACAAGTTGAAGGTTTGGATGAGGAAACTATTTTGTCTAACTCACAAAGGTCGATTGGAGTAAACTCATCAAGACAGACATCAATAGAAGGAGTTGTAGTAGTTACAGTATTTAAGTTAACTGTGGGAAGAATCTGATTGATTTTATCTCTGATGGATGAAATTTTATTATTGAAAAAGTTCATAAAGTCCTGACTAGTAAGCTCTAAGGGGATGCTAGGATTGACAGAGTCCTGACTCTTTGTCAACCTGGCTACAGTACTGAAAAGAAACCTGGGATTATTCTTGTTCTCTTCTATTAATGCAGAGTAATAACTCGTTCTAGCTTTTCTAAGAGATTTTTTATAAATTAAAAGATGATTTCTCCAAGCTAAATAGATTTCATCTAAATTAGTAGAGCGCCATTTTCTTTCTAATTGACGAGTCTTCTGTTTTAAGCTACGAGTTTCTGTGTTGAACCAAGGAGTTAAAAATCTCTGATTAGACTTTTTCTTTTTTAAGGGGGCCACCAAGTCTAGAGCCTGATGCAGAGAAGCTGAAACACTATCCACCATGTTATCAATTACAGAAGGAGCAAGCTGTCTATAGCTTATTTCCGTTGTGTTGACACATGGCATAGAGGAAACAATCTGCATAAATTTGGAAACAGCATCATCTGAGAGGCATCTACTGTGATAATATTTTTCTATTTTTCTATTTTACTATGATAGCACTCCTATAAAAAAACAATGGGGACAAGAAAAGTCACTGGTAGGACCTAAGAAAGATTCTCTTCCTTGCTTCTCAAGTAAAAGGTTAGACTGGGTCATAAATCTTTGAGCTAACTGCCGACAGCAGAATATCAGCATTTTACCCATATGGGCATGACATTTTTAGACATGGACCAGATGAAATGTTGTGTTCGGGCCACAACAATTTTGCTATGTGGGAGTGGTCTTGGTCTTGGACACAGTTTTGACCCCTTAAAGTCTTGGTACACTCTGGTCTCGGTCTGGGCTTGACTACAACACTAACATTTAGTTATTACTCTTTTGCCACTGCCTAACTAGCGAGGAGACCAGTGATAGAGAAAACTCAGAAGTGTGAGTAAAATGCTAAGAAGCGAAAAGCGAAATGTTCACAGGGCTTATCAAGTACTGGTGACCACCCAAATTGAAATACTGGTTCTCAGCTTGACAAGGGTGATACTGGTGCATCACTGTACAATTCTAACACCAATAAAACCAAAGCACATTGGACTGAGAATGTTCCGAATGTTTGTTGTGCTTACCTCTCTGCTTATTTTCACGTTCATTTGCCTTTCCCTTTGCTGTCCCCGCTGCCGCTGTTTACGCATTGTGGACTACCCTTACCGCAACCGCCTCCTGGACTGTTGCTACCCTGACGGCAGCCACCTTCTGGACTTTTGCTACCCTGTATTCCATGTTCACCTTTATTTCCACATCCTTTATTTCCATATCCTCGACTACCTACAGAAGCATCAATCAGAAAATGGAGTCAATTAAAGTTTTAGAAACAGCAGTCCCAGCAGTGCCATGAGCTGAGTTTTACTACTACTACTTACGGTCAGGTTTGAAGGGCGTGGCTGTCAAGAGTTGGTCCTTTGACTGATGATCTGATTATGCAGGCGTGCTAGATGGGTGATAAGAGAAAGGGAGGATCCTGTTTACTTGTCAGTTAAGCCAGTTTCACTTATTGCTGGATAATTACAGGCTTCACAACTCTGTCTCCGTTTACTCGTAAGGAAAGTGTGTTTGCTTTATAGGGTTATGAGTTAACTCCCTAAACTTTGAAGAGGGGCTTAGAGTTTTTTAAAGCAATGTAATATTTCCATCTTAACAACCCCATTCACTAAAACACAGTGTGTTTGTGGGTGTTTGCCACAGAAATTGCTTTCTTGGGTCATATCATTACTTTTTTTTGTATTTTGTATACTTTATTAATCCCAGAGGGAAATTCAGGGCATCCACCTGGATGGATGAGGCAGCCACAGTATGGCACCAATCCCTTCACCATTCACACACACATTCACACCTAAGGCCACTTCAGAGTCTCCAGTTAACCTAACTTGCATGTTTTTGGCCTGTGGGAAGAAACCGAGTACCCGGGGTAAACCCACACAGACATGGGGAGAACATAAACTCCACACAGAAGGGTCACCGATTCCAGAAAAGATATTAAAATTAAAGTAAAGATATTAAAATATCTCCTCACATCCCAGCCAGCATGTCCGTGTGGGTCCCACCAAAGGATAAATCTGGGCTGTTTTATGGGTCCCATGTGGGTTTGTCCATGGATTCCATGTTGGCCCCCATCTGTGTTTGCCCACATGGACTTTACCTGTTTACATATTTTCAACTTATTTTCTCATAAATTTGCCATTTTATTGTAAATTTGTGACTTTTTTTTACCTTAATTTGATACATTTTTCTTGAAAATTTGAAACTTTCTCATAAATGTGCAACTTTTTTCTCCCCCTTGTCCTGTCAAGCAGCTAGGCAAGCAGAACAGAAATCTGCTTCCCTTATTGTGCCAAACACTTACTTTGCCAAAAGGAGCTTTATACAGCACATTTATATGTACTGTATATTATTCATAAACTCTGCTTGTAATAGCTCTTAATGAACCAGAGTGGTGGCCTCATTGGTAGAGCGTCCACCCCACAACTGGGAGGTTGTGGGTTCAAATCCCAGCTGGGTCATACCAAAAACCATAAAAAAATGGTACTCTCCACATTCTAGCTTGGTGCTCAGCATAATAGAATTGGGAAAGGAAAGTTAACACACAGAGCTACCAGAGGACCAGTGTTGGGAGTAACGCATTACTATAATGCCAGTAATGTGCTGTGTAACAAAATCACCATTTAAAAATTCAGTAATGTGTTACAGTTACTGAAATTTGATCAGATGCAGTAACTCATTTTATTAATATGGATAGATATTTTTAGTGCAAATAAATACAAACTGACCCTGTGTAGCTGATGCAGCTGTCAGTCAGCGTGACCTGTTGCAAAGAGCCTGTCGCAGCAGACATGCGGACTGTGGATAATGGACATTTTCTTTGGATCACTGCACATTGGATTAAATCTATAATATACAGGTAAGAAACACTGACAGCTTTATGCAGTGTTGCCAACTCACTCTTTTGGAGTGATTCTCACTCTTTTTTCCCTGTCTCTCACGCCACAAACCATATTTCTCACTCCAAAATGGGGAAATTACTGGAAATTATGTGTTGATTTTCTTCAGATTTTCCCCACAATAAGAGCTCTCAAGGCAGGATAAAACAGACTGAACATGTTCTAAAAGCTCTGTCTGAAACAGTCTCTTTTCAGCCTGACATTAATAATCCCGTAATGTAGTCAATTAATTAAATGATCTTGCTATGTGTGCAAGATAATTTTAAGTATGAATTTAAAAGTAACGTGAAAGTTACTTTTCCAAGTAACTAGTTACTTTAATCATGCAGTAATTGGTAAGTAACTCAGTCACTTTTGAAAAGAAGTAACTAGTAACTGTAATTAGTTACTACTTTTTAGTAACTTGCCCAACACTGCAGAGGACTGACCCCCGACTATAGCTTTCACGACTCACAGTAGTTGTGTGGCCTAGGGATAGTGAAATGGAGATAGGTGCCGCCCCATACACTACATGGTGCCCCCCATGCTGTGGAAAGGATTAACTTAATAACTTTTGACCGCTGGAGAGAAGGCTTCGGATGTGAATTCGGACCCGGTGGATCAGCCTATAACCGGAAAAAATTCTGGAACAGTAGCGTCTTCACCAGGATCTCCAACATGGAGTCAAGTAGTGAAAAAGGGACGAAGATGAACTGAGCGCGCTGCGGATAAACCCAAGCCATCCTCTGCTTCAAACAGCCGCAGGAATAAAGCCAGCAACGCGGCTCCTGTTGTGGGTACGGGCTCCGGTAATATTAAAACAGTTCGGACTAAGACGGTGAGTGTGTTTGTTACCCGTTTTCATCGTGATTTGGAAGCTGACACTTTATCTGCATATCTTAAAGATAAGCTTGGACGAGAAGTTTTCTGTCAGAAAATCCTCACTGGGAACGGCAGGGTTGGCTCGTTTAAAGTAATGGCGGAATGCTCTGAGGTCGGGGACATGTACCAGCCAGAGCTCTGGCCAGAGGGCACATTGGTGCGGTGATATTATGAGCCCTGAGGGGCTGGGAGGGCTGGAGCTAGTGGAGCGGCTGCTGTGGAGAATATGCGGGCACCCACGCATGATGGTGAGCTTTCTTAACTCTTCCTCCTTTTTTGATGGGTATTAAGGTCATGTCTTACAACTGTCGTGGCCTTAAATTGGGGCAAAGTGCTGGGGAGAAAGCTCGCCCGTTAGTTATTGACAATTTATTGAACAATTGTGATATTTTGTGCTTTCAGGAGACGTTTCTTTCAGAACAAGACTTGGAACGTTTGAACTGTCTTAACCCAGATTTCCATGGTGCTGGGGAGTCTACAACTGACCTCAGCAAGGGGATTAACAGGGGGAGGATACCTGGAGGTGTGGCTATCCTCTGGAGAAAGAAGCTGGACTCCTTGATAAAAGTGGTCCGACTTGGTGTAGATTGGTGTATTGGTGTGCAGTTTAATTGTAATGATAAGGAATTCCTTATTATTAATGTATATACGCCATTTGAGTGTCAACAGAATGAGGATGAATATTTAAATAAGCTTGCCTTTATTAATTCTTATATGCAAGACTATAATAATACTTGTATTTTTATTATGGGGGACTTGAATGCAGACATATCTGACACTGACTCCTTATTTGCAAAACATATGTATCATTTTTGTTATGAGAACAACTTAATCTTGTCAAGTAAGGTACTAATGCCTCCTAATAGTTATACCTATATAAGTGAGGCTTGGCACACTACGTCCTGGCTAGATCATTGCATCAGCACTGGTGATGCACATGCTTCTTTGGGTGGCATGAATATTTATTATGGGTTAGCAATGTCTGATCATATACCGTTTGAGATGATAATTAATGTTGACTGTCTACCTGCACTTTGTCAAAATGTCAATCAGGATGAGGTGGGAAAATTAGACTGGGACACTCTTTCTGAGGAAGAAATTGTAGAATATTGTGTTCGTACAGATAAATCCTTGAGTAAAATATGTCTTCCTAGAGATGCTGTAATGTGCAGCGATGTGAACTGTAGCATTGTTGAGCATAAGAAAGACCTTTGTAGTTTGTACGATGCTATAGTTAACTCCCTGTATAAGGACAGTAAGCCTTATTATAAGAAAATACGTAAAACACATAATGCTAGACCTAGCTGGAATGAGGCCGTAGCTGTGCCTTATTCTGAAGCTCGGGAAGCATATAAAGCATGGGTGGTGGCTGGGAGACCCAGACAAGGGCCAGAATTTGAGATGAAGAAATGTACAAATGCAAAGTTTAAGTATGCTATTCGTCATATTTCTAAAAATGAGCAGCCAATGAGAAGTAATTCCTTGGCCAAGAAATTGTTAGATAAGAATGTCACAGATTTTTGAAAGGAGCTTAGACGGATTAGTAACAGTAAAACGTCTTTGCCCTGTACTTTGGAAGGCATTTCAGGTACAGAAAATATTGTGGATCTATGGCGGCAGCATTTTTACTCATTATTTAATTCAACTAAGGATGAAACTTATAAGGTAGGGAAAGTAGAAAGGGACGATTCGCTCCTGATTGACACTCATGCAGTGACCAAAGCCATCAGAGAGCTATCTGATAACAAAGCGAGTGGTTTAGACTGTATTTCTGCTGAGCATCTTAAATATGCTAGCTCAAGAATTGTTCCTCTTCTTGCAATCTGTTTCACCAGCTTCATGATTCATGGGATGTTACCAGAATCTTTATTGTCTGTTGTGTTGGTACCAGTCATTAAAGATAAAGCTGGCAAGTTGTGTAGCCTGGATAATTACAGGCCCATAGCTATAGCCAAAATAATATCTAAAGTACTGGAAAAAATCATGTTTGAAAAATTAAATGTATTCATCAAATCTACTGATGATCAATTTGGATTCAAACCCCATCATGGAACAGATCTGTGCATATATGCTTTAAAAGAAATTATAAATAAGTACAGAAATCAAAATTCTTCAGTTTTTCTGTGTTTTATTGACGCCTCCAAGGCGTTTGATCGTGTTAATCACAGGATATTGTTTAGGAAAATGATTGACAGGGGGGTTCCCAAGTACTTAGTACGTATCCTGATTTATTGGTACGCACATCAGAAGATGCCGGTGAAATGGGGGAAGAGTCATTCATCCCCATTTGGTGTGAGCAGTGGTGTCAGACAGGGCAGTATACTGTCCCCTATTCTATTTAATCTTTACATGGATGAGTTGTCAAAGCAACTGAATGCCTGTAAAACTGGGTGTTTAATAGGGAATAAGTTAGTGAATCATTTTATGTATGCTGATGATCTAGTTATTCTCAGTCCAAGTAGTGCTGGTCTTCAGGAGTTATTAAGAGTGTGTAGTGCTTATGGAGAGGAAAATGACATAAAATGTAATACAAATAAGAGTTGTGTGCTGATTTGCCGCACTAAAGAAGATTTGTTAATGAAATTCCCTGTCTTTGAATTGGCAGGCAGGGACTTAATTGTCAGGGATAAAATTAAATATCTGTGACATTTTATTAATGATAGAATGACTGATGATGATGATATTTTCAGACAACGCTGCAAAATCTACATGCAAGCAAATATTCTTGCACGCAGATTTGGTTTTTGTTCAGATGAGGTGAAACTGGTTCTTTTTAAAACCTATTGTACACCTTTATACACTGCTCATTTATGGATAAATTATAGGAAACAAAGTATGCAGAAATTACAGGTTGCTTACAATGATGCCTTAAGAATTTTACTTAAAAAGCCTCAATGGTGCAGTGCTTCCGAGTTATTTGTCTCATCACGTGTAAATACTCTGCATGCAGTAATAAGGAATCTTATGTATAAATTCATCTGTCGGCTTGATGTATCTAGAAATGAAATCATTCAAGTCATGTCTAGCATTAAGCTCAGTTCTATTCGCTGTCAGTCACAGTTTAGAAGGCACTGGTACAGTTGTCTTTTTAAGTCTTTTGAAAGTCTGTACTGTCTTTGTACTTCTCTTAGCAGTTGTGTCTTAGTGTTTTTTGTAACTTTTTGATTGTTTCAACTGTCTTGTTTTTTTTTTTTGTTTTTTTTTTTTACTTTTTTTTGATGGACCTTGAGTCTGGAATAAAGTCTTTGATTGATTGATTGATTGATTGATTGATTTTAATACTTTATTTAAATTGTTTTACCCATGAAGGACCTGACCCCCCCCCCCCCCCCCCCGGGTGGGGGGCAAAGACAAGACAGACTAACACAACTGAAATATACAGAATTATATATGTGGGTCCCAGATAGGTTTAAAGCATGTAAAGAGATTACCTGCTCACCTCTACCACAGGTAAAGTCCATGTGGGTAGACACAGATGGGACCAACCTGGAACCCGCAGACAAACCCACATGGAACCTATTAGACAGCCCAGTTTTAACCTATCGTGGGACCTATGTGGGCATGCTGGCTGGGATAGAAATATTTATATTTTAACATTTCAGTGGAATGAGCAGAAGCTCTTGCAGGTTCCATTTCCTAGTCACTAATAAATGATCCAGGTTTCACTCACAACTGTCACTGTGCTATTGGCTGTGATATTGACCCACTCACCATACCACTTTCTGAGCCTAAGGTGTTAGCTTCAGAACCTGTCCCCCTTGGTCACAATATCTAATAAAGCTAAATTAAGTCATTTACTTACGGGATCTGGAGAGTTGTCAGCTCCTTGTGTGTCCACGCAGAGAGGATGAGTGTTTTTTATTGATTCTGATCTGGATCAGCAGCATTCCTGAGTGATACAAAGGAGGGTTGGGGATTGACGTGTGAGGCGTTGTCTTTAAATGTCATTCATTTCAAACTGCCTCCAAGAGCTTTGCCTTCTATCAGGAATGTATTTTTGGTAGAAGGGGTTTTATGGTTGAAATCATCTGTGATCAACATAACAATGGACTGTTTGAGACAGTTATGTTCACAAATATTTCAGGGGCTGGGGTGCGCACACCTCCCCTGGCACTCTTGTCATGATCTGTGCGCGGGGGCTATTTCTCCGTGCTTTGTCTCTTTTTTGTATAAAATTGTATTTTGGAGTTATTTGTCTGTGATGTTAGTTCTAGTTTGCTTTCACAATTGTTTCTTTGTATGATTTATTTTCCTGTTTACGTTCAGTGTATTTTTGTTTACATATTTGGGTTTAGTTGTCTTTATTTGTTTCCACTTTAATTTTGCCAGTGTCTTCTCTTTCTTTCTCCCTCTGGAGCTACAGTTGTCAGGGGCACTCCCTGGTTGTGGGCAGTGCTCCTGTCAAGCTGTCAGCCCCGCTTCCTCTCCTCATGACTCACAGCTGATTTTTTTTTTCTCCCCAGCCCACTCATGCAATTCACACCGGGTACTATTTGTGTTTGATTGTGCCCAGCCTTATTTAAGGGCCGTTATCTTCATTTCTCATTGCTAGAGTCTCAGTTATCGTCTCCACCAGAATCCTGGCTCTATTCTGGTGTGCTGTAAGTCTGCTTTGTATTTCTGTTTGGATTTTCTGTTTTGCACTGTTTGTGATTTGTGTTCTGGTTAATAAATACCACAAACTGCAGTCCAGCGTGTGGATCTCTCCTCTTTGCCCTGAAGGGCGATTTATGACACACTCCCTCCTTGGGCCGGTGTCTGGCTATCCTGGGACTTGGTGGGTTTGGGTCATTCATGCTCTGTGGGGGCTATGGGTTGTCTGGGAGTTTGGGGCCCTGTTTTGTTTGCTCACAGTTCTGGAGGTAGGGGGGAGGGGACGCTGCTGCAGTCTGCTACCCTCCTTTTTTGGTATGTTTCTTGGCAAACCTCACACACACATTCACTCACACATGCACATGTGGGCCCGGAGCATGGGGGACCCCCCACCCCCTTCCCCCTCTAGGACGCAGGCACCAGTCCCCAAAGTGCTGCCAGGGCCCTAGGGGGGTGCGACCCCGCCCTGTGGGGACACACCCGGGACGGCGGGCACCACCAGATTACACCGGACCCCAGCCCAGAGAGGGAACAGCTCCCCAACACCAGGGGCCCAAGGCCAGCCAGCCCAGGGCCACGGCACCTCCCCCTCCCCCAGTCCACCCCACAGCCCCACCCCCTCACCAGCCCCACCAGGCTAGATGCACAGCCACCCTGGGACAGTGGCCCAAGCCATTAGCTCCAGTGGGCCACAGGAGACCCCCATGGTCAGGGCACAGCCAGACGCCAGAAGCACCAAGGAGAGCGAGCCACTGCCAGCCATCCCTCAAGTTATAGAATCAATAAGCAAAGACCAGAGAGAATTCTAGAGCCTTGTAGCATAGGGCCTGCTCGCCGTCCTTCGACACCCTCTCCTGAGCAGCCAGGAGAGAACGGGTGGGTGACTGTGAGAAGGAAGAATAGCCTCAAGCCGCTGGTTCACCAACAACCTCTTCACATTTCTAATCAATTTTCCCCACTCAGCGACACACCTGCTGACCACAGCTTGACCGTCCCAGAGTCTGCCACACTCATTCACTGACCTACCTGTGGTAACGTATCATCACTTCTTGTGTTGCTCGCTGTCTGTGGTTTGCTGTCCTCATTCTCCCGAGGATTTTGCCTTTAATTGTATTTTAATCACTTTTTTCTATCTACCGTTAGCTCTCACTTCTGTTTATCAAACCTCTTGCACCTGTGTGCGCACTCAGTGTCATCTAAACACCCTCTTTAGCCTTCTGTTCACCTTTCAATGGTGTTTTTGTTAGCTTCAGGTTAGCCACTAGCTATGGCTAGTAGCTCTCCTTCCTCTCCTCCTCTGGTGTGCTCTCTATGGCAGATGTTTAGCTACACCTCTGCCTCTTTTAGTGATAACGGTAAATGTAATAAATGTTGTCTTTTTGAGGCGCTCGAGGTGAGGTTGTCTGATTTGGAATCCTGGCTCTGCTGTATTGAAACACCGTCAGTGCCAGTTAATAACGACGGATACCCCTTAGCTGCAGTGGAGCTCCCTAGATTAGGGCGGCCTGCTAGCAATCCTCTGGTCCTCCTCAGCAGCGAGGAGACTGGGTGGGTGACGGTGAGAAGGAAGCCTAGCCGCAAAGCCCTGGTTAACCACCAACCTGTTCACGTTTCTAATTGCTTTTCCCCGCTCAGCAACACACCCGCTGAGGAAAAAACTCTGATCATTGGCGACTCTGTAGTCAGAAACGTGAACCTAGAGACTCTAGCGGCCATAGTCAAATGCATTCCCGGGGCCAGAGCAGGCGACATCGAGTCAAATTTGAAAGTGCTGGCAAAAAGTAACTGTAAAAACTCCACAATTGTTATCCACGCCAGCATTAATGACGTCCGACTCCGGCAGTCGGAAGTCTCAAAACTTAAAGTGGAATTGGTGTGTGACTTTGCCAAAACAATGTCTGCCTCTGTAGTATTCTCTGGACCCCTCCCCAATCAGGTACCAGTGATGACATGTTTAGCCTCTTGTCATCCTTCAATCCCTGGCTGTCTGTGTGGTGTCCTGCAAACAATGTGGGCTACATAGACAATTAGAACTCATTTTGGGGAAAGCCTGGTCTTATTAGACAAGACGGCGTCCATCCCACTTTGGATGGTGAGTCTCATTTATCTAACAATCTGGCATCATTTTTATCCAAATTTCCAAAACCTTGACAACTCAGAGTTGGGACTGTAACCAAATATTTCCTAGCCCATTTATAAGGTCCTGGAGAAAATAATCAGACTTATCTGCCATGTTGAATTCCTTTAATTACTGCCGGCAGGAGAGAAGCGAAGAAACAGCCTACCTGAAGTTTCTGCACTGCTCTGCTTAAACAAAGGAGGCTCCGGGTTTTTATAGGCACCCTCAGAGTGCTCCCCCACATTACCTTATATGGATACATAGAAACTGGCTGAGAAAGTACGAGAACATTCTGGAAGTAGCCTTCAAACCTAGCAAGTACTAGAACCTTCTGACAATAACTATTCCACTGACCATAGTTACACTTAGGGCATGTATTAGCAATAATTATACAGGCAAAGAAAGACATTTAAACATAACTGCACATCACCTAAATTACACACCAGATTGGTATATAGTAGCAAATTTCCACCATGATGAACATGAGAATAATAAATTTCCACCACAATTCCCTTCTCTTCATCATATATGATCACACATGGTCAAAGCAAACATCAGTGAGAGTACACCCTATTAGGTTCAAACTATCACATCATGGACAGTGACGTAGAATAGTAGCATGTGTGAAAAGTAACAAGAGGCTGCATCCTGATGCACACTCAATGAAGGGCAAGCAAGGGTGGGATATAATGTGGCAGGTGTTGGGAGGGTTATCTATTTTGTACATTAATTAGTCTTTATTGGCACAGTCACCGCAGTCATTGTTATCATATGTGTCAATAGAGTAATTATTGGAATCATGCACTTCACGTCTTGTTTGGAGCAAATTGGTTGATGGGGCAGAGTGGTGAACCGATGAGTATATGGTCAGCCCAAGCAGGAAAACGACAGGGCTACCCACATATATCATGTCTGTCGTGGTCCAAGCTTGACGATATTTTTGGCGTCTGTGACAGTGATCCTCTTCAGCAGCCTCACGTTGCAATAAATGTCCAGTCTGTCCCTCGTTCATCATATCAGTATCAGTGTAAATGAGATGTATGCTGTATGTTTCTACTGAGCAGTGTTCGTCGTGCACTCAGGTTGTTTGTGACAGCTGTCAAATGCAATAGTGCGATGTCTGCTTCTTCTCGTCCTCGTCTACAACATGTTGTGGTGGCTGTGGCTAATCACCCTCTGCTTCTATTCCTAGTCTGGTCTGGGTTCTCCTGGCTTGACTCCTGAGATCTTTCTGCAATACGTTGCGTGGATCCGCATTGCCCTTTCAGTGATCTTCACAGCCGTGTACGTCGTCAGAAGGACCTGGTACGGACCCAGCCACCATTTGCTGTGCCAATTCTTCTGCTTGAAACTCTTAACCGCCACCCAGTCACCTGGTCTTATGTTGTGAAGGACTCCCTCTGCTGGCTTGGGCAGGGCAGCCTTTACCTGCTGTGAAATGTTTTGAAGTTGGCAGGACAATGCAGAGCAATAGGATAACGTGGCATTTTCAAAATATGAAGTGGTTAGAGGAGGTGGTATCTTCCTTTCCGCAGAGAAACCTAAAAAAATGTGGGGTGAGCAAACAAAGTCTCAAAGAGTGACATGTCATATTTCTTTCTAACTTGCATGCGCATGTACATGAGTGCTAATGGGAGGCACTTAGTCCAGGGTAGGCCAGGTTAGGTACAATGCTTTCTCAAATTAAAGGCCAATGTAATACTCAGTTGGTCAGTGCTTCATTTACAAAGTGTCTACCATTATCACTGGAGATTTTCTCTGGTATTCCCCAACTGGGAATAATTTCTGACAGTAATGCTCTGACCACAACAGTGCTTGTTGCATGCTTGGCTGGAAAGGCTTCTACCCATTTGGACCACATGTCAACCATTACCAAACAGTACTTTTTGCCCTCCTACAGGGGGTGGGTGAGCTGCTGGAATCTGTTTGGGGACCCTGTGAGCATTGTTCATCATCATCATCATCATCATCATCATCATCATCATCATCATCATCATAGCAGTCTGTCGTGGGCGACAATGTCTGTTTCATTTAGGTCTGATCAGATTCCTCCACACAGCTCTGTCCTTAGCCTTCCGCTGCCAGGAACTCCTGTCTATGTCCAACTTCTTCAGGTTTCTTTTCACAGTGTCTTTAAATCTGAGCCTTGGTCTACCCTGATTGCGTTTACCCTCACATAGCTGTGAGTAGAGTAACTGCTGAGGGAGACGCTAGTGGTCCGTCCTCTCAACATGTCCGAGCCATCTCAGGTTCATCTGTATTAGCATGTCCTCCACTGATGGTAGACCAGCTTGTTTCAACACTTCTATGTTAGTTATCTTGTCTTTCCATGAGATGTTCATTATGGCTCAAAGTTGTCTCATCATGTACGCGTGGAGTTTCTTCACCTGCACTCTGTAGACAGTCCAAGTTTCAGCACCGTACAATAGAGTAGCCAGTACTGTCACTCTGTACACTTTGCATTTCACACGGATAGACACATGTCGATTGTTCCATAGTCTCTCCCTCAAGCTTCCAAACACAGCACTCGCTCTTCCCATTCTGAGATATAGTTCATTCTCCAGCCTAGCATTCTCTGAAACAGTACTCCCTAGGTACTTGAAAGTCTTGCACTTGACTAGTGGCTCTGTACCAATGCTGATCTCTTCTGGTAGTGATGTTGATAATTGGAACTTTGGTGGTTGAAAAAGGCACTCTATCTTCTTGATGTTGATTTTGAGGCTGAATTGGCTAGCTACTTTTGCAAATTTCTCCACTAAAGATTGCATATCTTCCACGCTGTGTGCAACTAGAGCACTGTCGTCGGCAAAGAGCATTTCTCTTACTACCTTTATCGATGTCTTACTCTTGGCTTTAAACTGTGCCACATTGAACAAGTCTGCTTCTTTCCTTGTTTGAATGTATACTTCTTCTGAAGTGTCTTTGAAGGCCACCTCAAGCATGGCTGCCAGATACAGCGAGAAGAGTGTAGGTGCCAGGACACACCCTTGTTTCACCCCGTTGCTTACTGAAAAGTCTTTAGATTCTGAACCACTCATTGCCACGTTTGCTTGCATACCTGTATGGAGTGCCTCGATCAGGCTGACAAACTTCTCTGTACAACCATATTTCGTGAGTACCTGCCAAAGTCCTTGTCGCGAAACAGTATCGAAGGTTTTACTAAAGTCTATGAAGACTACATAAAGTGGCATGTTCTGTTCGATACACTTTTCTTGAACCTGTTTCAAGCAGAAAATTGTGCCCATTGTGCTTCTTCCACTTCTAAAGCTGCACTGGGTTTCCGGTAGTACATTCTGCGAGATGTGTTCACTGAGTCTGTTAAGTAGTACATGTGAGAGAATCTTACCAACAGTGGCTAGCAGTGATATAACTCAGTAATTTCCACAATCTTTCCTGTCACCTTTCTCGAACAAAGGCACAATACTTGCATCCTTCCAGTCTTGAGGTACTTTCTGGGCATCCCATATCTCTTGGATGAGCTTGTGCAGGCAGTTGGTCAGCTGAACACCACCAAATTTCCACACTTCTGCTGGAATTCCATCCCTTCCTGGAGCTTTACCATCCTGTGTTGTCCTGATAGCTGACATTAGTTCATCAAAATTTGGTGGTTCATCCAGACTTGATACAGCTGGTCCCTGCACTAGAGCTTCTTTAGCCTCTTCAGTGAGATCTCCAGGGTTGTTTAGTAGTTGGTCAAAGTGGTCTGCAAATCTGTCCAGGATCTTGTCTTTCTCCTGCAAAACCATTTCACCATCCATAGCCTTTAGTTGGATCAATCCTCTTGGTTTAGGGCCGAACCTAACCTGTGAAGAATGTTTTCATGTCCTTCCTGTCTGCTGCAGTTTGAAGTTTCTCCGCTTTATCATCCCACCAGTTGGACTTCATCTCTCTAGTGTACTTCTGTAGCTCACTCTGAGCCTTTGAGTATTTCATCTTCTTCGCCCTTGTGTTACACTGTAGGTTTTCCTGCCCAGCTGTATTCCTCGCTTCTAGTAGTTTCTTCAGGTGTTTATCATGCTCATCAAACCAATCTTGATGTTTCCTCTCAGGGTAGCCTAATACATCATTCGCAGTCTGATACACCGTATCCTTCAGTGTTGCCCATTTTTCTTCTATGTCATTCTCTGAGTTGTTGCTGTCCCAGTCTTTCAAGTTTTCATCCATTTCCTGTGTTCCAGCTTCTTTTGGCCTTTCAGTGCACTAGTGCTTAGCTTCCGTGGTGGCTTCGCACCCGTCCTGCAGTGCTGTTTCCGTCTGTAAATCCTTAATCTAGATCTCAGCATAACATGATCAGTACCACAGTCCGCGCCTCTCATTGGTCTGGTGTCCAATACATCCCTTCTGTCTCTCTGCCTGACTATGATGTAGTCTAATAAGTGCCAGTGCTTGGATCTTGGGTGCATCCATGTCTTCTTGTGTGTGGCCTTGTGCTTAAATAGAGTGTTGGTTATCACAAGGTTGTACTCTGAACATAGTGCAAGTAGAAGTTCACCATTAGCATTGCACTTGCCTACTCCATGACTGCCTAGCACTCCTTTCCATTTCTCAGTGTCCGAACCAACTCTGGCATTAAAATCTCCAACGAGTATCAGCCTGTCATCAGTCGGTACACGCCTGATAGTCTCACATAAATCACTGTAGAACTCTTCCTTCACCTCCTCTGTGTTGGTCATTGTTGGGGCATGTACACTGATGAGTGTGGCATACATCTTCCGCTGTAGTGGGAGTCTCATAGTCATTATCCTGTCGTTGATTGGCACCGGTTCCTCATCAAGCATTGCTGCTATCTCCTTTCTAACTGCAAAACCCACTCCTGCTTCTCTCCTTTCTTGAGTTGATCTCCCACTCCAAAAGAAGATGTACCCATGGTCTTCCAAGCTATCATATCCAGGCAATCTTGTTTCACTAAGTGCAGCTATGTCTACATTGTACCTGTTCATTTTCAGGGCCATAAGCGCGGTCTGTCTTTCTGAGCGCTGTGATGTTGTTCTGTCCAACATAGTGCGTACATTCCATTCTGCTACACACAAGGTTGCTGTTTTCCTCTTTTTTGTCTTCCTGCTCCTAGCTTACTTTTCGCTGTCTGTCGGAGTGTGAATAGATCAGCGTGGACCTTGTAAGCCCGGGTGACGTCCGAGCCGGTATGAGTTGCTTTCTGATTGACCATTTCATGAAACTGCTTGCAAAGTATTTGAGTACTGCTAGCTTTTGCTGGACTAGCAGCACATTCTTGGCAGATAAAAGTATTATCAGTGGCAAGGACAAGCCAAGACACACTGACTCCAGTATCTGTTTCAGTGACTGACCAGATGATAGGTTTGTTTATCTCTGCTCTTCGTGTAGTGCATGTCACAATGCACCAACTGGCACAGTCCACCACAGACCTTGCGACAGATGTGTTTATCAGCCAGGATGTCCAGTCTCACCCTGTGTAACTGGGAGTGGTCCACCACAGCAGTGATGGGAATTCCGGCTCTTTTTAGAGAACCGGCTCTTTTGGCTCAGCTCACTAAAAAACCCCCGACTCTTTCAGCTCCCAAGTGGCTCTTCAGGTTGTTTTGTTGCTTTAATTTACTAATTTAATTTATTTATCAACAACAATATAAAATTATGCACAAAATGAATTACCAATGTAAAAAAATGTGTTTTTTATTTATATACACTACCGTTCAAAAGTTTGGGGTCACTTAGAAATTTCCTTATTTTTGAAAGAAAAGCACTTTTTTCAATGAAGATAATTTTAAACTAATCAGAAATACACTCTATACATTGCTAATGTGGTAAATGACTATTCTAGCTGCAAATGTCTGGTTTTTGGTGCAATATCTAGATATCTAGATATATAGTGTATAGAGGCCCATTTCCAGCAACTATCACTCCAGTGTTCTAATGGTACAGTGTGTTTGCTCATTGCGTCAGAAGGCTAATGGATGATTAGAAAACCCTTGTGCAATCATGTTAGGTCTGCAATGCTGTAATTGCTGCAAATGGAGGATTCTTTGACGAAAGCAAAGTTTGAAGGAAAAAATTATTATTTCAAATACAAATCATTATTTCTAACCTTGTCAATGTCTTGACTATATTTTCTATTCATTTTACAACTCATGGCGGTAAATAAGTGTGACTTTTCATGGAAAACACAAAATAATTGTCTGGGTGACCCCAAACTTTTGAACGGTAGTGTATGTTTATTATATAAATATGCTTTTATTTATTCACTCCACATAAAATGTAAAAAGTAAATTATAAAATAAAAAAACCAACTATTTACAATTCAACTTTTAGCTCTTTAAATTTTCAGCTTTTTCCTTTTACACAAATTTAAAGTGAAATAACACAAAACACTGCAAACCACAACACAATAAAATATAAATTAAAATATGCAAAACAAAATGAAAAAAAAAATGAACACCCAGATCTTTAATTAAGGTAAAGGTTGGCATTTAGAAATACCAAGTGCCTCAGCTTTGAGGAGCTGATCCGGTTTCTTCTTTCAGTAATTATCTGCCCTGTTTTGGAGAAGATTCTCTCAGAGGGGACTGATGTTGCCACAATGCACAGTCGCCGTGTCATCACCTGGGTAAGATGTGGATAAATTGAAGCCTTGGTCTCCCACCAGCTTAGTGGGTCTGCACTTCTCTGGCAAAGGGGCTCATCAATGTAGGATCTCACTTCCAGTATTGCATCTGCTGAGGGATTCCTTCTGGTAGTGTCTCTACTTGCTCGTTCTTCAAAGAACCTCCAAACAGCAGATGCTTGTTGCTCCTTTTGTTCACCTTCTTCTGCCTCTTCTCCCTCTTGGTCCCCTGGCAGTGGAGTTGGTTGGCTGGATCTTGCTGCTGCTGCAGTTATTCTCTGAAGAGCTTCATCCACAGCTCTGTTGTCATTAAAGACCAGCTTCTTGAATCTTGGATCAAGAATGGTGGTTTCAGAGAGAACAGCGTTATATTCCATTCTGTGGAACTTTCTGTCCATGGATGCACAGAGAGCATCCACCAACTCTTTCACTTTTCCTGTAGTTACTCTGGTTTGGTGCTCAGCTGTCACTCTCTGCAAACCCTTGCACAGGATTAACATTTTGGAGGCTGTGACATGGCTGCAAAAGAGTAAACAAGTTTCAAAATTATGCTTTTTTTAAATTCAGCAGTATATTATTTATGATCATGTCTAATCTGCTTTTCATACCAGTAATGCAAGAAGAAGAAGAAGAAGAAGAAGAAGAAGAAGAAGAACAAGTACTACTACTACTACTACTACTACTACTACTACTACTACTACTACTACTACTACTACTACTAATAATAATAATAATGCAATAACATTTGCACACTCACCTGTCTGCACTGATCTCCACAGTGACCTGCTCAAATGGCTCCAGAACAGTGCATGCCTCCTGTAGTACCTCCCATTCCTCTTGGCTCAGAGGGTCAACCGGTGCATTGATAACTGCCAGGGTAGAGAGGATTGCATCCTTGGACTCCAGAATCCGTTTTAGCATATGAAAGGTGGAGTTCCACCTTGTGATACATTCTTGTTTGAGCTTCAGCTCAGGCATGCCCATCTGTTGTTGGGTAGACTTGAGCTTGTGCGTGGCTGTTGTGCTCCTGTGGAAAAATTCCACTATCGCCTTCACTTTGTCCACAGCTGGCTTCATCATCTTCAAAGCATCTCTTACAACCAGGTTAATTGTGTGTGCAAGACATGGGTGGTGGGTCCATTTCAGGATTTTAATTGCTTTTGTTATGTTAGCTGCATTGTCAGTAACACAGCAGACCACTTTGTTTTCCACATCCCACTCTTTTGCCACTTTGAGCAGCTCTTCTGCTAAGTTCTCAGAAGTGTGTCTGTCGCTGAACTCAAAACAATCCAGAAGACAGGACACCATTTTATAATTTTCAATAAAGTGACATGCTACTGACAAGAAGGATGTGGTGGTTTGGGATGTCCAGCTGTCAGTTGTTAGACAGACTGTTGTGGCTTTTTTAACCCTCTCTTGCTGTGATGCACGTTCTCTGTCACATAGGCCTGGGATAATTTTTTGGGACAGTGTTTTCCTGCTTGGAATTGCATACATTGGAATGAGTGCATGAATAAACTTCCTGAATCCTTTATCATCCACAACTGAAAATGGTTGGAAATCAAGTGCAATCATTTTTGCCAGTTCTTCATCAATTGAGCTCTGTCTTGCTGGGAAAACAGACTTCTGCAAAAACTGTCTCATAGAGCTCTGGGTTGTAGGTTTAGGTGGTTGTGGTGGTATACTGCATGATGCTGTAGATACTGCAGCAGAAGCAGCAGCAACAGTTGCAGAAGAGACACTGGCACCTTCATTAATATCACACTCAACTGACTGTGTTTTATCTTCCCATTGCACTGCTGGGTGGACAATTCTCAGGTGCCTGTGCAGGTTGTTTGTGGAGCCGGCTCTATATGATATTCTTTTCTGGCAGACTCTACACTCTGCCTTTGTATTGTCAATAAAATTGACATGGTTCCTGATTTTGCTTCTTTTCCTGGTGTCACTCATTTTCTTTACCTTTCTAATGTGTCGATGTCGTCTCTTCTTGTTTCCCCTGGCTCTCTTTCTCTCTCTCCCTCCTGCTCTGTTTGTGTGCTACTGCTGCTGCAAGTGTAACTACCGCCCCTCCCCCCTCAGCGCAAAGACAAGGCACAAACACATATTGACCAATCATGTGCGGATTGAAGAGAAAAAAGTGAGAGAGAGAGGGTGAGAGAAAGGGAAAAAAAAACACGGCTCCCAATAAGGAGCCGGCTCCCGTCGTTCACTTCGAAGAGCCAGCTCTAAGAGCCGTTTGATTCGCGACCGACCCATCACTACCTGCTGTAGCAAGCAGCAGAGAACAGGAGAAGCTCAAACTATTCAGGCAGGTACAAAAAAAACAGCTTTTTTTGCTGTAATGGTTGCAGAACACAGCAAGATGAAAATGAAATCTATGTGTTGTCTGGCGATGGAAAATATATGAACAGAAGGGACAAGAATAGCACAAGATTCTTGGCAAAATGGAGATGTAAATTTAAATTCTCTGGCAAACTTAAGGTCACTGACTGCGAGAGCTTAGTCTCTGCTTTTAGATTAGCAGCTGATGGAAGCAGATGAAAAGAGTTAAAATATGGGCTTATTTGAATCAGAACAATGGCTTCAAGTTGCAAGGAAGCGTCAGGCTGATTTAGACCTGGTGACAGTGAACAGAAAAAAAACAGAACTCCAAGGACTCAGACATTTACAAGAAAAAAGACTTGACTGATGTGTGTCCTATCTCTCCCACTTTCTGAGGTGACGATGATTACGGGGCCCAGGGACGGCGCCTCACCCCTCCTCCTCTCTACCCCAGCTTTGAGATGGGGGCGGCCCCCACGGCTCCGAGTGTGGATTCCCCTTCTCTTCCTCCCCCTCCCTCTCCTGCTGCTGCTGCTGGTCCTCCTCCTCCCAGCTTAGACTGTGACGTCAAACCGAAAGTTAAGAAGGACTGGGGTTCCAGAGAGCATCCACCAAGGGTCACCAAAGAGCTAAGTATGCACCGTCTCACTATGCAATTTCACACACACTTCCACCTTCATCTACAATCAAATCCATAAAAACTGAACAGTATGATGGGTATAACATCACAGATACGTACCCCATGATTGAACTCTCTAATCCAGCTTATATAGGTCCACCTACAGATGGTAATCAAGCACAGGCCATTCAACACCAACCCACAATTCTGGTCTATCGACCTTGGACTGATGCAGATTTTTCTGAAGTGGTTAAAGAAATTCCACACCCCAAAGACAAATCTACACAGTTTTTTTGAAGGGATGGCAAACCTCCTTAAAAGTTTTAAATTAAATGGCCAAGAGACAGAGAGGGCCTATAGAAGGGTCCTAAAAGGTGATTGGGGTGCAGTTTCGGGCGATTGGAACCCAAAAGATGACACAGGTTATATCCTGCCACCAATAGATGCAGAATTACATCTACATGTAACTCACTTAAATGAACACATTGGAAACAAGTGGAGATTAAAATATGATTGGAGTGCTATACAGAACACAACTCAGAACAAGACAGAAGGTGTTGAAGCCTATAGAAGCAGATTACAAGATGTTTTCGATAATCATTCCGGTTTGAGCAAACCTGTGTAGCATCATCTCACTTTGGCTCAGCAATAATTATTCTTCTGCTTAAAGACATTTTGTTTCACCCAATGAAAGACAATCAAGAACTGATTTTCTCCCCTAGGCCACAGCTGAAATACCATTCCTTTGCTAAAACCAGTCTAATAGAATTCAACCTACACTACCGTTCAAAAGTTTGGGGTCACCCAGACAATTATTTTGTGTTTTCCATGAAAAGTCACACTTATTTACCGCCATGAGTTGTAAAATGAATAGAAAATATAGTCAAGACATTGACAAGGTTAGAAATAATGATTTGTATTTGAAATAATAATTTTTTCCTTCAAACTTTGCTTTCGTCAAAGAATCCTCCATTTGCAGCAATTACAGCATTGCAGACCTAACATGATTGCACAAGGGTTTTCTAATCATCCATTAGCCTTCTGACGCAATGAGCAAGCACATTGTACCATTAGAACACTGGAGTGACAGTTGCTGGAAATGGGCCTCTATACACCTATCTAGATATTGCACCAAAAACCAGACATTTGCAGCTAGAATAGTCATTTACCACATTAGCAATGTATAGAGTGTATTTCTGATTAGTTTAAAGTTATCTTCATTGAAAAAAAGTGCTTTTCTTTCAAAAATAAGGAAAATTCTAAGTGACCCCAAACTTTTGAACAGTAGTGTATTTCCTCTTGCACCCCTTTATTGCCCCCATAAACATGGAACAGACATGGAGCCCCTCATTGCCACACCGATCCACAGCTCAAAAAAATTTCCTTAAACTTTGGGACATGCTGGATTTAACCAGTGAACTTTAAAGTACATTATTACAAACTCAATTCTAAACCTTCTATTCTTTTCAGGACTATGAAAAGCAAATGGACTCTGATGTTTTTAAGGTGGAAAATCAATAATATGTGTGAAATGCATTAATCTGTGATTTTATATATATGCATGTTAAAAATGTTTAAATGAATGTTTATTCCTGCATGTTGATTTGGAAGCACTGCTTATAAGTTACATTAATCACTAAGGTTAGTTTAGTTATACATAAGTGTGTAAAAGCATATTCCAGTGTATTAAAATTGTGTGTATCCATGGGGACCGGGATCAAATGTCACTCAGCATTCACTGAGCTTCAGCTTCTCCATCCCATTGGTCCCTCGCAGACAAAGCCTGTCATTGGACTAAAGTTCGTCAAGCCTGCCCACGAAGGACACCCATTGGCTGAGATTCCGGTCAACCCGGAAGCCCGCGAAAGCTCAACAAAACTTATAAAAGGAGGAAGACCCCCTTGCTACTTCCTCTTTCGCCTCCGTTCGTCGCTTTCTTTTGTCTCATTTACTTTTATCCTCTTTTTGGACACTCTTTTTGGCTCTTTTGCTCCTCTCTTTTTTCTCTCTTCTTTGTCCATTGTCCACACACAGCAAGAAAGACCTTCGGTAGAACAATGGACTGCCTGAACAAAGACCTCTATCACGTGTTGCTTTTCTGAACAGAACAGATAACTCATAATTTGTTTATGTAACTTTGTATTTTAATGCTTTCTCTTTTTCTCTTAAATGCCTAGGAATTCCGATTTCTTCGAGCTCAATTCTTAATCGGAGTTAAAAACTCCAATTTTTATTTATCACCTTTTCTTTGTTAAACTTTCTGTAAAACCACCGTTTGTTTTAATTTTAATGTAAACTTTAATCTTGACTTTATTTTCATAATATTTTTCCTGACCAATCACACACCAGAAGCTATTATTTTATCTAAAGTCCGAAAATCTTTTTCTAATTTGAGATCTGATTAGATCTAATTATTCTCGAAGACCTCTGGAGCCGCTTGTCTATGAAGGAGAAAACACGCAGCTCTTCACCACATGCTGAAGAAACGTCGGCACCATCTGGCTCTGATCCAAGTTACAACTGTGGGTCATACAGTCAAAATCCAGCCCCTTCGACCGCTTGACTTTAAAGGTTGAACTGTGGACCCTGAAATATCTGCGGGCAGATATTTTCCCTAACATTCACGAAATCTTGGGCTGAGGACGACGCCGAACGAGGAATCACGTGAGCTGCAAACTTTAATTCATCTGCTGAATTAAACGTCTGAGGTTCGATAATAATTTGTATATCTAATCAGATGCAAATTAAGAATCCATTAACATAACTCTTCTTTTCATTAAAATTCCGTTTTTATTTTCTTAAGATTAATCCAGGACTTTTCATATAATTAGTAAACTTTCTCCATTAATTTTCGTTGTTTCCATAATCTGTTAACTCAAACTGATAGAAAGTCATTTCTCAGTTAACCCTGATTCCGAAAATATTGACATTGTTAATCTATCATTTACAAGATTGATTTTATGATTAATGAAATTACTGCAATATCTGTTAATCATTTCATTTAATAAATATGTGAAAATGAGAGAAGTTGTTGAGAATTTATTTCATTCTGAGTCTGTTTCAAGCCCAGGTATCAAATTCATGGAAAATTTTTTGAGACTGATTATTAATTAATTTATTGAGTGATTAAACAGGTATAAAGTGAAATTAAAATTAAAATTGCTTCTTAAAGATAGAAGCTGGTGCCCCTACAATGAAGCAATGAAGGATTAAGTACTGAATCTGTAAGAGAATATAAAGTTTTTTCTCTCTGGGATCAGTACCATTCAACGAATCTGACTCCCCTCACACAAATCCTCCAGATTATCTGCAGTTTTTTGTTTTCAAAACATTGAGCTCACGGCCTTTCGGACAGCCAGCTGCATGGCCCAAGGACAATGCCAGCAGCTAGACAAAACATCTCCTGCCAAAGAGACCTTGTTGTTCTTAACTGATACAAACACCTACATTCAACATTACATCCACACTGATTCAAAAACTGATGATAAAGATGATTCACTCACTGCTCTCTCTGTGTCCTTGTGAACTTTTTTGTCTGCTAACTGTGCATTGAGGGCTTTTTTTTCTTGTAATCATAATATTGATCATATATGACCACTATTCTGACAATCAATGGTTTTTTTGCTCCTTCCTATTGTATTATCCCTTCTTCCCTATGCATCCTGTACCCTTCTGTTGACAGGCGCGTTCACAGATGCTGCCGTGTCACCGGAAATGCAGATCGTTTTCTGTGTCAAGTCAAATCCCTCGTATGTTATCAGTTATCTGTTAATGTACTTGGCAATAAATCTTTTCTGAGTTCTGAGTTCTGAGTGTTATTAACTTTTCTGATGTATATGAAATGAAATTTGATCTCAAATCCCCATACATCAATATAAATTAAATAATTTATACCTGATCATATTTATTTAATTTCATATTTTTCTACACCTGGTAAAGATACAGGGTCAGAACCCTAATGGCAACATTTGAAAAGTGTGTTTCTGCAGAACATACACCCACATTTGGCACAGTACATACGCAAACACCTGGTGACATACCGCACATGTGCGTTTACAGATTGAGAGATGTGCTGACTAATGCCAAACATGCCGAAAGATTAGAGGAGGACTGGCTGCAGAGGGAGGAAAAGAAGTCTAAGTTGAAGCCAACTCCAGTTTATGTAATTGCTGGCCCTCTGAGGGAGACCTCAGCTTCCCCCACCTCTGTATTTTTTCAGGGTCCACCACGAGGAGGGAGGAGGGGCCGCGGGGCTGGGGCTGCCTACCCGCGATGGTGGGACTGTGACGTCTGTCGGCGTTGTGGACAGCGGGGCCACTGGAAAAAGGACTGCCTTGTGCACCCGCTGAGCTGAGGGGAGGGGAGGGGAGTGTGCGCCGCCCAGCCACCAAGACAAGAACCAAGACATCCCAACATGTGACTAGCCGAACCAAAGCAAAGTACAACAGTTGACAATGACAATGCCACAGCTGACATTTTTCATTTTGCCTGACTTTGACCTAATAATGACATTAGAGTGTTTACCAGACATTACGTTGGAAGTTCAGGGAGCTCCATTGAGGTTTCTTTGTGACACAGGTGCTTGCAGATCAATCATTTCAGGGATGGATGTTGAGGGGTTCCAAAAATCAGAACACACAGTAATTGTTAAATCAGCAAACGGTAAACTGAAAATAGAATATCTCTCCAAAATTATAAAAGTATGTGATCCTGTCACAGGGGACATTGCAGAAGGTCATTCATTCATGCATGTCCCGCTAACCTACTAGACAGAGATTTGCTTACAACTCTCAATATCGCCATAATTCTGACAGAGGACGGTATGAGAGCATCTCACTTTCCACATGTGACAGAAGCTAACATGCTGCAGGGTTTTGCTATGCCTAGGTACTCATACTTCACTTAGTACCAGCCCGAGCAACCGGGGTGACAGAGAACCTGGCAGCAGAAATCATGCAACATTTTAAAACACAAATTCCTACAACAAAGCAGGCCACAAATCAATACCATTGCAACATGCATGACAGGCATCTGTGTGGCACAGATGACAAATTTGAGAAAATATTCTTTGCAAACACATCCTCCAGGATAGTCATTAAAAATCTATACTGGTAACCAAAGGGTTATGCTGGGGCTTCTGTGAGATTATCTGATGAAGATGGCAGACACTTTAAACACTGGGAGTCACCACACATTGCACTGATTAAGCCCAAACACATGCACTGGAAGGATGTGGGCCAATTTGCAAACACAACAGAACAATGTCATCAATCTTGGAAAAAACACACCTGACCCAAGAGTTCAATACTGCCCAAAGCTTGAAACCTACTGTCTGCCTTTGAACTGGGTGACACAAGTCCAGAAGGACGTCAACATTGATGTCCCAGAATCACCAACATGACTATTTCCCCTGACAGAAGGAGAGGAAGATGCAGTCTCAGAAATTCCAAATTCTTTGTGGTCAGCAGGAAAGGCAGATGTAGGCTTAATGAAAAATGCAGAATTGGTAACAATAAATGCAAAATCTCATTTTAGGCCTTATCATAGGCAGTATCCTCTACACCCGGAAGCCCAGGAAGGCATTAAACCTGTCATAGAGGAACTGATAAAAGCAGGGGTCATTGTACCATGTCCAAAATCACCATGTAACACATCTTTGTTCCCTGTGAAAAAGGCTGCACTGTAGCAAGAGCTTGGAATAACGAGGCAATGTGACTTATAAACCAAAGTTTATTATCGGCTTCGCTCCTCTAACAAGTCTCATCTAGTGCAGCAGCAGAAGAAGTAAGAGGGCGAACACATTCGGCTCTACATACTTATACTCACACATAACAAAAGACATGCATATCAAAGCTGACATCCCTCATTATCTTAATCCCCCTCCTTTGTCTTTGTACCCCTCCACCTGGCCCTGGGAGGTCAGGGCGACCTATCTGGTCTCCACCGCAGCGCCTCAGATGCTCTTTGATCTTCACTGGCGGTTGAGACCTTTTGTCCTGTTCTGAGGTGTGAAGTCGCTTTACATATGTAATCACCAAACATTCTCACATGCTTATACATATGTAGGTTATGGGATATATGATTAATATAGACCACAGGCCCCCCCCCCACAAACGACTAAGAAAAGGACAATAGAAAAATTCACAGTTTAAGATAATTATTATGACATACTAACTGCTACACCTCTTGACAAGGAAGAAACTTTCCAGCAGCTATGCTCCTGTAGAGAATTCAGTGGTAATCATAACAGCGTAGTAATATCACAAGTCAGTCTTAAACTGTTACAGCACAATTAGTGAACAACTTTTGAGTAGTTTGCATCAGTCCCTGTGCCGTCTGGGTTTAAATCTTCTCCCGAATCTGCTGTGGGTCCGCTTGGGCGTCCTGGTGGGACCTTCCTGTAAGGAATCTGCAGCTTGGGGAGGAGAGTGACTATTCGTTCCCTGCAGGGGGGCTGAGTCTTTTCTCTTGGGGGGTCTACCCTGCCGAGGTGCTCTCGCCAACCGTGCAGGCTCGTCTCTCAACAAGAAGGCAGGTTTAAGTCTGTCAATGCTGACTGTTTCTTTTCTGTCCCCTAAATCAAGCACAAAATGCTTATCACCAGGTTCCAGCACTCTGAATGGTCCATCGTATGGTGGGCGGAAGGTTGGTTTTAAAGCTTCATGCCTAACAAAAATGAATTCAGCGTTTTTTAAAGCTTGGGGAACAAAAACCCGCAGAAAAGAGTGATGTGCCGGTCCGGGGAGAGTGTCAGGGCCGTTGCTGCCTAAAAACCTCGGGGCTGGAAGATGCCCTGGCTCTGGGTTCTCTGGTAAAAATTCACCTGGGAGCCTGAGAGGTTGTGCAAAAACTAATTCTGCTGGGGAGGCATCCAGATCCTCTTTAGGCGCAGCACGCAACCCTAATAAAACCCAGGGGAGTTTATTTACCCAATTTGTATCCGTTAGTGAGGCTCTGAGGGCGGCCTTAAAAGATCTGTGAACGCTCGCATAACCCATTAGCCTGAGGGTGATAAGCGGTGGTGCGGTGAATTGTCGCTCCTAAGCTGCTGGCCATGGCTGACCAAAGCTCCGAGACAAATTGATGCCCCCTATCAGACGTGATGTCCGATGGGACGCCGAAACGTGCCACCCAATTTGTCAAAAAAACGCTAGCGACTTCCTCCGCTGTGGTTGACGCCAGAGGGACCGCCTCCGGCCAGCGGGTAATACGGTCTATCATTGTTAACAGGTGTGTGAAACCTTGGGAGGAAGGTAGTGGTCCCACAAGGTCGACATGAACGCGGTCGAACCTTCTAGCTGGGATTCGAAAAGGCTCTAGAGGGGCTTTTGTGTGTTTGTGTATTTTGGCGCGCTGACAAGAATTTTTTTTTTTTTTTTGTTACTTATTTGTACCCGTAGGTAGACTTGGTTTGCAGTCTGGTGACAAGCCACCGGCTGCTGGTCGCTGCGTGCGCGAGCGCCCTAAACCAACATGTTTTTTGGTGTGTGGGAGGAAACCGGAGAAATCCCGGAGTAAACCCGCGCAACACGGGGAGAACATGCAAACTCCACACAGCTCACTGTTGGTCGGGGGCTGGGATCGAACCCACGATCTCATGATCCCCGCGATCCCCCGGCCGAGGGTAAAACTGTGCTGCCACAGAGCTAAACCACTGCGCCACCATGCAGCCAAACATTGGAAATGCAAGAAATGCAAGAAATGCAAGTCTTTGCCCATTCCTTTACGTTTTTGCGCAGGCCGGGCCACACAAACTTTTCGGGGACCATTTTAACCAAAGCGCGCACACCCGGGTGCGCGAGGGAGTGAATTGAGTCGAAAATACGGCGGCACCATGCAGCTGGGACTACCGGGCGAGGTCGGCCGGTTGAGATGTCGCATATTAGGGGGGGCACACCGTCGCGTAAACCCCTTTCCTCCAGCCTTAACCCTGTTGGTCCAGACAGGAGCACGCGCACGTCCGCGTCACTACTCTGCTCCTCCGCCATGGCTGCGTAATCTATCCCTACGTGGATTGGGGCTGCATATGTGTCCGCGTTGGCGAAGAGTTCTGCGGCTGAGGTAGTGTGATCTGTCTCCTTGCGCTCTGGCGATGTCACAGCGCGAGAGAGGCAGTCTGCTACCACGTTAAGTTTGCCTGCCACATGTCGAATGTCTGTGGTGAACTCTGAAATTGCAGCTAGTTGTCTTTGTTGCCTGCCTGACCACGGTTCGGAAATTTTAGCCATCGCAAAGGTGAGCGGTTTGTGGTCTACAAAAGCCGTGAAACGCCGCCCCTCCAACCAGAACTGGAAGTGGCGGATGGATAAATGAAGCGCTAGCAGCTCCCTGTCAAAAGTGCTGTATTTACGCTCAGTTTGGTTTAGCGATTTGCTGAAAAATGCCAAAGGTTGCCAGATTCCGCCGACGTGTTGTTCTACAACCGCCCCATGGCCAGGTCTGAAGCGTCTGAGGAGCTGGGCAATGAAGAGGCGATTTGGTTTATAAGCAAAGTTTTAATGTTCAGCTCTTCTAACAAGTCTCATCTGGTGCAGAGAGCGGCAGAAGGGAAAAAGAGAGAGAATTTCGCCAACTCACTGATTATATACACGCACACAACAAAAGACATGCATAACAAAGGCTGACATCCCTCATTATCTTAATCCCCCCATTGTCTTGGTATTTCCTCTCCTCGTCTTGGGAGGTGATGGTAATTCCTCTCCTCGCCTTGGGGGTGAGGGTGGCTCGTCCGGTCTCCCCCGCCGCGTCCGGGAACGTCTTTGTTCTTCACTCGGCGGGTGAGATTCCTTTGTCCTTTCAGAGGTGTGAAGTTCCTTACATATGTAGTCACCAAACATTTCCACATGCTCTAACATATGTAGGTTATGGAATATATGGTTAATATAGACCACAAATTCACTGTTTTTACCTTATCTTAACTACTGTGTAGAAGTCTGGGGAAACACCTACAAGACCAACCTACAGTCAATATGCACATTACAAAAAAGAGCTATAAGGATAATAAACAATGTAGGATATAGAGACCATACCAATTCGTTGTTCTTAAAGTCACATGTCATAAAGTTCATTGATTTAGTTAAATTTAAGACAGCACAAGTAATGTACAGGGCAATTAATAATCAACTCCCAACTAGTATACAAAAAATATTTTAAAAAAAAGAGACAATGATCATAATTTGAGAGGAGACTTAAACTTTACAAAACCCAAGATACGTACAACCAAGAAAAATATGTGCATATCTGTCTGTGGGGTGGATTTGTGGAACAGTCTGGAGCCGGAACTGAAACTATGCACAAACAGAAATCAATTCAAAAAGAGGTATATTTTTATTTTATTTATTTTACCTTTATTTAACCAGGAAAAAACCTGTTGAGATTAAAAACCTCTTTTTCTGCGGAGTCCTGGCCAAGAGGCAGCAAAAAAATCACAAATACACTTAAAATGACATACAAATCATATAAAACAGTTACAAATTAGTGAGGCCGTCTCAAGTGTTCTCAAACTGGATTTAAAGTCATTCAATGAAACAAGTTCCGTTAATTTCCAGTCTTTTTGCAACATGTTCCATGTAGAGGGGGCTGAGAACATGAAAGCTCTTTTTCCCAGCTCAGTACGGGCAAATGGAACAGAAAGCAACAAATAATCATTTGAACGCAAACCATAAGAATCAACACTTCTCAGTGTGATCAAATTACAAATGTAAGGGGGCAACAGTCCAAGCATGGCTTTGTAAATAAAAATGTACCAGTGAGTCAACCTCCTGGTGGACAAAGAGGGCCATCCCACTCTAGAATACAGTTCACAGTGATGGGTCAAGGCTCTACAATTTGTAACAAACCTCAAAACAGCATGATATACAGAGTCAATATTACTCAGACACTGAGCTGAAGCGTTCATATACAAGAGGTCTCCATAATCTAAAATAGATAAAAAAGTTGCAGTAACAAGACGCTTTTTAACCTCAAAAGAAAAACAACATTTATTTCGAAATAAAAAACCCAGTTTTAGTTTAAGTTTTTTCACAAGATTTTCAACATGGGGCTTAAAAGTCAGAGCGTCATCAAGCAAGATACCAAGATACTTGTACGAGTGAACCACCTCAATTTCATTTCCCTCAAAAGTGGACACTGTGGGAAAAATTTGTGGACTCTTCCTAGAATTTGAAAACCACATCAGTTTAGTTTTGTCAGCATTAAGGACTAGTTTTAGCTGCAGAAGTGTGTGCTGCACCACATTAAAAGCTTTCTGCAGAGAAGCAACAGCATTAGCAGGGGAAGAGCCAAAGCAGTAAATAATTGTGTCATCAGCATAAAAATGCAAACTAGCATCAGACACATTTTGTCCTAAATCATTAATGTACATAATGAATAGGAGGGGTCCTAATACAGAACCCTGTGGCACCCCCTTGTGGACACTGACAATTTCAGAACACAAACCATCATATTTAATACATTGGGTCCTGTCACTCAAATAATTTGCGAACCAGGAGACTACATGTTCCTACAGTCCAAAACTGATGAGTCTTTGCTTTAAAACTGTGTGGTCCACAGTGTCAAAAGCCTTTGACAGATCAATGAAAAGTGCAGCACAGTGCTGCTTTTTATCAAGAGCAACAAGTATATCATTGACCACTTTTGTAGCAGCAGTAATAGTGCTGTGCTTTTTTCTAAAGCCCGATTGCAGTTTTGAAAGAAGTTCATTTGAGTATAAAAACTCTTTAAGTTGATCACACACGAGAGATTCAAGAATCTTGGACAAGACACACAAATTTGATATTGGTCTGTATGTGGTCTATATTATATTCCATAACCTACATATGTTGAAGCATGTGAGAATGTTTGGTGATTACATATGTAAGGCGACTTCACACCTCAGAACAGGACAAAGAGTCTCAGCCGCCAGTGAAGATCAAAGAGCTTCCCAGGCACTGCGGTGGAGACCGGAGGAGCTGCCCTGACCACCCAGGGCCATGAGCAGGAGTACGAAGATAACGGGGGGATTAAGATAATGAGGGATGTCAGCTTTTGATATGCATGTCTTTTGTTATGTGCAAGTATAAGTTCATAGAGCCGAAAGTGTTCGGTCTCTTTTTCCTTCTTCTGCTGCTGCACTAGGATGAGACTTGTTAGAGGAGCTGATAATAAACTTTGGTTTATGAATCACTTCGCCTCGTTCTTCCAAGCTCTTCTACACTGGTGACCCTGACGCGAGGATGGACCAGAGGCGTTCCCCCGCGATTGACTCATCTGTGGCGACCCAAGCAGACGCCGGCGCCCATGCAGACAGGGGAACAGATGGACGACGTTCCCCCACGGCAGAAGTGATAGAGAGGGCTCAACCGAGCACCAGCGCCGCGGAGAGAGCCGAAGCAAGGCACTCTCACCCTGCGGACACAGCAGTGACGGTCTACACAAACGCCGTCACCGTCAACCTGCCGGACTTCTGGCAGGAAGACCTCGCCTCGTGGTTTCTGCAAGCTGAAGCCCAGTTTGCACTTGTGGGCATCACAGCTGACGATACAAAGTCCTATCACATCATTGCCAAACTCAATGCCGCCACTTCGAGATGTGCGCGGAGCATAATCCAACGGCCGCCGGCCCAGGACAAATATGAAGAACTGAAAGCGACCATCGTGGCAAATTCAAATTACGTCCCCTCAGCCGAGGAGAGAGCCGAGAGGATCCTGGCGGTTTACGGCCACAGAGGAGGCAGACCCAAGGCCCTCATGGAGGACTTGCTGCAACTTAAAGAAGAGGACAATGACAACTTCCTCTTCCATTTTATATTCCTCAGTACGCTGCCGCCACACGAGAGGGACGCTGGCCAACATGCGATGCAGCACCCAGCAAGACTTACGCACGCTAGCTCACGAAGCTCAATGGCTCGTCAACGCCTGCAAGGAGCAGACACCCACAGCAGCATCCGCAGACCACAACGCTGATGTCCGGAGCCACGAGGAGCCACAAATCACTGAGCAGAATCAGCCCGCAGTGACAGCGACACGGCCAGGACGCAACAGACGGAGCGACGTTTGTTATTACCACCACCGCTTCGCCGAGAAGGCTTACAAATGCGTTACCCCCTGCAAATTCACAATTTCCGGAAAACGCCGAAGCCGAGAGCCGTTAACAGCGGCGGTTCTCGGTGAAAAAAGCAAGCTTTTATATGTGACGGACGGACACACCGGCAAGCGGTTCCTTATCGACACGGGAGCTCAACTAAGTTTTGTCATGCCCTCCCAAGCAGACCGGGCCATGGGCCCCCGGGGCAATGGAGCGGTGGCAGCCAATGGCTCCACCATCGACACTTTTGGCAAAAAGAGCCTGCACCTCTGCATCCACGGCCGCAACTACAGATGGACATTTGTTGTAGCGGCGGTGAGTTTTAACTTGTTGGGCGCAGATTTTTTGTGTGCACATGGGTTATTAGTTGATCTAGCGAACAGACGCTTGGTTAATGCACTGTCCTTTGCTTCTATTCCCTGCTCAGCTCGACTTTCTCCACCACCCGTGCAGGCTAGCGTCACTACAGCAGGAGGTAAGTTTGATCAACTCCTCACCCAATTTCCAGCACTCACAATTCCCAAATTCTCAGCCACAGTGGCTAAACACGGGGTTGAACATTTTATTCCCACAACGGGCCCACCCGTATTTGCCAAAGCTCGGCGCTTAGACGCGGCCAAGCTCGCCATAGCTTGGGACGAGTTTACCACCCTTGAAAAATTAGGCATTATTAGATGCTCGAAAAGCCCCTGGGCCTCACCACTTCACATGGTTCCGAAATCCGACGGTTCTTGGAGACCGTGCGGCAATTACCGCAGATTAAACAATGCGACAGCGCATGACTGCTACCCAATTCCTCACATTCAGGATTTTTCACTGCATCTGGCGGGTGCGTGCATTTTTTCAAAAATAGACCTGGTCCGCGGTTATCATCAAGTCCCCGTTCGAGCAGAGGACATTCCTAAAACAGCTGTAATAACCCCTTTCGGCCTTTTTGAATTTTTGCGAATGCCTTTCGGCCTGAAAGGCGCGGCTCAAACCTTTCAGCGGATGATGGACGCAGTATTACGCGACCTCCCTTTTGTTTTTGTCTACCTCGACGATATGCTGGTAGCCAGCCCGTCTGAGGAAGAACACGAGCGGCATCTCACTATGGTTTTTCAGAGGCTAGAAGAGCACGGGTTAATAATCAATCCAGCCAAATGCAACTTCGGCATGTCACAAATTGATTTTTTAGGACACAGAGTTTCTCCGAAGGGGGCAGTCCCACTTCCAGACAAAGTTCACGCGATAAAAAGTTTCCCACGGCCACAAACGGTCAAATCGCTGCAGGAATTTTTGGGCATGGTTAATTTTTACAAAAGTTTCCTCCCCCACGCAGCTCAGCTCATGCAGCCCCTATATGACGCGCTCAGAAAACAAAAAGCTTCCAACGCGGTTGAATGGACCCCGGAGCGCGAACGCGCCTTCGCGGAAGTAAAAAGCGCCCTAGCTAATGCCACATTGTTGGCTCACCCCGATCCCTCGGCCCGCATTGCGCTAACCACAGACGCTTCGGACCTAGCTATAGGGGCAGTTGTAGAACAACATGTCAGCGGAATCTGGCAACCTTTGGCATTCTTCAGCAAATCGCTAAACCAAACCGAGCGTAAATACAGCACTTTTGACAGGGAGCTGCTAGCGCTTCATTTATCCATCCGCCACTTCCAGTTCTGGTTAGAAGGGCGGAGTTTCAGGGCTTTTGTAAACCACAAACTGCTCACCTTTGCTATGGCTAAAATTTCTGAACCGTGGTCAGGCAGGCAACAAAGACAGCTGGCTGCGATTTCAGAGTTCACCACAGACATTCGACATGTGGCAGGCAAACTTAACGTGGTAGCAGACTGCCTCTCTCGTGCTGTGACATCGTCAGAGCGCGAGGAGACAGATTATACTATCTCAGCCGCGGAACTCTTCACCAACGCTGACACATACGCGGCCCCAATCCATGCAGGGATAGATTATGCAGCCATGGCAGAGGAACAAAGTAGTGACGCGGACGTGCGCGCACTCTTGTCTGGACCAACAGGGTTAAGGCTGGAGGAAAGGGGTTTACGCGACGGCGTGCCCCCCCTAATATGCGATATCTCAACCGGCCGACCTCGCCCGTTAGTCCCAGCTACATGGCGCCGCCGTATTTTCGACTCAATTCACTCCCTCGCGCACCCAGGTGTGCGCGCCTCGGTTAAAATGGTCGCCGAAAAGTTTGTGTGGCCCGGCCTGCGCAAAAACGTAAAAGAATGGTCAAAAACTTGCATTTCTTGTCAGCGCGCCAAAATACACAAACACACAAAAGCCCCTCTGGAGCCTTTTCCAATCCCTGCTAGAAGGTTCAACCACATTCATGTCGACCTCGTGGGACCACTACCTTCCTCCCAAGGTTTCACACACCTGTTAGCAAGGATAGACCACACCACGCGCTGGCCAGAGGCAGTCCCTCTGGCGTCAACCACAGCGGAGGAAGTCCCTCGCGTTTTTTTGACAAACTGGGTAGCACGTTTCGGCGTCCCATCAGACATCACGTCTGATAGGGGGCCTCAATTTGTCTCGGAGCTTTGGTCAGCCATGTCCAGCAGCTTAGGGGCAACAATTCACCGCACCACCGCTTATCACCCTCAGGCTAATGGGTTATGCGAGTGTTTTCACAGATCTTTAAAGGCCGCCCTCAGAGCCTCACTAACGGATACAAATTGGGTAAATAAACTTCCCTGGGTTTTATTGGGGTTGCGTGCTGCGCCCAAAGAGGATCTAGACGCCTCTCCGGCAGAATTAGTTTTTGCACAACCTCTCAGGCTCCCAGGTGAATTTTTACCAGAGAACCCAGAGCCAGGGCATTTTCCAGCCCCGAGGTTTTTAGGCAGCAACGGACTGGACTCTCTCCCCGGACCGGCACATCACTCTTTTCCACGGGTTTTTGTCCCACAAGCTTTAAAGAACGCTGAATTCGTTTTTGTTAAGCATGAAGCTTTAAAACCAACTTTCCGCCCACCATACGATGGGCCATTCAGAGTGCTGGAACCTGGTGATAAACACTTTGTGCTTGATTATGGGGATAGAAAAGAAACAGTCAGCATTGACAGACTTAAACCTGCCTTCTTGTTGAGAGATGAGCCTGCACGGTTGGCGAGAGCACCTCGGCGGGGTAGACCCCCCAAGAGAAAAGACTCAGCCCCCCTGCAGGGAACAAATAATCACTCTCCTCCCCAAGCTGCAGATTCCTTACAGGAAGGTCCCAGCAGGACGCCTAAGCGGACCTACAGCAGATTCGGGAGAAGATTAAAACCCAGACAGCACAGAGACTGATGCAAACTACTCAACAGTTGTTCACTAATTGTGCTGTAACAGTTTAGGACTGACTTGTGATTTTACTATGCTGTTATGATTACCACTGAACTCTCTTAGGAGCATAGCTGCTGGAAAGTTTCTTCTGTGGAAAGAGGTGTAGCAGTTAGTATGTCATAGTAATTATCTTAAACTGTGAATTTTTCTATTGTCCTTTTCTTTGTCGTTTGGGGGGGCTGTGGTCTATATTAATCATATATTCCATAACCTACATATGTTGAAGCATGTGAGAATGTTTGGTGATTACATATGTAAGGCGACTTCACACCTCAGAACAGGACAAAGAGTCTCAGCCGCCAGTGAAGATCAAAGAGCTTCCCAGGCACTGCGGTGGAGACCAGAGGAGCTGCCCTGACCCCCCAGGGCCATGAGGAGGAGTACGAAGATAACGGGGGGATTAAGATAATGAGGGATGTCAGCTTTTGATATGCATGTCTTTTGTTATGTGCAAGTATAAGTTCATAGAGCCGAAAGTGTTCGGTCTCTTTTTCCTTCTTCTGCTGCTGCACTAGGATGAGACTTGTTAGAGGAGCTGATAATAAACTTTGGTTTATGAATCACTTCGCCTCGTTCTTCCAAACTCTTCTACACTGTAGTTAGTTAAAACTGCTGGGTCACCTCCTTTTAAGAGAGGAACCACAGAAGCTGACTTCCATACTACAGGAATCTCTTTGTTTTCAATTGATAAATTAAAAAGTACTGTAAGAGGCTGTGCAATAAAATCGGCAGCCATTTTTAAAAAGTAAGGCTCTATCAAGTCTGGTCCAGGAGGTTTTCTGTGATTCAAAGTTTTGAGAGCCTTATGAACTTGCTGTACAGTAAAAGGTACAAGTCTAAAAGGTTCTCCAAAAAAACATTTGGGAATTAGTACAGTGAGGCACAGATGTAGCTCCTGTAGAGTTAAACAGAAAACCAGATGACACAAAATGCTTATTGAAGCAATTTAAAACCTCAGTTCTATCATAAACTGGGACTGAGCCATTTAAAACAAAAGTAGGAAGAACCTGAGAGCTTTTGTTCACAGATAAACCTTTGATCACTTTCCAAAATTTCTGTGGATTATTAAGACTCTCAGTTATGACAGATAAATAATATTCAGATTTAGCCTTTTTAATAAAAAAAGTGCATTTATTTCTCAGTTGTCTAAAAATGGACCAATCACTGGCAGTATCAGTTTTCCTGGCTTTGGCCCAAGCCACATTACGCTGATAAATGGCATCAGACAGTTCTGGAGAGAACCAGGGGTTTTCATGCCCCTTTACTCTGAATTTCCCTCTAGGAGCATGTTTATTTACAATTTTCTCAAAGTTTTCTTTAAAGAAAGTCCACGCTAACTCAACGTCTGGCAACAGGTCTATATGTTCCCAATTAACCAAGGACAAATCATGATGATAAGCTTGTTCATTAAATTTCTTCAAATTCCGCTTGAAAATAATGCGCGGTTTACATTTGGGGATTTTTGTATCTCTGCACACTGCAACAACACAATGATCACTCAAATCATTGCAGAAAACACCCACAGATGAAAATTTACGTGGAGCATTTGTTAAAATTAAGTCAATCAAAGTGGACTTTTCAGGACTTTTAATATTTGGCCTAGTTGGATAGTTAATCAACTGGCTAAAATTTACAGAGTCACAGAAAGATTTAAATTCTTCAGAAGCTACGTTTAACCAATCCCAATTGAAGTCTCCTGCTATTAAAAGCTCATTGTAGTTTAATTTGGACAAAAGATGTTTTAAGGATGATAATACCTCCTTGGTGGCAGATGGAGGTCTATAACAACCAACAACAGTTATGGAAAGGGATTTGGCTATTTCCATATTCAAGGCCAGAAACTCCATCTGCTTAGAAATGGACTTAGACAAGACAATTGAAGCATCAAATCTCGATTTAACATAGGCAGCTACACCACCACCTTTTTTGGGCCTGTCAGTACGGAAGACATTGTATCCATTTATACTAATATCATCATCTGTGACAGCTTTTGTCAGCCACGGTTCAGAGATGATCACAACATCCGGATCAGTTGATCTAATCCAAATTTTGACCATGTCCATTTTAGGAAGTAAACTGCGCACATTAAGATGAATAATTTTGAGACCAGACATTGATTTAAAATCAGCAGGAGTCTGGATACATTGCAGATCAGGTCCAGGGTTTGGTTGCACATTTCCAGATAATAATAAAAGTAGGACAATCACCAATCTTTGCTTCACATCACATTTTGAAGCAGAATTTTTGTGTATTGAAGCCAAGCGATTCTTTTCATTGAGCAAAAATGTAAGGTCATATAAAGTAAGAGCATTTTGAAGTTTAAGTAATTCCCTTGGTACCTCTGTCCAGGAATCTATGACCCAGACCAAATGAGTCTGTGATTGCTCATAAACAACATTAAAATCAGTACCACTATAATAAGTGTCCCAAAAACACAACACATTGGCATGGGTACTCACCCAGAGAACATTATTTGATCTCGTGTTCCAGGCTGCCAACAAGCATATTAAAATAATAAAAAATGCCATTATCCTTCACTTTCTGCACATCAGCAGCTTAAAAATTCTTAAACTAAAAGAAATACTAAAAGAAATAAATACTGCAAGGAGATGTTGCAGGCCCAAGCTAGATATCTCAGCTCCAGGAGTAATATAGGTCTTCCAACCCAATATCCAGGAAAATATTACAGGCTCAAGCTAGTAAGCTCAGCTCCAGGAGAGATGTAGGCCTCCCAGCCCAGTCTCCAGGGGGATGTTGCAAGCCCAAGCTAGTTAACTCAACTCCAGGAGGAATATAAGCCTTCCAGCCCAGTATCCAGGGATATGTTGCAGACCCAAGCTGGCTAGCTCAGCTCCAGGAGGAATACAGGCTTTTCAACCAGTATCCAGGGAAATGATGCAGACCCAAGCTAGTTAGCTCAGCTCCAGGAGAGATGTAGGCCTCCCAGCCCAGTCTCCAGAGAGGTGTTGCAGGCCCAAGCTAGTTAGCTCAGTTCCAGGAGGGGTATCGGCCACCCAGTCCAGTCTCCAGGGGGATGTTGCAGGCTCAAGCTAGTAAGCTCAGCTCCAGGAGGAGTATAGGCCTCCCAGCCCAATCTCCAGGGGGATGTTGTGGGCCCAAGCTAGTTAGCTCAGCTCCAGGAGAAGTATCAGCCTCCCAGCCCAGTCTCCAGGGAGGTGTTGCAGTCCTAAGCTAGCCAGTTCAGCCCCCAGGAGGAGCACAAGCCTCCCAGCCACCTCTCCAGGGGAATGCCACAAGCCCAGCCAACCAACTCGTCCAACTCGTCCTGGGCACAGGCCCAGACTTGTTAGCCGCACTCAAGGGTGATAGCAGTATTCTTTAAACTTGTTAAAAGTCATTAAACTCATTAAAAGTCCACAATTTACTTAAAACATATAAAAGGATTTCAATAAAAATATCAACTGCAACTTATAAAAAGAGATATAAATGCAATAATATCCATTAAAAACAACTTAATCTAGAGAGACACTGAGCAGACAATACACATGCTGCCATCTTGGATTCAGCCATGAATGTCTTAGCTTCGTTCTGAATGTGTAGGCACCATTTGCTGAAAGGATATTTGTTAGAAGGGTAGTATTTATATGTACGATTCATTATGTTCACTCTGGGACATTATGGGACACTATGGAATGGTGGGTGGGACAGCACTGTGTATATTTGTGTTGTTTGAGGCTGGTTTTGATGTATGAACATCAATGTATGTTAGAATGGATGGGTGTTAATGTTGATTTGTAAAAAATACAGTAAATTGTTTACTTGGGGTCTTAAAGGTGGTAATTTGTATAAAATTCACATGGGTGTATCTATGGAAAAGAGGAGATGGAATTAATAAGTGTTCACTTCTTCCTTCTCCCTTTTGAACAGTGTATACTGTTACTTTATTGCATTTGCCATTTGCTTGTTTTTGTTATATTTTTGTGTTCGAAATTATCTATCTATCTATCTATCTATCTATCTATCTATCTATCTATCTATCTATCTATCTAAACATGACTGTGATGGATCAAATCTGTCTGGCTATGCAGTTGTCACTCATGACACTGTTTTGAAAGCCCAAAAACTTCCATCACATTACTCAGCACAAGCAGCAGAACTGATTGCTCTGACTGAAGCATATAAATTAGGAAAAAATAAATAAAACTCACTGTCTACACTGATAGCCAGTATGCATTTTCAACCATTCCTCCCTTTGCACAGCAGTGGAAAAACAGAGGCATGATCAGATCAACAGGAAAGCCAATTCAGTATAAACATCTTATTTTGGAGCTGCTCGAAAGTGTCAAACTTCCATCACAATTGGCCATATGCAGATGTGCAGCATACACAAATGGCACTGATCCAGTGTCTCAAGGCAATTACTTTAAAGATCAGTCCGCAAAAGCTGTTGCACAAGGCTTAATACCCACACAAGACAAATCTGATTCCATTTTGACACTGACAGAGGACTTATCATATGACGTTCTCATTGAGGTACAAAAAGCAGCACCACAAGCTGAAATCTACAGATGGATAAAAAAGGGAGCCACTTTTGATGACACCTCAAAGCTCTACAAATGTAACAAAAACAAGCCCATTCTGCCACGCAAACTGTTTCATCAGGTCTCTACTTTGCTGCATGGTGTTTCACATGTAGCAAAGGGAGGATGGTTTCTACATTAAACAAAACCTTTACTGCCTATGGGTTTAGCCAGTTTGCCACTCAATTCTGTAAAAAATGTCTTATTTGTGCAAAGAACAATGCACAAGGAAATTTCAGACCTTAAAGAGGTACTTTTCCAGCCTCCACTTATCCATTTCAGAGCATTTGCATGGACTTCATTGAGTTAAATAAGTGTGAAGGCAAGAAATACTGTTTGGTTATTTGTGATATGTTTTCCAAGTGGATGGAAGCTTTTCCTTGTACCCACCCAAATGCAAGCACAGTGGCAAAGAAATTGCTGGCTGAAATTGTACCTAGGTTTGGAATACCTGAGAAATTTTACTCAGATAATGGTACACTCTTTGTAAATCAAGTCATATCACACTTAGGCACAGCACTCAACATTAATTTAAAAAATCATTCAGCCTATCACCCACAATCTGCAGGATTGGTGGAACGCACAAACAGAACTATTAAAGAAAGGCTTAGAAAAACAATAGCAGAAACAGGGCAAAATTGGGTATATTGCCTCCCATTAGTTTTGGTCTACATGATGATAATTCCCACCAAAAGGGGGCTGTCTCCATTTGAAATCATGTATGGCAAACCATACTTGCTCCCACCTTTAAGACCATTCAACTCAAGTGATGAGGAGGTGTGTTTAGCTGATTACTTGCAGCACGGTGGTGCAGTGGTTAGCACTGTTGCCTTACTGCTAGAAGGTTCCTGGTTCAAATCCCCAGGCTGGCAGGGGTTGGAACCTTTCTGTGTAGAGTTTGCATGTTCTCTCTGTGCTGCGTGGGTTTAGTCCGGGGGCTCCGGTTTCCTCCCACAATCCAAAGACATGCATGTTAGGTTAATTGGCTGTTCTAAATTGTCCCTAGATATCGGTTTCCTATAGGCCCTTAGAATAGATGGTTAGTGTCACAACTCGCCGCTCATCTGCCTCAGCTGCGCGCACACCTGCGCCTCGTCAGCCGTGGGCTATTTAGCCCACTCAGCCCTGTGCAGCGGTCTGAAGCCGTCTGTTTGCATCGGCACTTCTTTGGGGTTGAATCATCTACTGAGCATCAGCGAGACAACTCTCCTACGTAAGCATACCTTACCTCTTGCTAGTCTTCTCCCCTGTGCACAGGTGGATCCCTGATGGCGGATCACCCCGTCATCGCCATCCTATCCTCACCGTCGTCACAGGCTCAGCTGGACGCTGTCTTCCGGGCCTCTTCCTCGGCCAATGCCAGCCACCTGTCAGCCACAAGTAAGCAGCACATTGCTCATCATTCCTGTTGAGGTGTGGTGCCCTTTACCCCTGTCCTCTGCTCTCTCCATAGGGTTGCCCGGCTGTACGGCGCACCGCTCTGCTTCCTGTACATCGGCGTTCACCCTCATCACATATACATATCGCATACATCCATCCACACACACCTGCTTGTTGAATAAAGCTGTTAAATCTATCCTGAGCCTGCGTGCGTGCTTCCTGAGCCAGACATTATGTCAGTACGGCTCCAGCAAAGCGGCTCAGCAGACAGCGGGCTCGCACGCCATCTTTGTACCCTCGAGGCTCGGGTGGATTTAATAGCCCATCAACAGCAGGTGATATTAAATCAATTGGTTAACATCACTCACCGGTTAGACCGCTTGGACCCCAGCAGGCGTTCCCCTCGGCTCACCGGGGGGGGAGGGGGTAGCTCCTGCCACTCCGGTGGCCGGCCAGTCTGCCACGGGAACGCCAACCCGTCTCACACCTATCCCAACCCCCGCCCGCTTTAGCGGGAAGCTCGGCGGAGCGTGGGGGTTTATCATGCAGTGTGAGTCGGTGTTTCTGCACATTCCCGGGGACTTTCCCTCGGATCACAGCCGAATTGGCTATATTGGTAACCTCCTGCAGGGGAGAGCGTTAACTTGGGCTTACGCCGTTATGGCGAAGCCCAGTTACGCGAACCTCTCCTACAGCCAGTTCGTGTGGAGCTTTCTCGAGGTATTTGATCATTCCCGGTGAGATAGCGTCCTCACTGACCGCCTCCTTTGTCTCCAACAGGGAAGCCGGTCAGCGACGGATTACGCTATCGACTTCCGGGTCGCAGCGGAGGAGGTAGGCTGGGGTGAGGTGTCTCTCTGTGGCATCTTCCTCCGCAGCCTCAGCTCTGATCTGAGGGATGAGCTGGCCGGTCGAGACCTTCTGGAGACGCTCTTGGAGCTGATCTCCTAAACTGTTAGTTTGGATAATAGGCTGCGTGAACGGTCCGCCGAGCGGAAGTTAATCGGTCACTGCGCGGTGGCTCCGTCCGCATGCCTCAAGCTCCCCCCCTGGTGTTACCTCCTCCGGCATCTTCCAAGGAATTGGAGGCAATGGTGGTTGGTCGGTCAAAGCTCCCTCTAGCGGAGAAACAGCGCTGCCGGGAGTTGGGCCTCTGCATGTATTGCGGAGGCAATCAACATACCGTGGAGCATTGCCCGGAGAAGCCAAACGGGGAGGTCCGCGAGTCATTGTAGGGGGCCTCGCGGACTCTAACCGGTCAAATCCCCTCACTTGTCTCACACTGCCCATTCGATTTTGTCACAATTCCACGGGGCATCTCACACACGCACTGGTGGACTCAGGAGCAGAGCAGAGCTTGATTTCAAAGACCCTGGCAACCCAATTGGGCATCCCCTGCCACCCTCTGGCCGCTCCTCTCAGCCTAATCACCCTCTCCCGTGCTCCCCTTGGACGAGTGACTCATCGCACCCAGCCGGTCCCTGTTATCATCACAGGTAACCATTGGGAGGATCTCATCCTGTACATCCTGTCCTCCTCTGTGTCGCCTGTCAACCTAGGTTACCCATGGTTGCGCCTGCACAACCCTGTGCTGGATTGGCAGACAGGAAGAGTCACTGCCTGGAGCTCCTTCTGCATGAGTACCTGCCTACAGTCCGCAGCCTGCGCCCCCCGTCCTCTCCCCCTCCGGCCAAGGACGCTGCACCTCCGGATCTCACTCTGGTGCCCTCGGAGTTCCATGACCTGGGTCTCGTTTTTAGCAAGTCCAGAGCGATGTCTCTTCCTCCTCACCTGCCCTACGACTGCGCCATCAACATCCGCCCGGGGCGCCCCTGCCATCCGGACGCCTCTACAGCCTGTCAGCACCGGAGCGAGAGGCTATGGATAGTTACATCAAGGAGTCCCTCAGCGCGGGAATCATCCGTCCCTCCTCGTCTCCGCTCGGCGCAGGGTTCTTCTTCGTCTCCAAGAAAGATGGGTCTCTCTGTCCCTGTATTGATTTTCGGGCCCTGAATGACATCACGGAGAAGGACCGTTACACCCTGCCCTTAATGGACATTGCCTTCCACTCCCTCCAGGGGGCGACCTGGTTCACCAAGTTGGATCTCCGCGGTGCTTATCACCTCGTCCGGATCCGGGAGAGGGATGAGTGGAAGACGGCCTTTCGTATGCCTAGTGGTCACTTCGAGTATCTGGTGATGCCGTTTGGGCTGACCAACGCCCCCGCTGTATTTCAACGCCTCATCAACAATGTCCTACGTGATTTCCTTGGCCTCTTCGTGTTCGTGTACCTGGATGACATTCTCATCTTCTCCAGGTCACGTGAGGAACACCAGGTCCACGTGAGGCGGGTCTTACAATGGTTGCTGGAGAACAGGCTGTACGTCAAGGCCGAAAAGTGTGAGTTTTACGCCAAGACCACCTCCTTCCTAGGATTCGTAATCTCACACAACCAGGTCCTTCCTGACCCCGCGAAGGTCAAAGCGGTGGTTGAGTGGCCCACGCCGACCTCTAGGAAGCAGGTACAGCAGTTTATTGGGTTTGCCAACTTCTACCGCCATTTTGTGCCCAATTTCGGTGCCATCGTTGGCCCATTGACCCGTCTCACTTCCCCCAAGAACCCCTTCCGGTGGACCAAAGAGGTCGCAGCAGCGTTTCAGGCGTTGAAGACGGAGTTCTCCTCCTCCCGAGTCCTGACCCAGGTTGACCCTGCGCTGCAGTGTTTGGTGGAAGTCGACGCGTCTGATACGGGAATGGGGGCGGTGCTGTCCCAGCGATCACCCACCGACGGGGTCAAGCGACCCTGCACCTTCTTCTCACGGCGTCTGTCTCCGGCTGAGCGTAATTACAACGTCGGGGACAGGGAGCTTCTTGCCATCAAGCTCGCCCTGCAGGAGTGGCGCCACTGGCTGGAGGGGGCTGCGTTGCCGTTCGTGGTGCTGATGGACCACAAGAACCTGGAATATCTGAGATCTGCTAGATGTCTGAATGCCCGCCAGGCATGCTGGTCCTTGTTCTTCGCCCGGTTCCGTTTTACCATCACCTATCGTCCTGGTTCTAAGAACGGCCTGCCCGATGCCCTGTCCAGGCAGTTTGCCCCCGAGACGTCGGAGGAGCCGGGCCATACCATCCTGCCCAGCTCGTGTGTTGTGGGAGCGATTTCCTGGTCCATCAGGGACAAGATCTGGAGGGCACAGGAGACCGAACCGGACCCTGGCGGCAGACCGGAGGGAAGGCTGTTTGTTCCATCTTCTGTCCGGGGGGAGGTCATCCATTGGGTTCACACCTCCAAACTCGCCTGTCACCCTGGTGTTTCCCGGCTACTGGATCTCCTCCAGCGTTCCTTCTGGTGGCCAGGTCTTCAGAAGGATGCCACCAACTACGTTCGGGCGTGCCCTGTGTGTGCCACCAGCAAATCAAGAAACTCTCCCCCCGCGGGCCTGCTCCAGCCCTGCCGATCCCCGGCAGGCCCTGGTCCCACATAGCCCTTGACTTCATCACCGGTCTCCGGGTCTCCAACACCTATGACGCTGTGCTGACCATCGTGGATCATTTCTCCAAGGCTGCCTACTTCGTGCCACTCCGGGGCCTCCCAACGGCACGGGAGACAGCGGACCTTCTGGTTCAACACGTGGTCAGGCTGCACGGGATACCGGTGGACATCGTCTCTGATCGGGAGCCCCAATTTGTCTCAGAGGTATGGAAGTGTTTCTGCAACACCCTGGGGGCCACGGTAAGCCTCTCCTCTGGCCACCACCCGCAGTCCAACGTGCAGTGTGAACGGGCCAACCAGGAGCTGGAAGCCGCCTTGCGCTGCGTCACCTCCCCCAACCCGTCGTCCTGGAGCGCACACCTGTCCTGGGTAGAGTATGCCCACAACTCAATACAGTCTGCGGCCACAGGGATGTCCCCCTTTAAGGCGTCCCTGGGATACGATCCACCGTTGTTCCCGGAGCAGGAGGGTGAGCTGGCCGTTCCATCCATCCAGGCGCACCTGAGACGTTGTCGGAGTCTGTGGATCAAGACGCACGATGCGCTCTTATGCACGGCGGCGTGCAACAGCACCACAGCAAATCGTCACAGGAGACCGGCTCCTGCCTACCAGGGGGGCCAACGTGTCTGGTTAGCCTCTCAGGACATCCACCTCAAGGCTGAGAAGAGGAAGCTGGCCCCACGCTTCATTGGTCCCTTCACCATCTCGAAGATCATTAACCCGGTGGCTGTGCATCTGGCCCTCCCCCCTCCCTCCGCATATGCCCCACCTTCCACGTATCGAAGATCAAGCCCGTGGTCTCCGATCCCCTCTGTCCTCCGCCCGTGGCGCCGCCTGTGCCTCTGATGATCGACGGCCACCTGGCCTGGAGAGTCACTTCCATCTTGGACTCCCAGCGCCGAGGTCACGGGCTGCAGTACTTGGTGGACTGGGAGGGATTCGGTTCTGAGTGGAGGTCCTGGGTGCGCTCTTCCTTGGTGTTGGACAGGAGTCTCATCACGGAGTATCACCGGACGCACCCGGACAAACCAGCGCCTGGAGGCGCTGCTGGGGGGGAGTACTGTCACGACTCACCGCTCATCTGCCTCAGCTGCGCGCACACTTGCGCCTCATCAGCCGCGGGCTATTTAGCCCACTCAGCCCTGTGCAGTGGTCTGGAGCTGTCTGTTCGCAACGGCACTTCTTCGCGGTTGAATCATCTACTGATCATCAGTGAGACAACTCTCCTACGTAAGCATACCTTACCTCTTGCTAGTCTTCTCCCCTGTGCACAGGTGGATTCCCTGGCGGCAGATCCCCCCGTCATCGCCATCCTATCCTCACCGTCGTCACAGGCTCAGCTGGACGCTGTCTTCCGGGCCTCTTCCTCGGCCAACGCCTGCCACCTGTCAGCCACAAGTAAGCAGCACATTGCTCATCATTCCTGTTGAGGTGTGGTGCCCTTTACCCCCGTCCTCTGCTCTTTCCATAGGGTTGCCCGGCTGTACGGCGCACCGCTCTGCTTCCTGTACATCGGCGTTCACCCTCATCACATATACATATCGAATACATCCATCCACACACACCTGCTTGTTGAATAAAGCTGTTAAATCTATCCTGAGCCTGCGTGCGTGTTTCCTGAGCCAGACATTATGTCAGTTAGTATTAGTGAAAGCGCTTTGAGTGGTCTTTGCTCTCAGAAGAGGCAAGGTGGAGACGAGAGACATTGATGTGTGGACAGAGGATTCAGTGTACAGCCTCCAGGAATGATTTAACTGTACAGACTGGGAGATGTTCACACTGGCCTGCAGGGATGATTTGGACTCTTTGGTGGACGTCACATGGCTTTCTGTAAAAATAAGATCGTTCCACATAAACGTGTCAAAATATATCCCAACAACAAGCCATGGGTTACAAAATCAGTTAAATCCTGCTTACAGAGGAAAGCACTTGCCTTTAAACAGGGGTCTGTTTCTGAGCTACAGGTTGCCACAAAAGAGCTGAAGTCCGAAATTTTAAGAGCAACACAGAATTATAAATCAGAATTGGAAAGCAAGATGGCAACAAAGAAACTTGGTTCAGCCTGGGCCAATGTGAAAACTATTGCAGGCCTTCAGAGCTCAGAGCGCAGTAATCGTGTGTTTTTAGATGGTTTTAATTCAGACACAGAGCTGGCTAATGCTCTTAATTATTTTTATGGTCATTTTGACTCCTTTGATTTTAGCACAGAAACCCAAGATTTGAAACAGAAACTCAAAGACAATCAGCACTTTAATATTGAGGTGCGGGATGTTAAAAGGGAGTTCTGCGCTGTAAAAGTGAACAAAAGTCAGGGCCCTGATAATATATGTGGGCGCTTGGTAAAGTCCTGTGCACATGAACTGAGTCCTATATTTCATTACATTTTCAATAAATCCTTACAGACACAACATGTGCCTAAGATCTGGAAAGAAGCCGTGGTTGTTCCCGTTCCAAAATCTAGCTGTCCTAAAACGGTAAACGACTTTAGACCAGTTGCTTTGACTTCAATTTTAATGAAAATTTTTGAAAAACTGGTCAGATGTGAGGTCCTAAAGCAGACTGAGCATGCATTGGATCCTCTGCAGTTTGCCTATAGGCCTCACAGAGGAGTGGAGGATGCCACTGTCACTCTGTTTAACGTGCTTTTTAAACATCTGGATTTTAATGGGACACACGCCAGACTTTTATTTGTGGACTTTTCCTCCGCCTTTAATACAATCCAACCTCATATCTTAGTTGAAAGGCTCCTGCAACAATTTGATTTGAGCAATAATCTGGTGGGTTGGATTCTGGATTTCTTAACCAACAGGACGCAGAGAGTAAGGGTCAATGGTACATTGTCTGACCTAAAGTGCTCTTCTACTGGCTCTCCTCAGGGGTGTGTGTTGTCACCACTACTCTTCATCCTGTACACAAACATGTGTCGGAGCAGACATGACAACAGACACATTATAAAGTATGCTGATGACTCAGTTATTGTCAGTCTCCTCCAGGAGGGTGAGAGTGGCCACGGCCCAGTAGTTGATGATTTTGTTCACTGGTGTGAGGATTCCTACCTGCGGTTGAATACGACAAAAACTAAAGACATGGTTATTGACTTTAGGAGGAAAACTCCCAGGCACAAAGTCACCGTACTAAAAGGCCAGACCACCGAATGTGTACAATCCTACAAATATCTTGGGACGATTATTGATCGTAATTTAAACTTTAAAGAGAACTGTGAAAGGGTGTGCAAAAAGGGTCAGCAACATTTGCATTGCTTGAGAAAACTTGCACGCTTCCAAATTGACCGAACCATAATGACAATGTTTTATCGGGCTTTTATTGAATCTGTTTTATCCTTTTCTTTAGTGTCATGGTTTGGTCAGATAAAACTGAAACAGAGGAAATCCTTGGATCAGGTAGATGGTCCAGTCGTTTGCTTGGTGAGCCACAGCTGAGCCTGACATCCCTGTACACCAGACAAGTACAGAGTATGGCTACCTCCATTTTAAATGATGACTCCCACCCTTTGCACTGCCTCTTTCAGCTTCTTCTTCCCTCAAGACGGAGGTTTGCTGTCCCAAAAAGTAGAACCCAGCGCTACAAAAACAGCTTTGTTCCTGCTGCTGTCAAAGAGTTGAACAAGCTGTAACAATATATTGCACATAATTTAGGTACCTATTTATTAACTCCATTTTATATTTACTTATTTTTGTAGGATGTTACTTGGGTTCTAAATATTTTATTGGGTTTTAGACCTTTGAGTTTTTAACCTCTTTGACTAGTTTTTAACTTTTAATATGACCCTTTTCTCTTACCTCTGTTTTTTTCCCCATCTCTTTGTCTTTTTATACCCTGATTGATGGAGCCTTGAGTATTTTTTTCATGTTTATAGTCAGCTTCATGTGTGCCTGTGTTTGTGTCTATGTTGAATGTAATTTGTGGCTTGCAAATATGGATGTCACCAGACTGCAAAACAAATCTACCTACGGGTACAAATAAAGTAACCTGAGCCTCAACCTGAACCTTTGTGACTAGAAAAGCGCTATATCAATGCAATTTAGTTAGTTAGTTAGTTAGTTACAAGGATGCTGATTAACAGAAATGTTATTGCTGCTACTCTCCCAGGAGGGTTCACGAGGAAGCTGCACCAATCTTGGCCAAGCCAGGGGACCTCGTCGTTATCAAGGTCATCAAAAAGAAGAATTGGACTGACTCACCCTGGCAAGGACCACATAGAGTTATCTTGTCAACACCAACAGCAGTGAAAGTTGAAGGACGGGACTCTTGGGTGCATTTAACACATTGCAAACTTTACCCCACTCAGAATTCACAGCCAGAGACTGTTTAGTATACACTACAAACTTTATCTCATTAAAGACCTTCAGCAAGTTGACTGTTTAACTGTTTCTGTATGCAAGTGTTGGCTGACGGCATTCCCAGCATCCAGCAAGGGCTTAAGATAGCAAAACAAGTGTTTGTCTATCATTGAGAGACAAGAAGCAGGAGAAAGATGGTCAATAATCAAATAGTGTGGTTGTTGTTGTTTCCTTAGCATCACCATCCTTGTGGTGACATTTTTGCTTTGGTTTCATTTTGCTGCTCCACAACCCATACACCATAGGGCTAGAGATATTACACACCCAACATGACTGGCTGGAAATTCAAGGGCATCAGGACCATGATTATGCTGCCAATATGCTAACATGATTATGCTAACAATATGCAATATGGAGATATGCTAACTACACAGCTAGGTCAGCTAATCGCTCTAACTGTTATGTTTGTTCCTTGGTGCCCCTATCAACTGGGCAGACTTCTGTTACGGCTAGAGCAATGGAGCCATCACAAGCTGTCTGCATCTTACAGTAGGCCATGTACAGAGATTACACAAAAAAGACTATTCTGAATCATACTTGTAAGAACTTTCATCACTCCACTGATCAGGGAAACTATGACGCCCCTTACTCCGTAAGGGCGAGGTTAGTTTCATCAGAGAACTTCTCTTTCTGTTTGAAGGGAAGTGGCAATAACGCTCTGGGCAACTTACCCCTTTCTCGGTGTGCAGTGGCGTACAGTGTATCTCGCCCCTGTACTGCCGACACCCTGACCAATAAAGTGGGCAGGTGGTGCCTGCAAATTTACCGTTTTCGTACTGGACTTGTCACCCTGCAAGAGCTCTGCAGTGCTGCTATCTGCAATTTTCACATATATGGTGCACACATAGTGACAGGCGGTTTGAGGCTGTGTGGTCATAGGGCTTATTCCCATTTGCCTATGGGTTGGACAGGTGTTTGTGCCACTGTCCTTGTGACTGATCACACCCTCATTATGTCAGCAGGACAGGTGGGCAGGGTGAAAAGAGATGCTTACCTACCACAAGATGCCACTTTTGCACTGCATGATTCTATCTGGGGTACAGATGTGCCAGAGCAATTCGAGATACAGACCACAGGACAAAAGGTTTTTCAGTCGTTGTTCCCTTGGGTGGGAGTGGCAAAGAACACTTTGTGGGTCGAAACCCTTAATTGCAGACTACAGTCTTTTGTGATTTTTTCTTTAGCTGCTTGGAGAGGTGAAAGGGAGGAGATGACAGCCATGAGACTTATGGTGACACAAAATAGAATGGTCCTTGATCAGTTGACTGCCGCCTGTGAGGGCGTGTGCACTATTGTGGGTCAATACTGTTGTACTTTTCTTCCTACGAATGATGCAGATGGACATGTTATTGCTTCAGCCATACGGAACCTTACCGCTTTACAAGCTGCTGGGGCTAAGGATAATGTTACTGATACACAGCATTGGATAAGCTGGTTGTTTTCCTCCTGGAGGAGTCTTGTTATAAATCTGGTGGTGGTGTTTGTGGTGAGTTTTTTTTTTTCATGTGTCATTGCGTGCATCCACAGTATGATGATGAAACTTGTTCGTGTGAACTTGGTGATGTATCATGATACCACAGCTGGAGATGATGGGGAAACAACACCAACTTAAAGTGTCTTTTCATGAGTACAGAGCAAAAGTATGACTGACATGCAGAAAACCGAGAGAAGATGCATGCTCATGGTGTGAAATTGAAATGTACTATTTACAAAAGCATATTTGAAGTTCTGAGATATTGCCTTTCATTACTGTTTGGAGTTTTTTATTTCACTTTGTTTTTATCACATTATATTTGTAATCACCACATTGTTAATCACAATTTACTCACTGTGCAGTTTTATTGTTATGATTGTTGTTTAGCTTCCTGATTGTTTAATTCACTCCATATGATCCTTTGTCATACAATCATTTTATTGTTCTTTATTGTGATTTTGCTAGTTTTTACATCTATACACTAACTTACCTCATGAAATTCCTGCTAAACTGCTAACACACATAACAACAAATAGATACAGTAATTACATACACACATCACACATATCATTTTGTGATTGTTCATCATTACTGACTTTTCTTTATTATGATTTTGTTTGATTATTGATTTCTTTTACTGAACAAAAGGCTTTATTGTCCCATGCTCCCCAGGAAATGGAACATTCAAGCAGCGCTCGGGAGAGGCAGTGGGGTCGATGGCCCACTTTACTCATTAAAAAGTGAGTTAAGATCTTTTGCAATAAAATGCTTCTTGCATAAAACACACCAGAACTTAGCAAGCTGCCCAGTGAGGTTTTATACGCCATAATGTTTCATCTCTGATGCTTTTTTAAAGCATCAAGGGGGGGATGAAAGAATAATTTCATGTTCCTCTATATTATTCTTTCATATTTTAGGTCTGATATATTTTTGGTGCGTTGTATGAGCCATTATTCTCTATGTGACTTTCATGCCCCAGAGTCTGATGTGCATGTGAGTTCATGGGATGTGCGTGTGAATGCATGTGAGGGCAGGTCAGCAGAGACGTAAAGGATGACCTAGGCTACACTGATAATCTCTTTGTTTTATTGACCGGCTCTCCTAAGTTTCTGTGACTGAGGGATGTAATCTCCCAGTTCATGAAGATTAGATTTATAGACACTTTGCATGTCTCCAAAGATGCCACAAGGACGTCTCCCTCTTTGTTTATCTATCCTTAGAGCTATAAAAATACCAAGCTCAGAATGTATGGTCAGATTGATGCATGAATGACTCTGGGGATGTTCAATGTATTCACTCTCTTGGCCAGAAAATAAAATGGCTCATAACTCAGAATCCACCTATTGAATTTTTGACTCAGACTCATTTAATTTAGTTTTATTCTAACAGGAACTAAAGACCCATAAATAGAAACTGAGCTAAAAAAAATACATCAAAATAAGAAAATCTAAAAGCAGATGGAGCTAAGAAGAATGTAAAACAAAGGAACGTAAATGACTACTTCAATAATAGTTAAGTGGTTTTCTAAAAGCCAAAATTTAAAAAGGAACAAAAAGACACTAAGAACACATAAAAACAGGAACTAAAAACCCATACTTAAAAAGTGAAGTAAACACATCAATAAGAAAATGAGAAAATCTAACAACAAATGGTGCCAAGAAGAACATAATAATAATACATCAGATTTATATAGCACTTTATCAAAGACACTCAAAGATGCTTTACAAGTAGATACATTATTCATTCACTCCAGACAGACAACGGTAGTGGCAAGCTACTACTGTAGCCACAGCTGCCCTGGGGCAGGCTGACGGAAACGTGGCTGCCAATCTGCGCCAACGGCCTCTCCGGCCACCACCAAACATTTATACACATTCATACCCAGTGTTATGGGCACTGGAGGCAATGCGGGTGAAGTGTCTTGCCCAGGGACACAACGGCAGGATATCTGGGGAGAGCGGGATTTGAACTGCCAACCATCGGGTTATTAGACGACCTGCTCTACCTCCTGAGCCACTGCCGCCCCAAAACATAAAACATAAAACAATGGAAGAATGGAGAGCCCTGGAGAACAATGGAGCCCTGAGGCTCTCTGGCAGGCTGTTCCACAGACGAAGACCATAATAGTGAAATGAAGCTTCACCAAAGGTCTTGGTCTTGACTTTGGGAACCATTAACAGGCCTGTACCAGAGGACCTCAGAGTCCACGAGGGCTGATAAGATAAAAGCAGCTCAGATAGATAAGAAGGCGCAAGACCATTGAGGCATTTAAAAACTACTAAGAGAACCTTAAAATCAATCCTAAAAAGCACGGGGAGCCAATGCAGCAATTCTAAAACTGGTGTAATATGCACCCGCCCCTTGGTCCTCGTTAACACTTGTGCTGCTGAATTTTGGAGCAGTTGGAAATGTGATATTCTTTTTTGAGGAAGACCAGAGAGCAGGGCATTACAGTAGTCTATGTTACTAGTAATAAAAGCATACATCAAGACCTTCATGCTGGCAAGAGAGAGAAAAGGCACTAGTGTGCTTGTACCTCATGGAACAGCCCTTTGGCCTGTTTAAAATAATAATAATAATAATAATAATAATAATAATAATAATGACTGTCTCTTTGTCCCTTCTATTGTTCTCTTGGAGGAATAATTGCTTCTGCGGGGAGTGAAGGGGTGGGGGGATAGCCCAGACACTGGTATGCTACCAGCCAGGGCTCCATCCCTCCTGGTTTAAGTGCTCCAGCTGGAAGTGGGAAGGCCAGCAGGAAGCAGAAGCAGATTGAAGGAAGCCAGCTACGTGATCCAATGGTGGATTTCATGCAGAGCCAATTGGAGGAAGTGTGTAAAACCATTGAACATAGGGCTGCAAATCACCATCACCTTGGGGTATGCCATACCAGGCCCCCGTATGTGCCCTGAGACCGCACCCTGATGCAGTGTCTATCGTGGCCTCAGATAACTTGGGTAAGACCATCAGCTCTGGCTGTGGAGCCATTAAGAGAGTGGATGTCTCTCTGTGAATGATGATGAAGTAGACGGTAACTCTCCGGTCGAGAAGACCTCCCTGAGCCCTATGATATATCTGTCAGGGCATGACTCTCTGGGCAGCATCGGCTGCAGGGCTTCCTCCCCTATCTCCTCCGCCTAGAGCTTCGGCTTGGGAGAGAGGTCCTGCAACCCAGGGGCGGGGTCCCTTGTCAGTGTATCCTGACTGTGTGGAACATCTGCAGAGGTAGTGGGCATGTCTAAGGAGGCTGCTACCCCTCGTTCTGGACCCAGTATTTTGAGTGGTGCTGTGGAGCAGGGCTTGGATAGTGTGTTGAAGGTGACTCTACCATTGCACTGCTGGCTGGAGCTTTCCCCACAGGCAGCAAGTCTATACGCCCCCCCTAATGGAAAGGGTCATGCCATTAATGGGTGAGTGGCTAGCACCTATCAGTCTGTGGCTATGGCCTTTAGGCTTGCAAACGCTAATACACTCCTTTAGTGTATTTAGAAGGTCTGATAAGGGACCTAGAGTCAAAAGTGGAACTGACCTTTTACCGGAGTTGGTAAAGGTGGTGGACACTGTGATTCAAGGAGCTAGCTCACAGGGTACAGCACTTGGGAACTCCCTGGCCAGCTGACCATGGCCCGGCCGCCTGTGTGGTTGAGTCAGTCTGGATTGGCAGATACGAACAAGGCTGCTGTTTTGAAGGCTGCGGTAGTGTCTGGTGAGTGTTACAACCCGAGTGCTGGTTCCGTCCGCACTCGGATCCTATATCATCATTTCCAGGCTTTGACAGCAGTGGGTTCCTTCTAGCTCCTCGGGCTCTTATTGTGACAGTGCCCGGTGGAGCTCCCTGCTGTCAAGTCCACAGCTGTGCTGCATTCAGGGTCATTAGCGACCGGTGTTTAAAGCAGGCGTTGAATGCAACCCGATGCAGCAGTCTCTGTTATGATACGGTCTGTTATGCTTCCCTGTTATGCTTCACTGTTATGCTTCCTGTTATGATACCTCCTGTTACACTTCGGTCGGTTATACTTTCCGGTAAGCTACCGATTGTTATACCTCCTGTTGTACTTTCTGTTAATCTCCGTGGAAGTTCTGTGAAGACTCCTCGCTGTCTGAGGCTTCGGGCATTCCCCGGCTCAGACGGCGTCTTCTCATCATCTCCAGTTGTGAGTTATCCTGCCGTTATCCCAATCCTTGTTATTAGTGTGTATTTTCCCCTGTTCCTAATCCCTTCAATAAACATCTCTGCAACTCACTGGTGACTGCTGGCGTCTTATGGTGGCTTGTGAGGGCCACCGTGACAGTAAGGTCTTTGGGCTGGCAGCAGAGGCGGTGTTGGATGAGGTGCAGAAGGTAAGACTGTGCACGCAGTCCTTTTGTCAGCCAAGACCATCCAGGTCAGCGTCCGGAGACCTCTTGAGGGGGTGAGAACCCACAATGGCTTCGTTTCACAAAGCCAGGTTCCTATCAGAGCTCGGGTCACCCGAGGCAGAGGGCCTCTCGGCAGCTGGTGCAGGTTCAGCAGTATTTATGTCCGCACTCTCGGGACCGTGTAGGCCGTGACCCTGCCAAGCCCCACCAGCGTCTCTCATGGTAGGCTCCCCTGATGTCAACCTTCTCCCCAGCACACCTCATGAGTTGGTGTTGGTGCACCTCATGATGCACTGGAGTGTGGGTACCCCCTACAGTTCAGATCTCATTCCCCAACGTCAAAGCGTTCTGGAAACAAAAGTAAAGAGGACACTCCGCGGTTCTGGGCAGTGAGGTCTCTGCCCTGCTGGGAAAGAACATAATACGGTCTCTGTCTCCAGGAGAAGAGAGGCGAGGCTTTTTACACTGCCTCTTCCTGGTCTCCAAGCGAATTGGTGCATGACGTACAAAGCTACCAGAGGACTGGCCCCCCCCACCTACTGTAGCTTTTGCTACTTACAGTGGCTGTGTGGCCTAAGGTCAGAGAAACGGAGATAGGTGCAGCGCTATACACCGTATGGTGTCTCACGTGCTGTGGGAAGGAATTAACGAACTAAGCGAACCGGGGGTCTCTGTCCAGTTTTGGACCTAAGGCATTTGAGCAGGTATCTCAAGGTGCTCCCTTGTCCGGTGCTCAGGCTGAGGATATTATTCAGGCCATAGGGAAAGGTGATTGGTTCAAAGCAATGAACCTTCGTGATGCATCTTCTTCTTCTTCTTCTTTTAGATTTGATTGGCGGTTGGCAACCAGCTTACAGGTGCATTGCCACCACCTACGCTATCTTCAGACATCACTCTACTCTATTCAGACACCACTCTCCTCTTCGCAATGCTGATTTCCATAGCACTCTATATATCACTCTATATATACAGTGGTGTGAAAAAGTGTTTGCCCCCTTCGTGATTTCTCATTTTTTTGTATGTTTGTTACACTTAAATGTTTCAGATCATCAAACAAATTTAAATTTTAGACAAAGATAACACAAGTAAACGCAAAATGCAGTTTTTAATTAAAGGTGTTTATTATTAAGGGTAAAAAGAAAAAAAATCCAAACATACATGGCCCTCTGTGAAAAAGTGATTGCCCCCCTGTTAAAACATAAATTAACTGTGGTTTATCACATCTTTAGAAAGCTGAGTTCGATTTTCTAGCCATTTCTAAAGCTTTGGGACTCCAGTGAACCACAGTGAGAGCCATTATCCACAAATGGCGAAAACATGGAACAGTGGGGAACCTTCCCAGGAGTGGCCGGCTGACCAAAATTACCCCAAGAGCGCAGCAACGACTCATCAATGAGGTCACAAAAGGCCCCACAATAACATCCAAAGAACTGCAGGCCTCATTTGCCGTATTGCAGTATTTATGACTCCACCATAAGAAAGAGACTGGGCAAAAATGGCCTGCATAGCAGAGTTCCAAGACGAAAACCACTGCTGAGCAAAAGGAACATAAAAGCTTGTCTCAGTTTTGCCAGAAAACATCTTGATGATCCCCAAGACTTTTGGGAAAATACTCTGTAGACTGACAAGACCAAGGTTGAACTTTTTGGAAGGTGTGTGTCCAATTACACTACCGTTCAAAAGTTTGGAGTCACTTAGAATTTTCCTTATTTTTGAAACAAAAGCACTTTTTTTCAATGAAGATAACTTTAAACTAATCAGAAATACACTCTATACTTTGCTAATGTGATAAATGACTATTCTAGCTGCAAATGTCTGGTTTTTGGTGCAATATCTAGATAGGTGTATAGAGGCCCATTTCCAGCAACTATCACTCCAGTGTTCTAATGGTACAATGTGCTTGCTCATTGCGTCAGAAGGCTAATGGATGATTAGAAAACCCTTGTGCAATCATGTTAGGTCTGCAATGCTGTAATTGCTGCAAATGGAGGATTCTTTGACGAAAGCAAAGTTTGAAGGAAAAAATTATTATTTCAAATACAAATCATTATTTCTAACCTTGTCAATGTCTTGACTATATTTTCTATTCATTTTACAACTCATGGCGGTAAATAAGTGTGACTTTTCATGGAAAACACAAAATAATTGTCTGGGTGACCCCAAACTTTTGAACGGTAGTGTACATCCGGCATAAAAGCAATGCAGCATTTCAGAAAAGGAACATCACACCAGCAGTAAAATATGGTGGTGGTAGTGTGATGGTCTGGGGCTGTTTTGCTGCTTCAGGACTTGGAAGACTTGCTGTGGTAAATGGAACCACGAATTCTGCTGTCTACCAAAAAATCCTGAAGGAGAATGTCCGGCCATCTGTTCATGACCTCAAGCTCAAGCGCACTTGGGTTCTGCAGCAGGACAATGATCCAAAACACACCAGCAAATCCACCTCTGGATGGCTTAAGAAAAACAAAATGAAGACTTTGGAGTGGCCTAGTCAAAGTTCTGACCTGAATCTGACTGAAATGCTGTGGCATGACATTAAAAAGGCGGTTCATGCTTGAAAACCCTCCAGTGTGGCTGAATTACAACAATTCTGCAAAGATGAGTGGGACAAAATTCCTCCACAGTGCTGTAAAAGACTCATTGCCAGTTATTGCAAATGCTTGATTGGAGTTGTTGCTGCTAAGGGTGGGCCAACCAGTTATCAGGTTTAGGGGGCAATCACTTTTTCACAGGGCCATGCAGGTTTGGATTATTTTTTTCCTCTTTAATAATAAACACCTTCATTTAAAAACTGCATTTTGTGTTTACTTGTGCTATCTTGGTCTAATATTTAAATTTGTTTGATGATCTGAAGCATTTAAGTGTGACAGATGTACAAAAAATGAGAAATCAGGAAGGGGGCAAACACTTTTTCACACCACTGTAATTCAAGACATCTCTGTCTGTCTGTCTGTCTGTCTGTCTATCTGTCTGTCACAATCATAAGACTCGCTAACTCTTCTTCTTGTTTTAGATTTGATTGGCGGTTGGCAACCATCTTACAGGTGCATTAAGGCCACCTACTCTATCTTCAGAGATCACTCTATTCAGACATCACTCTATTTCTCAGAAGCTGTCTCTTCTTCTTCTTCTTGTTTTAGATTTGATTGGCAGTTGGCAACCAGCTTACAGGTGCATTACCGCCACGTACTTCACTCTATATCATCACTTTATCTGGTCAGGACCTGTAGTCCTTACCGCCACATACTTCACTCAGTAAACATCACTCTATGTATCAAAAGTCAGAATTCTTCTCAGTTGGCAACCTCTTCTTCGTCTTCTTCACTCTATATCTTTGTATAAGGAGTTCTTCTAAGGAGTTCTGAACATTCTTCTTCTTCAAACAGTGAGCTTTCCATGTCTACATGATGTCTATAACACTCTATCTGGTCATTAGTCTATGAGGAGTTCTTGTGAGGAGTTCTGAACAATCTTCTTCTTCTTCTTCAGTGAGATTTCCATGTCTACAGGATTCTTCTTCTTCACTCTATAAATTCTTATAAGGAGTTCTTCTTCTTCTTTTAGATTTGATTGGTGGTTGGCAACCAGCTTACAGGTGCATTACTGCCACATACTTCACTCTACATCAGCACTCTGTCTGGTCAGGAGCTGTAGTCCTATCATCATTGTGGTGTCCAATCCAACCTCAACTCTGTCTTCAGACATCACTCTTCTTCGTCTCCTTGTACTTCACTCTATATCATCACTCTATTTGGTCAGGAGCTGTAGTCCTTCTATCATCATTGCTGTAACGACATCATCAAAGATCAAATGCAGGCATCACTCTGACTCAGGAGCTGTCTTCTTCTTCTTCTTTTAGATTTGATTGGCGGTTGGCAACCAGCTTACAGGTGCATTACTGCCACTGACTAGATTATCATCACTCTATATAACTCAGGAGCTGTCTCTGGATTCTAACACTCTATATATTTCTACATCATTACTCTAGCCTATCGACTCGCTAACTCTATCCTCAGTCTATATATTGTGGACACATATGTTGGTCACATATGCTCCACAAATATATTGCTGTGTGTTTATTGTATGCTGCACGTCTCAGGGAACAAAGGAGCTGAGCCTCCTAGGGGTACCGGGAGAGTGTGAGATTTGACCTTTTGTTTCAAGGAGACGACCTGAAGAGATTTCCTGACCGCTGGAGACTAGAGGGCGGATGGTGTGAAGATCTGAGGGGTTACATTGTTACTGGGATTAAGTACCATGTGACTGTATGTTTGATTAAACACCATGTGACTGTAGTTTTGATGTCCGGGGTATAAAGGACAGATGTGAGAAGATTCATCCTCTTTTCTTGCTTTGAAATTGTTGGAGTATGTGATTGCGAATAAAGCTGAACCTGAGGAATAAACTCAGTCTCATCCTTCAACACATTCTCCACACTGGTGACCTTACGACGAAGCATGAGCAAAGATAATTCTCCTAAGCGGGGCTCGGCAGAAGCCAGCCTGACGAATGCTGCCACGTTCCAGCTGCCGGACTTCTGGCAGCATAGTCCGCACTCCTGGTTTAGCACGGTCGAGGCGCAGTTCAACCTCCGGAGAATCTCGAGAGACGACACAAAATTCTACCATGTGCTGGACAGCCACACAGTCCAAAGGGTGGAGAATCTGGTCAATCACCCGTCGGACAGCGACAAGTACAGCGCATTGAAGGCTGCGCTTATCAGCCACTTCACCCCCTCGGTGCAACAGCGAGCAGAGGGGCTCCTAACGTTGACGGAGTTTGAGAACAACAGACCCGCAGACCTGATGGTGAAAATGCTGAGGCTGAGAGACTCCGAAGATGACAACTTTATCTTCGCCCACCTTTTCCTCAGGACCCTGCTGCCAGCGGTGACAGTGACCCTGGCAGGCTCACCTCTGATGGCCCGGCGAGACTACCATGAGCTGAGCCAGGAGGCGCAACGACTCGTCGACGCCCACAAATGGAGTGCAGCTTCGGCCGCAGCAGCAGAGCTAGGTGCAACGTCCGGAGACGGCATGGGGCCAGAGGCTGCAGCACCAGACTCACCAACGACGGCAGCAGCAAGGGCCAGGTGACACAGAGCGGATGACGTCCTTTGCTTCTACCATCACTGCTTTGCAGAGAGGGCGTGCAAGTGCATCCCACCGTGCCATTTCAAGCGCTCGGGAAATGCCAAGACCGGGGGTCGGTAGCAGCTGCGGCCCTCAGGGAGGACAACAAGCTGCTCTACCTGATGGATGCACGCTCGGGGAGGCATTTCCTCGTGGACATGGGCTCCCAGCTGAGCTTTGTCACGCCTTCCTACGCGGACCGGCTGACGCCGTCCAAGGGGCCCTGGGTGTCAGCAGCGAACGGCTCAGCGGTTAAGACCTTCAGTGAGAGGACTCTGCTTCTGTCTTTGCAAGGCCGTGCATTTGAGTGGACTTTTGTTGTAGCGGCAGTCAATTTCAACATGTTAGGGGCTGATTTTTTGTGCTCACATGGTTTATTGGTTGATGTTGCTAACAGACGTCTGGTTAATGCACTCTCCTTTCACTGTATTCCCTGTACAGTTCGAGTGGCGCCGCCAACTGCACAAGCCAACGTCACAGCTGCGGGTGGTAAGTTCCACGCACACCTCACTCAGTTCCCAGCACTCACAGTCCCAACGTTTTCGGCGACAGTGGCTAAACATGGGGTGGAACATTTTATCACTACCACCGGCCCGCCCGTTTTTGCAAAAGCTCGGCGTTTGGACTCAGCTAAACTGACCATAGCGCGCGAGGAGTTCGCCAACCTGGAAAAACTGGGCATCATCAGGTGTTCGAAAAGCCCTTGGGCTTCACCACTGTATATGGTCCCAAAAGCTGATGGCTCGTGGCGACCTTGCGGTGATTTCCGCAGCTTGAATAACGCCACAGCACACGACCGCTACCCGATTCCGCATATCCAAGATTTTTCAGTTCATTTGGCAGGGGCGCGCATTTTTTCTAAAATAGACTTAGTACGCGGTTACCATCAGGTTCCAGTGCGCGCTCAGGATATACCCAAAACAGCAGTAATAACTCCTTTCGGGCTTTTTGAGTTTTTGCGCATGCCGTTTGGGCTCAAGGGAGCAGCGCAGACGTTCCAACGCATGATGGACGCGGTCCTACGCGACCTCCCTTTCGTGTTTGTCTATTTGGACGACATTTTGGTAGCCAGCACATCCGAAGATGAACACGAAAGCCACCTCACAGCAGTTTTCTGGAGGTTGGCAGAACACGGGTTAATAATTAACCCAGCGAAGTGTCAGTTCGGGGTGGCGCAGATTGATTTTTTGGGGCATCGCGTTTCACCAGAGGGAGCGGTCCCTCTGCCCGATAAAATGCGCGCAATAACAAATTTTCCCCAACCACAAACGGTCAAAGCGTTACAGGAGTTTTTGGGAATGGTTAATTTCTATAACCGTTTTCTCCCCCGCGCAGCGCAGCTCATGCAACCATTGTACGCTGCACTAAAAAAACAAAAACCCGTGAATAAAATCGAATGGTCTCCTGAGCGGAAGCGCGCATTCTCTCAAGTCAAATCAGCCCTGGCAAATGCTGCTTTGCTGGCACACCCAGTCCCAATGGCCCGCTTGGCGCTCACCACTGATGCGTCAGATGTAGCCATAGGGGCAGTTGTTGAACAGTACGTGGCTGGGGCTTGGCAGCCGCTCGCGTTTTTCAGCAAAACCTTGCACGATAGCGAGCGAAAATACAGCACGTTCGACAGGGAGTTGTTGGCTCTACACTTGGCCATCCGCCATTTCCAGTTCTGGCTGGAAGGACGCCATTTCACCGCGCTCGTGGACCACAAACCGCTGACTTTCGCAATGGCCAAGATTTCGGAACCTTGGTCAGGTCGGCAGCAGAGACAGCTGGCCGCGATATCGGAGTTTATCACCGATATCCAGCATGTGGCAGGTAAATATAATGTAGTGGCAGACTGCCTCTCACACGCTGTGGCGGCTCCAGGCCCCATGGGGGCAGACTCTGCAGCCATGGCCGTGGGCCAGGGTAGCGACGCGGAAGCGCGCGCAGCCCCGGTCCACATAGGGATAGATTATGCAGCCATGGCGGCGGAGCAGGTTAGCGATGTGGACGTGCGGCGCTCCAGTCTGGACCAACAGGGTTAAGGCTGGAGGACAGGGTGCTGCAAGATGGTATGTCCCCCCTAATCTGCGATATCTCCACCGGACGGCCGGTCCGGTGGTACCAGCCGCGTGGTGCCGCCGCGTTTTTGACTCGATCCATTCTCTGGCGCACCCGGGGGTGCGCGCGTCGGTCAAAATGGTAGGGGAGAAATTTGTATGGCCGGGCTTGCGCAAACAGGTCAAGGAATGGGCGACAGCCTGCGTAGCTTGTCAGCGAGCCAAAATACACAAACACACTAGAGCTCCCTTGGAGCCTTTTCACATCCCGGCTAAGCGCTTTCATCATGTGCATGTCGACCTCGTAGGCCGCCTTCCACCGTCACAGGGGTGCACACACCTTTTGACAATGGTGGACCGCACCACGCGTTGGCCGGAAGCGGCCGGAAGCGGTCCCTCTGGCATCAACCACAGCCGAGGAGGTGGCGCGCGCGTTTTTAACAGCATGGGTAGCGCGCTTTGGATTTCCGTCGGACATGACGTCCGACAGAGGTCCTCAATTTGTGTCCGAGCTCTGGTCAGCCATGGCCCCCAGCCTGGGAGTAACGATCCACCGCACTACCGCGTACAACCCCCAGGCTAATGGTTTATGCGAACGTTTCCATAGGTCATTGAAAGCAGCCCTCAGAGCGTCGCTTACGGATACAAATTGGGTGGACAGGCTACCATGGGTTTTATTGGGGTTGCGTTCTGCACCTAAGGAGGATTTACAAGCCTCCCCAGCTGAGTTAGTTTTTGCTCAGCCACTCCGGCTGCCGGGGGAATTTCTCCTGGATAATCCTGCGCCAGATTGCGCCCCCGCTGTTGCAGCGGTTGCAGAGCGACACAGGATCGAGCATGCTTCCTGGCCCGGTTCATCACAGCTTCCCACGCGTTTTTGTGCCAAAAGCTTTACAAAACGCGGAGTTTGTTTTTGTCAGACATGATGCCCATTGCCCAAACTTGCGACCGCCGTACGATGGACCATTTAGAGTGCTGGAAACAGGAGAGAAGCATTTTTTGCTAGATTTGGGAGACAGAAAGGAAGTAATTGGTATAAACAGACTCAAACCCGCTTTTGTTATGGCGGACGAAGCGGTGCAGTTGGCGAGGGCCCCCCGTTGCGGCAGACCCCCTAGAGGGCATTCTCCAGAACACCCACAGAGATTGTCTAACACTTCTAATCCACAGGCACCAGCCCCACAGCAGGAGGACACTGCAGAGGCGGTAAAGCCGGCTTACAGCAGATACGGCAGAAGGCTGAGGCTTAGGCGACATGTGGATTGATATGTAGTAATGTATTATGTCATGCATCTCTAGTTATGATTGTTCCATCTTAGACATTTGGGGGGGGGGTCATGTGGACACATATGTTGGTCACATATGCTCCACAAATATATTGCTGTGTGTTTATTGTGTGCTGCATGTCTCAGGGAACAAAGGAGCTGAGCCTCCTAGGGGTACCGGGAGAGTGTGAAATTTGACCTTTTGTTTCAAGGAGACGACCTGAAGAGATTTCCTGACCACCGGAGACTAGAGGGCGGATGGTGTGAAGATCTGAGGGGTTACATTGTTACTGGGATTAAGTACCATGTGACTGTATGTTTGATTAAACACCATGTGACTGTAGTTTTGATGTCCGGGGTATAAAGGACAGATGTGAGAAGATTCATCCTCTTTTCTTGCTTTGAAATTGTTGGAGTATGTGATTGCGAATAAAGCTGAACCTGAGGAATAAACTCAGTCTCATCCTTCAACACATTCTCCACAATATCACTCTATATATAATTCAAGAAATCTCTGTCTGTGTGTGTCTGTCTGTCTGTCATGATCATAGGACTTGCTAACTTCTTCTTCTTTTTCTTCTCTCGGTTACTGGTGGATAGCAAACAACTGAAAGGTGCATACCGCCATCTACTGTACAAGAGTGTGTAACATTATGTCATCTGAGCCTGACCCCTAAATTCTATGACTTAGTCCTGTGTTATTTAAAAAAGAGAAAAGAGCCCTTCTCGCGATTCTTATTGCCTCTCCATCTCCATCTGTTCTCAGAATCCCAGTTAAATCCCATTCCCTGCTGGCCTCTCAAACTTCATTTTCCATTATCTGTCTTTCATTTCTGTATTTGTGACAGTGTAATAAGATGTGCTCGACATTTTCTTTTACTCCACATTCTCTACATTTGTCACTTTCGCTTTTCCCCATAGTGAATAAAGTGCCATTTACACCTGTGTGATCCAGTCTGAGTCTTGCCAAATGATGTCTTCCCTCCTTTTGGTTGTTATGAAATTCTTTATTGCAATAGATTTTTGTATTTTGTAATACGATCTACCTTTATGATCGTCATCCCATCTTTTTTTTTGCCATAGCTCAGTTCCTTTTTTCTTGATTACTGTTTTCCCTTCACCTTTTCCAAGAGACAATGATATAGTTATCTCTTTTCCAAGAGCGCTGTTTACTAATTTGTCTGCACAGTCATTCCCTTTCAACCCTTCATGTTCAGGAACCCAACAAAACTGAACTTCGCCACCACCCCTGTGTACCCTAAATAAACTGTGATATAGCTAAATCACCAAGTCTTCCTTTGTAGATTTTAGTGTCTGTATGGTTTTTAACGCTGCAAGTGAGTCCGTGCACACCACCACCCAGTCCGGTCTGACCTCCTCCACCCACTGCAAAGCAATAATTATTTCCATCATCTCTGCTGTAAACATGGATGTGTTGTTGGAGTCTTTTTGCGATGGTCACTTTAAACTCTGGGATGTATACTTCAACTCCAACAGAGCCCTCTTTATTCTTTGAACCGTCAGTATAGAGCTGTAAGAAATTATAGCAGTTGTTCCTGAGGTAAATGCTTGTTTTAACACCAACTTCACTCATATGCCAATCCTTTTTCCTCATTAGCAGACTAGTGTCTACTTCTATTGCCAGAAACAGCCAAGGGGGAACATTACTCACTGGACTGGTGTTAGCCATATCAATAGTGTGTAGCCCATACATTCGGTCCTTCTTTCAATTGTCCACCCAAACTCGTGTCCCTGGAAATCAGAGTAATCTCAGCAGTGTTGTAGTGTTGTTTTTGAAATATTTGCTTCGTCACTTCCTTTCAGTTTGACCCAGTATGATAATGCGAGTTTATCTCTTCTCAAATCCATTGGCATTTCTCCTGCTTCTATTAAAACTGCATTGTTTGGTGTTGTTTTGACAGCTTCAATGCACAGGCGAAGCGCTGTATGCTGTATTCTATTTTTTCCAGAGTCGTCTTTGCTGCTGCTCCATAAATCATGCATCCAAAATCTATTGTCAATCTCATTAGTGCTCTGTAAATGTCAATTAAAGCCTGTTTATCTGCACCCCATTTGTGTCCAGCTATAGCTTTTATGAGATTAATGACTTTTTTGCACTTTGTCTCCAGATTTTCAACATGAACTCTATATGTGTATGCACTATCAAACCACAATCCTGACATAACGCACGGCTCAGGAGACACACAGGCAGGCTCAGAATAGCTTTAACAGTTTATTTAACAGCAAGTGTGTGTGTGGATGCGTGTCTGTGGTATGTGGATGTACTGGTGGCGGACGTCAGCGTCAGGCACGGAGGCAGGAAACCGTACAGCCAGACAACCCTGGGGAGAGACGCCGGGAAAGATCCACCTGTGCACAGGGGAAAGACTGGAACACAAGTAGAGGTTTGCTTACGTGAGCGATCTTGCTGTTTGGCGAGGGGGCTCCTCTGAAGCAAGTAGCCGAAGGGAACAGACGGCTTCAGGCTGAAGCTCAGGGCAGAGCGGCTTATATGCCCCGCCGCTGACGAGGTGCAGGTGTGTGCTCAGCTGGCGCCGCTAATGAGCGGCGAGTTGTAACAGTACTCCCCCCTCTAGCAGCACCTCCTGGCGATGGTTTATTGGGGTACTTCCGGTGAAACTCGGTGATGAGAGAGCGATCCAACACGAGCGAGGAACGAACCCATTGCCTCCATTCTGGACCATAGCCCTCCCAGTCCACCAAATACTGTAGCCCGCGACCCCGGCGTCGGGAGTCCAAGATGGTCGAGACAGTCCAGGCCGGATGGCCATCAATCATCCGAGGCACGGGCGGCGCAGCAGGAGGAGGGCAGATGGGATCAGACACCCCCGGTTTCACCTTGGAGACATGGAAGGTGGGATGGATGCAGAGGGAGGGGGGAGTAGCAACACGCACTGCCACCGGGTTGATTATCTTGGTGACGGGGAATGGACCCATGAAGTGTTTAGCCAACTTCCTCCTCTCACCCTTCAGGTTCACATCCTGCGTGGATATCCAGACCGGTTGGCCCACCTGGTAGGCAGGAGCAGGTCTTCTACGCCGATCCGCCGTGGCCTTATTGCGCTCCGCCGTGTGTAAAAGCGCATTGCGCACGGCTGTCCAGATGGAGCGACACCGCCTGAGGTGAGCCTGGACCGTGGGGACTGCCGACTCGTTCTCCAGCGAGGGAAACAAAGAGGGGTCATAACCCAGGGACACCTTGAAAGGGGACATCCCTGTGGCTAAGGAGCGAGCGGTGTTGTGAGCATATTCTACCCAGGCAAGGTGTTTGCTCCATGACGCAGGCTTCGAGGCAGTGACGCAGCGGAGAGCAGCCTCCAGCTCCTGGTTGGTCCGTTCACGCTGCCCGTTTGATTGGGGGTGATGGCCGGAGGAGAGGCTTACCTGGGCTCCTAGTGTCCTGCAGAAACTCCGCCAGACGTCCGAGGCAAATTGGGGACCCCGGTCGGAGACCACGTCAGCTGGTATCCCATGCAGCCTGACCACGTGTTGGACGAGAAGATCTGCCGTCTCCAAGGCAGAGGGGCAGCCCCCGTAATGGCACGAAATGGGCAACCTTGGAGAAACGGTCGACGATGGTCAGGACAGTGTCAAAGTTGTTAGAGACGGGGAGACCAGTGACGAAGTCCAATGCGATGTGCGACCAGGGCCTACCAGGGACGGGCAGGGGCTGGAGCAAACCCGCAGGGGGAGAGTTGCCGGACTTACTGGTGGCACAGACGGGGCAGGCCCGGGCGTAGCGGGCAGCGTCCTTGCGCAATCCCGGCCTCCAAAAGGAGCGTTGGAGCAGGTCAATCATTCGGGAGGTCCCAGGATGGCAGGTTAGCTTGGACGTGTGAAGCCAATGGATGCCCTCCCCCCGAACGGAGGACGGGACATAGAGCCTCCCCTCCGGTCCGCCGCCCGGATCCGGTTCTGATTCCTGCGCCTTCCGGACCTTATCCTCGATCTCCCAGGTAACGTCTCCCACGATGCACGACCTGGGCAGGATGGTATGAACAGCGTCCCCCGAATCTTCAGGGGCGAATTGCCTGGAGAGGGCATCAGGAAGTCCGTTTTTGGAGCCTGGTCTGAATGTGATGGTGAAACGGAATCTAGCAAAAAACAGGGACCAACGGGCCTGGTGGGCGTTCAGATGCTTGGCAGTTCTTAAATATTCCAGATTTTTGTGATCCGTTAACACCACGAAGGGCAGGGCGGCCCCCTCCAGCCAGTGATGCCACTCTTGGAGCGTGAGCTTGATGGCAAGAAGCTCCCTGTCCCCCACGTCGTAGTTGCGCTCCGTCGGGGACAAGCGCCTGGAGAAGAAGGCGCAAGGCCGTTTGACCCCATCAGCAGGTGACCGCTGAGACAGCGCCGCCCCCACCCCCGTATCCGAGGTGTCGACCTCCACGATGCACTGCAAAGAGGGATCGACCTGGCTGAGGACCCGGGAGGATGAAAACTCTGCCTTCAGCGCCTGGAAGGCCGCCGCGGCCTCTTCAGTCCACTGGAACCGGGTTTTAGGGGAGGTGAGACGGGTCAGAGGGCCGACGATGGCTCCAAAGTTGGGCACAAAGCGGCGGTAGAAGTTGGCAAAGCCGACGAATTGTTGCACCTGCTTTCTAGATGTGGGAGTCGGCCAATCTACCACCGCTTTAATCTTGGCTGGGTCTGGGAGCACCTGGTCATGGGAGATGACAAACCCGAGAAATGACGTCTTCTTGGCATAGAATTCGCACTTCTCCGCCTTCACGTACAATCAATTCTCCAGTAACCTCTGCAGGACCCGTCTCACATGCACCTGGTGCTCATCCCTGGACTTGGAGAAGATGAGAATGTCATCCAGGTAGACAAACACAAACAGGCCAATGAAATCCCGGAGAACGTCATTTATCAGGCGCTGAAAGACGGCTGGAACGTTGGTTAACCCGAACGGCATGACCAGGTATTCAAAGTGGCCGTTCTGGGTACGGAAGGCTGTTTTCCATTCGTCTCCCTCCCGGATCCGGACGAGGTGGTACGCGCTGCGGAGATCCAGCTTGGTAAACCAGGTCGCCCCCTGGAGGGAGTGGAAGGCAGTGTCCATCAGGGGCAGGGTGTAACGGTCCTTCTCCGTGATGTCGTTTAGGGCTCGGAAGTCGATGCACGGACGAAGCGAGCCATCCTTCTTGCCCACGAAGAAGAACCCTGCACCTAATGGCGATGACGATGGGCGAATAATACCTGCGCTGAGAGATTCCTTAAGGTATGAGTTCATGGCCTCCTTCTCCGGCGCTGACAGGCTGTAGAGGCGTCCCGAAGGGAGCGGCGCCCCCTGGCGGAGGTTTATGGCGCAGTCGTAAGGCCTGTGTGGAGGAAGGGACATTGCCTTGGACTTACTGAAGACTGCGCCCAGGTCGTGAAACTCCACGGGCACCAAGGAGAGGTCCGGGGGCGCGGCATCCTTGACCACGGGAGGAGAGGATGGCGAGCAGGCAGCGGATTGGAGGCAGGTGCTCATACAGAAGGTACTCCAGGCTGTTACCTTCCTGGTCTTCCAATCCAGGACGGGGTTATGGAGACGGAGCCACGGATAACCCAGGATCACTGGAGACACTGAGGAAGGCAAGATGTAGAAGGAGATCTCCTCCCGGTGATTCCCAGAGACGATGACAGAGACGGGGTTTGTCCGGTGGGTCACTTTCCCCAGAGATGCACGGGAAAGATTGATGAGGGTGAGAGGAGCTTTAAGGGGCTGGCAACGGATGCCCAATCGGGTTGCCAGGCTTTGTGAAATAAAGCTGCCTTCCGCGCCTGAGTCCACCAGTGCATGAGTGAGATGCCCTGTGATGTTGTGGCAGAAATGGATGGGCAGCGACAAATGAGTGAGGGGAGTTGACCGGTTAGCGTCCGCGAGGCCCCCTACAGTGATTCGCGGACCTCCCCGTTTGGGCTTCTCTGGGCAACGCTCCACAGTGTGCTGGTTGTCTCCGCAATACATGCAGAGACCCAACTCACGGCGGCGCTGTTTCTCCGCAAGGGAAAGCTTTGCCTGGCCCGTCACCATAGGTTCCGACTCCTCGGAAACTTCCGATGGTGGTAACGCCAGGGGGCGAGCTTGGGATGGGCGTGACGAGGCACCCCGCGAGCGAGAAGGCAACTTCCGCTCCGAGGCGCGCTCGCACAGCCGGTTATCCAAGCTGATGGTGAGAGAGATTAGCTCCGCAAATGTTCCAGGGAGATCCCGACCAGCCAGTTCATCCCTCAGACCAGAGTTTAAACTGCGGAGGAAGATGCCACAGAGGGCACGTTCCTCCCAGCCAACCTTCTCCGCTGTAACCCGGAAGTCAATGGCCTAATCGGCGGCCGATCGGCTCCCCTGCTGAAGGCTGAGGAGGCGATCGACCTGGACACTCTCAAAACGAGAGTGATCAAAGACTTCCAGGAATAGTTTAATGAACTGGCCATAGGTGAGGGTGGCGTAGCTGGGCTTCGCCATTACGGCATAAGCCCAGGTGAGCGCACGACCCTCCAGGAGATTTCCTATGAAGCCAATTCGGCTGTGGTCTGAGGGAAAATCTCCGGGGACGCGCAGGAACACCGACTCACACTGCATAATGAACCCCCGCGCTCCACCAAGCTTACCGCTAAAGCGGGCGGGGGTCGGGATAGGAGTGAGTCGGGCTGGGACACCCGGAGCAGGCTGGACGGCCGCTGGAGCAGCTGGAGCTCGCCTCCCTGACGAGCCGGGGGGAACGGCTGACGGGGGTCCAGGCAGTCTAACCGGTCAGTAATCTTAGTCAATTGATTCAACATCACCTGTTGTTGATAAACTATCAAATCTATTTGAGCCTCAAAGATGGTAAGACGGCGCGTGAGCCCGCTGTCTGCCGAGCTGCTCTGCTGAAGCCGTACTGACATAACACACGGCTCACGAGACACACACGCAGGCTCAGAATAGGTTTAACAGTTTATTTAACAGCAAGTGTGTGTGTGGATGCGTGTCTGTGGTATGTGGATGTACTGGTGGCGGATGTCAGTGTCAGGCACGGAGGCAGGAAACCGTACAGCCAGACAACCCTGGGGAGAGAGCACAGGGAGAAGGTGACGGGCACCAAACCAGTACAACAGGTAATGAGAGGTTTGTTGGCTTACTTGGCAGGGCAGGTGGCAGGCGTGCACAAGGGAGCGTCCAGAAGACAGTGACCTGACGATGCACCTGACAGCAGCAGCGAGGTGGTGATGCAGGGGCGGAGTCCGCCGCCGGGAAAGATCCACCTGTGCACAGGGGAAAGACTGGAACACAAGTAGAGGTTTGCTTACGTGAGCGATCTTGCTGTTTGTCGAGGGGGTTCCTCTGAAGCAAGTAGCCGAAGGGAACAGACGGCTTCAGGCCGAAGCTCAGGGCAGAGCGGCTTATATGCCCCGCCGCTGACGAGGTGCAGGTGTGCGCTCAGCTGGCGCCGCTAATGAGCGGCGAGTTGTAACAAATCCTAGATATTTGAACTCACTCCCTTTCTCTATTGGTTAATTATATAATGTTAATGGTTCTGTACCAGTTCTGCATTTTTTTGTGAAAGACATATAGTAGGTTTTACTGTTTGAAAACTTAAATCCCCAGTCATATGACCATTTTTCCACTTTCTCCATTGCTTTCCTGATGTTTTTGAACACAAATTTCTCATTTCTTCCCCTCATCCATATGGCTCCATCATTTGCATAGTGCTGTTTTGATGGATCCCTCTTGATCCTCAAACATGTCATTAATCATTATATTGAATAAAACAGGGCTTATCACACTCGTCTGAGGAACACCATTTTCTGTTTCAGTCATTAGAAACTTCTGATCCTACTTTAACCATAATTGTCCTGTGTGTTAAAAAAAATCCATTATCCAATTATACATCCTACCACCAATGCCCATTTTATTCAGTTTCATAAGAAGTCCATCCCTCCACAGTGAGTCATAAGCCTTTGCAATAGCCAGATAAACTATAACCATTACTTCTTTCATTTTGAGAGTCTTTTCAATATCATTACTTACCCTAACTTGAGCATCCACTGTGGATCTTCCTCTTCTAAAACCATTCTGATAGTCGTTTATTAATCGTTTTTGCTGTAGTACATATGAGAGTCTGTAAACTAACACCTTCTCCATCCATTTCCCTAAATGTGACATTAACGCTATTGGCCTGTAGTTGCCTGGACGAGCTGGATCTTTCCCTAGCTTATTAAACGGTAAAATTACAGCCTTTTTCCACCCACTTGGGATAACCCCCTCCGTCCATATCCTGTTAAACAATTTCAGCACCAGTTGCGTTGATTGCATAGGCAACTGCCGGAACATAGCATAGCTTAACTGATCATATCCTGGAGCTTTGTATCCACTATCTTGCAAAGCTCTCTTAAGCTCTGACATTGGGAGCTCGAGGTCTAACACAGTCATGTCCTCTTTCACTTCATTTATTAAGTTTGCATTTTCTCTGAGTTTATGGTCTCCTCAATGCACTGCTGCTACCTAGGACTTCTGCCTTTTCTTTGTCTGATACAGCCATCTTGTCCCCATCCACTAAAGCTGGAATTTTAACTGATACCCTTTTCCCACCCATTTTTTTAAGCATACTCCAGACATCACCTAGTTCTGTTTTCCTTCCAAGGGTGGACCAAAATTCTCTCCATGTTGACCTTTTCCTGTTTTTAATAATCCTTCGAGCTACTACCCTTTTCTTTTTATACTCTATTAAGTTTTCACTAGTCATTTTCTTTCTCAGCTCTCTGAATGCCTTGTTTCGCTCTTTTATTGCAATACTACTGACATGTTTCAGGACCCAGGAGACAGACGCTGACACGAGCAGATATGGACAATTATTCTTTATTGAATAGTGAGTGAGTAGTAGTAGTAGTAGATTAGTTTATTTGACAGGGACAGTGCAATAAACATAGACAATTAATCAAAGACAATCAATCTGATGTGTTGCACATAGAGTGTATAGCTATTAGCTAATTTGCAACTCTTGTCCCTGGATGGGCTTTAGAAAAAAGAATCAAGATAAAAAATATACACAATAACCACATACATCAATGCAGAAAAATTATAAATACACAATTATAAATATTATAAATATTATAAATACACAAATATAACAGCCTGACTCACATTTAACATAAATATTATAAATATTATAAATACACAAATATAACAGCCTGACTCACATTTAACACATATAACATAACTGACATTTGCCTATTTCAGGCCTTCCTCCCTCCGTCACTCACTATAAACAAACATTTATTCCTTCCCTTCATTCACTCTCACTTTGCAGACAATTAATTCATACATGAGTACATTCTTGTTTATTTTTCAGCCAGTTTTTAACATTTTTAGTGAATGTTTTAAAGTCCGTTATTATTTTAATTTCATTTGGCATTGTGTTCCAGATGTGACTGCCCTTTATAGAGAAAGCTGTTTGTCCAAATGTGGTTCTGCGGTGGAATATTTTACAGTTATTGTTAACAGAACTCCTGGTGGCTCTGCTGCTGTCCTGTGTAGTGCGTGTGTGAGTGCAAGTATCGCTGTCTGGTCACTGGAGCTGAGCAGTTCTGATGGCGACCTGGCAACCCTGGAACACACAAGCAGAAACAATTACAGCTGTTCAGTGATAACGGGTAATTGCTGATGGTGACGCTTACTTGAGTGTACCACAGGTTGAGTTCTGCTGGCTCCGTGTGTCCGTGCGATGTGGTGGTGGTTGTTCCTGTAGCTGTGGTGGTGATAGTGCTCGTAGCTGTGGTGGTGAGGAGGAACTCCGTGATGGAGGTGGCGTTGCCCCGTTGGCTGGGGAAGCCGGTCCGCCGCCAGGGAGGTCCACCTGTGCACAGGGGTAAAGGTTTGGGGTTGAATAGCAAAGAGTTTTCTTACGTGACTGGTCTTGACGTGATGTTCTTGGCTTAACTTGAGGACGAGGCTCTGGCTCATACTCAGACGAAGAAGACAGACGACTCCGTGCCGGGCCATCAGTCACACTGGCTTTTAAAAGCCGCTGATTAGCACCTGCTGGTCTGTGCGCAGCTGAAGATGATGAAACAGATGACGGCCCAGCAGCCATCATGACAGTACTCCCCCCTCTAGCAGTGCCTCCAGGCACCTGCCCAATTCTACCTGGATTCGCCCGATGGAAGTCACGGATCAACTGCTTATCCAGGATCAACGCTGGGCGAATCCAAGAACGATCCTCCGGTCCAAAGCCCTCCCAGTCCACCAAATACTGAAGACCTCGACCCCGCCTGCGAACGTCCAGGATGGCAGTCACCCCCCAGGCCGGATGGCCATCGATCATCCTCGGGGGGGCAGGAGCCACGGGGGGCGGGCACAGAGGGTCAGAGATGTACGGCTTAACCTGGGAGACATGAAAGGTGGGGCAGATGCGCATGGAAGGGGGGAGAGACAAATGCACAGACACAGGATTGACAATTCAAGAGATGGTGTAAGGACCGATAAAGCGCTTAGTGAGCTTGCGCTTCTCAGCCGGCACACCAATATTCCGGGTCGATAACCAAACCTTCTGACCCACCTTGTAGTCCGGGGCGGGTCTCCTGTGACGGTTGGCCACCTGGATGTTGCGCTCAGTGGTCTTCAGAAGGGCCCTGCGGGCGATGGACCAGATCCGCCGACAGCGCCTAATGTGGGTTTGGACAGACGAGACCGCTACCTCCCTCTCCTCCTCCGGGAACAGTGGTGGATCAAACCCAAACAACGCCTTGAAGGGAGAGAAACCCGTGGCCGTGGAGATCGTGGTGTTATGGGCGTACTCTATCCAAGGTAGATGCTTGCTCCAAGAGGACGAACAGGAGGAGATGACACAACGCAGTGCAGCCTCAAGTTCCTGGTTTGCCCGTTCACACTGACCATTGCTCTGTGGATGATACCCAGAAGAGAGGCTGGCTGTGGCTCCCAGTGCTGCGCAAAACGCTTTCCAGACTTGAGAGATGAACTGTGGTCCCCGATCTGACACTATGTCAGTGGGGATGCCGTGGAGACGGACCACATGCTGGACAAGGAGGTCCGCCGTTTCCTGAGCCGAAGGCAGACCCCAAAGGGGCACAAAATGGGCTGCCTTGGAAAAACGGTCCACAATAGTCAAAACTGTAGTAAAGTTATCTGAGGGGGGCAAGCCAGTCACAAAATCCATAGCAACATGGGACCAAGGGCGAGAAGGAATGGGCAGAGGATGTAACAGACCCGCCGGGGGGGATGATGTCGTTTTCCCAGTGGCGCATTGAGCGCAAGCCCGGATGTAACTCACAACGTCCTTCCGCAGCCCTGGCCACCAGAAGGTCCTCTGGAGCAGGTCCACCGTCCGACCCACTCCCGGATGACAAGCCAGCTTGGAGGCGTGAGCCCACTCAATCACTTGACCCCGAATGGAGCATGGGACAAACAAGCGGCCCAGGGGACCCCCCCCCCCCCCCGGATCTGGCTCCGTCTTCACTGCTCTTCGGACTGTCTTACAAATACCCCAGGACAGAGCGCCCACCACGCAGGATGGCGGTAGGACGGGTGCTTCCTGATCTTCGGTGGATGGTGCATCGAACTGCCGTGAGAGGGCGTCCGGCTTACCGTTCTTGCTCCCCGGCCGATAAGTGATGGTAAAATTGAATCGGCCGAAGAAGAGGGTCCAACGAGCCTGGCGTGCATTCAGACGCTTCGCCGTCCTGAGGTACTCCAGGTTGCGGTGGTCAGTCCATACGATGAACAGCTGAGCAGCCCCCTCCAGCCAGTGTCTCCATTCCTCCAAGGCGAGTTTCACCGCCAACAGCTCCCTGTCTCCTATGCTGTAATTCCTCTCCGCCGGTGATAGGCGATGAGAGAAGTAGGCACATGGTCGAATCTTTCCGTCCTCAGGCGAACGTTGGGAGAGCACCGCTCCCACCCCCGAATCCGAGGCGTCCACCTCCACCAAGCACTGTAAATTCGGGTCCACCTGGGTCAGAACACGGGCTGAAGCAAACTCCTCCTTAAGCTTTCCAAACGCCCTGGCTGCCTCCTCACTCCAGCAAAACGGGGTCTTTGGGGAGGTGAGCGCAGTCAGAGGGCGAGCAATATTCCTGAAATTGGGCACAAACCGACGATAGAAATTAGCGAAGCCCAGGAACCCCTGTAGCTGCTTCCTGGAGGACAGTGCGGGCCAGTCCACTACCGCCTTAACCTTGACCGGGTCGGGGAGCACCTGATTCCGAGCAATGATGAACCCAAAGAAAGAGGTCTGGTCAGTGTGAAACTCACATTTTTCTGCCTTGACGAATAGTTGATTCTCCAGGAGGCGCTGCAACACTCTGCGAACGTGCACCTGGTGCTCTTCCAATGTGCGAGAGAAGATCAGAATATCGTCAAGATACACGAACAAAAAGGAGTTAAGGAAGTCCCGAAGAACATCATTTATTAACCGCTGGAAGATGGCCGGAGCGTTGGTTAACCCAAACGGCATTACCAGGTACTCGAAATGACCGCTTGGGGTCCGGAAAGCCGTCTTCCACTCGTCACCTTCTCTGATGCGCACCAGGTGATAGGCATTCCTGAGATCCAGCTTGGTAAACCAGGACGCCCCCTGGAGGGAATCAAAAGCGGTGCTCATCAAAGGCAGAGTATACTTGTCCTTTATCGTGATTTCGTTAAGACCCCGGAAGTCGATGCAGGGGCGTAATGAGCCATCCTTCTTCCCAACAAAGAAGAAACCGGAACCCACGGCCAAAGACGACGGGCAGATGATACCAGAGGCCAGGGATTCTTTGATGTAGGTGTCCATGGCCTCGCGCTCCGGGGCTGATAGACTGTACAGGCGGCTAGCATGAAGAGGGGCCCCAGCCTTCAGATTTATAGCACAGTCGTACGGTCGATGGGGGGGGGGGTAGAGACAACGCCCGAGACTTGCTGAAAACTAACCTTAGATCATGGTAAACCTCCGGTACCTTGGACAGATCCATGGGTGACGTCGAGGGTGGAGGCACCTTGACAGATGGGGCACACGCCGCAGATTGGAGGCAGGCACTCAGGCAGAATGTACTCCATGCTGTAATACTCCCAGCTTGCCAGTCGATGGTGGGATTGTGAAGCCGAAGCCAAGGATACCCCAGGATGACGGGCGAGGATGAGACGGGCAGAATCAGAAACCTAATCTCCTCCCTGTGATTGACCGAGACGATCACGGAAACTGGGGCCGTCTGATAGGCAACGGTGGTCAATGACGCCTTTGACAGGGTGATGAGATTGACAGGGGGATCCAGAGACTGACAGCTGAGGCCCATCCGGGTTGCCAGGTCTCTGGAAACAAAGTTCTGCTCAGCCCCTGAGTCAACTAAAGCTAGCGTGGAATGTTCTGCATGTTTGTGGATTAGTCTGATGGGTATGCGAAAACTAGTGAGGGGTTCTTCTAAGTTCTTGTCCGTGAATCCCCCTACTGCGATCCACGGACCTTCCCTTTTTAACCAACTAGGACATTCAAAAACCCCATGAGACTCCTTTCCACAATAGAAACAAAGGCCAAGATCCCTACGGCGCTGTCTCTCAGCCGCTGACACTTTTGATTGCCCTATGACCATAGCCTCATGATCCGGAAGTTCCTCTGACGCGGGTAAAGCGAGCAGAGGAGAGCTAGTGGAATGAGGGCGGGGCTTAGTCGAACGGGGAGTAGACCGCCGTTCAGCCGCTCGCTCCCTTAACCTACTATCCAGGCTTATACCGAGGGCAATTAGTTCCCCTAAATTATCCGGTTTGCCCCGTGCCGCTAACTCATCTTTTAATTCGGCATTGAGACTGCGGAGGAAAATACCGCAAAGTGACGGCTCCCCCCACCCAATCTCAGCGGCCAGGACCCGGAAATCAATAGCATGATCAGCAGCTGATCTAGTACCCTGCTGCAGACTCAACAGCCGTTCAGTCAACACCGCCCCCCTATCAGAATGGTCAAACACAGCCATAAACTCTGCCACGAACTGCTGGTAAGTTAACACAGGATAACTTGGTTTAGCCATAACTGTATATGCCCAGTCTAAGGCTCTACCCCCCAACAAGTTGATGATATATCCAATCTTACTTGAATCAATGGCGAAGTCTCCCGGAACGCGGAGGAAAACTGATTCACATTGTAAAATGAATCCTCGAGCTTCTCCGAGTTTCCCACTAAACTGGGCAGGAGTTGGCACAGGGGTGAGGCGAGATGTAGATGTTATATTAGCTTGACCTGGCGCTAAGCCTGCAGGGGTTGAAGCACTAGCGGCCGGGGGAAACATCTGGTGTCCTTCCAGACGATCCAGCTGGCTGTTAATTTGAGTAATTTGATTGAGAATAACTGTCTGTTGGTGTGAGATCATATCTACCGGAGCGCTAAGGGTGTTTAATCTGCGCGACAGTGTGCTGTCCGCTGGGTCAACGTGACGGAGTCGTACTGACATGTTTCAGGACCCAGGAGACAGACACTGACACGAGCAGATATGAACAATTATTCTTTATTGAATAGTGAGTGAGTGTAGTGCATGTGTGAGTGCAAGTATCGCTGTCTGGTCACTGGAGCCGAGCAGTTCTGATGGCGACCTGGCAACCCTGGAACACACAAGCAGAAACAATTACAGCTGTTCAGCGATAACGGGTAATTGCTGATGGTGACGCTTACTTGAGTGTACCACAGGTTGAGTTCTGCTGTCTCCGTGTGTCCGTGCGACGTGGTGGTGGTTGTGCCTGTAGCTGTGGTGGTGATAGTGCTCGTAGCTGTGGTGGTGAGGAGGAACTCCATGATGGAGGTGGCGTTGCCCCGTTGGCTGGGGAAGCCGGTCCGCCGCCAGGGAGGTCCACCTGTGCACTGGGGTAAAGGTTTGGGGTTGAATAGCAAAGAGTTCTCTTACGTGACCGGTCTTGACGTGACGTTCTTGGCTTAACTTGAGGACGAGGCTCTGGCTCATACTCAGACGAAGAAGACAGACGACTCCGTGCCGGGCCATCAGTCACACTGGCTTTTAAAAGCCGCTGATTAGGACCTGCTGGTCTGTGCGCAGCTGAAGATGATGAAACAGATGACGGCCCAGCAGCCGTCATGACAACTTCATTCGTCATTCCACCAGGGTACAACGTTCTTCCTACCCTGTGTTGTTTTCTTAGGTATATTTGCTATTGCAGCATTCAGAATATGATTGGTTACCTGACTTGAACACTCTTCTATGCCACCTTCTAATGTTACCAAGTTGAACAGTATTGCCTAAATTTTCCCCAATCTGCCTTGTCAAAACACCATCTCATAAAACATCTTCCCTCTTGTATACATACTTCAGTTTTAATGACTAAGTGTTGGGAAGTGATCACTTCCCATAGTTGTCCTCTTCATAACCGTCCATTCACAGGTGCTCACTAAAGAATCAGATACCAGAGTCAGGTCAATACATGATAATGTGCCCCTATGCACATCCACCACAATATTATGCTCTATATCCTCAGGGGAGGGAACCACCCTTTACGCCAGGCCATCTTTAATGAAAGTGGCACATCCTCCTCCATTTACAGTGTTAATTCTCTCCTGTTTGATTGAACTGTATCCTGGAATAACAAAATCTAAGTGAGGTTGAAGCCATGTCTCCTGTACACACACTACCTCTAGAACAACTTCTAGTTCGTAAAAATACTTCTTGAGTTCTTGTCCGTTTGCTATAAGATTCCTCGCATTCCATTGTAGTATGTGTAGTACCATAATTAAGGTCTTTTTCAGCATGTGCCGTCTCCCCAATTTCAGCTTTCAATAAAGCATGAATCTGGTCAGCTGTGATATCTTTCACATCTAGGAAGTTTCCTGCTGCTTCCACAGTGGTTTTGATTCTTTCACTTTTCTTCTTTAGCTGTGCAGCAACATTCATGGTGTGGCAGATAAAAGCTATAAAGTTTGTCCTCTTAACTATCAATGTGTCATCATCCATTTTGCATTTGTGAACACAAACATTCCTTGCAGTGGCACGATCCTGTGCTTGCGTGGGACCCATTGATTGCTGGGCTTCCATTTGAACTGAACTTCTTTGAGGAAGGCCTGCTGTGTTTCTGCCTATTCCTGCCTCTCTAACTGTCTTTAGAGCTTCCACATACAAGATTTTCTTAGTTATTCTGATTTCCTGGGCTTGTCTAGCTTCACTCTGCACAACACATCCTCCATATACAGCACTGTGCTCACCCCCGCAGTTGCAACACTTCCCTTTGGCGTCCTTGTCACATTTACCATATTTGTGCTCCCCTCCACATCTAGCACATCTTAGCTTTCCCTTACACTGCTGAGCAGTGTGACCCATCCTTTGACATTTGTAGCACCTGAGTGGCTTTGGAATGTATTCTCTGACACTGAAATACATGTATCCTATTAGGACTGATTTAGGGAGTGTTTCCTCAAACTGAATCATGACAGACAGCGTATCCTTCAGTGAACCTTCTTTTTTACTCTTTAGCCTTTTCACATCTATCACTTCACTCTATATATAAAATTCAAGAAATCTCTGTGACGATGGATGTGACGATGTGATGATGTCTGTTATGACCATAGGACTCACTAAAAGATCATAGGATCGCCTATGATGTCTACATGATGTCTATGTGACATCATATATACACCAAAGGATCAAAGGCAGGCATCACTCACGCTCACTCAAGATGATAGGACATCAAAGATAAAAGGCAGGCATCACTCACAATCATAGGACTCACTATGATATCATCAAAAATCAAACGCAGGCATCACTCATGATCATAGGACTCGCTATGACATCAAAGATCATAGGACTCACTATGTTGTCAAAGATCAAATGCAGGCATCATAGGACTTGCTATGCCGTCATCAAAGATCATAGGACTCACTATGACATCATCAAAGATCAAAGGCAGTCATCACTCATAATCATAGGACTTGCTATGACATCATCAAAGATCATAGGACTTGCTATGACACCTTCAACGATTAAAGGCAGGCATCATTGAACGAGTGCCTACGTGCTTGCTTACACCTTTACTTACACCTGCTTTCTACGGGCATGCAGAAATACTTGCTTATACTTGGTTTCTATGGGCATGCACAGGTATGCACTAGTAATTCAGGAAATCTCTTTGTCTGTCTGTCACAACCATAGGACTGGCTAACAGATCATAAGATCCGCCTGTGATGTACCTATGATGTCTATATGATGTCTATATGACATCATATAATGACATCATTTAGACACCATGTGTCTGTCACGACCATAGGACTCGCTAAATAGACATCATATAGACATCATAGGCACAGACACACTCACATCACGATCATAGGACTTGCTATGACATCAAAGATCATTGGACTTGCTATGACATCATCAAAGATTAAAGGCAGGCATCACTGAATGAGTGGTATGACATCAAACATCATAGGACTCACTATGACATCATCAAAGATCATAGGACTCACTATGACATTGTCAAAGATCAAAGACAGGCATCATGGAATGAGTTGTGACGTGCTTGCTTACACCTGCTTTCTACGGGCATGCAGAAATGCTTGCTTATACTTGGTTTCTACAGGCATGCACGGGTATGCACGGACAAGCACAGGTATGCACTAGTTCCCATAAATCCGGCCACAGGAAGTTTCTCAGGGTTCCTTCAGGACAAGCCTTCAGTTACGACTTTCGGCCTGTCCCTGTCCTCGGATGTTCACCAAGTGGATGGATGCTGCACTTGCCCCACTGTGGCAGAGGGGCATTTGAGTTCAATTATCTGGACGATTGGCTGGTTTGTGCACCATCAGAAGCCATAGCGAGGAGCAATGTGGAGACCATATTGGCTCACCTGGTGGCACTTGGGTTGCATTTGAATCCGGTGAAAGGTTGTCTGGGTCCAACAAGGGTTGTTGAGTACTTGGGGCTCACCCCAGATTCAGCTGCCATGAGGGCATCCCTGACTCCAAAGAGAGGACATACTATCAGGGAATGTATCAAGAGCTACATTTCACAAAGGACTGCATCAGTGCAGCAGTGCCAGAGGATCTTAGGTCTCTTGCTGCAGCTGCCCTGGTGGTGCCACTGGGTCTTTTACACGCTCATCCCCTTCAACGGTGGTTCACGCTTCAGAAGGTGGTTTTGCCCACAGACAAAAGGAGGAAGCTAGTTCTTCTGAAGGAGCCTCATGGTTCTCAGGTGGTGGAGACACTCATCAGCAGTCCAAGATGGTTTTCCCCTGGGCCAAGAGGGCTGCAGGATGACCATTACAACCGACGCCTCCCAAGCAGGCTGGGGTGCAGTCTGGGAGGGCAGGTTTGTTCGGGGACACTGAGTTCCGGCACAGCAGTCTTGGCATATAAACCATCCCAAGATGGAAGCAGTGCATTGGCTCTGAGGCTTTTTCTTCCACTTATTCAGGGCAGAAAAATTCTGGTATGGACAGACAGCATGGCTGTGGTGTCATACATCAACCAGCAGGACAAACTGAGGTCTCCCTTTCTCCATGCGAGGGTACGCCATCTGCTCTTGTGAGTTCAAAACTGCCAGGTCCACTAGGTACAGATGCCCTGAGTGTGCCTGACCTCCAGTGAAACTTTTTGCATTTCCACTACTGCCTATTCTGCCACCTTTCCTTGCGAAGGTGAGACTACTGTCTGTTCAAATAATTTTGATGGCCCTGAATTGGCCACAAAGATCATGGATAGCAGAGATCCACAAGATGTTGGGGGGTTGTCCTTGGCTTCTCCCAATAAGACAGGATATGCTCTCATAGGCACAGGGTGGGAGATGGCATCAGAATCCCCAGCTCCTGAGGCTTCATGTATGGTCCTTGGATGGGAGCAGTTGTGGAAACTTGGCTTAGAGAAGGAGGTTATAGACACCGTGTAGACTTCACGGGCCCCATCTACCCAGCTGCAATGCAATGTGAAGTGGAGAGTGTTTTTGAACTGGTGTCGGACCAAGGGTGAGAATCCTTTGACATGTCACATCTCTGTCATCTTGGGTTTTTTTTTTTTCCTCCAGTACCTCTTCGCCTGAGGTTGGGTGGAGTCAACTATCGGGGGCCACCTGGAAGCATTGTCAACTGCCCATGGGAAATGTGATGACTTGTTGCCTGAGGCACATCCCTTGGCTAGGCAATTTTTGAGAGGGGTGAGACAGAGCCGCCCATTCTGGCGTCCTTCGCTGCCCATTTGGAATCTACCGACAGTTCTCAGGGCTCTATGCTTGCCCCCTTTTGAGCCACTCTCGATTGCTGACTTTCGTCTGATCTCTGGGAAGACTACTTTTCTTGGCGATTGTCTCGGCCAAGAGGGTCAGTGAACTGAATGCGGTCTCTGAGGATGCAGCATGTCTTAGGTTTGATTGTGATCGGGTGGCCCACGTGTGGTCCAACCCAGCTTTTCAACCCAAAGTGCTACTTGTGGAGTTGTTTTCCCACCCTCTCATGCTTCAAGCCTTCTATCCTCCCCCACACACTTCTTTGGAGGCTGAGAGGCTCCTTAGGTTATGCCGGTAAGGGCTCTTAAGGTTTATGTTGACCGTACGAGGTCTGTCCACTCTTCAGACAAGTTTTTGTGCTCTATGGGGAGTCCACATTGAGCGGGCCTATCTTTTAGCAGTGCCTGTCTCATTGGATAGTTGACCTGATTGCCTTTGCGTATGTACAGGTTGGAGCGAAACCATCAGATAGGCTGGTGGCCCGCTCGACACGGGGATTGGCCACTACGTGGGCATTGTTAGGGGTGCACCCTGGAGGATGTATGCACAGCCGCTGGCTGGGCTTCTTCCTCAACATGTTCCCTTCTATAGGCTCAACCTGGCCTCATCAGTCGTCCCTTCATCTGTTCTGGGGGTTGCAGCAAGTTCTTAAGCTGCATCTTAGTTTGCCCTCATGTGAGCTGGTATGTGTGCCTTGTGCTCAAAAGGTTTTGTTTCAGCTCCAGTTACCTGGAGGAACTGGCTTAACTTGTACGCACTCAGTTAAGTACAGTAAGGGATACAAACTCATCTGACTGTGTTTGTGTTTAATGGCATGACTGGGACATTGTGCCCCTTCGACCTGTGGGTGACGCCACCTCCATTCTCCTCGGAATTCATTTGGTATACAGTTGCCACGTGTTTACAGGTTCACTGAAATTAAATAAAACATAGAAAATGAACTTGTAACCATTCATTGTCCTTTGTCAGTGGAGGCAGGTTCCTCCCAGTTGTTAGAAAGAGGGAGAATGGGTGGATGCAAGGGGTATATATAAGGGGCACATCCACATTTGGTTTACTGCACTTGTCCCACGGATCAGAGTAGTCACATGGTTACGGGTTCACTTTCATTCATAAAACCACGTTTAAATCCGCAAACATATGTTATAACTTATGACCCCCCCCCCCCCCCCAAAAAAAATATAAAATTGTTCTGGTAATTTTGGAAATTATTTCTTGTAAAGTGGGAACTCTTCAACAATTTTTAAATTGGCTTTGTTTTTTTTTTTGTTTTTTTTTGGTAAATCAACAACTTTTGTCTTGAAAATGAATGTTTCTATTCTCATTTTTCCCATCAAACTTTTTTTCTCTCTTATTTTATTGGGATATTTTTCCACATAATTTTTTTGCAACTTTTTCCTCTTAAACTTGGAAATTTGTTCATAAATTTGAGCATTTTTAAAAATAAATATGTGACTTCTTCCCTTAAATTAGCCTGTTTTCTCAATAATTTTTTGCCCCTCCCCCATCCCCAAAAAATCTACATGGAGCCACAAAATACATTTATTAGAGCTTTAAAATGAAGCTGACAGAACCAATTTTTGTCATTTTTCATGAATTTCCAACCATCCATTTTATTAACCACTTAATCCTTCCAGGCTCTCGTTGTCACGGGTGTCATCAGTCACCAGTCCATCACTGAGCCAACACACAGAGACAGACAACCATCCTCTTCAGGTTTGTGCACACTTCTTTTTCCTCTGTTGCCACTGCTGATTGCATAATCAACACCAGCTGCATTAATTAATCAGAATCAGAATCAGAAAAAGATTTAATGCCAAGCACATTTACAAGTAAATAACAGGTAAATATACGAGGGATTTGACTTGACACTGAGAACGTCATGAATGACATTATCAATGACGCGGCTGCCATAGAGGCGCCTGTCAGCAGGAGGGGAACAGGAAGCAATGGGGGAAAGGGGGGGGTAGACACAATAGGAGAGAGAAAAAAGCATTGTTTATCAGAATATAGTTCATATATGACCGATATTATGATTACAAGAAAAAAACTCTCAATGCACAATTAGCAGACAATAGAATCCACACAATGACACAAAGGGAGCAGTGAATGAATATCTTCAAGTCAGTATAGTGTATCAGTTATGTGTGAGTTGGATGCAATCAGTGGCAATCAGTTGGAGGACAACAAAAGTCTCTTCCCGCAGCAGATGTTATGACTACAGCCTAAAGCAGAGGGCACATGTCCTTGAGCACGTCAGATGGAATAGTTTGCCAGACAGCTGTCCTTGAGAGTCAGATGCTGCCCGCCAGTGTTATGAAAACAAATATACTGTAGATTGTCTGGAGGACTGAGTGCTGAGGGCGCCGAGAGAAACAGGTCGAATAGCACTGACTTCAGAGAAAAAAACTTTCTATTCTCTTACAGATTCAGTGCTCCAATCCTTCATGGCCAGGCATTGAAATCGATTCATGGACAGCTCTCAGCGTGATCGTGATGTAATCCATTTTCCTGTACAGTTCTCCATTAGCCGCTGTCAGAGTCTTGCCCAGTTGGTCAATTTGATGGGTGAGCCTCGCCGGGTCCGCATTTTGATAGGCTCTATCCATCTTCTTCAATTTGCGGTACACCAGAACAATCCCAGATCCAATCAGTAGAATTCCGATGACCATTGCTCCAAAAAGGTATAAATCTTCAATATCTTCAATAGAAAGATCACACAGGCACAAGAGTTCCAATTGCTTGTGTCCTTCAAATAACCCGCGGCAGAAGTGCCCACGGGGCAGATCGGCTCCCCCGGGCCAGATTTTCTCGTTGAAAAAACAGTGTCAATTGCGTTCAAAGCCCAGCTTATTAAATCCATAATTTCGTTCGATAAATCAGCAGTAAAGGCACGCAGACAGACGATAGCAAGCTGGGATCCAGTCAGTTAGGGAAGGAGAGAGATAAGGAGCGGGGCTGGAGCTGGGAAGAAAAGCGTCTGCTCTCTTTGGAGGGCGGAAGTGAAAGGATTACTACCCGTTTCTCATCAGCGGGTCCCTATATAAGCAGTTAGCTCCTGTCCCTCTGCATGGGAATGTTGGACTCTGCTTGCCAGCCATGGCGTTGCTCTTCCTGCTACCCATGCCAAGCCTAGAGTGCTCACGGGCCTACTTCCTCCACCTTCTCCCAATGATGGAAATTGTAAGACTCAAGCTTAACCTTCTACTGAGTAGAATCTACTCCTCTTCCTGCTACCCATGCCAAGCCTAGAGTGCTCACGGGCCTACTTCCTCCACCTTCTCCCAATGATGGAAATTGTAAGACTCAAGCTTAACCTTCTACTGAGTAGAATCTACTCCATCTCCTACCTTTCTCCAGGATCTCTTACTTTCTCTGCTGTGGTGGACTTGGACCCGAACCCAGCAAAGGGACCGTATTATCTTCTCCAAGTTAGTCTCGAACAACAAATTATATCCTAAACTACCTAAGTCCTTGGGTCGAAGGCACCTCTCCTACCATCTCTAGAACTACACACCAACTGAAGCCAAAGCCAGAACTATTGTCCTATCTTCATCAGACTTATACTCACCGTCCTATCTTCAGGTGGACTTTGAGGTTTGCTTGGGATCATTGCCCTGTTGGAAGGATCAGTAAGATTCAGCTTCCTCACAGACAGCATGACTTTTCCTCCTAGGATTTTCTGACACTTGATTGACTCCATTTTCCAGTCCACACGCTGTAGGTTTCCAGTACCAGAGGAAGCGAAGCAGCCCCAGGGCGTCTATAGAGCCACCACGATGCTTTTCTGTAGGCAGGGTGTTCTTTTCAGTGTATACTTCATTCTTCATCCTCCAGACATACTGCTGATCCACAGGCCCCAAAAAGTTCCAGTTTTATCGCTCCACAGAACAGCATACCAAAACCTCTTTGGCTTATTTAGCCTATACTAGCGCATACCTGTGCATGACTGTGCATGCCCATAGAAACCAAGTATAAGCAAGTACTTCTGCATGCCTGTAGAAAGCAGGTGTACGCAAGGATGTAAGCAAGCATGTCAGCACTCATTCAGTGATGCCTGCCTTTGATCTTTGAAAATGTCATACTGAGCCCTATGATCTTTAATGATGGCATAGCAAGTCCTATGATCATGAGTGATGCCTGTGTTTGATCTTTGATGATGTCATAGCTAGTCCTTTGATCGTGAGTGATGCCTGCCTTTGATTTTTGATGTCCTATGATCGTGAGTGATGCCTGCCTTTGATCTTTGATGAGTGCATACTTGTGCATGCCCAAAGAAACCAAGTATAAGCAAGTATTTCTGCTTGCCCGTAGAAAGCAGGTGTAAGCAAGGGTGTAAGCAAGCATGTCAGCACTTGTTCAGTGATGCCTGCCTTTGATCTTTGATGTCAGTCATAATCATAGAATCTATGATTATGAGTGATGCCTGCCTTTGTAGGCTGGTGGCCAACTGCCAATCAAATCTAAACTAGTGCATACCCCACCGTGCATGCCAAGAAACCAAATATAAGAAAGTATTTTTGCATGCCCGTAAAAGCAGGTGTAAGCGAGCATTTCTGCTTGCCCGTCAAAAGTTACTGTTACCATGGCAACAGTAATGTGATGCCTGCCTTTGATCTTTGACATGCTTAAGCAAGTATTTCTGCATGCCTGTCGAAAGCAAGTGTAAGCAAGCAGTTCTGCATGCCCGTAGAAAGTGTTCTGACCTCACAATGTGCCTATGATATACTGTATATATATACTGTATATATATACAGTATATATATATATATATCTTGCTATCATAAGAGGAGTTGTTCCAAACTCCTTATATGGTCATGTGAAATCATAGGAACACAGTGTGTGCATGTGACACAGACACACAGACAGACAGAAATTTCTTGAATTTAATATACTAGTGCATACCTGTGCATGCCCATGCATACCTGTGCATACCTGTGCATGCCCGTGCATGCCCGTGCATACCCGTGCATACCCATAGAAAGCACTTGCTTTCTATGGGTATGCACGGGTGTATGCACGGGTGTATGCACGGGGTATTCTATGTGTAAGCAAACATTTCTGTATGGCGGTAGAAAGTTACTGTTACCATGGCAATAGCAACCATGGTGAAACCTGCCTTGGATCTTTGACGTCACCACTCATTCGTTGATGCCTGCCCGTGAGCTGTGATGGCTGGCTTTGATCTTTGATAATGTTATAGCGAGTCCTCTGATCGCGAGTGCAGCCTGCCTGTGATCTCATCGCATGTCCTATGATCTTTTAGCGCATCCTATGATCGTGACATCATGACATCGTGACAGACAGAAATTTCTTGATTTCTATATAGAGTGATATTCCTTGTCTCCAGGGCATGGGTTCCAGCCCACATCCTCGCTTTAAGTTGGGATTTTCTGTATTTCACATTATTATTATCCTGGGTTGCTATTATTGTTATTCTTATTATTCTGTCTTGCATATTTATTTCTTCATTGGTCTTCCTCTTAGTTTAAGTTTATCAGCATTATTATGATCGTGATTATCATTATCGTTATTGCCTTGGTGTTGTCTCCCCTCTGGTCCCCTGTGTATGATTATTTGTGCAGCCCTGCCCATCCTGTTTTCTGCACCCATGCCCTGCCGTCTGTTTGCTCCTGTTTGTCCTATGATGTGCTCTGTCTATGTGCCGTCATATAGCGAGTCTGACTCTGGTCCCCTGTGTGTGATTATTTCTGCAGCCCCGCCCATCCTGTTTTCTGCACCAATGGCCTGCCGTCTCTGTTTGCTCCTGCATGATGCCTGAGATCATAGGATCACCATAGGACAGAAGGCCGTCCTACGATGTGCTCTGTCTATGTGCCATCATATAGACATCATATCTTTACGACGGCATTGCGAGTCCTGGCCGTCCTATGATGTGCTCTGTCTATGTGCCATCATATAGACATCATATCTTTATGACGGCATCGCGAGTCCTATGAACTTTGATGATGTCATAGTGAGTCCTATAATCATGAGCGATGACTGCCTTTGATCTTTGATGATGTCATAGCGAGTCCTATGATCTTTGACGATGTCATAACGTGTCCTATGATCAAAAATGATGCCTATATAGACATCATGTAGAGATCATAGGAACATCATAGACGATCATGTAGAGATCACAGGAACGTCATACGCGGTCCTATGATCTTTCCGTGAGCCCCGTGATCGTGACAGACAGACACACTATCATTATTGCGTTAGTGTTGTCTCCCCTCTGGTCCCTTGTGTGTGATTATCTGTGCAACCCCGCCCATCCCGTTTTCTGTAACCATGCCCTGCCATCTGTGTTTACCCCTGCTTCTTACTTCTCCTGCTTGTTACTGTTCACACAGACACACAGACACACAGAGATGATAGGCTCAAGCCCCCGTGCGACCAGAAAAGGATTAAGCGGAAGAAGATGGATGGATGGATGGATGGATGGATAGATCAAGTGATATGTCTTTTAGAGAGTCCTGCGGTCTATATGACACCATATAGACATCCTGTAGAGATCATAGGAACTTCAGCCTTACGGTTTCTCTGACGTCATATAGACTACGATTTATCTGATGTCATATAGACATCATGTAGAGTCTACATTGTAGACGGTCCTATGATCGCCAACATCATAGGATCATCACAGGACATCATGCAGACATCACAGGCCGTCCTTTGATGTGCTATGATCATGACACACAGACACACACACAAACTGACAGATTTCTTGAATTTATAGTGAAGAAGAACTTTGATGATGTCATAGTGAGTCCTATGACTGTGGTGCCTGCCATTGATCTTTGATGTCCTATGACCGTGAGTGATGCCTGCCTTTGATCACAGACACACACACAGATTTTCTTGAATCACTCAATACTAATACATACCCATGCATACTCGTCCATGCCCGTAGAAACCAAGTCTCCTCCTGTCTCAGATGGCTGTGTTGTTCACAGTCATGCCTGCGGCATACTGCTGGAACCTGAGGTGTTTCATGTTCACGGCATCTTTTCTGACGTGCAGCAGTTCTCCTCATTCTATTGCTGTCAATGTGGTGGGTCTTCCTTTGTTCTTTGAAGACCACTGGCTCAGGGATAGATGCATTGCAATTCCAGTTCATGGACAGGATCATGAAAATAGATCAGCAAAAAGAAGCTTTCGGGCATGGACTCACTGTATATGACATCATAAAGGCATGAGAGTTCTATATGATGTCATAAAGATACATTTGTCTATGTGCTGTCACATAGGCATCGCATGAGAGTCCTATATGACATCATAAAGACACATTTGTCTATGTGCTGTCATATAGGCATCGCGAGTCCTATGATGTTCAGGCAGAGATCATAGGCCGTCCTATGATGTCCTATAAACGTGGCACACACACACACACACACACACACACACACACACACACACACACACACACACACACACACACAGATTTCTTGCTCTAATAGAGTGACTATGGTGTCTATATGACATCATATAGACATCATGTAGAGATCATAGGCACATCATAGGTGAGCTTATGATCTTTTTGAGTCTATGGATCAGCAGTATGTCTGGAGGAGGAAGAATGAAACATGCTGAAAAGAACATCATGCTTACAGTGAAGCATGGCGGTAGCTCAGTGATGCTCTGGGGCTGCTTCTCTTCCTCTGGCACTGGAAACCTACAGTGTGTGGAGGAGGGTAAGATTTATCTATCTATAAATTCAAGAAATCTGTCAGTTTGTGTGTCTGTCTGTAATGATCATAGGACATCATAGGACCGCCTATGATGTTCCTCTGATGTCAGCAACATAGCACATCATGCCTGCCTTGATGTCTTTATGATGTCATATACAGTGATGCCGGCCTATGATGTTCCAATGCTGTTTGTATGATGTCTGCATCATCGCACATTAGACTGGCTGGCTGGCTGGCACAGCTATTGACGCCACCGAGGACACAGTCCAAGGACGGATAATTTTTTCACACATAAGGAGTTGTTCAGAACTCCTTATAAGAACTCCTTATACAAAGATATAGAGTGATGATAATCAAGTCAGTGGCAGTAATGCACCTGTAAGCTGGTTGCCAACCGTCAATCAAATCTAAAAGAAGAAGAAGGCCTGCCTTGATGTCTTTATGATGTCATATACAGTGTTAAGCAAAAGTATCGCTTTCTGAGCAATGTTGTTTTTAATGAGGTGCTCTTGAAGAATGGCAGGCTACACTACAAATCGGCACAATGTCAAGCAAAGCACTGATTTTAGCCAGTTGCTCTGGTTTCTTGCTTTCAACAGCCATGCACGGGTCTTGCAGAAGAGGGTCCAAAGCCACTTTTTGCTCAGATCAATTTTCATGATCCTCTCCATGAACCGGAATTACGACGCACCTACCCCTCAACCAGTGGTCTGAACGAAGAAGAAGAAGAAGAAGAAGAAGATCCACCAGATGGACAGCAATACAGTGAGGAGAACTGCTTTACATCACAAAAGATGCCGTGAAGATGAAACACCTCAGGTTCGAGCAGTACACCACAGCCATGACTGTGAACAACACAGCCGTCTGAGACAGGAGGACACCCTTCACCACCAGGAATGCAGAAATACTTCCATAGACTTGGTTTCTACAGGCATGGATGGGTATGCACGGGTATGTACTAGTTTAATCAAGTATCAGGAAATCCTGGGATAAAATGTCATGCTGTCTGCAAGGAAGCTGAAGCTTGTGTCATGGTATGGAGAGATGGAGACTAGACCCAATCACTGGACGTGAGTTTTAACAGTTTATTTGGAGCTGGCTACCCAGACACAACTCGGGGGCTACACAGAAAATAATAAACATCTTGGGAGCTGAACAAAACTTACAACAGGTCAGGCAGAACCAGGCAGAGATAAACTGGTCAGATCTGAAGCATGTTGATCACGCATCATGACTTAAAGAACCTGAGCAGAATAGAAGTGGAGCAGAACTTAAATAGTCAAAGGGACAATCAAGATAACACAGCACAGGCGGAGAGACCAATAATGACTGACAGCTGACACATGAGGAAAACAGATGACAGAACAGGAAGGGCTACACACACAGTCACAAACAGAGGAGACACAAACATAACCAGAGGATCAGGGAGACAAGACCATGACAATCATAATACAAATAATGACCAAGCTAAATGCATGATCATAATGACAATAATAATAATAGTAATAATAGTAATATTTACAGGACTAAGAATAGAGTCATGACTCTAACAAATAAATGCAGAAAATTCAAAAATGTAAGCTCAAGCTGAGGACGATGGTTGGGACCCAAGCCCTGGAAAAAGTAAACACACAATAAATCAGGATGAGGGCATGGGGCCCAACCCATTCCCTGACAGTATCCCACTCTTAAGGGGCGGCTTCCAGATGACCCACAAAATTACACCAAATACAAGCAAAAAAGAAAAGCCCTCTCCCAGGGTGGGTGGTGGGGGTTCAAGGTCAGATGGGCCAAAACAAACTCTTACCCCCCCACAGACACCAAAATCAAACATAACCCCAGTAGACGAAGCCCATGACCCCAAAGTTCAACAGAAAACAGGTCAGGTGGTCTACGCCAGTCCATGGACCACCGGACCGAAGAACAAGGCAGATCTGGCAGCTTCCCAGAGTCCCTGGGCTACCAGATCATGGGACAAAGTAGTTCAGGAGGTCTACTTGAGTCTAACAGGCCCCATGTCAGAGTACAAAGTGGTCAGGTTGCCTGGCAAAGTCCCAGGGCCACAAAACCAGAAAGCAAGGCAGTCCAGGTGGTCCTCCACAGTCCCAGGACCACCGGACCCGAGAATAAGGTGGGTCGGGAGGCCTAACCCAGATCATGGGCCTCCAGACCTCACCACATAGCCATTCAGGTGGTCTCCCAGAGTCCCTGGACCCCCAGACCGGAAAGCAGAACAGGTCCAGAGATAACTGTAGGGGTGTTTTAAACTCAGGTGAAAGTGACTACATGGAAATCTTAAACTGAGGAGCTAATAACAAAGAACCCTTAGATTCTAGAGATGTCATAGAAACCCTAACCTCAGAAGAAAACAGAGGAGCCTTAACCCTCTGAGTGTGTATGATGCCAAACTGCGACATAATCCCTAGTGGTCAAGAGTGGTAAATATTTTTGTCAATAAAATAGTTCCGATTTCCAAGGCTATAACTTGAAAGTTGCAAGAGATAATAGCTTACTGTCAATTAGAAAGATGTAAAATATGATCCAAAGTTTCAGATAGGAATAAATTTACACATCTAATTTGCAAAATGTTGCTGCATCTCTTTAAATTCAATAACAGTCAAAACTGGACTTTGGATGTATTTACACAAAGAATGGTCCAGTCTTTTGACACCGTTTTTTTTTTTTTTTTTTTTTTTTTTTACAGAGGTACCTCATCATCTTATCTTCAAAGTATATGAACAAGAAATCAATACATTTAAAAAAATGAAATAAGTCACTTACTGTTGACATAGGGGGGTTGGCTGGCTGGGTGAATGGCTGGCTGGCGTGGTCACTGCATTTTCACACATCATGGTCCATATTTTGCGTTCTGTCAGTAACTTAAAGTCTGTACCACATCTACAAAGTCTTATGATTATCCCACATAAATTTCACTTGTATCCCGCAGCTATTTTTGGCATACAAAGCCGAAAAAGTGACGGTGACGATCGCGGACATATTAGCTTTCTGGGCTAAATGCTAAAACAGGAAAAGGAAATGAGGACTTCTTCTTCTTTGGTGTATTATGTGTCATCCACTGAGTCCTCCAACGGATGTCTGCCACCTTTTGAAACTGGAAAATCAGTACAATCAGTACAAATCCCCAAGTTAGGCGATCATGTCAGAGTGAGAAGACAGGCGCAGTGCCACACTCTGCCATTAGGGGCACGAAAATTCTCACACTCAAAGAGTTAAGCTTAGGTGAAAGTAATAGGAGAGCCTTTTGCTATAAAATGGATGACTGAGGCGCGCCAACCACAGTAGCAGATGACAGGTGCGCGCTAACCTCAGGGACACATGGAGGATCTCTGGCCACAGGAACACATGACGGAGACTCCTCGGCCTCCGGAACAGCTGAGATGAGCCAACCATCGGCGAACCAAACGATAACGGCTAACAGTCCTCAAGTCCTGATGTCTGGGAATCCATCCCCAAAACAGCCATCTCAGACGGGGAGGAAAGCACAACACCCAGGTCGCTACAACAGGTGGCAGTGGAGCTCGGTGGAAGAGGCCCAAAAGCAGATGGTAACTGCAACCGGGTCCCCCCACGAAAAGCTATGCAAGAGCTCTCTAAAACTGATGTTAATAAAAATACAAAGAAAAGGGCTTACCTGAGCTCTTGGCCCACCACTGACGAGGACCCTGGTGACTCTGCTGTTGCAGTCCAACCAGCAGGCACGGTGGCAGATGAGACAGGGGGGATGACAGGCTGAGCAGGAACAGGAGTGTGAACCTTGGGCTGAGCAGGAACGTGCTCCTCAGGAACAGCTGGAACTGTGGTGTGCACCTCAGGGATAGTGAGAGTCATTGTGTGCACCTCGGGGACAGATTAGATTATTTGTTTATTTGACAGGGACAGTGCAATAAACATAGACAATTAATCAGTGACAATCAATCTGATGTGCTGCACAAAGAGTGTATAGCTATTAGTTAATTTGCAACTCTTGTCCCTGGATGGGCTTTAGAAAGGAGAAACAAGTAAAAAGAAAAAAAGGAAAGGAAAAGATAAAAAAGAAAACAGAATAAACAATAACCACATACATCAATGCGAAAAAGATTGTAAATACATTATAAATACACAATTATCCATCCATCCATCTTCTACCGCTTTTCCGGAGGTCCGGGTCGCAGAGGCAGCAGTTCAAGCAGAGAAGCCCAGACTTCCCTCTCCCCAGCCACCTGCTCCAGCTCTTCAGAGGGGATACACAGTTATAAATATTATAAATATTATAAATATACAAATATAACAACCTGACTCACATTTGCCTATTTCAGGCCTTCCTCCCTTCGTCACTCACTATAAACAAACACATTCATTCCTTCCCTTCATTCACTCTCACCCTGCAGACAATCATTTCATACATGGGTACAATCTTGTTTATTTTTCAGCCAGTTTTTAACCTTTTTAGTGAATGTTTTAAAGTCCGTTATTATTTTAATTTCATTTGGCATTGTGTTCCAGATGTGACTGCCCTTTATAAAGAAAGCTGTTTGTCCAAATGTGGTTCTGCGGTGGAATATTTTACAGTTATTGTTAACAGAACTCCTGGTGGCTCACCAGGAGTTCTGTTCTGCGCACCTCGGAGATGGCAGGAGCTGTGACGTGCACATCGTGAGCAGCTGGAGCTGGTACTGGAGCAGGTACAGGAACTAGGGAGTGACGGGGTGCAGGTACTGGAGCTAGGGAATGATGTGGAGCAGGTACTGGATAATCCTCACGCAGTCCAAGTGCAGCAACAGTTACTGCTGGCTCATCCCAGACCAGCAGGTTGCCTTCCAGTACGGCCAGCTCTTCAGAAAAAGCAGAATAGGAAACCGGAGAAGCAGGTGAGGATGGGTGGATGGAAGCGGCAGCAGAAATGACAGCAGAGATGGGTGGAGAGAGCTCAGTGGTGGTAGATGGCTGACACTGAATCCCCTTGCCAGAAACAGGACAAGACCCTTCATTTATTGATTTTAAAAAATGAAAATATACTTGCCTCTCTTCCTGCTCTGCTGCCGCTGAAGAGACAGACGACCCCTCCCGGGATATGACGGGGTTCGCCTGACGAGGAGCCATCGCAAGGTGGTGTGCTGCTGCATCGAGGGAGGTAGGAAATGGAGATCTGGAACGCCTCCACGGGAGAAGAAGGGTCCAGCTGCTGTGCTCGCTGACGCCAGCGCGAGTCACCTGTCCTCACGACTCACTGTGGCTTCTCCTCCTTCTGCTCCTCCCCAGCTGCTTCCAGCGTCCAAAACATCCACTGCAGGGATGGGACCAAATACAGTTTGGTGAGCTGAGGATCACGCTGCAGCATGGGAAAGCTTCAATCACCTCGGTGGTACCCCCAAGACGTCTGAAGGCTTTCTCCGGCATATCGGCAGTATAGGCGTCCTCGTCCTCGACTAGGGCCTCGATATGGGAAGCCGCCCAAACTTCCTGTTGATCAAGACCCATAAGAATAAACTTAAGGTCCACTGGGTCCATACTGTCAAATTCTTTCTGTCAGGGTATGGAGAGACGGAGACTAGACCCAATCGCTGGACGTGAGTTTTAACAGAGCTAATTTGGAGCTGGTCACTCAGAGGGCGACCAGCTCTAAACAGAAAATAATAAACAGCTTGGGAGCTGAACACAACTTACAACAGGTCAGGCAGTAACAGGCAGAGATAAACTGGTCAGATCTGAAGCGTGTTGTTCACGCAGCATGACTTAAATAACCCAAGCAGAACAGAAGTGAAACAGAACTTAAATAGTCGAGGGGACAATCAAGATATCACGGAACAGGTGGAGAAACCAATAATGACTGACAGCTGACACATGAGGAAAACAGATGACAGGATGGGCGGGGATACACGCACACAATCACAAACAGAGGAGACACAGACATGACCAGAAGATCACGGGAGACAAGACCATGACAATCATAATACAAATAATGACCAACCTAAACCCCTGATAATAATAATAACTAGAAAAGCACTCAGAGAGTTCATACCTCCGCCAAGGCTCCTTCCTTCCCTCCCTTTGTCCATCCAGCTGTTTGTATCTCCCTGCCTCCATCCCACCATACTCTGCAAGATTGGGCCTTGGTAGAGGTATGCGCTCACAGATCAGCTCCAAAATGTAACGGGTTCGTGTGCAGGCCAAGGACCATCTCTGGTTAAAATTTCAGCAAAATCCATCCAGTAGTTTTTACATAATCCTACTAAACCACTGCAAGAAGATTGAGCCTTGGCGGAGGTATGCAGTCATGGATCACCCCCAAAATGTAATGAGTGTGTAGGCCAAGAACCACTTCTGGTGAAAGTTTTATCCATATCCATCCAGTAATTTTGGAGTATTATTGCTAACAGTCTGTGAGGATATAAGAGCTTTGGTGGAGGTATGCATTCTCAGATCATCTCCGAAAATGTAATGGCTTCCCCTCTAGCCCAAGAACCAACTCTGGTGAAAATTTCATCTAAATCCATCCAGTAGTTTTTGTGTAATCATGCTGCACAAATGTTATGTGTGTTTTAAACCTGCTCTTTTGCAATAACTCGCTGCCATCCGTTTCAAAGGGAAATGCCGGTTCCACGTTGTCGACACCATGAAGGGCTTATGTGTTGTTACAGTTTAAATATATTTGTTCATCCAGTCCTCTAGAGGGCGCTAGGCTCTGTAGTAGCTTTAAGCTTGCCAGTAGGTGATGAGAAGAAGAGACCTAGCATACTGAATGTCGACAGGAACACGAGTCTGCGTCGCTGTTCCTTCTAAAGCCATCCGTTCACTGCCAGCCCTTTGAGTGGCAATATGAGTAAGTTAGTAGTTTGTTGTGATGAGTAGATAAAGTATAGTTGATTATTAGAATAAGTTTGATGAGTTTTATAGACGCTAATCGGCGATGCGTTTGTGATAGCGAAGCTGTATCGGAGTCCGTGTGATGACGCTGTTTAGCTAGTGTTGACTTTTTAAATGTACCGCTTGTAAATATCGTCTTTATTTCCTAATTTGTAAATATTTCTTTGTGTCTGTATTTTTCAGTTTCACACTCTCTGTATTAAATCCTAGTCCAAAACAACACCTGCCTGTTCCTTGGAGGAAGTGATGCAAGAGAGAGTTTAGCTGGCTGTGAATCTCAACATAGGACACGAGTCACATTGGGTGCAACAGTACAGTGAAATCATATTGCCGAGTGAAATCATAGCACTCGGTGAGGGACCACAGTGAAGGTGGGTGGAATTTAATGTACATTTAACATCAGCGGTCCTATCCAGTCGTCAAGATGGAGCAAACACAGGCTGAAAGCCATAACAGTGAAGAAGCACGGAGCGAAAAAGGGTCACGCTCCTCAAGGTCACGCTCCTCAAGGTCACGCTCCTCAAGGTCACGCTCCTCCCACTCATCCAGGTCTTCTGTACATTCCGGGAAACTGACTCCCCGATCAGCTGTAGGATCTAGGAGGTCATCAGTTTCAAGTCAAGCCAGTATGGCAGCAGCACATGCCCGAGCAGAAGCTCAAGCAGCAAAAGACAGACTAGCATATGCTGAGAGAGAGATGAGCATTAAAATGGAAAAGGCACGGTTAGAGGCAACTCTAGATCTACTTAACCTACAAAGGGAAGCAGATGCAGCCAGGGTTAAAGCAGAAGTGATGGAGTCTGCTGTAGCTCGGCTCATTAACCCAGAACACAGCGAAGAATTGAGATTATTGCCTCTAGAACAAACTGCAGAACAAAAAGTGAATGAATACATAAACAGGCATAGTTGTACTGATTCATCTCAAAAGAAAGAAACTTTTCAACAGGACAGTACACATCAGGAACAACATTCCACACTGATTTATTCACATCTCCATGCCAAACAAGAAACAGCTCATTGCCCAATTCAGCCACAAGAGGGCACCAAACGACCACCACAAAGAGATGCAATTCACCAAAATTCTCAAAGTGTGTTGCAATCACAACAGATATCAAGTTCAAATGATGCAAACAACACTACCAGCGACCTTGCCAGGTTCTTAGCCAGAAGCCAACTATTAACAGGAGGACTGACAAAATATGATGACAAGCCAGAGAGTTATTTTAGCTGGAAAGCCACATTCCAGAGTACCATCAGAGACCTTGGTCTTACAGCCAGTGAAGAACTAAACCTCCTCATTAAGTGGCTCGGCCCTGAGTCTTCTGAACATGCTAAGAGATTAAAAGCAGTCAATATCAGGCATCCACCTGCTTGTCTGAACATGGTCTGGGCGAGACTGGAAGAATGCTACGGCTCACCAGAGGCAATAGAAAAGTCCATGTTTGAAAGAATCCAAAATTTTCCAAAGCTCATGAGCAAAGAGCCACACAAGCTTCGCGATCTATCAGATCTACTGTGTGAACTGGAAGCAGCAAAGCTGGATGGATATCTGCCAGGCTTGAGCTACTTAGACACAGCAAGGGGTGTAAGTCCAATCGTGGAAAAGTTGCCCTTTCACCTTCAGGAGAAGTGGACAATGGTAGGGTCAAAGTATAAAGAAGACCATCATTTAAGTTTCCCACCTTTCTCATTCTTTGTTGAATCTGTAAAAGGTCAAGCCAAGGCAAGGAATGACCCAAGCTTCAACACGACTTATAGCTCACCTGCCAATTCTACAATTAGTTATGAAAAAGGAAAATCACAAAGTCACTACATGCAGAAACAATCAGTTACGGTACACAAAACAGACGTGTCAGTCGGAGTGGAGACAAAAGAAGGAGGCGAAGACATTAAAAGACAATGTCCCATACATCACAAACCACACCCACTGAAAGGATGCAGGGGTTTTAGAGCTATGTTGCTTGAGGACAGAAAAAAGGTACTCAGAGACAACAAAATCTGCTATCGCTGCCTTGCTTCCACTACCCACCAAGCCAGGGACTGTCAAATAACAATCAAGTGTGGGGAATGCAACAGCGACAAACACCTGGCAGCTCTCCACCCAGGCCCGGCTCCAACAGCATCTAAGCCTCCCTCATCCCCTAAAGAGAATGGCGGGGAGCAAGAGCTCACACAAGACTTAGATGTTACAGCCACATGTACCGAGGTATGTGGAAATCAAATCACAGGAAAATCCTGCTCCAAGATCTGTTTGGTGCAAGTCTACCCGAAAGGTGAGCCACACAACATGAAAAAGATGTATGCAATAATAGATGATCAAAGTAATCAATCACTCGCAAAAACAGAGTTTTTTGAAACATTCAATATTCAAGGCACAACCACACCTTACACACTGAAGACGTGTACTGGCACAACACAAGTAAATGGTAGAAGAGCCTGCAACTACATAGTTCAATCATTGGATGGAAAAATGAGTTTTCCTCTCCCCACGCTCATAGAGTGCAATGCTATCCCCAACAATAGGGAAGAAATACCCACTGCAGAAGCTGCCTCACATCACCCCCATCTGAAAGCAATAGCTGCTGAAATATCACCCCTCGAACCAGACGCTGACATACTGCTGCTGATAGGACGCAACCTTCTCAGAGTACACAAGGTGAGAAAGCAAATCAGTGGCAGGCACAACGATCCATTTGCACAGAAGCTTGACCTGGGCTGGGTTATCATTGGTGATGTATGTCTGGGCACCGCCCACAAGCCAAGTGAGGTAAGCGCTCTCAAAACACATGTGTTGGACAACGGACGCCCAAGCTATCTCACTCCCTGCGACAATCGCTTCAATGTAAAAGAGAGCTTCACAATGAGCCAACCGAAAGCTGTCTCCAACCTACTGCCATTTTCAAACCCACATGCAAAGCCCACGGTTGAGAATCTAGGTGAAGCAGTCTTCTGTCGCACTAATGAAGACAATCACCTCGCACACTCTGTTGAAGACACAATCTTTCTGAAGAAGATGGAAAGGTCCTTCAAAGATGACACAAACAGTTGGGTGGCACCACTTCCGTTTCGTAACCCCAGACGCCTACTCCCTAACAACAGGTGCTACGCCTACAAGCGGCTCATGTCTCTGCGACGTATGCTTGACAAGAAGCCTGACATGAAAGCACACTTTATTGAGTTCATGCAGAAGATGCTCGACAACAAACACGCAGAGCCAGTGCCACCTCGTGATAGAGACAAAGAGGCCTGGTATCTCCCTATTTTCGGTGTATACCACCCACAGAAGCCTGGGAAGATCCGTGTGGTGTTCGATTCCAGTGCGCAGTTTGATGGAGTTTCACTCAATGATGTACTGCTGTCAGGGCCTGACCTAAACAACACACTCGTAGGTGTGCTCCTCCGCTTCAGAAAAGAACCTGTCACTGTCACAGCTGACATCGAGCAGATGTTTTACTGCTTTGTTGTCCAAGAAGATCACAGAGATTACCTTCGCTTCTTGTGGTACGAAAACAACGACCTGATCAAAGAAGTGGTGGACTATCGCATGAAGGTGCATGTTTTCGGTAATAGTCCCTCCCCTGCGGTGGCGATCTACGGGTTGAGGATGGCAGCAAAGGAAGCAGAAGGTGAATATGGAACTGACGCTCGAAACTTCATAGAACAGGATTTCTATGTGGACGATGCATTAAAGTCTTTCTCGACAGAAGCTGAGGCTATCGACATTCTAGAAAGAGCCCAGAAAATTCTCGCACTTTCTAATCTACGTCTCCATAAGATTGCCTCCAACAAAGTAGAAGTAGTGAACGCTTTCCCACCTGAAGACAGGGCCAAAGAACTCAAAGACCTTGATCTGTCTACAGACGAGCTCCCAGCCCAACGCAGTTTGGGTGTGATTTGGGACACCACATCAGACACATTCACATTTGATGTTCCACAAGAGCAAAAGCCCTTTACTCGACGTGGTGTGCTGTCAATTGTTACCAGTCTGTTCGACCCTCTCGGGCTGCTAGCACCTGTAACCATCAAAGGTAGACTTCTTCTCGGAGAGCTCTCCAGCAGCAATCTTGAGTGGGCCAGCCCCTTGCCTCAAGACATGTATGACGGTTGGAGAAAATGGCATGATTCTCTGCAGCATCTCAAGACACTGAACATTCCCCGTACCTATGTTTCATTCTCCATCTCACAAGCCAAGGTCACTGAACTCTGTGTGTTCTCAGATGCTTCAGTTAAAGCTATAGCTGCAGTTGCCTACTTGAGAGTCACACACGAAGACAACCATAACGAGGTTGGGTTTGTCATGGGTAAGGCCAAACTAGCTCCTGTGCCAGAGCTCACCATTCCGAGGCTAGAACTGTGTGCTGCAGTGCTCGCTGTGGAAATGTCTGAGCTTCTCAGAGAAGAACTAAAGATGAAAATTGACAAGACCACATTTTACACTGACAGCAAAGTGGTGTTAGGATACATCTACAATCAACACAGAAGATTTCATGTATATGTGAACAATCATGTCCAAAGAATCAAGCAATCATCTCTGCCTGGCCAGTGGAAGTATGTCCCAACAGAGCACAATCCTGCTGATCATGGATCTCGCTCTCTGCCAGCAGGGAAAATCTCCAGTACTACATGGTGGTATGGTCCAACCTTCCTGCTTGACAAACAGACTGTCGCTCCTGAAAAAGGCCCATTTGAGCTCATCGATCCAGAGTCAGATGTTGAAATTAGACAGAACGTGACAACGCTTGTGACAAGCACTAACCTCAAAGCCTTGGGTTCATTACGTTTTGAACGTTTCTCAAAGTGAACCTCCCTTGTCAAAGCAGCTTCTTCTGTAAAACAAGTTTCACAGAAGAAGCCTTAACACAAGCAGAGTACACAATCATCAGATGTGTCCAACATGAAGTGTATGCAGAGGAAATCAAGTGCATCAAGACAAAACGAGAAATAGCGTGGAACAGTTCCCTTTACAAGCTCAATCCGATTATCAACGACAATGGTTTACTCCGAGTAGGAGGACGTCTGTCAGAGTCAAAGCTGCCCAGTCATGAAGTCAATCCTCTTCTACTCCCAGCAAAGCATCACATCGCTACATTGCTCATCCGACATCACCATGAGGCTGTTAAGCATCAAGGAAGACATTTCACTGAGGGTGCAGTGAGAGCAAGCGGCGTGTGGTTAGTGGGTGCCAAGAGATCCATCAGCAGTGTCATCCACAAATGTGTAACCTGTAGAAAGCTTCGAGGCAAGACAGAGCAGCAAATCATGGCAGATCTACCCGCTGAACGTTTGCAAACCGATCCCCCATTTTCTTATGTTGGCCTAGATGTATTTGGACCGTGGGAGGTTACAATGCGACACACTAGAGGTGGTCAAGTCAACATCAAAAGATGGGCGGTTCTGTTCACGTGCATGTCTACAAGAGCCATTCACATCGAAGTAATCGAAACACTCAGCTCTTCAAGTTTTATCAATGCTCTTCGAAGATTCTTCGCCATCAGAGGCCCTGCTAAACAGCTAAGATCTGACTGCGGGACCAACTTTGTCAGAGCATCCAAGGAATTGAAATTGGATCCTCCAAAACCTGATGAGACAAGTGTAGAAGACTATTTATGTGGACAAAGGTGCTCCTGGGTGTTTAACCCTCCTCACTCATCACACATGAGAGGCACATGGGAGCGTATGATCGGCATAGCACGACGCATCCTGGACTCGATGCTCTTACAATCAGGAAACCCCAAGCTAACCCATGAGGTCCTAACAACATTGCTGGCTGAAGTCACAGCTATTATCAACGCGAGACCTCTGATGCCGGTCTCCTCAGATCCGGAAGCTCCTTTGATCCTGACGCCCATGACTCTTCTCACACAGAAGACTAATGCAATCCTAACTCCGCCTGGAGATTTCACCAAGGCCGACATGTACAGACACCAATGGAAGAGAGTTCAAGTCCTTGCCGACACCTTCTGGGCCCGTTGGCAAAAAGAGTACCTGAACACGCTCCAGAGTCGTCAGAAGTGGCAGCGCAACAAACCAAACCTGGAAGAAGGGGACGTCATTCTTCTCAAGGACAAGAACCTAAAAAGGAATGAATGGCCTATGGGCATCATCGTGAAGACTCTCGCAAGCAAGGATGGAGTCGTAAGGAAGGTGGAGATCAAGGTGACACAGAACAAAGCTACAAAGACTTTCTCCAGACCCATCTCAGACTGTATACTCCTTTTATCTCGAACAAATTAGTTTATAAGTTTAGTGGCATTCTTAAAATAATGCCAGGCAGGGAGTGTGTTGTTACAGTTTAAATATATTTGTTCATCCAGTCCTCTAGAGGGCGCTAGGCTCTGTAGTAGCTTTAAGCTTGCCAGTAGGTGACGAGAAGAAGAGACCTAGCATACTGAATGTCGACAGGAACACGAGTCTGCGTCGCTGTTCCTTCTAAAGCCATCCGTTCACTTCCAGCCCTTTGAGTGGCAATATGAGTAAGTTAGTAGTTTGTTGTGATGAGTAGATAAAGTATAGTTGATTATTAGAATAAGTTTGATGAGTTTTATAGACGCTAATCGGCGATGTGTTTGTGATAGCGAAGCCATATCGGAGTCCGTATTAAATCCTAGTCCAAAACGACACCTGCCTGTTCCTTGGAGGAAGTGATGCAAGAGAGAGTTTAGCTGGCTGTGAATCTCAATATAGGACACGAGTCACATTGGGTGCAACAGTACAAGCTTAAATGACATTAACAGCCGGTATAATCTCTGGATTATTTTAGTGACTTTGAGCCTTCAGAATCAGAATCAGAATCAGAATGAGATTTATTGCCATTGTTCATGTAGTACACAAACTAGGAATTTGTCTCGGTGCAATGCTGCAACATTAAACATAGAGTAACACTAAAGATAAAAAACTATGCATGTAATAAAAGGTAGAATAAGAATAAGTAATGCTAATCTATGCAATTTTTAAATATATTAACAAGCAGCAGATATTGTGGAGTTCCACATAGTGCAGTCGGCAATGCAAAACGAAAACAAGTGATAATTGTCATGAGTCCGGTTGAGCTGCTGTACATAGTGCACGAGAGTCTAATAAGTCACTTAGTGTTCAGCAGTCTGATGGCAGAGGGGAAGAAGCTGGTCATGTAGCGGGAGGTTTTAGTCTGAATGGACCGAAGTCTTCTGCCTGAGGGGAGGGGGGCAAACAGTGCGTGTCCAGGGTGTGAAGGGTCGGCTATGATCCGACCTGCACGCCTCCGGGACCTGGAGATGTACAGGTCCTGGAGGGATGGGAGCTTGCAGCCAATCACCTTCTCAGCAGCGCGCACAACGCGCTGCAGTCTTAGTCTGTCCCTGGCGGTGGCTCCTGCGTACCACACAATGATGGAGGTGGTGAGGATGGACTCGATGATGGCCGTGTAGAATTGCACCAACATCTTGGTAGGCAGCTTGAGCTTCCTCAGCTGCCGCAGGAAGAACATCCTCTGCTGGGCCTTTTTGATGAGGGAGCTGATGGTCGGCTCCCACTTGAGGTCCCGGGTGATGGTGGTGCCCAAGAAGCGGAAGGAATCCGCAGTGGTGATGGAAGAGTCTGTGAGGGTAAGGGGGGGCAGAGGGGCTGTGACTTTTCTGAAGTCCACGATCATCTCCACTGTCTTCAGAGCGTTCAGCTGCAGGTTGTTGTGGCTGCACCAGGACGCCAGCCGGGCCACCTCTCCTGTAGATGGACTCGTCGCCATTGGAGATGAGCCCGAGGAGGGTGGTGTTGTCCTCAAACTTGATCAGCTTGACAGACTGGTGGCTGGAGGTGCAGGAGTTGGTGTACAGGGAGAAGAGCAGGGGGGAAAGTACACAGCCCTGGGGTGATCCGGTGCTGATGCTTACAGAGTCCAAGACAGTCTTTCCCAGCTGCACATGCTGCCTCCGGTCCGTCAGGAAGTCGGTGATCCACCTGCAGAGGGAGTCAGGCACGTTGAGCAGGGACAGCTTGTCCTGGAGCAGAGCGGGGTGGATGGTATTGAATGCAGAGCTGAAGTCCACAAACAGGATCCTGACGTAGGTTCCTGGGGAGTCCAGGTGCTGCAGGATGGAGTGGAGGGCCAGGTTGACTGCGTCGTCCACAGACCTGTTGGCTCTGTAGGCGAACTGCAGCGGGTCCAGGAGGGGAGTGGTGATGGTCTTGAGGTGGGGCAGGACCAGGCGCTCAAAGGACTTCATGACTACAGAGGTGAGTGCTACAGGTCTGTAGTCGTTAAGTCCAGTGATCCGTGGCTTGGGGACAGGGACAATGGTAGAGGTTTTGAGGCAGGCCGGCACGTGGCATGACTTCAGGGAGGTGTTAAAAATGTCTGTGAAGACAGGAGTCAGCTCCTCCGCACAGTGTCTCAGGGTGGAGGGAGACACGCCGTCCAGACCGGGGGCCTTGCGCGGGTTCAGTCTGGAGAACTGTCGGTGCACGTCCTGCTCACTGATGGCAAGGGCAGGGGGAAGGAGGGGGGCCACCTTTGATGAAGTGGGGACCATGGAGGCAGTGACGTTGGGGGGAGGGGGGGAGTTGGACACAGCTGACGAGGTGTCAAAACGGGCATAGTGTTGGGACAGTCTTTGACAAAAGGTTTTGTCATCCTGTCCATTAGAAGCCTGAGGCCGATAGTTGGTGATTTGCCTCAGTCCTCTCCACACAGAAGCAGAGTCGTTAGCAGTGAACTGTTGCTGGTCTCTCAGAATACACAGATTTAGCTCTCTGCGAAACCGGTATTTGACCTCCTTGTTGCAGTCTCTGTCTCCACTTTTCAACGCTGCTTCCTTCTCCTTCCTGATCTGTCTGAGCTTAGCTGTGAACCAGGGCTTGTCGTTGGAGTAACTCACCCTGGTGCGCGATGGAAGAATGCACTCCTCACAAAAGTGGATATATGAGGTCACAGTGTCTGTGTACTCATCCAGATCATGTGTGGCTCCTTTAAACATGTCCCAGTCAGTTATTTCCAAGCACGTGCGCAGATCCTCCACAGCTTCACTGGTCCATTTGCTTGTAGTGCTCACAACAGGTTTTGTGAGCTTCAGTCTCTGTCTGTATGTGGGGATCAGGTAGACCATCACGTGATCAGATAGTCCGAGCACAGTGCGGGGAACAGCGCGATACGCGTCCTTAACTGTGGTGTAACAGTGATCCAGCGTGTTCTCTCCTCTGGTGGGGCATTTAATAAACTGTTTGTACCGGGGGAGTTCGTGGCTCAGGTTGCTCTGGTTAAAGTCGCCAAGCACAATAACCAGAGAGTCTGGGAAGGTCCGCTCCGCTTGCTGAATGTGATCCGCGAGCGCGCGCTGAGCCTCGCGCACGTCCGCGTCGGGCGGGATGTAAACAGCGGCCAGAATGAATGAAGCGAACTCACGCGGGGAATAAAATGGCTTGCAGTTGATGAATAAATATTCCAGAGAAGGAGAACAGTGTTGGGAGATCACAGTTACATCGGAGCACCAGCTGCTGTTGATGTAGAAGCAGACTCCTCTGCCTGTTTGCCTTGCCGGAGAGCCCTGTGTCTCCGTCAGCACGAAACAACTGAAATCCCTCGAGGAGGAGCGCGCTGTCCGGTGTTTTATCCTTGAGCCAGGTCTCAGTAAAGCAGAGGGCACACGAGGTGGAGAGGTCCTTAAATCGCATCAGCAGTCTCAACTCATCTACCTTGTTATAAAGTGAGTTGACGTTGGACAGAAAGATCCCAGGCAAAGCCGTGCGCGTGCCTCTCCTGCGAAGCCTCACCAGGGCGCCCGCTTGTCTTCCTCTCTTTCGCCGTCTCACTTTTTGGGCTAAAAAGTGAGCCAGATCGGCGGCAGGAGCCAAAAAAACTGGGAGTAGGTCCGTGGGAGTGAAAGTCCTGATATTTAGTAGCTCTTCACGGGTGTAAGAGCAGGCAGACACACAATTGACGAACAAAAACAAACAAAACAAAGCGCAGCGAAGCACCATGGCGACCACTGTGGGCGCCATCTAGCCTTTTGTGGTATACTGACTTGGCCGTTAATAACGGCCAAGTAGGCCAAGTTGGCCATTTTATACAAAGCTGGACTCTTCAACACTTGAGACTTTTAAATGGAACAGCAACCCCTTAAAGACGAAGCCAAAGCAAAATTTTTAACATTTTGTATGGAATCTGGTCCGTGTCATTGGAATGTGTGAGTGCAGGTGATCTGCAGGCAGAACTTCATTAAGGAATCGAAAGATTTTTATTCTTAAACACTCCCAGTTGTATTCAGATTGATTGTTTTTGTTCAAGTCTTAATTAAGTTGGTTGCAAATACTCTGCTTGTTTGAATTAAGAACTAAATGCGATCAAATGAAATTGTATGTTAAATGGCATATTGTATGATATAGTGGAGTTAGAAATGTACTTTAAGTCAGTTAACATTAATCTTAAAATGATGTTTTAAAAACTCAAAGCAATCAGACAATGGCCATAAGGAAGAGAAGCGGAAAAAAAAGAAGAATCAGCAAAATTTAAAACGTGTTGTGGGTTTAAGTTTCCCCTTAAGTTTATGTTTCCTGAAACTGTGACTTAGATTAACCACTATAATTCAATAAGTGACTCTGTGAAACAATCATGGCTGCTCTGTTCATTCACAGACCAGAAAATTCACGCTGTTGCCCTGTTAAACCAAAGGGAATCTTTGTTCTTTTGCATGTTCTTTTGTTGTTAAAATTGTAACAGGCCTGAGGAGTTGTTAGTTCCAGCAGGTCAGTTGGGGGGGGGGGGGGGGGTCTGTGCTTTAACCCTTTGGTTTCCATATCAGCAGCAGCTCTGTTTGAATTGTTCTCAGAAGGGAACATGTACAGTGGGGCAAAAAAGTATTTAGTCAGCCACCAATTGTGCAAGTTCTCCCACTTAAAAGGTGAGAGAGGTCTCCAATTTTCATCATAGGTATACCTCAACGATGAGAGACAAAATGAGAAAAAAAAATCCAGAAAATCACATTGAAGGATTTTTAATCAATTAATTGGTAAATTCCTCGGTAAAATAAGTATTTGGTCACCTATAAACAAGCAAGATTTCTGGCTCTCACAGACCTGTAACTTCTTCTTTAAGAGGTTCCTCTGTCCTCTACTCACTACCTGTATTAATGGCACCTGTTTGAACTCGTTATCAGTACAAAAGACACTTGTCCACAACCTCAAACAGTCAGACTCCAAACTCCACTATGGCCAAGACCAAAGAGCTGTCAAAGGACACCAGAAACAAAATTGTAGACCTGCACCAGGCTGGGAAGACTGAATCTGCAATAGGTAAGCAACTTGGTGTGAAGAAATCAACTGTGGGAGCAATTATTTGAAAATGGAGGACATACAAGACTGCTGATAATCTCCCTTGATCTGGGGCTCCACGCAAGATCTCACCCCGTGGGGTCAAAATGATCACAAGAACGGTGAGCAAAAATCCCAGAACCACACAGGGGGACCTAGTGAATGACCTGCAGAGAGCTGGGACCAAAGTAACAAAGGCTACCATCAGTAACACACTACGCCACCAGGGACTCAAATCCTGCAGTGCCAGACGTGTCCCCCTGCTTAAGCCAGTACATGTCCAGGCCCGTCTGAAGTTTGCTAGAGAGCATTTGGATGATCCAGAAGAGGATTGGTAGAATGTCATATGGTCAGATGAAACCAAAATAGAACTTTATTATAAAAATCCACCTTGTTGTGTTTGGAGGAGAAAGAACACCATATCTACTGTGAAGCATGGGGGTGGAAACATCATGCTTTGGGGCTGTTTTTCTGCAAAGGGACCAGGATGACTGATCCGTGTAAAGGAAAGAATGAATGGGGCCATGTATCGTGAGATTTTGAGTGAAAACCTCCTTCCATCAGCAAGGACATTGAAGATGAAACTTGGCTGGGTCTTTCAGCATGACAATGATCCCAAACACACCGCCCGGGCAATGAAGGAGTGGCTTCGTAAGAAGCATTTCAAGGTCCTGGAGTGGCTTAGCCAGTCTCCAGATCTCAAACCCATAGAAAATCTTTGGAGGGAGTTGAAAGTCCGTGTTGCCCAGCAACAGCCCCAAAACATCACTGCTCTAGAGGAGATCTGTATGGAGGAATGGGCCAAAATACCAGCATTAGTGTGTGAAAACCTTGTGAAGACTTACAGAAAACGTTTGACCTCTGTCATTGCCAACAAAGGGTATATAACAAAGTATTGAGATGAACTTTTGTTATTGACCAAATACTTATTTTACCGAGGAATTTACCAATTAATTCATTAAAAATCCTTCAATATGATTTTCTGGATTTTTTTTTTCTCATTTTGTCTCTCATAGTTGAGGTATACCTATGATGAAAATTGGAGACCTCTCTCATCTTTTAAGTGGGAGAACTTGCACAATTGGTGGCTGACTAAATACTTTTTTGCCCCACTGTAAATGGACAGAGGTTCAGGTTCAGGTTCAGGTTACTTTATTTGTACCCGTAGGTAGATTTTTTTGCAATCTGGTGACATCCGTATTTACAAGCCACAAATTACATTCAACATAGACACAAACACAGGCACACATGAAGCTGACTATAAACATGATAAAAAACGGCTCCATCAATCAGGGTATAAAAAGACAAATGTTTGGGAGAAATGATGGGAGAAAAACCAGAGGTAAGAGAGAAGGGTCATATTAAAAAGTTAAAAACTAGTCAAAGAGGTTAAAAACTCAAAGGTCTAAAACCCAATAAAATATTTAGAACCCAAATAACATCCTACAAAAACAAGTAAATATCAAATGGAGTTAATAAATAGGTACCTAAATTATGTGCAATATATTGTTACAACTTGTTCAACTCTTTTACAGCAGCAGGAACAAAGCTGTTTTTGTAGCGCTGGGTTTTACTTTTTGGGACAGCAAACCTCCGTCTTGAGGGAAGAAGCTGAAAGTTGCAGTGCAAAGGGTGGGAGTCATCATTTAAAATGGAGGTAGCCATCCTCTGTACTTGTCTGGTGTACAGGGATGTCAGGCTCAGCTGTGGCTCACCAAGCAAACGACTGGACCATCTAACTACCTGATCCAAGGATTTTCTCTGTTTCAGTTTTATCTGACCAAACCATGACACTAAAGAAAAGGATAAAACAGATTCAATAAAAGCCCGATAAAACATTGTCATTATGGTTCGGTCAATTTGGAAGCGTGCAAGTTTTCTCAAGCAATGCAAATGTTGCTGACCCTTTTTGCACACCCTTTCACAGTTCTCTTCAAAGTTTAAATTACTATCAATAATTGTCCCAAGATATTTGTAGGATTGTACACATTCGGTGGTCTGGCCTTTTGGTACGGTGACTTTGTGCCTGGGAGTTTTCCTCCTAAAGTCAATAATCATGACTTTAGTTTTTTTTTTTTTTTGTTACTTATTTGTACTCGTAGGTAGATTTGGTTTGCAGTCTGGTGACAAGCCACCGGCTGCCGGTCGCTGCGTGCGCAAGCGCCCTAAACCTACATGTTTTTGGTATGCGGGAGGAAACCGGAGAAATCCCAGAGTAAACCCACGCAACACGGGGAGAACATGCAAACTCCACACAGCTCACTGTTGGTTGGGGGCTGGGATCGAACCCATGATCTCATGATCCCCGTGGTCCCCCGGCCGAGGGTAAACTGTGCTGCCACAGTGCTAAACCACTGCGCCACCGTGCAGCCCCAATAGTTTTTGTCGTATTCAGCTGCAGGTAGGAATCCTCACACCAGTGAACAAAATCAACTACTGGGCCGTGGCCATTCTCACCATCCTGGAGGAGACTGACAATAACTGAGTCATCAGCATACTTTATAATGTGTCTGTTGTCATGTCTGCTCCGACACATGTTTGTGTACAGGATGAAGAGTAGTGGTGACAGCACACACCCCTGAGGAGAGCCAGTAGAAGAGCACTTTAGGCCAGACAATGTACCATTGACCCTTACTCTCTGCGTCCTGTTGGTTAAGAAATCCAGAATCCAACCCACCAGATTACTGCTCAAATCAAATTGTTGCAGGAGCCTTTCAACTAAGATATGAGGTTGGATTGTATTAAAGGCGGAGGAAAAGTCCACAAATAAAAGCCTGGCATGTGTCCCATTAAAATCCAGATGTTTAAAAAGCATGTTAAACAGAGTGACAGTGGCATCCTCTACTCCTCTGTGAGGCTTATAGGCAAACTGCAGAGGATCCAATGCATGCTCAGTCTGCTTTAGGACCTCACATCTGACCAGTTTTTCAAAACTTTTCATTAAAATTGAAGTCAAAGCAACTGGTCTAAAGTCGTTTACCATTTTAGGACAGCTGGATTTTGGAACGGGAACAACCACGGCTTCTTTCCAGATCTTAGGCACATGCTGTGTCTGTCAGGACTTATTGAAAATGTAATGAAATATAGGACTCAGTTCATGTGCACAGGACTTTACCAAGCGCCCACATATATTATCAGGGCCCTGACTTTTGTTCACTTTTACAGCACAGAACTCCCTTTTAACATCCTGCACCTCAATATTAAAGTGTTGATTGTCTTTGAGTTTCTGTTTCAAATCTTGGGTTTCTGTGCTAAAATCAAAGGAGTCAAAACGACCATAAAAACAGTTAAGAGCATTAGCCAGCTCTGTGTCTGAATTAAAACCATCTAAAAACACACGATTACTGCGCTCTGTGCTCTGAAGGCCTGCAATAGTTTTCATACTGGCACAGGCTGAACCAAGTTTCTTTGTTGCCATCTTGCTTTCCAATTCTGATTTATAATTCTGTTTTGCTCTTAAAATTTCGGACTTCAGCTCTTTTGTGGCAACCTGTAGCTCAGAAACAGACCCCTGTTTAAAGGCCAAATGTCACGTAATTTTTTTTTCTAAATGACAACGAATTTAGATAAAATACACATAGCTTAAACCAAATATTCATACCGGAGACCATATCACCCACCTGTATTTACATAATTGCACAAAATACACCAGGTGAAGGCCCCACCTTGCTTGCTGGCTTGTGACAGCCAGTCCAGACCACGCCCATGTTTTTGACATCACCAGTTGTACCCTGGCTGCCCTGCCTATCCACATTCACACTTATCAACATTGGACAATCATGACGGAAAGTGACAGCGATTGTGAACAAATTAGTTTAGTTTTGTCTTTTTTTTTTGTCAGTGGTTCAGACAGTGACAGAGGCATAGAACCTTACAGGTTCGAGCCGTCCGAGACGGAATCAGATGCTTTGTCTGATGACAACAGTTCCAACGATGACCAGAGAGCAGAACCAGTGGAAAATGTCATTGAACTGGACATTAATTGCCTCCAGAATTGCGAAGCCGAAGGGAGTCTGTCCAGGGCGCCCCATAAATATTGATTTTTCTGAAGCAATTATTATTACAGTGGAGGAGAGCCGCTGCTGTCAAGAAATTGACCAGATCAATATGAAAATGGAGGCGCATACCTGTCAAGTGAGACGTTTTCGCCGTATTTTGGTGCCAAGCGTGGCTGTGGGAGACGGCGGAGTGGTTTGGGACACTTTTCTGGGAAATGTTTTAAATGTAGTTCGTGTTGTTATTGTCAAATATTTTAAGGAAAATACGGGGAAAATGCAATTTTAGCAAAAATGGGCGTATTGCCATTTCTGTACGCCCAAAAGAAAAAATATACTGGAAAAAAAACTGAGTGTCTTGAGGAGCAGTCCTGTGTGTGATCCCCCACAGCAGGTGATGGCAGATCGCTCAGCGTCAGCTATTCGCACTACCATGAGAAGTGTGGAGTCACTAATTAGTTTAATTGTCGGGGCGGGCTGATCGCTCAGCTTGAGCTATTCTCACTACTGTTCGAAGTGTGGAGTCACTCATTAGTTTAATTGTCGGGGCGGGCTGATCGCTCAGCTTGAGCTATTCTCCCTACCATGAGAAGTCATTAGGACAATGGTTTAACACGTTGAGCTGTGCAGCGGTTGCGGAACAGACAGACATCGCCTGAAAAATACAGAATTCTGCTTTTTTTTTTTATTTTGCGCCGGACGATCAGTTGTTTTGTTATTGTCAAATATCCATGAATCCTTAAAATATTTGACAATAACAACACGAGTTGCATTTGGGGCATTTCCCAGAGAGGTGTCCCTTGTTGCTCCGCAGTTCCTTATAGCCGCTTTTTACGGTGTTGAAGTACGGCGAAAACGTCTCACTTGACAGGTATGAAAACATTTCCCAGAGAAGTGTCCCTTATTACCCAGCTGTCCCTGATAGTCCCGTTTTAAGGTATGGGTGAAATATCCAATTTTTTCTTTCTTGTTGCTCACTTCAACCTTCCAGTCTCCATATAAACAATCAATTGAAATACCCCAAGCATCAAACTAGGGTACAATCGATTTCGTCACTTCCGCCTTCTTCCCCAGGCGATTCCAGGGGCCCTGTCAGGCCAAGCGCGGCAGTTTTAAATTAACGAATATTCCGTTGTTACTGAAGCATATGCACCAAGACCCGAACGGATCGGTTCCCTTTTATATCTAGTTTCAAGATATTTAAAGTACCCTGTTACGTGACATTTGGCCTTTAAAGGCAAGTGCTTTCCTCTTGCCTTTATCCTGTAAGCAGGATTTAACTGATTTTGAAACCCATGGCTTGTTGTTGGGATATATTTTGACACGTTTACGTGGAACGATCTTATTTTTACAGAAAGCCATGTATGAGCATGTGACGTCCACCAAAGAGTCCAAATCATCCCCGCAGGACAGTGTGAACATCTCCCAGTCTGTACAGTTAAAGCATTCCTGGAGGTTGTGCACTGAATCCTCTGTCCACACATCTACATCCCTGGTCTCCACCTTGCCTCTTTTGAGAGCAGTTTTATATGTGGGCAGCAAATGTACACAGTTGTGATCTGAGGATCCTAAAGGAGGAAGGGGGAGTGATTTATAGGCCCTCTCTATGGATCCATAGCACAGGTCCAATGTCTTTTTTCGCCTGGTTGGGCAGGAGACATACTGATAAAAGTTTTCAAGTGTCTTCTTTAAAGAAACATGGTTAAAATCCCCAAGAATAAGGTTTGGCGCCTCTGGAGAAATTGACTGCAGCCGCTGGACCACATCAAAGATGGTGCTGGAGGTGGAGTCAGCGTCTGCCCTCGGGTGAATGTACACAGTCGTGATGAAAAGTTGGGGGAACTCGCGAGGCAAATAAAAGGGGTGTAGTGACACAGACAGCAGCTCCACATCGGGTGTACAGATGCGCTCTCTGACCGTGACAGATGTGCAGTACTGCTTATTAATATATAAATATACGCCGCCCCCCTGACGTTTCCCCGTTACCTCTTCCTGCCGATCCGAGCGCAGTGGGCCTCCAAAGCCGTCAATCCACAGGTCTGCATCCTGATCATGCGCATTAAGCCAAGACTCGGTGAAAGCCATGACACAGCAGTTCTTAAAGTCCTTCCGGTAGCGTACATTCCCTTGAATTTCATCCACCTTGTTCCTTAGAGATTGTACGTTCCCAAAAATCATAGAAGGAAGAGGAATGTTACCAAACTGACATCTTCTCAGGCGCAATTTCACGCCTCCACGCTTTCCGCGTTTCCTTCTCCCATCTCTCTTTTCACCGCTGTGTCCATGAACGTCTCTCAAAATAAAGTCCGGCAGTTGCAGCTTAGACTCAATCACAGATGCTGCATCAACCGTGTTTAAATGCAGCAACATGTCCCTGGAATAATGTATTCTGCCCGCCATGATGCCGATCGCGTTTACCTCAGAGACAAAGAGCCGGAGGAAAAGGAGCAGCAGTGCAAAAAAGGGGAGGAAGTCCATATTGATGGAACCAGGGAGCTCTTCGCCATACAGTCCACAAACATTCCAGGACAGAAACGACGCACAGAATTTCGTAAAAACACATTAAAGTGCATAAAAACAGAGGTGTGACGTTTGGCCCAGCTGTTCCCACTGATGTCATGGGGGGTGATCTGTTGGGTGTCATGGGGTGTCATGTGTTTACTCTTCCTGGGTTAACTGGATTATTTCTGCTGCTGGGGATCACCTATTCCTCTCCTTATCCTTTCCCCTGCTGATTAATGCAGATTTGCAGAATTTAGTAACACCTCCGAACACAACCGCTTAGTTCCTCCTCACAGCTGTCTTTAAAAAAAAAAAAAAAAAAAAAAGGCCAACACATGCCAATTTATTACATCCTTTTTCATGTAAATTAGAAACATTCTTTTGCAAATGTGAGGATTTTTCTCATAAATTTCGAGGATTTTCCTGCAGAGTTACAGCCATTTTACTCAGAAATGTGCAGCTTCTTTACTTGAAAATTTACAGCTTTTTATGATTCATAATTTTGCAGCTTTTTCCTCATGAATTTAGAACTTTTCTTACCCTTGAATTTGCAGTTTTAAAAAAAAAGCTTAAACTTGCAGCATTTTACTCAAATCTTAGATCTGCAGCATTTTTAGGTTGTAAACAGTTGGAAATTTACACCTTTTTTTGTATTTTTGCTAAAGTTGCAGCTTTTTACCCATAAAATTGCACTTTTTTTTGGTCAGAAATTGGCAGCTTTTAACTGAGACTTAAATCCCCCTTTTTTATTTATTTATTTTATTTATTTATTTATTTATTTTTTGTCAGGTCAGGCATTGGCTTGCTTGCTACCGGATAACCATGAAAACCGGTACTACCTGTCTCATGGGTCGGGTCGTCCGCGACTCAACCGGCATCCCCACCCTTCTGAGGGCGTGGAGGGTGAAACAGGGCATCCTGGCAGAACTAAAAACAATATCTGCCATAAGTCTGTGGTGGACCACTCCCAGTTACACAGGGTGAGACTGGACATCCTGGCAGATAAACACATCTGTCACAAGGTCTGTGGTGGACTGTGCCAGTCGGTGCATTGTGACATGCACTACACAAAGAGCAGAGATAAATAAACCTATCATCTGGTCAGCCACTGCAACAGATACTGGAGTCAGTTTGTCTTGGCTTGTCCTTGCCACTGATATTACCTTTATCTGCCAAGAATGTGTTGCTAGTCCAGCAAAATCTAGCAGTACTCAAATACTTTGCAAGCAGTTTCATGAAATGGTCAATCAGAAAGCAACTCATACCAGCTCGGATGCTGCCAGGGCTTACAAGGTCCACGCTGATCTGTTCACACTCCAACAGACAGCGAAAAGTAAGCTAGGAGCAGGAACACAAAAGAAGAGGAAAACAGGAACCTGACATAATGTCCGGCTCAGGAAACACGCACGCAGGCTCAGGATAGATTTAACAGCTTTATTCAACAAGCAGGCGTGTATGGATGGATATGTGAGATATGTATCTGTGATGAGGGTGAACGCCGATGCACAGGAAGCAGAGCGGTGCGCCGTACAGCCGGGCAACCCTACGGAGAGAGCAGAGGACAAGGGTAAAGGGCACCACACCAAGACAGGGATAATGAGTCGTGTGCCGCTTACTTGTGGATGACAGGTGGCTGGCGTTGGCCAAGGGAGAAGCCCGGAAGACAGCGTCCTGCAGAGCCTGTGATGACGGTGAGGGTAGGATGGCGATGACGGGGTGTCCGCCGCCAGGGAATCCACCTGTGCACAGGGGAGAAGACTTGCAAAAGGTAAGGGAATGGAAAGCTTACGTTGAAGCGTAGTCTTGAAGTCGTTTTGGAGACGATGCAGCTGCGAAGAAGTGCTGATGCGAATAGACGGCTCCAGCCCGCTGCACAGGGCTGAGTGGGCTAAATAGCTCGCGGCTGACGAGGCGCAGGTGTGCGCACAGCTGAGGCAGATGATGAGCGGCGAGTCGTGACAGTACTCCCCCCCCCCCCAGCAGCGCCTCCTGTCGCTGGTTTGTCCGGATGCGCCCGGTGGAACTCCGTGATGAGACTCCTGTCCAACACCAAGGAAGAGCGCACCCAGGACCTCCACTCAGGACCAAATCCCTCCCAGTCCACCAAGTACTGCAGCCTGCGACCTCGGCGCCGGGAGTCCAAGATGGAAGCGACTCTCCAGGCCGGGTGGCCGTCGATCATCAGAGGTGCGGGCGGCGCCGTGGGCGGGGGACAGAGGGGATCGGAGACCACGGGCTTGATTTTAGACACGTGGAAGGTGGGACATATGCGGAGGGAGGGGGGAGGGCCAGACGCACAGCCACCGCGTTAATGATTCTCGAGATGGTGAAGGGGCCAATGAAGCGTAGGGCCAGCTTCCTCTTCTTAGCCTTGAGGTGAATGTCCTGAGAGGCTAACCAGACTCGTTGGACCACCTGATAGGCAGGGGCCGGCCTCCTGTGGCGATTCGCCATGGTGCTGTTGTGCGTCGCCGTGCGTAAAAGCGCATCGCGTGCCCTGGTCCACAGACTCCAACAACGTCTCAGGTGCGCCTGGATGGATGGAACAGCCAGCTCACCCTCCTGCTCCGGGAACAATGGTGGGTCATATCCCAAGGACGCCTTGAAGGGGGACATCCCTGTGGCAGAAGACCGTGCCGTGTTGTGGGCATACTCTATCCAGGCCAGGTGCACGCTCCAGGAAGACGGGTTGGAGGAACTGACGCAGTGTAGGGCAGCTTCCAGCTCCTGGTTGGCCCGTTCACACTGCCCATTGGACTGCGGGTGGTGGCCGGAGGAGAGGCTTACCGTGGCCCCCAGGGCGTTGCAGAAACACTTCCATACCTCTGAGACAAATTGGGGCCCCTGATCAGAGACAACGTCCACCGGTATCCCGTGCAGCCTGACCACGTGTTGAACCAGAAGGTCTGCTGTCTCCCGTGCCGTTGGGAGGCCCCGGAGTGGCACGAAGTGGGCAGCCTTGGAGAAACGATCCACGATGGTCAGCACAGCGTCATAGGTGTTGGAGACCGGGAGACCGGTGATGAAGTCGAGGGCAATGTGGGACCAGGGCCTGCCAGGGATCGGCAGGGGCTGGAGCAGACCCGCAGGGGGAGAGTTTCCTGACTTGCCGGTGGCACACACAGGGCACGCCCGGACGTAGTTGGTGGCGTCCCTCTGAAGACCTGGCCACCAGAAGGAACGCTGGAGGAGATCCACTAGCCAGGAAACACCAGGGTGACAGGTGAGTTTGGAGGTGTGAACCCAATGGATGACCTCCCCCCGGACAGTAGATGGAACAAACAGCTTCCCCTCCGGTCCGCTGCCAGGGTCCGGTTCGGTCTCCTGCACCCTCCGGATCTTGTCCCTGATGGACCAGGAAATCGCCCCCACAACACACGAGCTGGGCAAAATGGTATGACCCGGCTCCTCCGACATCTCGGGGGCATATTGCCTGGACAGGGCATCGGGCAGGCCGTTCTTAGAACCAGGGCGGTAGGTGATGGTAAAACGGAACCGGGCGAAGAACAAGGACCAGCGCGCCTGGTGGGCATTCAGACGTCTGGCAGATCTCAGATATTCCAGGTTCTTGTGGTCCGTCAGCACCACGAATGGCAACGCAGCCCCCTCCAGCCAGTGGCGCCACTCCTGCAGGGCAAGCTTGATGGCGAGAAGCTCCCTGTCCCCGACGTCGTAGTTACGCTCGGCCGGAGACAGATGCCGTGAGAAGAAGGCGCAGGGTCGCTTGACCCCGTCGCTGGGTGATCGCTGGGACAGCACCGCCCCCACTCCCGTATCAGACGCGTCGACTTCCACCAAACACTGCAGCGCGGGGTCAACCTGGGTCAAGACTCGGGAGGAGGAGAACTCCGTCTTCAACGCCTGAAACGCTGCTGCGACCTCTTCGGTCCACCGGAAGGGGTTTTTGAGAGAAGTGAGACGAGTCAACGGGGCAACGATGGCACCGAAATTGAGCACAAAACGGCGGTAGAAGTTGGCAAACCCAATAAACTGTTGTACCTGCTTCCTAGAGGTCGGCGTGGGCCACTCAACCACCGCTTTGACCTTCGCGGGTTCGGGAAGGACTTGGTTGTGTGAGATTACGAATCCCAAGAAGGAAGTGGTCTTGGCGTAAAATTCACACTTTTCGGCCTTAACGTACAGCCTGTTCTCCAGCAGTCGTTGTAGGATCCACCTCACGTGGACCTGGTGTTCCTCCCGTGACCTGGAGAAGATGAGGATGTCATCCAGGTACATGAACACGAAGAGGCCGAGGAAATCACGCAAGACGTCATTGATGAGGCATTGAAACACAGCGGGGGCGTTGGTCAGCCCAAACGACATCACCAGATACTCGAAGTGACCACTAGGCGTTCGAAAGGCCGTCTTCCACTCATCCCCCTCCCGGATCCGGATGAGGTGGTACGCGCTGCGGAGATCCAACTTGGTGAACCAGGTCGCCCCCTGGAGGGAGTGGAAGGCAGTGTCCATTAAAGGCAGGGTGTAACGGTCCTTCTCCGTGATGTCATTAAGGGCCCGAAAGTCGATACAGGGGCGGAGTGACCCATCCTTCGTAGAGACGAAGAAGAACCCTGCGCCGAGCGGAGACGAGGAGGGGCGGATGATTCCCGCGTTGAGTGACTCCTTGATGTAGCTATCCATAGCCTCTCGCTCCGGCGCTGACAGGCTGTAGAGGCGTCCGGATGGCAAGGGCGCCCCCGGGCGGATGTTGATAGCGCAGTGGTTGGGCCGGTGAGGAGGAAGAGACATTGTCCTGGACTTACTAAACATGAGACCCAGGTCATGTAACTCCGGGGGAACCAGAGTGAGATCCGGAGGCGCGGCGTCTTTGGCCGGAGGGGGAGAGGATGGGGCGCAGGCTGCGGACTGAAGGCAGGTACCCATACAGAAGGCGCTCCAGGCAGCGATTCTTCCTGTCTGCCAATCCAGCACAGGGTTGTGCAGGTGCAGCCAGGGGTAACCTAGGATGACAGGCGACACAGAGGAGGACAGGACGTACAGGGTGAGATCCTCCCGGTGGTTACCTGAGATGATAACAGGGCTCGGCTGGGTGCGATGAGTCGCTTGTCCTAGGGGCGCACGGGAGAGGGTGACCAGGCTGAGAGGAGCGGCCAGAGGGTAGCAGGGGATGCCCAATTGGGTTGCCAGGCTCTTTGAAATAAAGCTCTGCTCTGCTCCTGAGTCCACCAGTGCGTGTGTGAGGTGCCCCGTGGCATTGTGACAAAATCAAATGGGCAGTGATAGACTAGTGAGGGGATTTGACCGGTTAGAGTCCGCGAGGCCCCCTACAGTGACTCGCGGACCTCCCCGTTTGGCTTCTCCGGGCAATGCTCCACGGTATGTTGATTACCTCCGCAATACATGCAGAGGCCCAACTCCCAGCGGCACTGTTTCTCCGCTAGGGGGAGCCTTGACCGACTGACCCCCATTGCCTCCGATTCTTCGGAAGACTCCGGAGGAGGTAACGCCAGGGGGGCGAGCTTGAGGCGTGCGGACGGAGCCTCCATGCGAGCGGCCGATTAACTTCCACTCGGCGGATCGTTCACACAGCCTGTTATCCAAGCTAATAGTTAAGGAGATTAGCTCCGAGAGCATCTCCGGAAGGTCTCGACCGGCCAGCTCATCCCTCAGACCAGAGCTGAGGCTGCGGAGGAAGACACCACAGAGTGACGCCTCACCCCAGCCTACATCCTCCGCTGTGACCCTGAAGTCGATAGCGTAATCTGCCGCTGACCGGCCTCCCTGTTGGAGGCCAAGGAGACAGTCAGTGAGGATGCTATCACGCCGGGAATGGTCAAACACCTCGAGAAAGCTCTGCACGAACTGGCTGTAGGAGAGATTTGTGTAACTGGGCTTCGCCATAACGGCGTAAGCCCAAGTTAACGCTCGCCCCTCCAGGAGATTACCAATATAGCCAATTCGGCTGTGGTCCGAGGGAAAATCCCCGGGAACATGCAGAAACACCGACTCACACTGCATGATGAACCCCCGCGCTCCGCCGAGCTTCGCGCTGAAGCGGGCGGGGGTTGGGATAGGTATGAGTTAGGTTGGCGTTCCCGTGGCAGACTGGCCGGCCACCGGAGCGCAAGGAGCTACCCCTCCCTGACGAGCCGAGGGGAACGCCTGCTGGGGGTCCAAGCGGTCTAACCGGTGAGTGATGTTAACCAATTGGTTCAATATCACCTGCTGTTGGTGGGCTATTAAATCCACCCAAGCCTCGAGGGTGGAAAGACGGCGTGCGAGCCCACTGTCTGCTGAGCCGCTCGGCTGGAGCCGTACTGACATAATGTCTGGCTCAGGAAACACGCATGCAGGCTCAGGATAGATTTAACAGCTTTAATCAACAAGCAGGCATGTATGGATGGATGTGTGAGATATGTATATGTGATGAGGGTGAACGCCGATGCACAGGAAGCAGAGCGGTGCGCCGTACAGCCGGGCAACCCTATGGAGAGAGCAGAGGACAAGGGTAAAGGGCACCACACCAAGACAGGGATAATGAGTCGTGTGCCGCTTACTTGTGGATGACAAGTGGCTGGCGTTGGCCAAGGGAGAAGCCCGGAAGACAGCGTCCTGCAGAGCCTGTGACGATGGTGAGGGTAGGATGGCGATGACGGGGTGTCCGCTGCCAGGGAATCCACCTGTGCACAGGGAAGGAAGACTTGCAAAAAGGTAAGGGAATGGAAAGCTTACTTTGAAGCGTAGTCTTGCAGTCGTTTTGGAGATGATGCAGCTGCGAAGAAGTGCCGATGCGAATAGACGGCTCCAGCCCGCTGCACAGGGCTGAGTGGGCTAAATAGCTCGCGGCTGACGAGGCGCAGGTGTGCGCGCAGCTGAGGCAGATGACGAGCGGCGAGTCGTGAGAGAACCTTGTGTGTAGCAGAATGGAATGTACGCACTCTGTTGAACAGAACAACATCACAGCACCCAGAAAGACAGGCCGTGCTTGCGGCCCTGGAAATGAACAGGTACAATGTAGACATAGCTGCACTTAGTGAAACAAGATTGCCTTGATATGACAGCTTGGAAGACCATGGGTACATCTTCTTTTGGAGTGGGAGATCAACTCAAGAAAGGAAAGAAGCAGGAGTGGGCTTTGCAGTTAGAAAGGAGATAGCAGCAATGCTTGATGAGGAACCAGTGCCAATCAACGACAGGATAATGACTATGAGACTCCCACTACAGCGGAAGATGTATGCCACACTCATCAGTGTATATGCCCCAACAATGACCAACACAGAGGAGGTGAAGGAAGAGTTCTACAGTGATTTACGTGAGACTATAAGGCATGCACAACTGATGACAGGCTGATACTCATTGGAGATTTTAATGCCAGAGTTGGTTCGGACACTGAGAAATGGAAAGGAGTGCTAGGCAGTCATGGAGTAGGCAAGTGCAATGCTAATGGTGAACTTCTACTTGCACTATGTTCAGAGTACAACCTTGTGATAACCAACACTCTATTTAAGCACAAGGACACACACAAGAAGACATGGATGCACCCAAGATCTAAGCACTGGCACTTATTAGACTACATCATAGTCAGGCAGAGAGACAGAAGGGATGTATTGGACACCAGACCAATGAGAGGCTCGGACTGTGGTACTGATTATATTATGCGGAGATCTAGATTAAGGATTTGCAGACGAAAACAGCACTGCAGGACGGGTGTGAAGCCACCACGGAAGCTAAACTACTAGTGCACTGAAAGGCCAAAAGAAGCAGGAAGAACTTACACAGGAAATGGATGGAAACTTGAAAGACTGGGACAGCAACAACTCAGAGAATGACATAGAAGAGAAATGGGCAACACTGAAGGATACGGTGTATCAGACTGCGAGTGATGTATTAGGCTACCCTGAGAGGAAACATCAAGTTTGGTTTGATGAGCATGAGGAACACCTGAAGAAACTACTAGAAGTGAGGAATACAGCTAGGCAGGAAAACCTACAGTGTAACACAAGGTCGAAGAAGAAGAAATACTCCAAGGCTCAGAGTGAGCTACAGAAGTACACCAGAGAGATGAAGGCCAACTGGTGGGGTGAAAAAGCGTCACAGGTTTGAGAGAAATCTACGGCCCTATACCAAGAGGATTGATCCAACTAAAGGCTATGGATGGTGAAACGGTTTTGCAGGAGAAAGACAAGATCCTGGACAGATTTGCACACCACTTTGACCAACTACTAAACAACCCTGGAGATCTCACTGAAGAGGCTAAAGAAGCTCTAGTGCAGTGACCAGCTGTGTCAAGTCTGGATGAACCACCAAATTTTGATGAACTAATGGCAGCTATCAGGACAACACAGGATGGTAAAGCTCTAGGAAGGGATGAAATTCCAGCAGAAGTGTGGAAATTTGGTGGTGTTCAGCTGACCAACTGCCTGCACAAGCTCATCCAAGAGATATGGGATGCCCAGAAAGTACCTCAAGACTGGAAGGATGCAAGTATTGTGCCTTTGTTCAAGAAAGGTGACAGGAAGGATTGTGGAAATTACCGAGGTATATCACTACTAGCCACTGTTGGTAAGATTCTCTCACGTGTACTACTTAACAGACTCAGTGAACACATCTCACAGAATGTACTACCGGAAACCCAGTGCGGCTTTAGAAGTGGAAGAAGCACAATGGACATGATTTTCTGCTTGAAACAGGTTCAAGAAAAGTGTATTGAACAGAACATGCCGCTTTATGTAGTCTTCAAAGACTTCAGTAAAGCCTTCGATACTGTTTCGCGACAAGGCCTTTGGCAGGTACTCAAGAAATATGGTTGTACAGAGAAGTTTGTCAGCCTGATCGAGGCACTCATACAGGTATGCAAGCAAACGTGGCAATGAGTGGTTCAGTATCTAAAGACTTTTCAGTAAGCAACGGGGTGAAACAAGGGTGTGTGCTGGCACCTACACTCTTCTCGCTATATCTGTCAGCCATGCTTGAGGTGGCCTTCAAAGACACTTCAGAAGGAGTATACATTCAAACAAGGAAAGAAGCAGACTTGTTCAATGTGGCACAGTTCAAAGCCAAGAGTAAGACATCGATAGAGATAATAAGAGAAATGCTCTTTGCTGACGACAGTGCTTGAGTTGCACACAGCGTGGAAGATATGCAATCTTTAGTGGAGAAATTTGCAAGAGCAGCTAGCCAATTCAGGCTCCAAATCAACATCAAGAAGACAGAGTGCCTTTATCAACCACCAAAGTTCCAATGATCAACATCACTACCAGAAGAGATCAGCATTGGTACAGAGCCACTAGTCAAGTGCAAGACTTTCAAGTACCTAGGGAGTACTGTTTCAGAGAATGCTAGGCTGGAGGATGAACTGTCTCTCAGAATGGGAAGAGCGAGCGCTGCGTTTGGAAACTTGAGGGAGAGACTGTGGAACAATCGACATGTGTCAATCCGTATGAAATGCAAAGTGTACAGAGCAACAGTACTGGCTACTCTATTGTACGGTGCTGAAACTTGGACTGTCTACAGAATGCAGGTGAAGAAACTCCACGCGTACATGATGAGACACCTTCGAGCCATAATGAACATCTCATGGAAAGACAAGATAACCAACATAGAAGTGTTGAAACGAACTGGTCTACCATCAATGGAGGACATGCTAATACAAATGAACCTAAGATGGTTCGGACATGGTGAGAGGATGGACCACCAGCGTCTCCCTCAGCAGTTACTCTACTCATAGTTATGCAAGGGCAAACGCAATCAGGGTAGACCAAGGCTCAGATTTAAAGACACTGTAAAAAGAAACTTGAAGAAGTTGGACATAGACAGGAGTTCCTGGCAGCAGAAGGCTAATGGTGGCGCAGTGGTTAGCACTGTGGCAGCACAGTTTTACCCTCGGCTGGGGGATCGCAGGGATCATGAGATCGTGGGTTCGATCCCTGCCCCCGGCCAACAGTGATCTGTTTGGAGTTTGCATGTTCTCCCCATGTTGCGTGGGTTTACTCCGGGATTTCTCTGGTTTCCTTCCACATGCTAAAAACATGCAGGTTAGGGATATGGGGCGCTTGCGCACGCAGCGACTGGCAGCTGGTGGCTTGTCACCAGACTGCAAAACAAATCTACCTACGGGTACAAAATAAGTACAAAAAAAAAAAGCCCTTGGTGGAGGTGTGCACTCTCAGATCATCACCAAAATGTAATCATCTGTTCCCTGTGCCATGATAAACCTTTCCTGAAAATGTCATCAAAATCCATCCATAACTTTTTGAGTTATGTTGCTAACAAACAAACAAACAGACGAACGCCGGCAAAAACATAACCTCCTTGGCGGAGGTAATAATAATAATAGGGGCAGCGCGATGGCGGAGTGGTTAGCACTATGGCAACACAGCAACTCACCCTTGGCCGGGGGATCCTGGGTTTCATCGCAGCCCCCGACCAACAGTGATCTGTGTGGAGTTTGCATGTTCTCCCCGTGTCTGCATGGGTTTACTCTGGGATTTCTCCAGTTTCCTCCCGCATGCCAAAAACATGCAAGTTAGGTTAATTAGCATCAAAAAACTGGGGATTCTAAATTGTCCTTAGGTATGACTGTGAGAGTGAATGGTTGTCTGTCTCTCTGTGTTGGCCCTGCAATGGACTGGTGACCTGTCCAGAGTGTACCCTGCCTCTCGCCCAAAGATGCTAGGATAGGCTCCAGCCCCCCTGCGACCCGAAAAGGATTAAGCAGAAGAAGATGGATGGATAATAATAATAATAATAATAATAATAATAATAATAATAACAGGACTAAGAATAGAGTCATGAGTCTAACAAATAAATGCAGAAAATCCAAAAATGTAAACTCAAGGCGAGGATGAGGGTTGAGACCTTCTTCTTCTTTTAGATTTGATTGACAGTTGGCAACCAGTTTACAGATGCATTACTGCCACGTACTTCACTCAGTAGACATTGGGACCTGATAGAAAAAATTCATATTTGTCTTTGCTTTGTCTCAGAGTCTGCTTTAAGAGTCTGTGTAAGAGTGTCAAGGTTACAGCTGCACTAGTTATCATCTTGTTTTTAGTCCAGGCAGTGTGGCTCCCGTGTGACTGGTACAGTGTGACCTGAGAAAAGATAATCTGTACACCAGGTTTTGACCAGATGTACTGGACCAATCATGATGGACAATTTGCCCCTCCACCTCTCAGATAACGGAGGGTTTAAAGAACTGTGTGATGTGCGTTTGAGTCAGAATGATGCGTGAATAGGCTCTGAGACTATTTTTGTATTAGCTCAAGTAGGTTCATTTTGTCTTCTTTTAATTATTTACCTTTTGTTCTTATTAAAGACAAAAATAGAAAGGAGATGTTTTTACCTTCTCTACATGTTTCAACTGTGCACTGCAGCCTTCATCAGAAGAGTCAGAAGAGTCAGCTGATTGCTGCCAGGTGTCATTTTATCAGCTGACTTTTGTAGGCGGGGCCAGCCCAGCAGACTTGTCAGATCCACCGAGCCGGCCCCGCTTTCCACCGTCCAATGGTCTCTGGAGAATGTGGTCTCGGCTGTGGGAAAGCATAAAGGCCTCCTCATCCCGTTTCATGGTATCTTTTGCGTTTCCTGGTCGGTCGGGTAGTGTTTCTTGAAAATGTCCATTTCCTCCTAGATCTGGTTGTTGATTCTGTCCACTTTGTTTGCCGTCGTTCTTATCCGTTCTTTCAGGTCTTTCCGTGCTTTATTGATAATTTTCTCTGTGTTTTTGGTCGGGATAGGATTTTTTATGTTGAGGATTGCTGGTGTGACATCCTCCTCTCTGCAATGGAGGTTAAATCTCAGGTGGTTTCTGTAGCGTGCCTGTGTTTTTTCCAATTTCTCCAACCGGCAGAAGTCTTTGATACAATTTTGTCCATAACTTCCACGTAATAGCTCAAGTAGGTTCATTTTGTTTTCTTTTAATTATTTGCTTTTTGTTCTTATTAAAGACAAAAATAGAAAGGAGATGTTTTTACCTTCTTTACATGTTTCGACAGTGCACTGCAGCCTTCGTCAGCCTTCGTCAGCTCCATCCATCCATCCATCTTCTACCGCTTTTCCGGAGGTCCGGGTCGCGGAGGCAGCAGTTCAAGCAGAGAAGCCCAGACTTCCCTCTCCCCAGCCACCTGCTCCAGCTCTTCAGAGGGGATACCAAGGCGTTCCCAGACCAGCTGGGAGACATAGTCTCTCCACCGAGTCCTGGGTCTGCCCCGGGGTCTCCTCCCAGTGGGACGTGCCTGAAACACCTCAAGTGGGAAGCGTCCAGGAGGCATCCTAATCAGATGCCCATACCACCTCAACTGACTCCTTTCAATGTGGAGGAGCAGCGGTTCTACTCTGAGCCTCTCCCGGATGACTGAGCCCCTCACCCTGTCTCTGAGGGTGAGTCCAGCAATCCTACGGAGAAAGCTCATTTCAGCCGCTTGTATCCGCGATCTCGTTCTTTCGGTCATTACCCAAAGCTCGTGACCATAGGTGAGAGTAGGAACGTAGATTGACTGATAAATCGACAGCTTTGCCTTAGAACTAAGCTCCCTCTTCACCACAACAGACCGGTACAACGTCCGCATCACTGCAGATGCTGCTCCAATCCGTCTGTCGATCTCTGGCTCCATTCTCCCCTCACTCGTGAACAAGACCCCAGGATACTTAAACTCCTCCACTTGGGGCAGGAGCCTGTCCCCAACCCAGAGAGGACAATCCACCTTTTTCCGGCTGAGGACCATGGACTCGGACTTGGAGGTGCTGATTCTCATCCCAGCCGCTTCACACTCAGTGGCAAACCGTCCCAGCAAGAGCTGTAGGTCATTGCTGGATGAAGCCAACAGGACAACATCATCTGCAAACAACAGAGATGATATCCTGGGGTCACCAAGCATGACACCCTCCATTCCCTGGCTGCGCCTAGAAATCCTGTCCATAAAAATTATGAACAGGATGACATAATTTGTCACCTTCGTCAGCTCATTATAATGAAAAACCGCCATTTAAAAAAACTAAAAAAACTTACAGAAAGGAAGAACGGACGAAGACAAACACACACGGAAACGAATACTAAGTGGGTCAAAAACTTATCAAAACGCACATTCACGGCCACAGAGAAAACAGTGCTGAGCAGAGGACTGAATTTCGCCATCACACCAGCCAAAATACCCCATGAAGAATACATCCTTGCAACAGAACTCGTACGTGAAAAAATCCAGGACCAGGGGGAAAAAGCATCACTCCGGAACGCAGTCGCAGGAATCCTCAAAATGGCCAAACTACCACAAAGCAACGTTACAAAAGAAAAAAAAGCATTAACCTCACTCTTGACAGATAAAACAATCACAATCCTCCCATCAGATAAAGGCAGAATAACAATAGTAATGGGCACGGAAGCATATGAAAAACAGATGGAAACCATGATGGCATACAACAGCACATATGAAATCACTAAAACAAACCCCACAGAAGAAAAGGGAAAAAAAATGCTAAAAGCCCTTCTCATACCCCTATTAGAAAGCAAAAAAATCACAAAGGACGCATATGATCACCTGATTCCTACTGCCAGCATCACCCCCCAGATCTATGGAACCCCCAAAATACATAAGAAGGATATCCCACTGCGGCCAATAATAGACAATATCAGATCAGTCACGTACAACTTATCAAAAGCCCTGGTTGAAATCATCAATCCCCTCCTTGGACTATCAGAATTCCACTGCAAAAACTCAAAAGAGCTGGCACAAGAACTCAAAAATATGAAAATACAATCAGATAAGATCCTCATTTCACATGATGTCATTTCATTATTCACAAAGACCCCTGTTGATGTCACACTACATATAGTGCAAGAACGCCTCAGTAATGACAGAACCCTAAAAAGACGCACCAATCTTACAGTTCACGACATATCTGAACTACTACAATTTGTTGCCAAATCCACCTATTTTCAATACAGAGGAAAAATCTACAGACAAAAAGAAGGCTTTGCAATGGGAGACCCACTATCAGCCATCATGAGCAGCTTTTTCATGGAGGATCTGGAAAACAAAGCCATCAACACAGCACCTACACAATGTAAACCCACCCTCTGGAAGAGATACAGTACGTGGACGACATTCTGGAGAAAACAAGGAAAGGACACACACAAGAACTCACTGACCATCTGAATAGCACGGACAGCACTGGGAATATAAAATTCACATACGAAGAGGAAGAAAATGGCACCATAGCCTTTCTGGACATGAAAATCCACCACAACGATGACGGCAGTATAAAAATCACAGTCTACAGGGAACCAACCCACACAGATCAATACCTACTATGGACATCAGAACACCCCACAGCACACAAACTATCAGCTGTGAGGACGTTATAAAAACGGGCCACCATCATCACAGACCAAGAATACAGACAGGAGGAGGAAATCCACATAAAACATGCACTCATACGCTGCCAATATCCAGTATGGGCCATAAACAAAGGGAAACAGCAAGTCAAAAACAAAGAAAACAAATAGGAAATAAGACACAGAACAAAAGCCGAAATCAAAAATAAGGTCACCATAACTATACCATACATCCGAGGGATCACAGAACCAATTCAAAAGATCATGAAAAAAATACAAAATAAACACAGCAGTAAAACCGCACAAAAAAATTAAGACAGTTATTAGTACACCCTAAGGACAAAATAGCACAAGACAAAAAATGCAATGTAATATATAAAATATCATGCAGATCATACAACAAAACCTACATTGGAGAAACCGGAAGGGCATTCACCTCAAGGAAAACAGAACACCGGAAGGAATGTGAAAAGGAAACACAAGGACGACTCACAAGATCACAAAAAGAAAAGGCAGAACAAAAAACATTAAAATCAGCAATATCAGATCACTGCAAAAGAAATAATCACATCATGGACTGGGACAACACAAAAATTATTGGATCGAAGAGCAACAGACACAAACGCTGGATCTCCATAGAAATAAGGAACCGGGGAAAAGATACCATGAACCGGGATGAGGGGGCCTTTATGCTTTCCCACACCTGGGACCACATTCTCCAGAGACCATCAGACGTCGGAAAGCGGGGCCGGCTCAGTGGATCTGACAGGTCTGCTGGGCTGGCCCCGCCTATGAAAGTCAGCTGATAAAATGACACCTGGCAGCAATCAGCTGACTTTTCTGACGAAGGCTGCAGTGCACAGTCGAAACCTATAAAGAAGGAAAAACGGCTCCTTTTTATTTTTGTCTTTAATAAGAATGAAAGGTAAATAAACTATTTTTGTATTGTTCTTCACTGGCCAGTGTAATTAAATTTGCTGAAACTCTGATGCAGCCTGGTTTTTGACTGAAGGTTTTCAAGAATTTTTCTAAAATACTTAGAGCCCGAATCACAGGGACTTCATATATCTCTCCTCTGCTTCCAGCATTTTTGGACCACGGACAGCTGTGCATGGCTGCGGGGAAAGCCCTCCCCCAACTGGGACCAATGACCCGGTTTTTGTGGAAGTGGAGGCACGGTCCTGACGCTGGGAGCTGGAGAGTGATGGAGTCAACCCGCAGGCAGTTCACAGTGAGTAAATTTAATTGGTAAAGAGACACCCGGTTAGAGTCTGCGGTCAGTCTGACAATACGTGTAAAAAGAGTTGCAAGCCAAGCGTTTGATACCGCAAAGTCTAAATCAGGTTTTAGGTGAGGTAGAAGCTTGGGGGTCCTTGTTTGAGGTTGCAGGGAAATGCATTTCCACTGCAAAAAGTGGACCAATAGAGACGTGCGGGGAAATAAAAATCAATGTGAGACCTTTTTTACATCACAAGTGAGCATAGATTGAAACCAATGCAAGATCTTTTTAATGTCACAAGTGAGCATCAATTAAGAAAAAAAATATGGATGCAAGCTCTTCTTTACATCACAAGTGAGCATAAATAAAGTGAGGGTTAACCTTAAAATAAAGCTAAATAGCACTAGTATAATAAGGATAAACTGTAATGTGACAATAAGAACCGAAATGCCTTAAGGCATAATTTTTTTTGTAACTTAGATTTTTATTCATTTTTCATCATATATAATGCATTCAGATCACATTCTACATTTAAAAAACAAAGAGGTTAGGGTAGGGAAAAAGAAAAAAGAAAAAAAAAATAAAAGGGGGGGGGACAAATGTTGGAACATCAAGTTTTTAGTTTCCATCTCTTAATTCTTCTGGTTTTTTCAGTGTCTTTGGTTATTCTTTCAATTTCTGCCTCGTTGTTGCACTTTGTAGTGTGTCCATTTCCGCCATTTTTTCTCAGAATCAGAATCAGAATCAGAATCAGGTTTATTGCCATTGTTCATGTAGTACACAAACTAGGAATTTGTCTCGGTACAATGCTGCAACATTAAACATGATAAGATAAGAGAAATAAACTATACATGTAATAAAGTGTAGGATAAGATTAAGTGATACTGGTCAACAGTTAAAATATATATTAGCCAGCAGCAGATACTGTGGAGAACTATATAGTGCAGTCGGTAATGCAGGAAGAAAACAGTGATGATTGACATGAGTCTGGTTGAGCTGCTGTACATGGTGCACGAGAGTCACTTAGTGTTCAGCAGTCTAATGGCAGAGGGGAAGAAGCTGTTCATGTGACGGGAGGTTTTAGTCTGGATGGACCGAAGTCTTCTACCAGAGGGGAGGGGGGCAAACAGTACGTGACCAGGGTGTGAGGGATCGGCTATGATCCGGCCAGCACGCCTCCGGGTCCTGGAGATGTACAGATCCTGGAGAGATGGGAGCTTGCAGCCGATCACCTTCTCAGCAGTGCGCACGACGTGCTGCAGCCTTAGTCTGTCCCTGGCAGTGGCTCCTGCGTACCACACGGTTATGGAGGTGGTGAGGATGGACTCGATGATGGCTGTGTAGAACTGCACTAACATCTTGGTGGGTAGCTTGAGCTTCCTCAGCTGCCGCAGGAAGAACATCCTCTGCTGGGCTTTTTTGATGAGTGAGCTGATGGTCAGCTCCCATTTGAGGTCCCTGGTGATGGTAGTGCCTAGGAAGCGGAAGGAATCAGCAGTGGTGATGGGAGAGCCTGAGAGGGTGAGGGGGGGCAGAGGAGTAGTGACTTTCCTGAAGTCTACAATCATCTCCACTGTCTTCAGAGCGTTCAGCTGCAGGTTGTTATTGCTGCACCAGGACGCCAGCTGGGCCACCTCTCTCCTGTAGGCGGACTCGTCGCCGTTGGAGATGAGCCCGATGAGGGTGGTGTCGTCCGCAAACTTGATCAACTTGACAGACTGGTGGCTGGAGGTGCAGGAGTTGGTGTAAAGGGAGAAGAGTAGGGGGGAAAGTACACAGCCCTGGGGTGATCCGGTGCTGATGCTAGTATAGTCTGAGACAGTCTTTCCCAGCCGCACATGCTGCCTCCGGTCCGTCAGGAAGTCGATGATCCACCTGCAGAGGGAGTCAGGCACGTTGAGCAGGGACAGCTTGTCCCGGAGCAGAGCGGGGCGGATGGTGTTGAATGCGGAGCTGAAGTCCACAAACAGGATCCTGGCGTAGGTTCCCGGGGAGTCCAGGTGCTGCAGGATGGAGTGGAGGGCCAGGTTGACTGCATCGTCTACAGACCTGTTGGCTCGGTAGGCAAACTGCAGCGGGTCCAGGAGAGGGGTGGTGATGGACTTGAGGTGGGACAGGACCAGGCGCTCAAAGGACTTCATGACTACAGAGGTGAGCGCTACAGGTCTGTAGTCATTAAGTCCAGTGATCCGTGGCTTCTTGGGGACAGGGATGATGGTGGAGGATTTGAGGCAGGATGGCACGTGGCATAACTTAAGGGAGGTGTTAAAAATGTCTGTGAATACAGGAGCCAGCTGTTTCACACAGAGTCTCAGGGTGGAGGGAGACACGCCGTCTGGGCCGGGGGCCTTGCGCGGGTTCAGTCTGGAGAACTGTTTGAGCACATCCTGCTCACTGATGATAAGGGGAGGGGGGGAGGAGGGGGGGGGGGTGCCTTAAATGAAGTAGGGAATGTGGAGGCTGTGGAGCTGGAGGGGGGGGGGGGGAGTTGGACACAGATGACGAGGTGTCAAAACGGGCATAGTGTTGGGACAGTCTTTGACAAAGGGCTTTGTCATCCTGACCTTTAGGAGCCTGAGGTCGATAGTTGGTGATTTGCCTCAGTCCTCTCCACACGGAAGCCGAATCATTAGCAGTGAACTGCTGCTGGAGTCTCTCTGAGTACACAGATTTAGCCCTCTTCAGCTCTCTGTTAAACCGGTATTTAACCTCCCTGTAGCAGTCCCTGTCTCCACTTTTCAGCGCTGCTTCCTTCTCCTTCCTGATCTGTCTGAGCTTAGCTGTGAACCAGGGTTTGTCATTAGAGTAACTCACCCTGGTGCGTGATGGAAGAATGTTCTCTTCACAAAAGTGGATATATGAGTTCACAGTGTCCGTGTACTCATCCAGATCATGCGTGGCTCCTTTAAGCATGCCACAGTCAGATATTTCCATGCACGTTTCCAGCTTCTCCTCAGCATCACTGGTCCGTATCTTCGTAGTGCTCACAACAGGTTTAGTGAGCTTCAATCTCTGTCTGTATGTGGGAATGAGGTGAACCATCACGTGATCAGATAATCCCAGCGCAGCTCGAGGGACAGCGCGATATGCGTCTTTCACTGTGGTGTAACAGTGATCCAGTGTGTTTAATCCTCTGGTGGGGCATTTAATAAACTGTTTGTAGCGGGGGAGATCGTGGCTCAGATTGCACTGATTAAAGTCGCCAGCCACAATAATCAGCGAGTCTGGAAAACTCCGCTCTGTGTGTTGAATGTGATCCGCGAGCACGCGCTGAGCTTCGCGCGTGTCCGCGTCGGGAGGGGCGTACACAGCGATCATTATGAAAGAAGCAAACTCCCGCGGGGAATAGAAGGGCTTGCAATTGATAACAAGAAATTCCAAGGCAGGAGAACAGTGTTTGGAAATTTCCGTTACATCAGAGCACCAGCTGCAGTTGATGTAGAAGCAGACACCGCCTCCTGTGGTCTTGCCGGAAAGCTCTGTGTCACGATCAGCACGGAAGAGCTGAAAGCCGTCGAGGCGCAGCGCGCTGTCCGGTATATTTTCCCGGAGCCAGGTCTCAGTAAAGCAGAGGACAGCTGAGGAGGCGAGGTCCTTAAAACGCATCAGCAGTCTCAGTTCATCCACCTTGTTAGAGAGAGAGTTGGTATTGGACAGAAATATGCCAGGCAGCGCCGTTCGCGAGCCTCTCCTGCGAAGTCGTACGAGAGCGCCCGCTCGTCTTCCTCTCTTCCGCCGTCTCACTTTCCGAGCCAAACAATAAACCAGATCGGCGGCAGGGGCTAGAAAAACTGGGAGGAGGTCCGTGGGGGTCAAAGTCCTGATATTTAAAAGTTCTTCACGGGTATAAGTGCAAGCAGACACACAATTGACAAACAAAAACAAACAAAGAGCGCAGCGAAGCACCATGTCGACCGCTGTGGGCGCCATCTTGGACCGGCGATTCCTTCGATCGTCGATTCCTTCTTGCATTCTTCGTCGATATGTTAGTTTTTCCATCATACGTATGTCCTCAACAATGTCAGTCCATTGTTCTTGGTCAGGAAGAACTTCTGATCGCCATTTTTTTGTGATAGTTTTTTTACATGCAATCAACAAGATTTTAACTAGATATCTGTCCTCAGCCTGTATAACATTGTCTTTTTTAAGATCACATAAGTACATCAGGTTACAGTTCATTGGTATATTATATCCTAATATCCTCTGTATTGTCACATGCATAGATTTCCAAAATGATGATATTTTGTAGCATTTCCAAAACATATGTGAGTGGTCTGCATTTTGAGCCCCACATCCCCTCCAGCATAAAGATTGGGTATTTGTATATTTTCCTTGAATCTGTGGTGTAATGAAAAAGCGAATCAGGTTTTTCCATCCAAATTCCCTCCATGCCCTTGAATTTGTTGATGTGTGTTGTGTTTTCCATATTTCCTGCCAGCTTTCTTCTGTTATGTTTAAATTGAGCTCTTTCTCCCATTTCTCCTTTATATAGTTACTTGTATGATTGTTTGTCATAAGTTTGTGATATAGTTTTGAAATAATTCTTATTTTATTTCCTGCATATGAGCTTAAAATAAGTTGTATAATCTCGTTCACATCTGTTTGGAGGTTATGCCTAATCTTCTTCATATAGTAATCTCTCATCTGCAGATATCTGAAAAATTCCGATCTTTCTAATTTAAATTTTCTCCTGATATTTACAAAGCTCCCGAGATCTTTTTTTCCGATATTGCCCCATGCTGTGATTCCCTTGTTCACCAGATTTTTGTATCCCCTATCTTGTTTTGCCGGTTCAAACTGACTGTCAAATGCTACCCATTTCAATAGTTTTATGTCTTCCCTTATATTATATTTTTGTACTATTTTATACCACAGTTCTAAAGTAAATTTAGTGATTGGGTCTATTTGTTTGATTTGCTTATATGCATCTTTATCCCCTATTATGCTTTGTACTGGGAGTCCCTCAATTTCCTTTTCCATTTCTTTCCATTTTGCCTCATATCCCTCGTCGCACCAACATATGATATATCTTATTTGTGCTGAGTAGTAATATTCCTTTAGACTCGGTAGGCCCATGCCTCCTTTCTCTTTTGGTAATTGGAGGGTTTTATATTTCACTCTTGGTTTTTTACCTCCCCAAACAAATCTCGATATCATCCTGTCCCACTTTGAGAATTGGGCATCTGGAATCTCTGTTGGTATAGCCTGGAAGAGGTAAAGTAATCTAGGTTGTATGCTGATTTTGACTGTCTCAATTTTTGAATTCAGATCCATATTTAAGATTGACCATCTATCAATATCTTTTTTTATTTCTTGTTCCAACCTATCATAGTTTGCTTTATATATTTTGCTTAGGTCTTTAGGTATGTTCACTCCAAGGTATTTTATTTCTTTTTGGTTCCAGTTTAGTTTGATCTTATCAGTTATCTGGTTTAGAGGATTATAGTGGAATGTCAGTATTTGTGTTTTTGTTATGTTTATCTTGTATCCTGATAATTTTCCAAAATTTTCTATCAAGTTCATCATTTCCATTATTGATTTATCTGGTTGTTCAAGGTAAACTATAATATCGTCTGCAAATAGCCCAATCTTGTGTTCTGCCCCCTTTATTGTTACACCTTTTAATTTCTTATTTTGTCGTATCGCTTGAGCCAATGGTTCTATGAACAGAGCAAACAAGGTGGGCGATAAGCAGCATCCCTGCCTAGTTGATCTTTGTATATTTACTTTGTCTGTTAAGCTACCGTTTATCTTGATTCTTGCCACAGGTTCTTGATATAGCGTCCTTATGCATTGTACTGATTTTTCGTTAAATCCAAAGCGCTCCAGTACACTATATAGGAATTTCCAGTTAACCCTGTCAAATGCTTTTTCTGCGTCTAAACTCATTATTACTGCGCTTTTCTTTTCTTTATGTATTTGGTTAATTATATGTATTGTTCTCCTGATATTGTCATGTGTTTGGCGTCCCTCTATGAATCCAGTTTGATCATCTTCTATCAATTCCGTCAAGAATGTCTTTATTCGTTTACATATAATTGTTGTGTATATTTTATAATCTACATTTAATAAAGAGATTGGTCTATAGTTTCCGCATTGTTCTTTATCTTTCCCTGGTTTTAAAATAACTGAAATGATTGCTTCGTTCCATGATGGAGGTATTTTGTTGTTGTTCAGCGTCCAATTAAATGACTTTAGGAGTTGTGGCGTGAGTTCTTCTATAAACAGTTTATAAAACTCAGAGGGGTATCCATCACTACCTGGTGATTTACCGTTTTTAAGTGACTTAATCACATCTCTGATCTCTTGTGTTGTTATTTCTGCTGTTAGTTTTTCATTTTGTTGATTTCCTATTGATGGCAAGTCCAATGTGTGTAGAAATTTTTTGATATCTTTAGTATTTGTTTCTTCAGGTTGCGAGTATAGTTCTTGGTAGAAATTATGGAAAATTTCTTCGATGTTTTCTGGGTTAACTGTGGTTTTATTTGTGGTGGGGTCTTTAATCTTGTATACATTATTCATTGTTTGTTGTTTTCTTAACCGTTTTGCCAGCAGTTGTGTGGCTTTTGGCCCCGTTTCATAATATTTTTGCTTTAGATATCTATTTTTCCTTTCAATTTCATCCATTTGTGTTTCTTTTATCTTTGTTTTTTCTTCTTTAATTTCTTGATATATTTTTGGATCATTTGTGCTTTGATGTTTACGTTCTAATTCCCTCAGTCTCTCACATCTTTGTTCATACGCTTCCAGTTTAGTCTTATTTGCTCTTCCTGTTTCAACAATTAATTTACCCCTTAACACGGCTTTTAGTGCATCCCATAGTATTGTTGGGTCCACTTCTTCATTGTCATTCTCTTGGATATATTCGTTTATGTTTATTTTTATTCTTTCTTTCATTTTCTCATCATTTAACAGTCCTACGTTAAGTTTCCATGTTGTTCGTCGTTTTCTATTGTTTAAATATACGTATTTCCATGTATATAGGATTATGATCTGATATTTCTGCCCCTCCAATCCAACAATTTCTCACCCTGTGTCTGTCACCTTCATTCATAAGGAAGTAATCTATTCTAGAGTGTACTTTATGGGCTGCTGAATAATGTGTATAGTCTTTTTCGAGTGGGTGTAGGTCCCTCCATATGTCTACCATACCCATTTCTGCCAGTGAGGTTCTTATGAACTTTGTTACATGTTTTTTTGTCTTCTTAACACTTGTTGTGTCAACTTCATGATCCATGACAGCATTTAAGTCTCCTCCACAAATTAGGACTCCTTCACTGTGTGTTGCTATGAGATCAAACAGATGTTGAAAAAAACCCTTGTCACTTTCTGGTGGGGCATAGATGTTCACTAATGTAATCTGCATACCATCTATTCTTCCCTTTATTATTACATACCTGCCTTCTTTATCCTGGATTTCCTGTTCACTTTCAAATTGTATTTTGTTTGAGATTAGTATCATAACCCCCCTTTTTGCTCCTCCCTTAAATGAACTGTAGTAGGAGTTCTTATAGCCAAATCTCTTTAGTTTCACATGTTCTGCCTTGCTCAAATGTGTCTCTTGCATAAATATAATTTCAGCTTTTTCCTTCTTGAATTTTCTTATTATTCTTTCCCTTTTAACAGGTGAGTTCAGACCATTCACGTTTAGTGTCATTATATTAAGATTTTTACCCATATTCATGTTTTTCCATTTTTTTAACTTGTGCTCCTAGCCCCTTTAACAACAAAAATAACACATATTTATATAAAAACACATTAAAAAAACTCGACCTCCGTACTTTGGGCCTTTCTTCTGCCCACTGGTCCCTGTTGGTGGGTGGGGGGGTTTGTCTTCACAGAGTGAAGGGCCCTCCCTAGACTTCTAATTACTATCAAAGTAATAGTCATAAGTCTAGAAATGTCCAACAAATATCACTTAAACCTCTCCTAGCCGTCTGTTTCTCTTTTACCTTGTCTTCTTGGCCTTCATTTCTTCTGTGCCTTTCTTAATCTTTGTTATGATCTAGGCTTTCAGTTGAAAGCCTTGTAGCTTGTCCTGGGCCCGCTGCTCTACGTCTCTCCCCCTTCTTCCGCCGTTCACTCGTCTCCACTCCGTCTGTCGTGGTGCGTTCAGGGCCGCCGCTGCTCCAGCCGTCTCCTTCGGCACGCTCACCTCAAGGCCCCGCTCCATCATATCCCGCGCTGCCTCTTCGGCCGTGTTGTAGGTTCTTGTGTCTTCCTCCCAATGAATCCTCATTTTTGTTAGCGGCGTTTGGAATCTAATTTTTTTCTCTTTCAGCGTTTTTTTAATGTTGGCATATTTCTTCCGCTGCTGCACGATTTCTGTCGGGTAGTCATGGTCAAAAAATACCTGTTTGTCACCGATTCGTATCTTTTTTTTCCATGCTTGCGTCAGGATTCTTTCCTTTATGTCATATTTCACAAAGTTTACCACAACTGACCTGGGTGGAGAGTTTGTTTTCGGGTTCTGTGCCGGTGTTCTGTGCGCCCGTTGAATCTGCAGATCCGTTTCTCCGGGTATTTCCAGTTCTTTTTTTAAGAACTGATCCATGAATTTTGTCATCGAGTTGCCTTCAATGCCCTCCGGAATTCCAAAGATGCGCATATTGCTTTGTCGGGATCTGCTCTCCAAGTCGTTTATTTTCTCCTGCATCCTCTGCGTTTGCGTCGTCAGGGTCTGTAGTTGTTCGTTTGCCTCGCTTTTCCAATCTTCTAGTTCCGAAATTCGGGTCTGCGCTTCTGTCATACACGCCCGCTGGGAGCGCAGCTCCTCCATGTTTTCCGTTAATTTACGCTCCATTTCTCTTCGGAGGTCCATGATTTCCTCCTTAATTTCTTTTTTCAGTTCCTCCTTAAGAGCCGCTAAATCCTGTTGTAGCTGTCGCTTGAATTCTCTTAACTCTTCACCCAAACTGGCGATGCCGGCGTTCATGTTGTCGAGTCTGGTGTCCTCCATTTTCTCTGCTGTAGACATCTCGTTTTTTTGGGCTTTGCGTACAGCGGTTTTTCCTGCGTTGTTGGAGAGGAATTCTTCAATTTTACCCTGTTTTTGTCCTTGTGCCCGGTTCCTTCATGTTTTCATCCCTTAGTTTATTGATTCGTTTATGTCGAGTCGGCCATTTACCGATGATTTTTAATCCGGCTAGGGAGAGCTCTTTGTTTAAGTGTTATGTCTCTCCGCCATCTTCCCGGAAGTCTCGCCTTAAGGCATAATTTAAAGCAGGTCTAAAATAAAATAAAAGAATTCCTTACAGATACTCTTATTTTTTTTTTGCTCTTTTGTTTTGTTTTGGGTTTTTTTTCTCTTTTTTTCTTGTTTTTGTTTTTTTTTGTTTTTTTGTTTTGTTGTTTTTTTAATTTCTCTTTTTCTTTCACTTAAAAAAAGGGTGTTGTAAGAATTATTTTTCCACTGTGGTCAAAAAACAAAAAAGGGAACCTGATGAAAAAGTAAACAATGCAATGCTGTAATGGCATGTATACCCTTTACAAAAACTTAAATTAAAAAAAAAAATAAAAAAAAAAATATATATATATATATATGTGGCCGACACACATTGTGGGCTCACGCTGCCACAGAGACAGAACTGAATGTGTATTGTGGAGTGTCACGTCTGCAAGGACTGAGGACTCAAATCTACAGGAGGTAACAAGGAAGTGTGAGATTTGTCTCTTTGTCCCACAGAAGACGCCCCGGAGGGTATTCCGGTTCATCAAGAAATGAGAGACAATGGTGAAGCTTCAAAGGGATGCTTTGTAACTGTATGTTGACTGAAGACACCATGTGACTTGAATTCTGATGCTGGAAATGTATAAAAGGGGGTTGAAGTATGATTCTTTCTCTTTCCTGCTTTGAGAATGCTAGGAGCTTGTGTTCTGTCAAATAAAGCTGGTTTATGACTGAAACTCAGCCTCGTTATTTGAGCATGCTCCTACACTGGTGACCTACGACGGAGAATGAGCAATGAGAATTCTTCCGAACCGGGCTCGGTGGAAGCCAGCCTGATGGCCGCCTCCACGCTCCGGCTGCCCGATTCCTGGCAGCACAGCCCGCGCTCATGGTTTAGCGCAATCGAGGCGCAGTTCAACCTCCGGAGAATCTCCAACGACGACACAAGATTCTACCACGTGGTAGCGAAACTGGACAGCGACACGGTCCAGAGAGTGGAGGATTTGGTTAATCATCCACCAGACAGCGACAAGTACAGCGCATTGAAAGACGCGCTGATCAGCCATTTCACCCCCTCAGTCCAACAAAGAGCAGAGGGGCTCCTGGCGCTGACGGAGGCAGAAAACGATAGACCTGCGGACCTGATGGTAAAGATGCTGCAGCTCAAAGCCTCCGAGGATGGCGAATTCATTTTCGCCCACCTATTCCTTCGAACCCTGCCACCAGCAGTGAGAGTGGCCCTGGCAGAGTCACCCCGATTGGCCAAGCGAGACTACCATGGGTTGAGCAAGGAGGTGCAGAAGTTGGTCGACGCCCACAAGCAGAACGCGGTTTCGGCCGCGGCGGCTAGTTCGGGAACGGCGTCCGGAGACAGCTTGGGTCCAGCGGCACCAGACGCACCAACAACGGCGGCGACCGGAGCCAGACGACGCGGAGCGGAGAACGGCTCGTGCTTCTACCACCGCCGTTTTGCAGAGAGAGCGCACAGGTGCGTCCCACCGTGCAATTTTAAACGCCAGGACCGAGGGCCGGTAGCAGCCGCGACTCTCGGCAATGAGAACAGGCTGCTTTACCTGACGGATGCACGCTCGGGGAAACAGTTCCTCGTGGACACGGGCTCGCAGCTGAGCTTCGTCACGCCCACCTACGCGGAACGGCTGTCGCCTTCTAAAGCCCCCTGGGTGTCAGTGTCAGCAGCGAACGGCTCCACAATTAAAACGTTTGGTGAGAGGACCATGCTTCTGTCCTTACAAGGCCGTTCATTTGAGTGGACATTTATTGTAGCAGCAGTCAGTTTCAACATGTTAGGGGCTGATTTTTTGTGCTCACATGGTTTATTGGTTGATCTTGCTAATAGACGTCTGATTAATGCACTGTCTTTTCATTCTATTCCCTGCACAGCTCGGGTGGCCCCGCCAACTGCACATGCCAGCGTCTCAGCCGCGGGTGGTAAGTTTCACACTCTGCTTGCTCAGTTTCCAGCACTCACAGTCCCCACTTTTTCAGCAACGGTGGCCAAACATGGGGTAGAACATTTCATAACAACCACAGGCCCTCCCGTTTTTGCAAAGGCTCGGCGTTTGGACCCAGCTAAACTGGCCATCGCGCGCGAGGAGTTCACTAATCTGGAAAAACTAGGCATCGTTAGACGCTCCAAGAGCGCTTGGGCTTCGCCGTTACACATGGTCCCAAAGGCTGACGGCTCGTGGCGGCCTTGCGGCGATTTCCGCAGGTTGAACAACGTTTCAGCTCATGACCGCTACCCGATTCCGCACATTCAGGATTTTTCTGTTCATTTGGCGGGGGCGCGCATTTTTTCTAAAATAGACTTGGTGCGCGGCTATCACCAGGTTCCAGTGCGCGCGCACGATGTACCCAAAACAGCGGTCATAACGCCTTTCGGCCTTTTTGAGTTCTTGCGCATGCCTTTTGGCCTCAAGGGGGCCGCGCAGACTTTCCAACGCATGATGGATGCAGTTTTACGCGACCTGCCTTTCGTGTTCGTTTATTTGGACGATATTTTGGTAGCCAGCACGTCCGAAGGCGAACATGAAAAACACCTCACAGCAGTTTTCCAGAGGTTGGCAGAGCACGGGTTAATAGTGAACCCAGCGAAGTGCCAGTTTGGGGTGGCGCAGATTGATTTTTTGGGACATCGCGTTTCGGCAGAGGGAGCAGTTCCCCTTCCAAATAAAGTGCGTGCCATAACAGATTTTCCGCAACCTCAAACGGTTAAGGCGCTTCAGGAGTTTCTAGGGATGGTTAATTTTTACAACCGTTTCCTCCCAAGCGCAGCACGACTCATGCAGCCATTGTACACCGCGTTAAAAAAACAAAAGCCCGCAAATAAAGTCGAATGGTCTCCGGAGCGGGAGCGCGCTTTTGCCCAGGTCAAATCAGCCCTGGCAAATGCAGTTTTGTTAGCGCACCCAGTTCCAACGGCCCGCATGGCGCTCACCACTGATGCTTCCGATGTAGCGGTGGGGGCGGTAGTTGAACAGTTTGTGGCAGGTACCTGGCAACCCCTTGCGTTTTTCAGCAGGACCTTGCGCGATAGTGAACGGAAATACAGCGCATTTGACAGGGAGCTTTTGGCCCTACACTTGGCCATCCGTCATTTTCAGTTCTGGTTAGAGGGGCGACGTTTCACCGCTTTTGTGGATCATAAACCGCTAACGTTTGCGATGGCCAAAATTTCAGAACCCTGGTCAGGCCGGCAACAAAGGCAACTAGCCGCAATATCGGAGTTTACTACTGATATTCAGCATGTCGCGGGTAAACACAATGTTGTAGCAGACTGCCTCTCGCGTGCAATAGCACCACCAAGCCCTATAGGGGCAGACTCTGTAGCCATGGCCGCGGGCCCGGGCAGCGACGCGGGAGCGCGCGCAGCCCCGGTCTGTGTTGGGTTAGATTATGCAGCCATGGCTGCGGAGCAGGTTAACGACGCGGACGTGCGCGCGCTCCAGTCTGGACCAACAGGGTTAAGGCTGGAGCACAGGGTGCAACAAAACGGTATGCCCCCGCTAATCTGCGATGTCTCCACGGGACGGCCCCGCCCTGTGGTGCCAACCGCGTGGCGTCGCCGTGTTTTTGACTTGGTCCATTCTCTCGCGCACCCGGGGGTGCGCGCATCGATCAAATTGGTGGGGGAGAAATTTGTTTGGCCCGGGTTGCGCAAACAGGTCAAGGAATGGGCAGCAGCCTGCGTAGCGTGTCAGCGAGCTAAAATACACAGACACACTAAGGCCCCGTTAGAACCTTTCCACATCCCCGCTAAGCGTTTTGATCACGTGCATGTTGACCTGGTCGGCCCGCTTCCGTTATCACACGGGCACACACATCTTTTGACAATGGTAGACCGCACCACGCGCTGGCCAGAGGCGATTCCTCTGACATCAACCACAGCGGAAGAAGTTGCGCGAGCATTTTTAACAGCATGGGTTGCGCGTTTTGGTGTACCGTCGGACATAACGTCCGACAGGGGTCCCCAATTTATTTCCGAGCTATGGTCATCGATGGCCCGCAGCTTGGGGGTGAAGATTCATTGCACCACCGCGTATAACCCCCAGGCCAATGGTTTATGCGAACGCTTTCACAGGTCATTGAAAGCAGCCCTCAGAGCGTCGCTAACGGATACAAATTGGGTAGACAAACTTCCATGGGTGTTATTAGGGTTGCGTTCTGCACCTAAGGAAGATTTGCATGCTTCCCCGGCTGAATTAGTTTTCGCTCAGCCGCTCCGTTTGCCCGGGGAATTTCTTCCTGTTAATCCCGCACCTAATGGCCCCCCCGCTCAGCCGTGGCAGAGCGGCTCAGGAACAAACACGCTTCCTGGCCCGGTCCATCACAGTTTCCCACACGTTTTTGTGCCCAAGGCTTTAAAAAATGCAGAGTTTGTTTTTGTTAAACATGACGCCCAGCGTCCAAGTTTGCGGCCGTTTTACGACGGACCGTTTCGAGTGCTGGAGACCGGACAGAAGCATTTTCTGCTAGATTTAGGGGGCAGAAGGGAGCTGATTTGCATTAACAGGCTCAAACCCGCTTTTGTTCTGGCTGACGAGGAGGTGCAGCTCGCGAGGCCCCCCCGCCAGGGCAGGCCGCCGAGAAGACATTCTCCAAAGTCTTCACAGAGAGGTGCTAACAGCTTTAATCCACAGGTGCAGAGAGATGTTGCAGAGGCAGCCAAGCCAAGTTGCAGCAGATTCGGCAGAAGATTAAAACCTAGGCAGTTGGTGGATTGATTAGCGATGTATGGAGTGCTTTGTGTTTCTCTTTTTGTTATGCCATGCAGATTTTGCCTTACTCGACGTTTGGGGGGGGTAGTGTGGCCGACACACATTGTGGGCTCACGCTGCCACAGAGACAGAACTGAATGTGTATTGTGGAGTGTCACGTCTGCAAGGACTGAGGACTCAAATCTACAGGAGGTAACAAGGAAGTGTGAGATTTGTCTCTTTGTCCCACAGAAGACGCCCCGGAGGGTATTCCGGTTCATCAAGAAATGAGAGACAATGGTGAAGCTTCAAAGGGATGCTTTGTAACTGTATGTTGACTGAAGACACCATGTGACTTGAATTCTGATGCTGGAAATGTATAAAAGGGGGTTGAAGTATGATTCTTTCTCTTTCCTGCTTTGAGAATGCTAGGAGCTTGTGTTCTGTCAAATAAAGCTGGTTTATGACTGAAACTCAGCCTCGTTATTTGAGCATGCTCCTACATATATATATATATACTGTATATATATATATATATATATATATATATATATATATATATATATATATATATATATATATATATATATATACACACACACAATAAAACGACCTTGTAGGAATCATGAAATGAAGAGACTGAATGATTTCTCAGTATTGGTTTATTCCATCTCACGTCCTACCTACAGCTCCTCTCTCAGTCAGGGAATAAAGAGGTCGAGCTGCAGTAAACCACATACCTTTATACCTCCACATCAAACACAGAATCACATTCACATCTAATCCCCCCAATGTCCTCTCGGCTTCTCTGTCTGACCCCAGGAGGTCAGACAGTCCTTTCAAGTCCATTCTCCAGATCTTCTCACTTCTTCCCCAGTTCGCAGGTGGTCCAGACTCAATGTCCATTTGAGGCGTGATGTCGATACACACTGCGAGTTCAAAGTTCTTTTATGTTTGGTTCTCTGCCAAGGAATATGTGAGCTACATAATGTTACGCCACATCACTCCCCCCGAAACGCCCAAGAATGGACATACACCAACATTACTCTAACAGTTATACACATCATGTCAATAATGGACAGTCATACACATTATGTCAAGAATGGACACACACACCAACCTCACTCTAAGAGCTGTACCCTTATATCACCCCCCCCCCTTTGCAGGATCTAAGCACAGTCTACACGGGTTGATCAAAATACACATCACTCTGCCCGTTGCCTAGGCTTCAATCTCCTCCCGAATCTGCTGAACGCAGGCTTCGCAGCCTGTGTTGTGCCGTCCTGCGGCGCGCCTGTGGAATGAGGGGGAGAAGGGTTATTCGTCCCCTGCGGGGAAACCCAGGGCAGGGGCCACTCCCTGGGAGGTCTGCCGCGTCGAGGCGCCCCCGCCGGCCGTACAGGTTCGTCACGTAACACAAAAGCAGGCTTCAATCTGTCAACACTGATTGTTTCTTTCCTGCCCCCCAAATCTAGCACAAAATATTTCTCCCCGGTTTCCAGCACTCGAAATGGACCGTCGTAAGGTGGGCGGAGGCTGTGACGCTGGGCGTCGTGCCTGACAAAAACAAACTCTGCGTTTTGCAAAGCCTTGGGAACAAAAACCCGCGGAAAAGTGTGATGAGCGGGGCCCGGGAGCATTTCTGCTCCCGTGCCACTTAGAGGTCCCCGCACCAGGGGGCGCTCTGGTGCCGCATGGGCTGGCAGGAATTCTCCTGGCAGCCTGAGAGGTTGAGTAAAAACTAATTCAGCAGGTGAGGCATCTAAATCCTCTTTGGGTGCCGAACGCAACCCCAATAAAACCCATGGTGGTTTGTTTACCCAATCTGTATCCGCGAGTGACGCTCTGAGGGCTGCCTTCAACGACCTGTGAAAACGCTCGCGTAAACCGTTGGCCTGTGGGTGATAAGCGGTGGTGGGATGGGCTGTCGCTCCTAAGCCGCTGGCCATTGCTGACCACAGCTCTAACACGAACTGCGGACCCCTATCGGACGTAATGTCTGACGGGACTCCGAACCGCGCTACCCAGGCTGTTAAAAAAGCACGAGCCACCTCTGCTGCTGTGGTCGATTGCAATGGGACTACTTCCGGCCAACGTGTGGTCCGATCCACCATTGTCAGGAGGTGTGTGAACCCCTGCGATGGTGGCAGGGGTCCCACTAGATCTATGTGCACATGATCAAACCTCTTAGCCGGAATGTGAAAAGGTTCTAAAGGAGCTTTCGTGTGCCTGTGAGCTTTGGCCCGCTGGCAAGACATGCAGGCTTTCGCCCACTCCTTCACGTGCTTGCGCAGGCTCGGCCAAACAAACTTCTCCGTTACCATTTTCACCGAAGCGCGCACTCCCGGGTGCGCTAGGGAGTGCACTGCATCAAAAACGCGACAGCGCCACATGGCCGGTACCACTGGGCGCGGTCGCCCGGTGGATACATCGCAGATTAGTGGGGGTGAACCGGTTTGTAAACTTATGTTCTCCAGCCTTAACCCTGTTGGTCCAGACAGGAGCACGCGCACGTCTGTGTCTTCACTCTGCTCCGCTGCCATGGCCGCGTAATCTATCCCCACGTGCACCGGAGCCGCGTGCGCATCCGCGCTGTTACCTCGCTCCGCATCTGCGGCATTACAGCCCCCATCCGCGTGGACAGGCGCTGTTACCGCTCGTGAGAGGCAGTCTGCCACCACATTGAATTTACCGGCTACGTGCTGTATATCGGTGGTGAATTCTGAAATTGCGGCCAGCTGCCTCTGCTGTCGGCCTGACCACGGTTCCGAGATTTTGGACATTGCAAAAGTGAGCGGTTTGTGGTCGACAAACGCGGTGAAACGCTGCCCTTCCAACCAGAACTGAAAATGGCGAGTGGCCAGGTGGAGCGCTAGCAGTTCCCTGTCAAACGCGCTATATTTTTGCTCCGCATCGCGTAGGGATCTGCTGAAAAAAGCGAGTGGCTGCCAAACCCCGGCGACTTGCTGTTCTACCATGGCTCCTATGGCTACATCTGACGCGTCTGTGGTTAGCGCTATTCGGGCTGCTGGGTCCGGGTGAGCCAGCAGTGCTGCGTCTGCCAGTGCTTTTTTAACCTCAGTGAATGCGCGCTCCTGCTCTGGGGACCACTCGACCACAATGGAGGGCTTCTGTTTTTTTAGCGCGGTGTACAACGGTTGCATGAGCTGCGCCGCGTGGGGTATGAAACGGTTGTAAAAATTTACCATACCTAAAAATTCTTGCAACGCTTTCACCGTTTGTGGCTGGGGAAACTCAGCCACTGCGCGTACTTTGGACGGCAGCGGGACTGCACCCTCTGGGGAGACGCGGTGCCCTAAAAAATCGATCTGCGCTGCGCCAAAATGGCACTTGGCTGGGTTGATTATCAACCCATGCGCTCCCAACCTCTGAAAAACTGTCCTGAGGTGACTTTCGTGTTCCTCCTCAGAGGCGCTGGTGACCAAAATATCATCTAAGTAGACAAAAACAAAAGGGAGGTCGCGCAACACGGCATCCATCATGCGTTGGAAGGTTTGCGCGGTGCCTTTAAGGCCAAAAGGCATGCGTAAAAATTCAAAAAGCCCGAAAGGGGTTATTACCGCTGTCTTGGGAATGTCCTCTGGTCGGACCGGGACCTGATGGTAACCGCGGACCAGGTCTATTTTAGAAAAAATGCGCGCCTTGGCCAAATGCACCGAAAAATCTTGGATATGCGGAATTGGGTAACGGTCCTGCGCTGTGGCATTGTTTAACCTGCGATAATCCCCGCAAGGTCTCCATGAGCCGTCAGCCTTAGGGACCATATGGAGGGGGGAAGCCCAAGTGGGCTTCGAGCGGCGAATTATGCCCAACCTTTCCAGGTTGGCAAACTCCTCACGCGCAATGGAGAGCTTAGCTGCATCCAAGCGCCAAGCCTTCGCAAAAACTGGTGGGCCACTTGTGGTTATAAAGAGCTCCACCCTGTGCTTCGCCACCTTGGCTGAAAACGTGGGAACTGTGAGTGCTGGAAACTGGTTTAGGAGAGTGTGAAACTTATCTCCTGCTGTGGCGACGTTGGTCTGTACTGACGGCGGGGACACTCGCGCTGCACAAGGGATGGAACAAAAAGAGAGTGCATTAACCAGGCGTCTATTAACCAGATCTACCAACAAGCCATGTGAGCACAAAAAGTCAGCACCTAACATGTTGAAACTCACCGCCGCTACTATGAAGGTCCATTCATAGATGCGGCCGTGCAAGGACAGGCGCAGAGTCCTCTCGGCAAAAGTCTTGATCGACAAGCCGTTTGCGGCCGTTGCCCCGTCTCCGCGGGGCCGGCCACCCGGTCCGCGTAGGTTGCGGTGATGAAACTCCTCTGTGCTCCGGTGTCAACGAGGAATTGCCGTCCGGAGCTCGCGTCTGTCAGGTACAGCAGCTTATTCTGTTCACCGAGGGTCGAAGCTGCTAACGACCCCCGGCTCGTGCGTTTCCCTGCTTCTTGAAATTGCATGGTGGGATGCATCTGTGTGCCTTGTGCGTGAAGCGTCGATGGTAGAAACAAGAGCTTGTCCCCTCCTCTGCTTCGGGACCGCGCCGCCGCTGTTGTCGCTGGGGTCGCTTCTGCTGCCACTGGTTCTCCATTGCCCTCGGCCGCCGCGCCGAGGTCTGCTGCTGCCACTGAAGTCTCCTGCTCGCCGCATGCGTCGAGGAGCCGCTCCGCTTCCACGGCCAGCGCGCGGAAGTCCTGCTGGTTCACACACCTCATGCTGGACAGGGAACCCCTCATGTGTGCTGGAAGGGTCCTTAAGAAGATGTGTTTAAATAGAAACGCATCGTTGTCTACCCCGTTCATCTGCAGCATGTCCTCCATGAGGGCGGTCGGCCTGCGTCCTCCTCTGTCGCGCAGGTCCAGAAGTGTTCTGGCCCTCACCTCAGCTGATGGTACAAAACTCCGAATGAGGGCAGCTTTCAGGGCGTCGTATTTGCCAGCAGCAGGCGGCTGCTGCACCAGGCTCCGCACACATCGGGCTGTGCGGCTGTCGAGTCTTGCGATGACATTATGGAACTTAATGTCATCTGCTGATACCCCGTTGAGCACGAACCGCGACTCCACGTGCTGGAACCATGAGTGCGGGTACTCTTGCCAGAACTCGGGGAGTTTAATTGAGTTTACGCCGGAGTGGGCGGTCTCCGGTGAATCCGGGTCGGAGAGATGATCTCCAAGCCTTTCCATATCTCTCACGTGTGGGTCACCAATGTAGGAATCATGAAATGAAGAGACTGAATGATTTCTCAGTATTGGTTTATTCCATCTCACGTACTACAGCCCCTCTCTCAGTCAGGGAATAAAGAGGTTGAGCTGCAGTAAACCACATACCTTTATACCTCCACATCAAACACAGAATCACATTCACATCTAATTCCCCCCAATGTCCTCTCGGCTTCTCTGTCTGATCCCAGGAGGTCAGACAGTCCTTTCAAGTCCACTCTCCAGATCTTCTCACTTCTTCCCCAGTTCGCAGGTGGTCCAGACTCAATGTCCATTTGAGGCGTGATGTCGATACACACTGCGAGTTCAAAGTTCTTTTATGTTTGGTTCTCTGCTAAGGAATATGTGAGCTACATAATGTTATGCCACAACCTCAAATTAAAGTAAATACATCAAATAAATAACTGCAGTTTGTTTGTCTGGTTGTTTGTGTGCTTGTTCACGTGTTTTTAATGTTTCACTGTTTATTTTGGTGAGAAAAAGAGAGGAAAAAAATGAAAGTGTTTTCAGAACTGGGGATTTTGGTAAGATAAAAAGTATTAGATGCTTGCTTTTTATCTCAGGTTAGTTTTGGCAGTAATTTCTTTTATTGTGCATTTTTTGTGGGGTTTTTGCTGGCTTTATGATAGTTCCTTGTGTTAAGCAATTTAATCTTGCTTTACTGGCAAAAGTCTCTTTATTTTTAATTACCATTATCAATTACCAAATTTTCTTTGCTTACTTTAAGTAAAAATACGTGCCAGTTGAGCAAGAAAATTTGATTTTTCATTTGTTTGGGATGCCTGAAGGCAGATAAACAGCATTAGGTTATTTCATTTGACTTATATTTGACTTTTTGTAGTGTAATTGTATTCTCTAGCTCACAGTTGCATTATCTCTCCAACTGAGGGGCAACAGTGGCTTCAGAAGGAAAAGGAAAAAAAAGGGGGGCGACAGGCTGACTTGGACTGTAAAATCAAAATCTGATGATAAATCTGAGAAATTGACCATAGTAAAAGGAAGGAGAAAGATTTGACTGATATGCGTCCTATCTCTCATATGCTGCATGATGAGTCTCCCGAGGGGGCAGGGGGCTGTGCTTCTGCTCCTCCTCCTCCGTGCTCCCCCGATGCTCAGCCCATACCCCGATCTCATAGAACTCCAGGCTGGGGAAGCTGCGGCTGATGTCACCTCACCTCTACTCGTCTCCACCCCTCTACCCGGAGTAGCCACACCAGGGCGCCCAAGAGCTAAGTAGATGTGCACACATATCCACTCCACACTCACCATCAATATGATCAATAAAACTGAAGATTATGGAAAAATGTTGTCGCTGAATAATACTCTATGATTGAACTTTAAATACAGCTTATATGGGATGATCCAAAGCACAAACAAGGTAACGATGAAAGTGTTGAAGTTTATACAACCAGGTTACAAGAGGTTTGATGGGCATTCTGATTTAACTAAAGCTGCTAATGATTCAGGTGTGTCTTTTTGCAAAACATGCACCCACACCTAGCTGATTACATCTGCAAACATTTAGTCACATACCGCACCTATGCATTTGGCAATGTGCTAACTTATGAGAAGTGAAAAAAAAAAATAACTTCTGTTTGTGTGGTTGTTGACACGAGGAAGGGGGGGGGGGCTTCCCCCAATTCTATTTTTCAGGGTAGCACCGGAACTAGACCCCATTGGTGGAGGGGGGATGGAGGGAGGCATGGGACGAGCTGGCTGCGGCAAGGGGAACATGACATTTGTCATCAGTTTGGACAAAGGGGCCATTGGCGGAGGCAATGTCCTGGACGCCAGCAGCGGCAGGGAGGGGGAGGAAGACCTCACGGGCTGACAACCTCTCTTGGTTTTTCTGGTACTGTTTTAAACTGGTTCACATCCTACCTTTCTGATCGTTCCCAATTCATCCAGTTAAAATCATACACATCCCAGCCATCATCCATTTCTTCTGGTGTCCCCCAAGGTTCAGTTCTTGGTCCAATTCTTTTCATCATTTATCTTCTTCCTATTGGTCATATTTTTTGTAAATTTAATATTCAATTTCATTGTTACGCTGATGACACCCAGCTATATCTTTCCTCCAGACCTACTTCCAACCTCCCTTCCACCTCCCTCTGTGACTGCCTCCATGAACTCACCTCCTGGTTTTCTTCCAACTTTCTTAAACTTAACAGTGATAAAACAGAAGTCCTTTTAGTCGGTTCAAAATCCACCATTTCAAAGTCAAACAATATCACCATCACTATTGATAATACTACTGTTTCCCCTTCCCCTCAAGTCAAAAACCTTGGGGTAATCCTGGACACCACCCTCTCCTACAAATCCCATATCAATAATGTCACCCGGTCAGCATTTTTTCATTTACGTAACATCAACCGTCTCCGTCCCTCCCTCACCACTGCCAGCACCGCTATCCTGGTCCATTCTCTTGTTACCTCCCGTCTGGATTATTGTAACTCTCTTCTCTCTGGTCTCCCCCTCAAAACGCTTAAAAAACTTCAACTGGTTCAGAACGCTGCCGCCCGGATCATTACTAGAACTCCATTCACCCATCATATCACCCCGGTTCTGCAGCACCTCCATTGGCTTCCCATCAAACACCGCATTGACTATAAAATCATCCTTCTCACTTACAAAACCCTCCATGACCTCGCCCCCCCATACTTGGCTGCACTCCTCTCCGTTCATATACCATCCAGAACTCTTAGATCATCAAATACCATCAATCTCATTGTCCCTTCTGCACGTATGACCACCATGGGCCTTCGATCATTCAGTTGCACCACCCCCCGCCTCTGGAACTCCCTCCCACCGGACCTCAGGAATTTAAATTCACTCTCCACCTTCAAATCTCATCTCAAGACTTTTTTGTTTACTAAGGCTTATTCTCTGTGATTTTCTGTACTTGGGATGTGTTTTTTAATGTTTTATTCTTTGTTTTTATTGTACGGCGTCCTTGAGTGTCTTGAAAGGCGCCTCAAATAAAATGTATTATTATTATTATTATTATTAACCTGACTGACCACACCGAAGCTAAGTGCAACTGTTGACGCTAACACTGACATACAGTAACAGACATTCATTTACCTGACTTTGACTTGATGTTAACAATGCAGTGTTTGCCTGAAGTGACATTGCAGGTTCAGGACATTACAATAAAGTTTCCCAACAGAGAATGGTATGAGAGCATCACATTTCCCACGTGTGACAGGAGTAAATGTGTTGCAGGATTTTGTTGTGCCAAGGTACTGTTACTCATTGCGTTTGGTTTCAGCTGGGCCAAGCGCAGTGACCACAGACCTGCACGTGAAAGCTATGCAATATGTGCAATATATGCAATATTTTAAGTCCAATATACCCTCTACACAGCAGGCCACAGACCAGTATCGTTGCAGTATGTATGACAAGCATCTGAGTGGCCCAGATCTAAATTATGAAAAAACATTCCTTGAAAATCCATCCTCCAGACTGGTGATAAAAAAATCTCAAAGGCAGATGTAGGCTTGATAAAAAAAATATGCAGAACTGGTTAAAATAAATGCTAAATCTCATTATAGGCCTTACCAAAGACAGTATTCTCTACGTCCAGAGGCCCAAGAAAGGATTAAATCGGTCATAGAGGACCTGAAAGCAGCAGGTGTCATTATTCCATACCCAAATTCTCCATGTAACACACCTTTGTTTCTTGTGAGGAAGGCTGGACCATCCTCTAGATGTCAAATGCATTTTCCTGTCTATTTGAGGCAGGAGAGATAAAACCCAAATGCAGGAGTAAGTTGAGCGTGTTTAATAGCAAATGCAAAGTACAGTCCAAACAAACAGATGAATTGTGCTAGGCTGACAGGAATGACTACTAGGATGCTCTACAGCACACAGGAGAGGACAACATGGAGAAAAACCCGAGTATTACAGACGGAAGTGATAGCAGGGGCAGCGGAGAGAACCCCAGGCACATCCCGACAGAACTGGAAGGCGTGGGAAAACACAGGAGAACTTACAAGGCTGGAGCAGTCCGAGTCAAACCTAGAAACAGTCCCGACAAAACAGAGGGGAGGCTGAGTACAAACTGGTGGAGGAAACAGATGAACCAGCGGTACAGACAGCAGAGCAGATCGACAGTTCAAACAATAATCCGGCAATACACTACAGCAAACACAGAGTATTAATAATGTGACTACTGATGAGCTGAGTGATTGCAGGTGAGAAAAGAGAGAGAGAATGCGAGGGTGTGTGAATGAATGTCTCAGCATGAGTGAGAATGAGTGTGCGTGTGTGTGTGTGTGGAGTGAATGTGTGAGTGCAGAAGTGCTGAATGAATGCAGGTGTGGACAATTGCCTGTGTGTGTATGTGTGGAGAGAGTACAACTGGTAATGACAGACAGTTGGTAGGTGTTGGCAGGGAGAGGGAGGCGTGGCCCTCAGCTGGCAGGAGCCAAGGACCCAAGGCTCCCAAGGAGTTGCCAGCTGAAAATTATGAAAACAACCACTCAGGAAAAAATATAGACACAAGCCATGGAGCAGGGTTGGAGACATCCAACCTGGTCCATGACACCGGATGGCGAATGGTCCAAGGCTTTCAGGCGGTAAACAAAGCAGTTATCCCAAGAGCTGTTTCAGTCCCAGACCCACACACTTTGTTGAATGACCTACAACCACAAATGAAATATTTCACAGTGATAGATATCAGCATTGCTTTTTTTCAGCATCCCTATACATCCAGATCATCAGTTTTGGTTTGCACTGACATTTGAAAACAAGAGGTACACATTCACCAAATTACCACAAGGTTACTGTGAATCACCAACCATTTTTTTTCACAGGCAATGTCAACAAACTTGGCACAGTTTATTCCCCCTAATGGGAGCCAGCTGCTACTTTATGTTGACGACATTTTGCTGGCATCACCTGATGAAGAAACATGCAAACAAGACACCATTGCCTTACTGAAATTTTTAGCAGAACAAGGTCACAAAGTCAACAAGGAAAAATTACAGTTGTGGAAAAAAGAAGTTAAATATTAAGGCCACATTCTGTCAGCAGAAGGCAGACATGTTGACCCAGCTTGCAAACAAGCTATTTTGTCGGCACCAAGACCCATCACAAAAAGAAACATGATGTCATTTTCAGGTACTCCAAATTATTGTCGTTCTTGGATTGCAGATTATTCATTTGAAGTGCAACCCCTGTCTGATCTTATCCACAATAGACCCATGGCTCAGGTGGACAAAAATGAGTGGACACCTGAGGCAGAAGAGGTATTTGTTAAAATGAAAAACTTTTGGTTAGCACTGATGTCCTGGCACTCCTCAATTACAAGAAGCCATTTGTACAAATGGCTGATTGTAGAGGGGGACACATGATGTTGGTGCTCCTCCAACCAAGTGGCACAAAAATGCGTCCAGTAGCATACTATTCCACAAGACTTGACCCTGTCGCCAGGGCTCTGCCTTCATGTGTGCAGGCCAACATAGCTGCATCGATGGCATTGCAGGCCTCAGCAGGGCACATTCTTCTTCATCCCTTGACCCTGAAGGTCGCACATGCAGTATCAGTCATTTTGTCACAAAGCAAAACATCAGTCCTCTCACCACCCAGACACCTTGCATGCATGACAGTGCTATTATCACAGCCTTATTTAACCATTGAACGTTGCACGGTAACAAATCCAGTGAGCTTTTTGCCAATCTCAACAGAAGGTGAACCTCATGATTGTTTGGCAGAAATTGAGAGTGAAACATTACCATGCCCCGATTTTTTTTTTCAAGATGGCTTCCACCGGAGTGAGGAGTGGTTTGATGGGCTCCACTTCTAGCCACTTTTTGCTTATCTACTTCTTCGTATTGTCTTTGTGTGTCTGGACTTGCAACAAGAAGGGTTTTCCGGCCAACTCAATTAAAGGTGAAGCTACAAAGTTTTATTTATATGGATATGGACATGGTTATTTCACCCTGTACTCTATTTGGTCTTCAAAAGGCCTGAGAAAAAGCATCCAAAATAAGGCAAACATGGCTGCTAAGCAAATAACACAATATGGCAGAGGCTATACAGTTAAAGTACTGTTAGTACTGCTACTTCTGGCAGGGGATATTCACCTTAACCCTGGACCTGCCACTATTAAACAGCAGACCACTGGGTTAGCACAAACATCTGAGCCGGCGGATTGGTTGTTGCTATCAACGGCCCGGCTAACATCTGAACCGGCTGATCGCCCGCTGCTATCAACGGCCCTGCTAACATCTGAACCGGCTGGTCGCCCGCTGCTATCAACGGCCCTGCTAACATCTGAACCGGCTGGTCGCCCGCTGCTATCAACGGCCCTGCTAACATCTGAACCGGCTGGTCGCCCGCTGCTATCAACGGCCCTGCTAACATCTGAACCGGCTGGTCGCCCGCTGCTATCAACGACCCTGCTAGCATCTGAACCGGCTGGTCGCCCGCTGCTATCAACGGCCCTGCTAACATCTGAACCGGCTGATCGCCCGCTGCTATCAATGGCCCTGCTAACATCGGAATCGGCTGATCGCCCGCTGCTATCAACGGCCTGGCTAACATCGGAACCGGTTGATCGCCCGCTGCTGTCAACGGCCCTGCTAACATCTGAACTGGTGGAACAGCATAATGCTGGTCTTCGCCCCAGTACAGCTGGACATAGCGAGTCGGGTGAGTCAAACTGCACTGGACAGACTCACATATCTGATCCTGCTGTAAACAGCTGCGCTACGTCCAAACTTTTGGAAGCAGGAGCAGTTAAACAAAATGCAAATGAGGCAAGATCCGAAAACCAAGCCATACAAAAGCAAAAACAACATTTATTTTTCCAAACTGTTAATCATGCACGAGTTCTTTGGGACACAAAGGCTAAACCAAAGGGGATCCTCGGCGGACGTTTAAACATACGGAGCATAATCCCCAAAAGAGATGAGATTTCGGTGTTGCTGTTGGACTCAAATCTGGACTATCTTTGTCTTTCAGAAAGCTGGCTACTCAGGAACATAGACACTAATATGATCGATATTGTGGGTTATCAGTGTTTTAGAAAAGACAGGCAGGTAGGGAGGGGAGGAGGTGTTTAAATTTACATCAAAGAGAAATTTAAATGTCAACTGGTTGATTTGAATACTTCACTTGAATGTTTAGCTGTTAATGTATGTCTCTCACCGGTAATGAATTTCAACATTGCAGTATTGTACAACCCACCGTCACACAGTTCTTCTTTTTATAATGAATTAAGTGATCTGGTTAAACAACTTGAGAGGAGCAGAGAAACAATATTTTATGGTGACTTTAATATTAACTGGTCTGATAAAAAGGACAAACAGAAACTGAAAAGCCTCATGACTAAATTTAATTACCAACAAATGATCAAAGGACCCACCAGGATAACCAAACAATCTAGAACACTTATTGACATGGTATTTGCTAATAAACCAGAACGAATAACCAGAACCTATAATCTTGTAACTGGTCTCTCAGATCATAACATGGTTCTTGCTGTCAGAAAACTTACTAAAAAGCGACTACAGTATTTTGGGGGAGTCGATATTGACAAATTAAATTGTATTATTCCCAAATCAAAAACTGCAGAGTTTGAACATTATTTAGAGAATCAAAATTGGGAGCAGTTCATGTCAATATATGAAGTAGATGATTGTTGTAATTTTATAACTGCAACAATTACAAAGTCTATAGAAAAATTTACAAAGCAAATTAAAAGTAGACAACAGAAGATCAACCTACCATGGTTAAATAATGAAATAAGAAAACTTATGAAGAGGCGAGACTCTGCATTGAAAACATCATTAACCTCTAAACTACAAAATGATCACCTTGTGTACAAAAGTTTAAGAAATAAAGTGGTACAAGAGCTGCGAAAATCAAAAGTATCTTATTACAATAAACTGATAGATCATGCAAAGGGTAACAACAGTTCCCTATGGAGGCATTTAAATAACTAATAAAAAAAAATGTTCAGAAGGGGGTAAAGGAACTTAGAATCAATGGCAAGACCATCAGTGACAAGGCTACATTGGCAAATGAATTTAATTCATATTTTGTGGACTCTGTGGAAGACTTAACAAAAAACTTTGTGCTGCCAAATGTGCTTAACAACACAAAATCAACACTTTCAACAGATTCTTTTCACATCGATGAGGTAAATGAGGAGTTAATTGCTGGTATTGTTAAAACACTGTCAAACTCAAAAACTAATGATATCTACAATATGAGCACTTCCTTTCTCAAAACGCACAGCAAAATATTAATCAAACCACTGACTCATCTCATTAATCTCTCCATTAGGTCTAGTACATTTCCATCTGGTTGGAAAAAAGCTGTCGTCATACCAGTTTATAAATCAGGCAGTAAAGACGATATATGCAACAGAGCGACATCAGCGGGGTCTGGAGAAACCTCAAAACCATCTCGGGGCTCCAGAATACCTCCCCCCAGGCCACAGGGGGCAGGGAGTGGGCGAACAACCTGAATCTGTTTTTCAATAGATTTGACCAACCGCCCTCCCCCCTGACTGCACAACAACCACTGCTGCCTCTAAAGAAATCAAGTCCTGCTGCCCACTCCCCACTCTACCAACACCCCCCCACTCCCAACACACAGCCCCCCATCCTGACCCTGACCAGGACCCAGGTGAGGACGGAGCTGAGGAAGATCAAGGCGAGGAAGGCGCCGGGACCGGACGGCATCAGCGCAAAGCTCCTCAAGTCCTGTGCAGACCAGCTGTGTGGGATTGTGACGTATATCTTCAACATGAGCCTGAAACTGGGGAGGGTACCACAGCTGTGGAAAACATCTTGTGTGGTACCTGTACCAAAAACTTCCCACCCCAAAGACCTGAACAGCTACAGACCGGTGGCCTTGACGTCCCACTTGATGAAGACCCTGGAGAGACTGCTCCTTGCTCACCTCCGCCCCCTGGTGGAACCAGCGATGGATCCACTCCAGTTCGCCTACCAGCATGGCATTGGGGTGGAGGATGCGGTGATCTTCCTCCTTCACCGTTCTCTGTCCCACCTGGAGAAGCCCGGGAATATGGTGAGGATCATGTTCTTTGACTTCTCCAGTGCTTTCAACACCATCCAACCGATGATCCTGAAGGACAAGCTGCTGCGCGCAGGGGTGGACCAGCACCTGTCATCATGGATCCTGGACTACCTCACGAACCGGCCTCAGTTTGTGAGAACCCGGGACTGTGTGTCCGACACGATCATCAGTAGCACGGGGGCCCCCCAGGGAACGGTGCTGGCTCCCTTCCTGTTCACTCTTTATACTGCGGACTTCTCACACAACACAACACACTGCCATCTACAGAAGTTCTCTGATGACTCTGCGAACGTTGGCCTCATCTCCAATGGAGATGAAGCTGAGTACAGAGGGCTTATCCAGGACTTCGTGGACTGGTGCCATCGGAACTGCCTCCAGATCAACGCGAGGAAAACTAAGGAGCTGGTGGTGGACTGCCGCAGGCATGGGCAGCCCCTCACAGTACCAGTAAATATACAGGGAACAGACATCGAGATGGTGACATCCTATAAGTACCTGGGTATTCATCTGAACAATAAACTAGACTGGTCACACAATACTGATGCACTCTACAAGAAGGGACAGCGCAGGCTGTTCCTGCTGAGGAGACTCAGGTCTTTTGGTGTACAAGGGGCGCTGCTGAAGTCATTCTATGACACGGTGGTGGCATCAGCCATCACTTTTGGAGTGGTCTGCTGGGGCAGTGGCATTACTGCAGCAGATAGGAAGAGACTGAACAAACTGATTAAGAAAGCTAGCTCTGTCCTGGGGCAGCGCCTTGATCCGATGGAGGAGATAGGAGAGAGAAGGACGGTGGCTAAACTGTCATCTCTGCTGGAGTCCGAGTTCCACCCTATGCAGGACATACTGAATGCACTGAGGAGCTCATTTAGCAGCAGACTACATCATCCCAGGTGCACAACCGAGAGGTTTCGTAGGTCCTTCCTACCAACGGCTGTCAGACTGTACAACCTAAGCAGGGCTGCTCGCAGAGATAGCAAAAAGACGTAACAAACTAATAGTTTTTTGAATGCAAAAGATGCAATAGACTTACACAATGGTCCTCTCCGGCATACAACTAGGAACATACCGGTCGCTATGGAGGGTGAGAATATGTATGGGCACATAATCATACCATGTAGGATAACTAAGTAGACGGTTATGCTGTTTCATTCCATCTAGCAACAATGCTCTGCACTGTGTGTGTTTATATATTTGCATATTTATTCCATCTAGCTACAATGCTCCGTACTGTGGGTGTTTATATATTTATATATCTACATATTATTCCATCTAGCTACATTGCTCCGCACTGTGTGTGTTTATATACTTGCATATTTATTCCACCTAGCTGCAATGCTCCGTACTGTGGGTGTTTATATATTTACATATTTATTCCATCTAGCTACAATGCTCTGCACTGTGTGTTCACATATTCATATATTTATTCCATCCAGCTACAATGCTCTGCACTGTGTGTCTGTGTGTGTGTGTATATATATATATTTTATAGTAATACGTACATATGTTTATTAGCTGCTCTTGCTTGCTTGTTTTTTTTCTTGCCTTCTGATTGTTGCTCTGAGTGTTGCTATCCCTGTGCTGTTGCAATCCTGGAATTTCCCCGTTGTGGGACTAATAAAGGCTTATCTTATCTTATCTTATCTTATATGCAATTACCGCCCAATCTCTATTTTACCAGTCCTGTCTAAGGTTCTTGAAAAAGTTGTAGCTACACAGCTGATAGACTATTTACAAGACAGTCAACTTCTTCATCCACATCAATTTGGTTTTAGACCAGGATACTCAACAGAAACAGCAAATTGTTGCCTTACTGAAAATGTCAAACAGTCCTTGGACAGGGGTAATGTGGTAGGGGCTGTTTTTCTAGATCTCAAAAAGGCTTTCGATACTGTAAACCACAGTTTGCTTTTATCCAAAATGATATCTTTTAACTTCTCTCCAGATACATTAGAATGGTTTGCATCTTATCTCCAGAATAGAGAACAGTATGTAAAGGTTCACCAGGATAAATCCTTATTTTTAAACAACCGTATGGGTATCCCACAAGGGTCCATTCTTGGGCCTTTACTTTTCAGCATTTTTATTAATGACTTGCCGCTACACTGCTCAGCTGCAACATGTCAACTTTATGCAGATGATGCAGTTATTTACACAGCTGCCAAGACTCCAGCACAGGCTGCAGATGTACTGTCTACAAGTATGGTTGATGTCCAAGAGTGGCTCTTCCAGAACCATCTATTGCTGAACCTTCAGAAAACAGTTTCAATGTGCTTTTCAATCAAAAAATGTAACCTGCAACGTTTTAAAGTTAATATACATGATCAAGACATCAGTTTAGTTACAGAATTCAAATACCTTGGCATTGTACTAGATCCTCAATTCAAATTTAATCTTCATATAAAGAAAATTTCTAAAACAGTAAAAAAAAAAATCTGAACTGCTTTAAATTAATTAGATATTACATACCATACCAAGCAGCTGTACTGTATATACATTCCATGTTTTTTTCTCATATATCATACTGTTTGACAGTCTGGGCTCAAGCAGCCCCTTCCACAATAAAACATATAGGTTCATTATATAATCAAACTCTAAAAATCTTGGATAAAAAGCCCATTAGGTGGCATCACTGTTATATTTTAAAAAAATACAATCTATTGAGTTTTGGGAGTTTCACTGACCTCTGTTTTCTGAAATTAATTTTCAGATGTTTCCATAAATCCGCGCCTGAGCCACTTGCTGGTTTCATCCAAAGACAGGACAGCAGCAGAGCCACCAGGAGTTCTGTTAACAATAACTGTAAAATATTCCACCACAGAACCACATTTGGACAAACAGCTTTCTCTATAAAGGGCAGTCATATCTGGAACACAATGCCAAATGAAATTAAAATAATAACGGACTTTAAAACATTCACTACAAAGGTTAAAAACTGGCTGAAAAATAAACAAAAATGTACCCATGTATGAAATGATTGTCTGCAGGGTGAGAGTGAATGAAGGGAAGGAATGAATGTGTTTGTTTATAGTGAGTGACGAAGGGAGGGAGGCCTGAAATAGGCAAATGTGAATCAGGTTTTTATATTGTGTATTTATAATCTTTTTTGCATTGATGTATGTGGTTATTTATTCTGTTTTCATTTTTTCTTTTCCTTATCCTTCTTTCTTTTTACTTGTTTCTTCTTTCTAAAGCCCATCCAGGGACAAGAGTTGCAAATTAGCTAATAGCTATACACTCTTTGTGCAACACATTAGACTGATTGTCATTTGATTAATTGTCTATGTTTATTGCACTGTCCCTGTCAAATAAACAAATAATCTAATCTAATCTACAGGACACACTTTTGGAGACGTGTGATCTCACACTGTTTGTTGATGGCTCTGTTGTTTGTTCTCACACAACACAACACATTGCCATCTACAGAAGTTCTCTGATGACTCTGCGATCGTTGGCCTCATCTCCAACGGAGATGAAGCTGAGTACAGAGGACTTATCCAGGACTTCGTGGACTGGTGCCATCGGAACTGCCTCCAGATCAACGCGAGGAAAACTAAGGAGCTGGTGGTGGACTGCCGCAGGCAAGGACAACCCCTCACAGCACCAGTAAATATACAGGGAACAGACATCGAGATGGTGACATCCTACAAGTACCTGGGTGTTCATCTGAACAATAAACTAGACTGGTCACACAATACTGACGCATTCTACAAGAAGGGACAGCGCATGCTGTTCCTACTGAGGAGACTCGGGTCTTTTGGTGTACAAGGGGCGCTGCTGAAGACATTCTACGACACGGTGGTGGCATCAGCCATCACTTTTGGAGTGGTCTGCTGGGGCAGTGGCATTACAGCAGCCGATAGGAAGAGACTGAACAAACTGATCAAGAAAGCTAGCTCTGTCCTGGGGCAACGCCTTGACCCAGTGGAGGAGATGGGAGAGAGAAGGATGGTGGCTAAACTGTCATCTCTGCTGGAGTCCGAGTCCCACCCTATGCAGGACATACTGAACGCACTGAGGAGCTCATTTAGCAGCAGACTACATCATCTTATGTGCACAACTGAGAGGTTTCGCAGGTCCTTCCTACCTACGGCTGTCAGACTGTATAACCTAAGCAGGGCTGCTCGCAGAGATAGCAAGAAAACATGACAACCTAATAGTATTGAATGCAAAAGACGCAATAGACTTACACAATGGTCCCCTCCGGTATACAAGTAGGAAAATACTGGTCTCTACGGAGGGTGACAATTTGTATGGGTACATAATCATACCATGTAGGATAACTAAGTAGACGGTTATGCTGTTCATTCCATCTAGCTACAATGCTCCGCACTGTGTGTGTTTATATATTTATATATTTATTCCATCTAGCTACAATGCTCCGCACTGTGTGTGTTGATATATTTATTCCATCTAGCTACAATGCTCCGCACTGTGTGTTTATATATTTATATATTTATATATACATACATACAGTATGTATACTCGCTGCTCTTGTTTTTCTTGTCTTCTGATTGTTGCTCTGAGTGTTGCTATCCCTGTGCTGTTGCAATCCTGGAATTTCCCCATTGTGGGACTAATAAAGGCTTATCTTATCTTATCTTAAAATAGAATGGTTCTTGATCAAATAACTGCCACCCGAGGGGGTGTGTGTGTAATTGTAGGAGATTATTGTTGTACTTTTATCTCTGAAAATGATGCAGATGGTCATGTTATTGCCTCAGCCATACAGCATTTGACTGCTTTGCAAGCTGCTATGGCCAGACACAATGCCACTGATGAGCATACCTGGTTAAGTTGGTTATTCTCTTCATGGAGAGGTCTCATCATGAACTTATTAGTGATTTTGGTGGTATTATTTTTGGCTTTTTCCTGTCATTCCCTGTATCCGTAGTATGATGATGAGACTTGTTCGTGTTAACTTAGTGATGTGCCATGGTGCAGTTGCCGGGGATGGTGGGGATGATGAACAAACAGTGTGAGTTCAAAGTGTCTCTCCATGACCCAAGTACAGAGTAAAAGTATGACTGACTTGCAGAAAACTGAAAGGAGTTTCATGATCATGATATGAAGCTGAAATGGACTACTTGTAAATACATTTATGAAGTTTGAAGCTTTACTTTTATTCCTTTTATTTTTATTTGGTTTTTATTGTTTTTATATCACTCTTATTTCCATTTTTACATTACATCATTACACTTTATTATCATGATTATTGTTTTGTTTTATCTTTTATGTTTGTTTTTATGTATATTGGCTTCAATGACACATAACTATAGCACACATATATCCGTTATTATATCCTTTTATTATTATTCTATTATTATTCTGTTTTCACTGTTTTTACCATTAATGATTTTCTTTATTGAGCAATGAGTTTATTGTTTCATTTCTCCTCCTAAAGGACTAAAACATTTAGCCGGTGCCTGGGGCAGCAGGGCCGATGGTGGACTTTCCCCGTCGATAGCTACTTAGGATCTGTTGCACACAAATGCATTGGAGCTTAGCATAGTTGCCAGATGGGGTTTTAGATGCCATAAACCGTTCTTTTCTGATGCCTTGCATGGCATCAAAGGGGGGAGAATGATAGAAAAATTTTATATTTGTCTTTGCTTTGTCTCAGAGTCTGCCGTAAGAGTCTGTGTAAGAGTGTCAAGGTTACAGCTGCACTAGTTATCATCCTGTTTTTAGTCCAGCCAGTGTGGCTCCCATGTGACTGGTACAGAGTGACCTGAGAAAAGATAATCTGTACACCACGTTTTGACCAGATGTACTGGACCAATCATGATGGACAATTTGTCCCTCCACCTCTCAGATAACGGAGGGTTTAAAGTACTGTGTGATGCACGTTTGAGTCAGAATGATGCACAAACAGGCTCTGAGACTATTTTTGTATTGTTCTCCACTGGCCAGTGTAATTAAATTTGCTGAAACTCTGATCCAACATGGTTTTTGACTGAAGGTTTTCAAGAATTTTTCTAACAGGACCCAAGCCCTGGAAAAAAGTAAACACACAATAAATCAGGATGAGGGCATGGGGCCCAACCTACTCCCTGACAGCTTGGACTTCATTGAACCTTCCAGCAGGACAATGATCCCAAGCAAACCTCAAAGTCCACCAAAGTTTGGTTTCAGAAGAAGTCCCGGAAGGTACTAGAGTGGCCACCAGTCACCTGACCCTCTGGGGGTTGGGGGGTTGGAAAAGGATGTTGCAACACACAAACCCAAGAATATCAGTGAACTGGAGACCTTTGCCCATGAGGAATAGACTAAGATTCCTCAGGAACGCTGCCAGGAGCTGGTATCTGGCTTTGAATCATGTTTGCAGCAGGTCATAACAGCAAAAGGGTGCTCGACTGAGGATGCTTGTCATGATGGAGTTGAATAAATTTTGAAACAACAGAAGTTATTAAAAGGGGCATTTTATGTTGAATTTGGAGAAACCACTTGTAATATTAGTTGTGTTGAGCTATTTAAACTGTTCATGTTTGATTTGTTTATTGCAAACAGCTGCTAGTTTGCACATTTTGCCAGTAAACCTAATTTGCAGTGGGGAGGGGGGGTGAATAATTTCAACTGCAATTGTGGTATCCAGTGATCTTCTCCTTCCTCCCACCAACAGCAGGTAGAAACTGGTCCAGTGTTTATCTGCAGGTCAGAAGCTCGACCGGGAAAAAGCTGCAGCACAGGGCAGAAGATTAAAAAGGTAATTAAACCGTTACAGACTCATCTTCCTAATAACATGTACTTGTTCGAGTAAGGCTGTTAAAGCCAGCGTGTTAATTCACTCCCTTAAATAAATTACATTCCATGTGTTTCATTTTACTTTCGCAGAGACAGAACTCAGATGACCTTTATACTTTTATGGGGTAAACACAGGCCTGGTTCTCTGCCTTTTTCTGCGGACAGCAAATCATCCTTAAATGCTTTTTGAAAACAGGACCGATCCTGTTTTTATTTATTTATTTTTTTTTCTGTGAGATGGGGTGCATGGAGTCCAGATGTTTGTTCAGGCCCAGTTTGGAAAAACTGGAAGATGAGGTCACTGAGGAGACTGAGGAATTTCTGAAGGATGAGAAGCGTTGCCCGTTGACTTCTCCTCCGGCGAGCCGAGTGATGCTGGACTTTGCCGAGAGGATGTCGGGGGATATCGTTGCTCAGGCTCTGCTGCTCTGCTGGACGGTGGATGTTCGGTACAGTGGGCTGCCCTTCATAGACGACGAGTAGGACAACGAGCCCACACGTATGATCTGAAGCCTGAATGTGCAGCAGCCTGAACTGTAAAAGCAGGATTTTTGATAGAACCCTCTAACTTGACAAAAAGAGAGAATTTTAACATCATCATAATCTTTTTTTTAAATTATGCTTCATAACTGAATAAAGTGAATTTGAAGCACCAATTCTAAGCAGAAATGTAAAAATAAAAGATACAAAATTTTTACCTTTTTCTCAACTGTTTTCCTGTAAATCTGCTACTTTTTCTAAAAAACTTTGCACATTTTTTCCCTCATAGATTTGCAATTTTTTCTGTAAATGTGTACATTTTTCTCGTACTTTTTTGTGCAAATTTGAAACTTTTTTAATGGTCAGTTTGCAGCTTGTATGAAATAACTTTGCATTTTTGTTCTCAAAATGTACAACTTTTTTCCTGTAAATTTGCAATTTTTTTCTCATACATTTGCAGCTTTTTTCAAAAATTTGCAACTTTTTCCTGTAAATTTGCACCTGTTTTGTAAAAAATTTGCAACTTTTTGAAACATTTGTTACTTTTGCCCATAAATTTGCACATTTTTTTCTCAAAAACTTGCCACTTTTTTCCTATGAATTGGCAACCTTTTTCCTTAAATTTGCAACTTTTTTCCTGTAAATTTTTAGCTTTTTCTCATAAATTTGCAACTTTTTTCAAAAAATTTGCATTTCTTTCCTGTAAATCTGCAACTTTTTTTCTTATAAATTTACAACTTTTTATCAAAAACTTGTAACTTTTTTCTTATCTATTTCCAGTTTTTTCCAATAAATCAGCAACTTTCTACCTATAAATATGTAACTTTTTCCTCACAGATTTGCAACTTCTTAAAAACTTACCACTTTTTTTCCCTATAAATTGGCAACCTTTTTCTTTAAATTTGCAACTTTTTTCTGTAAGTGTGCTAATTTTTCTCAAACTTTTGCAACCTTCTCCTTGTAACTTTGTAACTTTCTCAAAAATTTGCAGCTTTTTTCTCAAAAAATTGCAACTTTGCAACTTACACATCTGTAAATTTGAAACTTTTTCCTGCAAATTTGCAGCTACTTTTTCTCATACATTTGTGATTTTTTTTCAGGTAAATTTTCATCTTTCTTTCTTGTAAATTTGCAGCACTCATCTGGATGCTGGACAAATTTTTATTCAATGCAACAGAATTATAATTTACAACGTTTTTAATTTCTAATTTACCATCTTTTATCATATTTTTTGCAACTATATTCTACCAAATTTGCAACTAATTTACATTTATCTGTTTGTACCATATTCTAAATTTGTGAATGCGAACGATCCACTTTTGTTGAAAAAGAACAATTTGCTGTGTCTGGCATAATGTATGAATATGTCAGTGTAAATAAAACAGCTTCAGTACACTGTAAAATGAGGATAACTCCATTGCACACATGCAGTGAATATGTTCTGTCGTGTCCAATTATTCTTTAGGTTCCCTGTAAACAGAAACTATTGTGCAAAGTCTTATGCTACCCCTTATTACCTCCACCAAGGAGGTTATGTAATCGGGGTGATTTGTCTGTCTGACTGTTTGTCTGTCTGACTGCGGAGCTCCGTCGCCAGCTGCTCGTCAGTGATGAAAGGTGGAACACCTGAGACGGTGATTCTCATTGATGGGACAGATAAGGGGGACACCTGTACATACATTTCCCTGATCACCACTCCGCTGACAATCAGGGTGTGAACATCGTCTTCAGCCGCCAGAAACACAACCACAGCTCTATTCATTCGGGAAGCAACGCAGACCGCGTCAGGGCCCACCTGCTCGGCCACAGCCTCCAGGACCTCCTCCACAGTAACTTCGCTGTCCGGGGGAACGATCGTCACCCCCTGGTGGATAAATGGAGGTGGCTTTCCCAAGGCCGCCATCCTCCACCGAAAAAACAAAAACTTGAAAAGCTGCCAGCAGTAGAAAACCGAAAAAAAGTCCAAACAAGCCACGGAGTTCCCTATTTCCACCCTCCTCCTTCGGCCACCGGAAACAGAGATAACAGGAGGATGTGAGATGTGGTCTTTGTTATGCAATGTGATGGCCCTGGGGGATTTCCTGGCCGCCAGTGACTTTAGGTGGAGGTCATAAGACCTGGAAGAAGACGCATTGTGACTTGGGATTAAATACAATGTGACTGTGTGCTTTGATGTCCTGGGGTATAAAAGGACGAATGTCTGGGGGTTGCTTTCTCTTTCTGTTGTTGGATGATGTTGGAGAATGTGAATAAACCTGACTCGTGAGATAAACTCAGCTTCGTCATTTCTACATTCTCCACACTGGTGACCCTAAGACGTATCATGAGTGAAAGAAATTCTCCCGAGCCAGACTCGTCAGGAGCCAGCCAAGTGAATGCAGCCACAGTCCATCTACCGGACTTCTGGCAGAACAATCCGCGCTCCTGGTTTAACGCGGTTGAGGCGCAGTTCAACCTCCGGAGGATTTCGGTGGACGCCACAGAGTTCTACCATGTGGTTGCAAAACTGGACAACCACACAGCCCAGCATGTGGAGAGCCTGATCAACCAGCCGCCGGACAGTGACAAGTACAGCGCGTTGAAGACTGCACTCATCCGGTACTTCACCCCCTCGGTGGAGGAGCGAGCAGAGGGGCTCCTGGCGCTGACTGAATGTGAGAGCGACAGGCCTGCGGACCTGATGGAGAAGCTGTTGAGGTTGAAAGACTCTGACGATGATCACTTCATCTTCATCCACCTGTTCCTCAGGACCCTACCATCAGCAGTGAGAGTGACCCTGGCCAGTTCGCCACTGTTGGCCCGACGAGACTACCGGGAGCTGGGCCAGGAGGCGCAACGACTCGTCAACACCACCAAACGGTGCGCGGCCACAGCCGTGGCAGCAGAGCTCGGCGCAATGTCCGGAGACGGCGAGGGGCCAGAGACAGCGGTAGCAGACCCATCGACGACGGCGGCGGCGGGTGCCAAGGATCGCGGAGGAGACACCCTCTGTTTCTACCATCGCCGCTTTGCAGAGAAGGCACGCAAATGTATACCACCGTGCCATTTCAAGCGCTCGGGAAACACCAAGACTGGGGGTCGGTAGCAGCTGTGGCCCTCGGGGAGGAGAACAAGCTGCTCTACTTGAAGGATGCACGCTTGGGGAGGCATTTCCTTGTGGACACAGGCTCCCAGCTGAGTTTCATCACACCTTCCTACGCTGACCGGCTGGCATCTTCCAGTGGTCCAGGGGTGTCAGCAGCGAACGGCTCGGCGATTAAGACCTTTGGTGAGAGGACTCTGCTTCTGTCCCTGCACGGCCGTACATTTGAGTGGACTTTTGTCATAGCTGCAGTCAATTTCAATATGTTAGGGGCTGATTTTCTGTGCTCTCATGGTTTGTTGGTTGATCTTGCTAACAGACGCCTGGTTAATGCACTCTCTTTTTATTCTATTCCCTGTACAGCTCGAGTGGCCCCACCAACAGCACAAGCCAACGTCACAGCTGCAAGTGGTAAGTTCCACACACTGCTCACTCAGTTCCCAGCACTCACAGTCCCAACATTCTCGGCCACCGTGGCTAAACACGGTGTGGAACATTTTATTACTACCACCGGCGGACCGCCCGTTTTTACAAAAGCTCGGCACTTGGATTCAGCTAAACTGACCATAGTGCGCGGGGAGTTCGCCAACCTGGAAAAATTGGGCATCATCAGGCATTCGAAGAGCCCATGGGCCGCGTCACATGGTCCCGAAAGCTGATGGCTCGTGGCGACCTTGCGGTGATTTCCGCAGGTTGAACAACGCTACAGCGCACGACCGCTACCCAATCCCGTATATCCAAGGTTTTTCAGTTCATTTGGCGGGGGCGCGCGTTTTTTCTAAGATAGACTTGGTACGCGGTTACCACCAGGTACCAGTGCACGCTGAGGACATACCTAAAACAGCGGTAATAACTCCGTTCGGGCTATTCGAGTTTTTGGGCATGCCGTTTGGGCTTAAAGGCGCGGCGCAGACGTTCCAACGCATGATGGACGCGGTGTTGCGTGATCTCCCCTTTGTGTTCGTCTACCTGGATGACATATTGGTAGACAGCACCTCCGAAGACGAACACGAAAACCACCTCACAGCAGTTTTCCGGAGGTTGGGAGAGCACGGGTTAATAATCAACCCAGCGAAGTGTCAGTTCGGGGTGACGCAGATTGATTTTTTGGGGCATCGCGTCTCTCCAGAAGGAGTGGTTCCTCTGCCTGACAAAGTGCGCGCAGTAACAAATTTTCCCCAGCCACAAACGGTCAAAGCGTTACAGGAGTTTTTGGGAATGGTGAATTTTTATAACCGTTTCCTCCCCCGCACAGCACAGCTCATGCAACCATTGTATGCTGCACTAAAAAAACAAAAACCCACAAATAAAATTGAATGGTCTCTGGAGCGAGAGCGAGCATTCTCGGAAGTCAAAACAGCCCTGGCAAACGCTGCGTTGTTAGCACATCCAGTCCCAACGGCCCGCATAGCACTCACTACTGACGCGTCAGATGTGGCCATAGGGGCGGTCGTGGAGCAGTATGTAGCCGGAGCTTGGCAACCGCTCGCCTTTTTCAGCAGGACCTTGCGCGATAGTGAATGAAAATACAGCTCATTCAACAGGGAGTTGTTAGCTCTCCACTTGGCCATTCGCCACTTCCAGTTCTGGCTGGAGGGACGCCGTTTCACCGTGTTCATTGACCACAAGCCGCTGACTTTCGCGATGGCCAAGATTTCAGAACCGTGGTCGGGTCGGCAGCAGAGACAGCTGGCCGCGATCTCAGAGTTTACTACCGATATCCAGCATGTGGCAGGTAAACTTAATGTAGTGGCAGACTGCCTCTCGCACGCCGTGGCGGCACCAGTCCGCGTAGGGATAGATTATGCAGCCATGGCCGCGGATCAGGTTAGCGACGCGGACGTGCGTGCACTCCAGTCTGGACCAACAGGGTTAAGGCTGGAGAACAGGGTGCTGCAAGACGGTATGCCCCCCCCCCCCCCAATCTGCAATGTCTCCACTGGGCGACCGCGTCCCGTGTTACCGGCCGCGTGGCGCCGCCGCGTTTTTGACTCGATCCATTCTCTGGCGCACCCGGGAGTGCGCGCGTCGGTCAAAATGGTGGGAGAGAAATTTGTATGGCCGAGCCTGCGCAAACAAGTTAGAGAGTGGGCAGCAGCCTGCATGGCTTGTCAACGAGCCAAGGTACACAGACACACGAGAGCTCCCTTGGAGCCGTTTCACATCCCGGCTAAGAGGTTTGATCATGTTCACGTGGACCTCGTAGGCCCCCTCCCGCCCTCGCAGGGGTGCACACATCTTCTGACAATGGTTGACCGCACCATGCGCTAGCCGGAAGTGGTCCCACTGTCGTCAACCACAGCTGAGGAGGTGGCGCACGTGTTTTTAACAGCATGGGTAGCGCGTTTTGGAGTCCTGTCGGACATTACGTCTGACAGAGGTCCTCAATTTGTTTCCGAACTTTGGTCAGCGATGGCCCGCAGCCTGGGGGCAACGATCCACCGCACGACCGCGTACAACCCGCAGGCTAACGGGTTATGCGAACGTTTTCACAGGTCATTGAAGGCGGCCCTCAGAGCGTTCCTTACGGATGCAAATTGGGTGGACAGGCTACCATGGGTTTTATTGGGGTTGCGTTCTGCACCTAAAGAGGATTTAGAAGCCTCCCCGGCTGAGCTAGTTTTCGCACAGCCACTTCGGCTGCCCGGGGAATTTCTCCCAGATAATCCTGCGCCAGAGTGCTCAGTGGTCAGTGGTTGCAGAGTAGCACGGAATCGAGCACGCTTCCTGGTCCCGTTCACCAAAGTTTTCCGCGCGTTTTTGTGCCTAAGGCTTTAAAAAATGTGGAGTTTGTTTTTGTCAGACATGATGCCCTTTGCCCAACCTTGCGACCACCTTATGATGGACCATTTAGAGTGCTGGAAACAGGAGATAAGCTCTTTTTGCTAGATTTGGGGGGCAGAAAGGAAATGATTGGCATAAACAGGCTCAAACCCGCTTTTGTGGTGGCGGACGAATGTGTGCAGTTGGCCAGGGCTCCTCAGCGCGGCAGACCCCCTAGGGAGCATTCCCCAGAGCTCCCACAGGGATTGACTAACAGTTCTCATCCCCAGACAGCAGCTCCCCAGCAGGAGGGCGCCATGGAGGTGGTAAAGCCCGCTTACAGCAGACACGGGAGAAGACTGAGGCCCAAGCAGCATGTGGACTGATGTGTGTGATTTTATCATGACATGCAGACTGTTGTTACGTTGTTCCATCTTAGACATTTGGGGGGGGGGGGGGTCATGTGGGACACATATGTGGGTTTCATATGCTTCATATGTATATTACTGTATGCTTCACGTCTCAGATGAACAAAAGGACTGAGCCTCCTAGAGATAACAGGAGGATATGAGATGTGGTCTTTGTTATGCAATGTGATGGCCTTGGGGGATTTCCTGGTGGCCAGTGACTTTAGGTGGAGGTGAAAAGACCTGGAAGAAGATGCATTGTGGCTTGGGATTAAATACAATGTAACTGTGTGCTTTGATGTCCTGGGATATAAAAGGACGAATGTCTGGGGGTTGCTTTCTCTTTCTGTTGTTGGATGATGTTGGAGGATGTTAATAAACCTGACTCGTGAGATAAACTCAGCCTCGTCATTTCTACATTCTCCACACCATTACATTTTGGAGTTCATCGATGAGGGATGGAAGGAGCCTTGGTGGAGGTATGTGCTCTCTGAGTGTTTTTTCTAGTTTTCTTTACACTTTCTAGGAAAACTGGAAATGGGTGCAGTGATTTATTTTATTTATTGAATTAAAGTTATTAGGACTTCATTAAATGATTAAGGTATTTAAGACGTTATCAAATTATTCTTAAAAAAGTGTTCTTTATGTTGGTGTTCAGGCATTCTGCTGAAACTAAACGTTAGTCCCATAAACTATCAGACCTAGTAATGTGCGTGTGTGTGTGAGTGAGTGAGTGAGTGAGTGAGAGAGAGAGAGAGAGAGAGAGAGAGAGAGAGAGAGAGAGAGAGAGAGGCTGTATGTGTGCTTCCTAACATATAAATTTAAATTACATTTTTAAAGTAATTTACTCAGCATCATTTATAGTGTCAGTGTCTCAGTAACTTGTCATGTGTCCTTGAGCATCAATTACAGCTTGACAACGACGTCTCCTGCTGTTCACAAGTCGACTTATTGTCTGCTGAGGCATGGTATTCCTATTCCACTCGTGAAGGGCGGCCCTCAGGTCATTGAGGTTGTAGGGTGCAGGGTTACGAGCCTCTACACGGTGACTCAGCTGATCTCATAGGTTTTCTATGGGATTCAGGTCTGGAGAAAGTGCAGGCCACTCCATTTGAGGTACCCCAGCCTCGACCAGCCGTTCCCTAATGATGTGACCTTGATGAGCTGGAGCATTGTCGTCCATGAAGATGAAATTAGGCCTGTGTTGTTCATGCAGGGGCACAATGACTGGATTAATGATGTTATTCAGGTAGTATCGGCTTGTCACTGTACCATTCATAAGGTGTAGGGCAGTTCTGTATTGACTAGACACACCTGTCCAGTCTGCAACCCCACCACCACGAAAGGCTCGTCTAGAGACAACAGTGTCTGATGCATAGCACTCTCCTTGATGTCTCCAACATGGTTGGTGGCCATCATTTCTACTCAACGTGAATTGACTTTCATCAGAGAACACCACTGAAGCCCACTGGTCCCATGTCCAGCGTAAATGCTCCCTGGCCCATGCACGATGATGACACCTGTGCCTGGTGGTGTGGTCAGGTCGTCTAGCACATAGACTGCGCTGATGTAAATGGATTTGAATAGTATGACATGACTATTAGGTGCCTCTCACCTCCCTTAAATGTGCCTGGAGTTGAGTGGCTTTCATCATCCAGTTCTGCAGGGTACTGTTCACAATGAAGCGGTCATCAGCGTGGGATGTAGCCAAAGGACGTCCACTTTTATGCCTTTCTGTGACTCTTCCAGTCTCTCTGTATCTCTGTTGCAACCTGCTGATGACACTCTGACACTCTAAGCTCAGTGACCACTTCCCTCTGAGAACATCCTGTTTGAAGTCTTGCAATGGCGAGGTACTGTTGATCAATTGTTAGGTGTTGTCTTGGTCTCATGATGTGAAAATGTGAACAGCATGATGAAGAGGACTGTTTAAATACCAATTCTAATAGAAACAGAAAATTTATTGGTCGATTCATGGCTCAAACACTTGTGAATTTTGCCATTAAGCACCTTGCTAGAGAACAGCAAGTTATGCAAAAAGTACTGAAACACTGAACAGTTGTAAATGTGAATTCAAAAGGTTAGAGAAGGTCAAATTAAGTTCACCTGTACAGGTTATAGCGCATTTTAGGTGCATCCTGAAATTTCACCCGAAAGCCGAATATCCCTAACTTTTTGTGAGTAGTGTATATTGCGATATGATTTTTGACCCATATCGCCCAGCCCTATAGGTGCCCAGCCAGTATGTCCATGTGGGGCATGTGGCCCCCACCAAAGGTTAAAACTGGGCTGTCTTATGGCTCCCATATGGGTTTATCGGCGGGTTCCACATTGGCCCCATCTGTGTTTGCCCACATGGACTTTACCTGTTTTCAGCTTATTTTGTAATGATCCCTCGTGCGCCATTACGGAGCGCACAGAGGACAGAATGAAAAACCCAAAAGCAGGAGTAGATTTGTGCACTTTATTTAACAAAAACCCCAAACTTGTCCCGTAAACAGTCAAGCTAATAAACAGAGAGTTGAAATGATGATAATGAGGCCACCAGACATACAGGGACGCCACCTGGATGCTCAGCAGTCTGAGGGAGGGAATGCCTAGTGCCGCTATACTGCTGTCGGCACAAAGAGAAGCAAACATAAACTTACGGCTGGAGCAATCCGGGGCTGTCTGTGCAGTCTGGTGAATGAAGATGAGGCGGGAACAGCCACTTATACCAAATAACCAACAACAGTCACGTAGCGTAAGAGAAGACTAATAGTCAGGCTGAACTTAATCGTAGGGAATGACAACTTGCATACACAGAGGTACATGCTACTGTGTACAAAGCGCAGTGCTCCGGCAATCTTTTCCTACTCTAACAGGGCTTAAGCAATAACCATCCGAATGAGGGAAGAGATCGCCAGTGTGGAAGAGCGTGACTAGACAAATTAAGAACATGTGTGCATGAGTGAGTGTCAGAGTGTGTGAATGAGAGTGAATGAGGTGTGTGTGTGTGTGTGAGTGTGTGAACACCAATAATGAAGAACAGCTGGCGATACTGACAGGAGGAAGGGGCATGCCTGAGTTGTCAGGGAGCCGAGGACCCAAAGGGCTCCCTGAAACGCCTGATTGAAAATAAATAGTAACCACTGTGGTGGCGCAGTGGTTAGCACTGCACCAGCACAGCAATTCACCCTTGGCCATGGGATCCCTGGTTCGATCCCAGCCCCTGACCAACAGTAATCTGTGTGGAGTTTGCATGTTCTCCCCGTATCTGCATGGGTTTACTCCGGGATTTCTCCGGTTTCCTCCCACAGGCCAAAAATATGCAGGTTAGGTTAATTGGAGACTCTAAAGTGGCCCTAGGTGTGAATGTGTATGTGAATGATTAAGGGATAGCGCTGTACCGTGGCTGCTTCATCCATCCAGGTGGATGCCTTCAATTTCCCCTCTGGGGATCAATAAAGTATACAAAAAAAAAAAAAAACAGGCCAAAATAGCCATGGCGTCAGAACTCCTCAAGGGGTGGATACTAGACACCCCAGTAGCTCCAGCAGAAAACACAAAAAACACCACTGTGGAACCCCCCCAGAGACAAACAATTACCCAGGGTGGGAGGTGGGAGAAAACAGGTTAGGAGGGAAGCAACAAGTGAAAAATACAAGAAATTATATGCAAATATAATAAGGTGGACCTCCTAACAACCCCCCTTTCCCAGGACACTAAGCCCCCTTCCCCAGGAGTCCAAAGTTCAGGGGACCGACCAGAGTCCCAGACCCCAGGCATAGCAAGGGGTGATTGATCGGGTGGCCTGCCCGAGTCCCACGTCCAGCAGGTAGCCCGTTGAACAGAGTCCGGCGGCCTGCCAGGACCGATGGACCACCCAACACAAAGGCCAAGTCTTTCCGGTGGCCGACCAGTGTGGTGGAGCCACCAGGACCGGAGGGGAAGGCGGAGAGGTAGCCTACCCACCGGGGAACTTAGGTGGACAAGCCAAGGGATAGGAGCTCCCTCGCCCTCTGAAGCTTGGGTCCGTAGCACCCATGATGGTTCGGGTCTGGGACATGGCTGCACCCACGATGGTCCCGGTCCAGGACAAGGCTGCACCTGCAATGGTCCCGGTCCGGGACATGGCTGCACCCGCGATGGACTCCGGCTGGAGCTCTGCTGCACCAGTGGTAGACTCCAGCTGGAGCTCTGCTGCACCGGTGGTAGACTCCAGCTGGAACTCTGCTGCACCAGTGGTAGACTCCGGTTGAAGCTCTGCTGCACTGGTGGTGGACTCCGGCTGAAGCTCTACTGCACCTGCGGTGGACTCCGGCTCGAGCTCTGCTGCACCCGCGGTGGACTCCGTCTGGAGTTCTGCTGCATCTGCAATGGACTCTGGCTGGAGCTCTGCTGCACCGGCAGTGGACTCCGGCTGGAGTTCTGCTGCACTCATGGTGGGCTCCGGCTGGAGCACCATTGCACCTGCAGTGGCCTCCATCAGGGACCTCATTGCTCCCACGGTGGTTTCTCCAGCGAGAGAGGGACAGTTCTTCACGAACCCCAGCGCTGGACCCAGATCCTCGGCAGCCTCTAGAGGGATCAGATGCTCTCCGGAGGCCCTGGCAAGGAGCTCCCAACCCGAAGGGAGAGAAAAAGAGACAGAGTAAGGGTCGCCGGCAGCGGCAGAGCCCGGTGAGGTGGCCGTGAGAGCTACTGTGAGCTGCTCTGTGCATTCCTCACCTTGAGTCGGGCAATGTGACTTTAACATTGATATAGGAGACATTGTGGAACACACTTGCCTGAACTCGGGCTCCACTGCTGTCCAGGACTCTGGCGAGCTAGGGTGCATGGGTTCCATCAGTCCGCCAGGTGCTGTACCCACTTCAACCTCTCCCAGGGCGGCTGGGCTCACGTCGCCATCATCTACGGACACCCCTGGTTGCAGCGGCTCCTCTCCGGCGACCCTAGGAAGGAACTCGGAGAAGACAGGAGAGGAAAGACGGTTAGGGTCGCTGGCAGTGGTGGAGCCCGGCAAAGAGTTGGCTGCACCCAACTCTCTTCCCCAAGAGCCAGGCAAGATCTCTCCACATCTGACAAGTGAATTACAGGAGAGGTCACTTGCCTGCACTCAAGCTCCACTGCCGTCCAGGACTCTTGACGATGCCGATGACGACGTCCTGGACTCAGTCAGCTGGAGGTCTGGTCCAGAGGGTGACTCTGCTGTGGCGGGCCCCGCAGCAGGCGTGATGGTGATAGCAGTCTTGGTGTCCCCGTGCACCATTTTCCACACCACTGGCTCACCCGGCGTGGCGGCCGGGCATTGCCTCATTGCTGGACCTGGAACTGGACTCTCCTGGAGCTCTGGTTCCTCTCCCCTCGAGCAACCTGGTTCCGGAGCCGGCGAACTCAGAGGCCCACACACAGAGGGTTTGGAGAGGTCAAAAGAAGAGCTACTATATGCCACTGGAGCAGAGCACTCAGGGGGCTGCAACCCCCGAGTCTCCTGACCAGGAGACAGGCAGAATTGTTCATCAAAAGTGAAAGTTGAATGAGAAAAAACTTGCCTGTTCTCCTGGCCCAGGATGTCCCCAGCGGCCTCCGAGGCATCCCTTCTCTTTCCTGAGCATTCCTCCTCGATGGTCAATGAGGGCAAGCAAACCCAGTCTCTCCTCTGTTATCAAACCCGTGGCCTGGGTGGCCCCTGGCCTGACGGTGGAGCAGTCACAGCCCGTGAAACGCGTTCTTGTTCCTCCTTCTCACGGCGCTCCTCCTCGATCCGGTGGTCCAGCTGGGCGAGCAGAGCCAATCTCTCCTATCTCCGTCATCTCGCCCGTGGATGGGACGAGCACTGGCCAGAAGGATGGCACAGTCTCGGCCATCGAAGCACATTCTTGTTCCTCCCTCTCATGGCACTCCTCCTCAATCTGGTGGTCTATTTGGGCGAGCAGAGCCAGTCTCTACTCCTCCGTCATCACATCAGGGGACGGAGCGTTACCCAGACTCAAGGGATGCCGCAGGAGCGAGAGAGCCGCGGGAGGAAGGTGTCTTCCTCTGCCGCAAGCGCTTCTTCCAGCGGGAAGATGGCTCCCGTGTTGGGGAGGCCCTCTCCAGCTCTGCGTCTGGCGGGGGAAAGAAGAATGAGAGGATGTGATCCAACCTTGGAACGACCCAGAGACCGGGATGACGGCACCTGACGTCCTCAGCGGTGAGCTGCGCTCACCGAACGTCTTTGGGAGACTGCGGCCACTGAGCGGAGAAGAGCGCCTGCTCCAGCAGATCCTGTGCTCTCAGCTCCTGGTCTGTCCAGATCACCATGGTGTAGCTCGGGAAAAAGAAAAAAATGGTGAAAAGGAAAAGAAAAAACGCACAGCTACTCCACTAGGTTTTTTCTTGCTGGCCTGAGCATTCTGTTATGATCCCTCGTGAGCCATTACGCAGCGCACAGAGGGCAGAATGAAAAACCCAAGAGTGGGAGTAGATTTGTGCACTTTATTTAACAAAAAACCCAAACTTGTCCCGTAAACAGTCACGCTAATAAACGTAGAGATGAAATGATGATAATGAGGCCACCAAACATACAGGGACGCCACCTGGATGCTCAGCAGCCTGAGGGAGGGAATAGCTAGTGCCGCTATACTGCTGTCGGCACAAAGAGAAAGGCAAACATAAACTTATGGCTGGAGCAATCTGGGGCCGTCCGTGCAGTCTGGTGGATGAGGATGAGGTGGGAACAGCCGCTTACACCAAATAAACAACAACAGTCACGTAGCATAAGAGAAGACTAATAGTCAGGCTGAAAGTAATTGTAGGGAATGATAACTTGCATACACAGAGGTACATGCTACTGTGTATAAAGTGCAGTGCTCCGGCGATCTCTTCCTACTCTAACAGGGCTTAAGTAATAATCATCCTAATGAGGGAAGAGACCACCGCTATGGAAGAGTGTGACTAGACAAATTAAGAACATGTGTGCATGAGTGAGTGTCAGAGCGTGTGTACGAGAGTGAATGAGGTGTGTGTGTGTGTGTGTGCGTGTGTGTGCGTGTGTGCGTGTGTGTGCGTGTGTGTGTGTGTGTGTGTGTGTGTGTGTGTGTGAACACCAATAATGAGGAAAAGCTGGCGATACTGACAGGAGGAGGGGGCGTGCCCGAGCTGTCAGGGAGCCGAGGACCCAAAGGGCTCCCTGAAGCGCCTGATTGAAAATAAATAGTGAAACAGGCCAAAATAGCCACGATGTCAGAATTGGGTTTGGGACGACCAAACCCAGGTTCATGACAGATTTTCTCATAAATTTGCTATTTTCTTATAAATTTGCAACTTTTTTCTCATAAATTTGTTAGCTTTCCCTGTAAAAAAGCACTCACGTCTGTAGTCATGAACTGTTGTGAGTGACTGGTGTCCCAGCACATCAGGGACTGGCTTCCCCCTCCTTTGACCCACACCAGTTTGCCTACAGGGAGAACCGGTCTACAGAAGACGCCATTGCCACCACACTCCACAGAGCGCTGAGCCATCTGGAGAACCCAAGGAGCTAAGTGAGGATGCTCTTTGTGGACTACAGCTCAACTTTCAACACCATCATCTCAAACATCCTGATCAATAAACTGCACCTCCTCCAGACCCCCATCCCACTTGCTCCTGAATAAAGAACTTTCTCACCAACCACCCACAAACTGGACAATGGTTCAAAACGATCAGGTCCCACACTTCCAGACTGACAGTTTCTTTCCCTGGGCCATCCAAACTGCAACCAGTCACAGGCCCCACCCTCCTCCCTCTGAATGCTCACATGCACTGAACTGTGGACCTTTTTAATTATCACAGTAACTCACCTGTCTTTGCACTCTGCACTTTCATGTATATTGACCCATCCGTGAAACCACTACCATACCTATGTATAGTTTCCATAATCCTTGGGCCATTTTACTCAGTTGTGTGTTCTGCACTCTGCACTCTTATGTACATACATACATCCATCCATCCATCCATCTTCTACCGCTTTTCCGGAGGTCCGGGTCGCGGAGGCAGCAGTTCAAGCAGAGAAGCCCAGACTTCCCTCTCCCCAGCCACCTGCTCCAGCTCTTCAGAGGGGATACCAAGGCGTTCCCAGACCAGCTGGGAGACATAGTCTCTCCACCGAGTCCTGGGTCTGCCCCGGGGTCTCCTCCCAGTGGGACGTGCCTGAAACACCTCAAGTGGGAGGCGTCCAGGAGGCATCCTAATCAGATGCCCATACCACCTCAACTGACTCCTTTCAATGTGGAGGAGCAGCGGTTCTACTCTGAGCCTCTCCCGGATGACTGAGCTCCTCACCCTATCTCTGAGGGTGAGTCCAGCAATCCTACGGAGAAAGCTCATTTCAGCCGCTTGTATCCGCGATCTCGTTCTTTCGGTCATTACCCAAAGCTCGTGACCATAGGTGAGAGTAGGAACGTAGATTGACTGGTAAATCGACAGCTTTGCCTTAGAACTAAGGTCCCTCTTCACCACAACAGACCGGTACAACGTCCGCATCACTGCAGATGCTGCTCCAATCCGTCTGTCGATCTCTCGCTCCATTTTCCCCTCACTCGTGAACAAGACCCCAAGATACTTAAACTCCTCCACTTGGGGCAGGAGCCTGTCCCCAACCCGGAGAGGACAATCCACCTTTTTCCGGCTGAGGACAATGGACTCGGACTTGGAGGTGCTGATTCTCATCCCAGCCGCTTCACACTCAGCGGAAAACCGTCCCAGCAAGAGCTGTAGGTCATTGTTGGATGAAGCCAACAGGACAACATCATCTGCAAACAACAGAGATGAGATCCTGTGGTCACCAAGCATGACACCCTCCATTCCCTGGCTGCGCCTAGAAATCCTGTCCATAAAAATTATGAACAGGATCGGTGACAAAGGGCAGCCCTGGCGGAGTCCAACTCTCACTGGGAATGACTCCGACCGAGTGTTGGCAATACGAACTAAACTCTCACAACGGTCGTACAGAGACCAAATAGCTCGTAACAACAAGCCCGATACCCCATACTCCCGAAGCACCCCCCACAAAAATCCACGAGGGACGCGGTCAAATGCCTTCTCCAAGTCCACAAAACACATGTAAACTGGTTGGGCAAACTCCCACGAACCCTCAAGAATTCTCGAGAGGGTAAAGAGCTGGTCCGATGTGCCACGGCCAGGACGAAAACCACATTGCTCCTCCTGAATCCGAGGTTCGACCAACGGCCGGACTCTCTTCTCCAGTACCTTGGCATAGACCTTCCCAGGGAGGCTGAGGAGTGTGATCCCTCTAAAGTTGGAGCACACCCTCCGGTCCCCTTTTTTGAAGAGAGGAACCACCACCCCGGTTTGCCATGCCAAAGGCACTGCCCCCGACCTCCACGCAATGTTGCAGAGGCGTGTCAACCATGACAACCCAACAACATCCAGGGCCTTGAGGTACTCAGGGCGAATCTCGTCCACCCCCGGGGCCCGGCCACCAAGGAGATTTTTAACCACCTTGGCGACCTCAGCCCCTGTGATAGGCGAGTCATCCCCCTCGTCCCCAAACCCTGCTTCCTCTGTGGAAGGCGTATCAGTGGGATTGAGGAGATCCTCGAAGTATTCCTTCCACCGCCCGACGATATCCCCAGTTGAAGTCAACAGTGTCCCATCCGCACCATACACAGTGTGGACGGGGAGCTGCTTTCCCCTCCTGAGCCGCCGAACAGTTTGCCAGAATCTCTTTGAAGCCGACCGAAAGTCTTGTTCCATGGCCTCACCGAACTCCTCCCATACCCGCGTTTTTGCTTCAGCAACCACCCGAGCTGCACTCCACTTGGCCTGCCGGTACACCTCAGCTGCTTCGGGAGTCCCACAAGCCAACCAAGCTTGATAGGACTCCTTCTTCAGCTTAATGGCCCCCCTCACCACTGGTGTCCGCCACTTGGTTCGGGGGTTGCCACCACGAGATGCACCGACCACCTTGCGGCCACAGCTCTGGGCTGCCGCTTCAACAACAGAGGTGGAGAACATGGCCCATTCAGACTCCATGTCTCCAGACTCCCTCGGAATGTGGTTGAAGTTCTTCCGGAGGTTGGAGTTGAAGACCTCCCGGACAGGGGCCTCAGCCAGACGCTCCCAGCACACCCTCACTATACGTTTGGGTCTACCAGGTCTGAATGGCTTCCTCCCCTGCCATCGGATCCAACTCACCACCAGGTGGTGATCAGTTGACAGCTCTGCACCTCTCTTTACTCGGGTGTCCAAGACATACGGTCGCAGGTCTGATGATACGATAACAAAATCGATCATCGACCTGCGACCTAGGGTGTCCTGGTACGTGTACATACAATGCTCCTGGTAGGTGTCCTTGGTACGTGTACATACAGTGGTGTGAAAAAGTGTCTGCTCCTTTCATGGTTTCTCATTTTTTTGTATGTTTGTCACACTTAAATGTTTCAGATCATCTCTGTCATCTCTGCTGGAGTCCGAGTCCCACCCTATGCAGGACACACTGAACGTACTGAGGAGCTCATTTAGCAGCAGACTACATCATTTTAGGTGCACAACCGAGAGGTTTTGCAGGTCCTTCCTACCTACAGCTGTCAGACTGTATAACCTAAGCAGGGCTGCTTGCAGAGATAACAAAAAAAACTTGACAACCTAATAGTAGTGAATGCAAAAGACGTAATAGACTTATACAATGGTCCCCTCCGGTATACAACTAGGAAAATACCGGTTGCTACGGAGAGTGACAATATGTATGGGTACATAATCATACCATGTAGGATAACTAAGTAGACGGTTATGCTGTTCATTCCATCTAGCTACAATGCTCCGCACTGTGTGTATTTATATGTATACTCGCTGCTCTTGTTTTTTCTTGTCTTCTGATTGTTGATCTGAGTGTTGCTGTCCCTGTGCTGTTGCAATCCTGGAATTTCCCCATTGTGGGACTAATAAAGGCTTATCTTATCTTATCAAACAAATTTAAATATTAGAGAAAGATACCACAAGTAAACACAAAATGAGGTTTTTAAATGAAGGTGTTTATTATTAAGGGGGAAAAAAATCCCAACCTACATGGCACTGTGTGAAAAAGTGAGGAGGTGAACCAGTAGCTGGCTGATGGAACCGGGCACGAGACTTCTGCCTCCCCCGCGGCACAGGTTCAATTGGCGGGGAAGCCTTCCCCAGCCCACGGAGCCAATGTTGAGCTTGGCGAACAGAGGTGAGGAGATCTGTCAGTCCAGGATAGCTCCACAGGCTGGGGAATGCCTCAAACACCTGCTATCCCACACCTGTAGCCCCTCCATGGGAGTGTGGGTTAAACAAACGTCCGACACAATGTTCTCCAGAAGACCAGTCGCCCATCAGTCCCCCTCATCCATTCCAACACTCCCGCAGTCCAAGTGACCAGACATGCTGAAACTACTGGGAAAGATGCGGGGTAAAAGGAAAAAGAGAGAGGGGAAGGAAGAAAAAGAAACTGCAAACACACAGTGGCTGGTGCCCACGTCCTGTTCGTGTCCTTCTGTCATAAACTGCCCCTCAAGGGCTGTGGAAGGACACCAAACGCTCACTGTGTGTTTTGCACATTTATTAAAGTAAAGACAGACAAAACTCACTATACATACAAATAATGGATGGCTTGGGCGCTGGAGGAGAGCGGGGGCTGAACGTCAACAGGCAGGCGGAAGCCTGGGAATGTCGGGCAAAAAAGGGGAGAACACTGACCTGGACAGAGCTCTCCTGTTCTCCTCGACAGCAGCCCAAAACACTCAGAGTCAAGTACAGCTGAGGACATCCAATGGTGTAGAACAGGGGTCACCAACCTTTTTGAAACCAAGAGCTACTTCATGGGTATCGAGTCATGTGAAGGGCACCAGCTTGACACACTCCTCTAAAATAACAAATTGTGTGTGTGTGTGTGTGTATATATATATATATATATATATATATATATATATATACTATATATACATAAATAAATAATTATCAATAACTTAGAGTGGGTAACAGACAAGATCAATATTCAACACTTTATTTTTATTAATAAGATAAGATAAGATAAGATAAGATAAGATAAGCCTTTATTAGACCCACAACGGGGAAATTCCAGGATTGCAACAGCACAGGGATAGCAACACTCAGAGCAACAATCAGAAGGCAAGAAAAAAAACAAGCAAGCAAGAGCAGCTAATATACATATGTACATATTACTATAAAATATATATACACACACACACACACAGACACACAGTGCAGAGCATTGTAGCTGGATGGAATAAATATATGAATATATGAACACAGTGCAGAGCATTGTAGCTAGATGGAATAAATATGTAAATATATAAACACCCACAGTACGGAGCATTGCAGCTAGGTGGAATAAATATGCAAGTATATAAACACACACAGTGCGGAGCAATGTAGCTAGATGGAATAATATGTAGATATATAAAAACACAGTGCGGAGCATTGTAGCTAGATGGAATAAATATATAGATATATAAATATAAACATAAACACACCCAGTGCTGAGCATTGTAGCTAGATGGAATAAATATATAAATATATAAACACACACAGTGCAGAGCATTGTTGCTAGATGGGATGAGAAAGCATAACCGTCTACTTAGTTATCCTACATGGTATGATTATGTGCCCATACATATTCTCACCCTCCATAGCGACCGGTATGTTCCTAGTTGTATGCCGGAGAGGACCATTGTGTAAGTCTATTGCATCTTTTGCATTCAAAAAACTATTAGTTTGTTACGTCTTTTTGCTATCTCTGCGAGCAGCCCTGCTTAGGTTGTACAGTCTGACAGCCGTTGGTAGGAAGGACCTACGAAACCTCTCGGTTGTGCACCTGGGATGATGTAGTCTGCTGCTAAATGAGCTCCTCAGTGCATCCAGTATGTCCTGCATAGGGTGGAACTCGGACTCCAGCAGAGATGACAGTTTAGCCACCGTCCTTCTCTCTCCTATCTCCTCCATCGGATCAAGGCGCTGCCCCAGGACAGAGCTAGCTTTCTTAATCAGTTTGTTCAGTCTCTTCCTATCGGCTGCAGTAATGCCACTGCCCCAGCAGACCACTCCAAAAGTGATGGCTGATGCCACCACCGTGTCATAGAATGTCTTCAGCAGCGCCCCTTGTACACCAAAAAACCTGAGTCTCCTCAGCAGGAACAGCCTGCGCTGTCCCTTCTTGTAGAGTGCGTCAGTATTGTGTGACCAGTCTAGTTTATTGTTCAGATGAACACCCAGGTACTTATAGGATGTCACCATCTCGATGTCTGTTCCCTGTATATTTACTGGTGCTGTGAGGGGTTGCCCATGCCTGCGGCAGTCCACCACCAGCTCCTTAGTTTTCCTCGCGTTGATCTGGAGGCAGTTCCGATGGCACCAGTCCACGAAGTCCTGGATAAACCCTCTGTACTCAGCTTCATCTCCGTTGGAGATGAGACCAACGATCGCAGAGTCATCAGAGAACTTCTGTAGATGGCAATGTGTTGTGTTGTGTGAGAAGTCCGCAGTATAAAGAGTGAACAGGAAGGGAGCCAGCACCGTTCCCTGACCGTTTCCCTAATCTCAGCAATTGTTCAGATGATCACTTCTACATTTCATAAAAAAATGTCCAGTTTTCACCAGTCCCTTTTAACCATAAAAAACTAAACCCTTTTAATTCATGAACTATGTTGAACCATGTTTGAAAAAGTTATGCAACATTTAAGAAAAATCAACTTTCATATTAAATAAATCTTATCACATTTTTAACTGAACAAATCTGCTGCAATTCTGCTCAAAATCTGTTACATTTAATAAACACACTTTTGTGTGTTCTTCTTCACTGGAATTATATCCATACAGTTCTTGCCAAGAATCATACTTGAGCAACCAGCACTGTCCTTATGCACGGTGGCGCAGTGGTTTGCACCGTGGCAGCAGTTTACCCTCGGCCGGCGGATTGCGGGTTCGATCCCTGCCCCCGGCCAACAGTGATCTGTGTGGAGTTTGCATGTTCTCATTTTTCATGCAGGTTAGGGAGTTAAGGGGCGCTTGCGCACGCAGCGGCTGGTGGCTTGTTACCGGACTGCAGAACAAATCTACCTACGGGTACAAGTTAAGTCCAAAAAAAAAAAAAAGAGTGGGTAGTGAAGTGGCGCTTCGCCATAGCCCCCAAATGAAATACACGCAGCTTCCTTTCACGGTAGTAAAAAAGAACTCTTCCTCCCGCTCACTTTGAAAATGATAAATTTTCTGTCTTTTTTTTGCCATGTTTTTGGCCTTGGAAACCGCTCTGCGCGTACCATCTTAACTGCCCGCTAGCTAAGCTTACGCTCCACAAGCGCAAAGGTTTTGTCATGCGCACAATACTGACCTTTGAACTAGGTCAGAGTTCACCTTAACTTTACGTATAATAAACATATTTTCATTTTTTTATTTTTAAGACATTGTCATTTTAAAATCTATATAAATGCAAGTGTGATTTTAAAAAATATAAAAAATATAAAATAAAAATAAGCGGCAGAAAAAATTACATCTGCAGCTCACTTGCGAGTTGTGCTATTTTTAGAACAGGCCTGTGGGCGACACATGTGGTCCCTGCGGGTGACATGGTGCCCGTGGGCACCGCGTTGGTGACCCCTGGTGTAGAAGGACACGGCAAAAAGAGTGGGTTGTCGTGCCCTTAAATACCGTTTACAAAATAGGCAGCAGGTGTGGCACATGAGCGGCGAGAAGAATACAATCAATGACAGCTGCGCAGCCCGCAAGCCAATTTGACAGCTGGGTGCTGCGCAGCGCTGTCAAAATAAAACACTAACCACACAAAAAAGTTAAAAAAAATGTACATAAAAAGCAACAAATGTTACTCAAAAAGAAGAATCAAAAGAAGATGATTATGTAGTTCAACAAAAATAAATTATCTTGTGGGACACATATGTGGGTTTCATATGCTTCATATGTATATTACTGTATGCTTCACGTCTCAGATGAACAAAAGGACTGAGTCTCCTAAGAGATAACAGGAGGATGTGAGATGTGGCCTTTGGTATGCAAAGAGATGGCCTTGGGGGATTTCCTGGCCGCCAGTGACTTTAGGTGGAGGTGATAAGACCTGGAAGAAGACGCAATGTGACTTGGGATTAAATACAATGTGACTGTGTGCTTTGATGTCCTGGGGTATAAAAGGACAAATGTCTGGGGGTTTCTTTCTCTTTCTCTTTCTGTTTTTGATGATGTTGGAGAATGTGAATAAACCTGGCTCGTGAGATAAACTCAGCCTCGTCATTTCTACATTCTCCACACTGGTGACCCTAAGACGTATCATGAGTGAAAGAAATTCTCCCGAGCCAGACTCGTCAGGAGCCAGCCAAGCAAATGCAGCCACAGTTCAGCTACCGGACGTCTGGCAGAACAATCCGCGCTCCTGGTTTAACGCTGTTGAGGCGCAGTTCAACCTCCGGAGGATTTCGGTAGACGCCACAAAGTTCTACCATGTGGTTGCAAAACTGGACAACCACACAGCCCAGCATGTGGAGAGCCTGATCACCCAGCCGCCGGACAGCGACAAGTACGTCGTGTTGAAGGCTGCACTCATCCGGTACTTCACCCCCTCGGTGGAGGAGCGAGCAGAGGGGCTCCTGGCGCTGACTGAATGTGAGAGCGACAGGCCTGCGGACCTGATGGAGAAGCTGTTGAGGTTGAAAGACTCTGACAATGATCACTTCATCTTCACCCACCTTTTCCTCAGGACCCTACTGTCAGCGGTGAGAGTGACCCTGGCCAGTTTGCCACTGTTGGCCCGACGAGACTACCGGGAGCTGGGCCAGGAGGCGCAACGACTCGTCAACGCCACCAAACGGCGTGCGGCCATGGCTGCGGCAGTGGAGCTTGGCACAACGTCCGGAGACGGCGAGGGGCCAGAGACGGCGGTAGCAGACCCACCGACGACGGCGGAGGCGGGGGCCAAGGATCACAGAGGAGACACCCTCTGTTTCTACCATCACCGCTTTGCAGAGAAGGCACGCAAATGTATACCACCGTGCCATTTCAAGCGCTCGGGAAATGCCAAGACCGGGGGTCGGTAGCAGCTGTGGCCCTCGGGGAGGAGAACAAGCTGCTCTACTTGAAGGATGTGCACTCGGGGAGGCATTTCCTCGTGGACACAGGCTCCCAGCTGAGTTTCATCACACCTTCCTCCGCTGACCGGCTGGTGCCTTCCAGTGGTCCCGGGGTGTCAGCAGTGAACGGTTCGGTGATTAAGACCTTTGGTGAGAGGACTCTGCTTCTGTCCCTACACGGCCGTACATTTGAGTGGACTTTTGTCATAGCTGCAGTCAATTTCAATATGTTAGGGGCTGATTTTCTGTGCTCTCATGGTTTGTTGGTTGATCTTGCTAACAGGCGCCTGGTTAGTGCACTCTCTTTTAATTCTAATCCCTGTACAGCTCGAGTGGCCCCGCCAACAGCACAAGCCAACGTCACAGCTGCAAGTGGTAAGTTCCACACACTGCTCACTCAGTTCCCAGCACTCACGGTCCCAACATTCTCGGTGACCGTGGCTAAACACGGGATGGAACATTTTATTACTACCACCGGACCGCCCGTTTTTGCAAAAGCTCGGCGCTTGGATTCAGCTAAACTGACCATAGCGCGCGAGGAGTTCGCCAACCTGGAAAAGTTGGGCATCATCAGGCGTTCAAAGAGCCCATGGGCTTCACCGCTTCACATGGTCCTGAAAGCTGATGGCTTGTGGCGACCTTGCAGTGATTTCCGCAGGTTGAACAACGCTACGGCGCACGACCGCTACCCAATCCCGCATATCCAAGATTTTTCAGTTCATTTGGCGGGGGTGCGTGTTTTTTCTAAGATAGACTTGGTACACAGTTACCACCAGGTCCCAGTGCGCGCTGAGGACATACCTAAAACAGCGGTAATAACTCCGTTCGGGCTATTCAAGTTTTTGCGCATGCCATTTGGGCTTAAAGGCGCGGCGCAGACGTTCCAACGCATGATGGACGCGGTGTTGCGCGATCTCCCCTTTGTGTTCGTCTACCTGGACGACATATTGGTAGCCAACGCCTCCGAAGACGAACACGAAAACCACCTCATGGCAGTTTTCCGGAGGTTGGGAGAGCACGGGTTAATAATCAACCCAGCGAAGTGTCAGTTCAGGGTGACGCAGATTGATTTTTTGGGGCATCGCGTCTCTCCAGAAGGAACGGTTCCTCTGTCTGACAAAGTGCGCGCAGTAACAAATTTTCCCCAGCCACAAACGGTCAAAGCGTTACAGGAGTTTTTGGGAATGGTAAATTTTTATAACCGTTTCCTCCCCCGCGCAGCGCAGCTCATGCAACCATTGTATGCTGCACTAAAAAAACAAAAACCCACAAATAAAATCGAATGGTCTCCGGAGCGAGAGCGAGCATTCTCGGAAGTCAACACAGCCCTGGCAAACGCTGCATTGTTAGCACATCTGGTCCCAACGGCTCGCATAGCGCTCACTACTGACGCGTCAGATGTGGCCATAGGGGCGGTCGTGGAGCAGTATGTAGCCGGAGCTTGGCAACTGCACGCCTTTTTCAGCAGGACCTTGCGCGATAGTGAATGAAAATACAGCGCATTCGACAGGGAGTTTTTAGCTCTCCACTTGGCCATTCGCCACTTCCAGTTCTGGCTGGAGGGACGCCGTTTCACCGCGTTCGTTGACCACAAGCCGCTGACTTTCGCGATGGCCAAACTTTCAGAACTGTGGTCGGGCCGGCAGCAGAGACAGCTGGTCGCGATCTCAGAGTTTACTACCGATATCCAGCATGTGGCAGGTAAACTTAATGTAGTGGCAGACTGCCTCTCGTGCGCCGTGGCGGCTCCAGTCCGCGTAGGGATAGATTATGCAGCCATGGCCGGCGACGCGGACGTGCGCGCACTCCAGTCTGGACCAACAGGGTTAAGGCTGGAGAACAGGGTGCTGCAAGACGGTATGCCCCCCCTAATCTGCGATGTCTCCACTGGGTGATCGCGTCCTGTGGTACCGGCTGCGTGGCGCCGCCACGTTTTTGACTCGATCCATTCTCTGGCGCACCCGGGAGTGTGCGCGTCGGTCAAAATGGTGGGAGAGAAATTTGTATGGCCGAGCCTGCGCAAACAAGTTAGAGAGTGGGCAGCAGCCTGCATGGCTTGTCAACGAGCCAAGGTACACAGACACACGAGAGCTCCCTTGGAGCCATTTCACATCCCGGCTAAGAGGTTTGATCATGTTCACGTGGATCTCATAGGCCCCCTTCCGCTCTCACAGGGGTGCACACATCTTCTGACAATGGTTGACTGCACCACGCGCTGGCCGGAAGTGGTCCCACTGTCGTCAACCACAGCCGAGGAGGTGGCGCGCGCATTTTTAATGGCATGGGTAGTGCGTTTTGGAGTCCCGTCGGACATTACATCCGACAGAGGCCCTCAATTTGTTTCCGAACTTTGGTCAGCGATGACCCGCAGCCTGGGGGCAATGATCCACCGCACGACCGCGTACAACCCGCAGGCTAATGGGTTATGCGAACGTTTTCACAGGTCATTGAAGGCGGCCCTCAGAGCGTCGCTTACGGATGCAAATTGGGTGGACAGGCTACCATGGGTTTTATTGGGGTTGCGTTCTGCACCTAAAGAGGATTTAGAAGCCTCCCCGGCTGAGCTAGTTTTCGCACAGCCACTTCGGCTGCCCAGAGAATTTCTCCCAGATAATCCTGTGCCAGAGTGCTCCCCAGCTCAGCGGTTGCAGAGTAGCACGGAATTGAGCACGCTGCCTGGCCCCGTTCACCACAGTTTTCCGTGCGTTTTTGTGCCTAAGGCTTTAGGCATGATGCCCACCGCCCACCCTTGCGACCACCTTATGATGGACCATTTAGAGTGCTGGAAACAGGAAATAAGCACTTTTTGCTAGATTTGGGGGGCAGAAAGGAAATGATTGGCATAAACAGGCTCAAACCCGCTTTTGTGGTGGCTGACGAAGGTGTGCAGTTGGCCAGGGCTCCTCGGCGCGGCAGACCCCCTAGGGAGCATTCCCCAGAGCACCCACAGGGATTGACTAACAGTTCTCATCCTCAGACAGCAGCTCCCCAGCAGGAGGGCACTGTGGGGGTGGTAAAGCCCGCTTACAGCAGACACGGGAGAAGACTGAGGCCCAAGCAGCATGTGGACTGATGTGTGTGATTTTATCATGACATGCAGACTGTTATTACGTTGTTCCATCTTAGACGTTTGGGGGGGGGGTCATGTGGGACACATATGTGGGTTTCATATGCTTCATATGTATATTACTGTATGCTTCACGTCTCAGATGAACAAAAGGACTGAGCCTCCTAAGAGACAACAGGAGGATGTGAGATGTGGCCTTTGGTATGCAAAGAGATGGCCCTGGGGGATTTCCTGGCCGCCAGTGACTTTAGGTGGAGGTGATAAGACCTGGAAGAAGACGCATTGTGACTTGGGATTAAATACAATGTGACTGTGTGCTTTGATGTCCTGGGGTATAAAAGGACGAATGTCTGGGGGTTTCTTTCTCTTTCTCTTTCTGTTTTTGATGATGTTGGAGAATGTGAATAAACCTGGCTCGTGAGATAAACTCAGCCTTGTCATTTCCACATTCTCCACAATCTCTAAATCTAAAAAAAACAAAGATTATGTTGTTTGGAAATTATAAAATAAATCATGAAATAATGATAACAGTAGATGATACCAGAATAGAAACAGTACAGGAAAATAAGTTTCTGGCGGTGACGCTAGACAATAAAATCTGCTGGAAACCTCACATCAGTCACATCCGGGCCAAGTTAGCAAAATGTATAGGCATACTGGGGAAGACAAGACACATCTTGGACTATAAATCATTGGTCTTACTGTACAATACACTGTTTTTACCTTACCTTAACTACTGTGTAGAAGTCTGGGGAAACACCTACAAGACCAACCTACAGTCAATATGCACATTATAAAAAAGAGCTATAAGGATAATAAACAATGTAGGATATAGAGACCATACCAATTCGTTGTTTTTAAAGTCACATGTCATAAACTTAATCGATTTAGTTAAATTTAAGACAGCACAAGTCATGTACAGGGCAATTAATAATCAACTCCCAACTAATATACAAAAAATATTTAAAAAAAGAGACAATGATCATAATTTGAGAGGAGACTTAAACTTTACAAAACCCAAGATACGAACAACCAAGAAAAGTATGTGCATATCTGTCTGTGGGGTGAACTTGTGGAACAGTCTGGAGCCGGACCTGAAACTATGTACAAACAGAAATCAATTCAAAAAGAGGTATAAACATTATTTGCTGAAAGGATATATGTTAGAAGGGTAGTATTTATATGTACAATTCACTATGCTCACTCTGGGACATTATGGGATACTATGGAATGGTGGGTGGGACAGCACTGTGTATATCTGTGTTGTTTGAGGCTGGTTTTGATGTATGGACATCAATGTATGTTAGGATGGATGGGTGTTAATGTTGATATGTAAAAAATACAGTAAATTGTTTACTTGGGGTCTTAAAGGTGGTAATTTGTATATAATTCACATGGGTGTATTTATGGAAAAGAGGAGATGGAATTAATAAGTGTTCACTTCTTCCTTCTCCCTTTCGAACACTGTATACTGTTACTTTATTGCATTTGTCATTTGTTTTTGTTATACTTTTTTGTTCGAAATAAAGTATCTATCTATCTATCTATCTATCTATCTATCTATCTATCTATCTATCTATCTATGTGTTATGTGACGCAAGAGCAATGCAACCCCAAAATATAAATAATAACTCAACAAATACAGAATGGTAAAAACAAGAACCAAACACAGCAAAAAGGGAAAAAATAATGAAATAAACAGACAGAAAAAGACTAACTAAAACTGGAGACAGCACCCACCCGTGCCCCTGACATGACACTTATACTGTGGCCAAATGGGTTTAAAGCAGGTAAGCAGATTACCCGCTCACCTGTACTACAGGTAAAGTCCATGTGGGCAAACACAAACCCAAACCCATGGACAAACCCACATGGGACCCATACGACAGGCCAGATTTAACCTGTTGTGGGGACCACATGGGCATGCTGGCTGTGTGGAAGCCCAAAAAGCCGAATAGGGGCTCTTTGTGATTTTACCATTATGAAAACATAAATTAAAAAAAACACACACATTGAACACATTAAGTGGTTTAAATGTGGGCAATTATTTATTACCAAAAAGTCAGAAGAACATCAAAGTGGGATTCATTGCAGGTAAGGTATTAAGTATGCAAAGCAGCTGATGTGGCAAAAGATTTTAAGTTAAATGAACAAGACATTTTTGATTTGCTGTACTTTAAAAAAAAAAACAGTTCAAGTCTACTTTAGATTTTGCATTGATTCCAGCCAACTTTTTGTCACACATTACTCAAATTTAGTGTTGTAGCTGAGGCATTGTCAAGACCTCGACCAAGACTAACATACATAGGTCTCAGTCTGGTCTCAACTACAACACCACTCAAGTTCTGCAACTGTAATTAAAAATGCTATTTGATTCAACTTAAGTTTTTCAGTTAAATGCACTCAAGTTTTCATCATACATAACAATTTTTTTAAACCAACCTGTGTCCTTAAATTTGTTACAAAAATTCAACTAATTGGGGCTTAGAGTGCATCTACAACAACACCTCAGTGTCTGTTATACTCTTCACTCCCTGCAGCCATCACATCACCTGCTATGACCCGATTTATCCAAAGTTAACATGTCAGTTTAAACTGTAAAGGTTAAGTGGAGGAAAGACAAAATGCTATATGAGTTTAAAATCTCTTTGACACGGCGAGGATTCTTCTGCCGTGCTGTGATTTCAGCCTGGAAGACAAAATAAGACAAAACAAGAACGTTGAGTTCCACAACGATGTAAAACAGAATCAGGTGATCAGTTAAAATCAGGTTTAACAGCAAAAACTGACTGAGACGAAACATGTCAAATCTTTTTGACCTTGAGGCAAAAGACAATAACTCATCCTGCAAGAATTTCTTTGCAACGTAGAAGCCAATTATCAAATCTCACAAAGCCAAGACTTGGGTGGAGTTGTTAGTCGAAGATAATTTGTTTTGGTTTGGCCGTTAAATGGTGTGCGATCTGAAGGAAAATTAGAAGAAGTACTAGAACCAAAAACTGTCCGTGAGTCACAAGGTGGGGACCAAAGAAAAGTTTCATTCAACACAATATAAAACGAGTAAATGAAAAAGACAAGAAGAGGGAAAGGAAAGCCTGTCACACCCTGACAAGGAAATGAAGTGCTAATTTTTTTATTTTTTTTTTTTACTGTGACAGCACTCCTATAAAAAAAAAAAAACGATGGGGACAAGAATAGTTACTGGTAGGACATAAGAGAGATTCTCTTCCTTGCTCCTCAAGTAAAAGGTTAGACTGGGTCATATATCGTTGAGCTAACTACTGACAGCAGAATATCAGCATTTTAGCCATATGGGTATGACATTTTTAGACATGGACCAGATGAAATGTCTGGTTCGGGTCACAACAATTTTGCTATGTGGGAGTGGTCTTGGTCTTAGACACAGTTTTGACCCCTTAAAGTCTTGGTACACTCTGGTGTCGGTTTGGGCTTGACTACAACACTAACATTTCGTGGTTACTCTTTCGCCACTCTCTGACTAGCAAGGAGACCAGTGATAGAGAAAACTCAGAAGTATGGGTAAAATGCTAATAAGCAAAAAGTGAAATGTTCACAGGGTTTATCAAGTACTGGTGACCACCCAAATTGAAATACTGGTTCTCAGCTTGACAAGGGCGATACTGGTGTATCACTGTACAATTCTGACACCAATAAAACCAAAGCACATTGGACTGAGAATGTTCCGAACGTTTGTTGTGCTTACCTCTCTGCTTATTTTCATGTTCACTTGTCTTTCCCTTTGCCACCGCGTTTTGGACTTGGGCTACCCTTACCACGACCATGTTGGCGACATTCTGGACTTTTGCTACTCGATTTTCCATGTTCACCTTTATCTTTACGTCCTGGACTATTGCTACTCTTTCTTCCAGGTGGACTATTGCTACCCTTTCTTCCATGTTCATCTTGTCCTCCACATTGTCGACCACCTACAGAAGCATCAATCAGAAAATGGAGTCAATTAAAGTTTTAGAAACAGCAGTGCCATCCAGTGATGAGCTGAGTTTTACTACTACTTACGGCCAGGGTTGTCGTCCATGGCTGTCAAGAGTTGGTCCTGTGACTGATGATCTGATTATGCAGGCGTGCTAGATGGGTGATAAGAGAAAAGGAGGATCCTGTTTACTTGTCAGTTAAACCAGTTTCACTTATTGCTGGATAATTACAGGCTTCACAACCCTGTCTCCATTTACTTGTAAGGAAAGTTTTTTTGCTTTATAGGGTTATGAGTTAATTCCCTAAACTTTGAAGAAGGGCTTTTAGACTTTTTTTTTAAAGCAATGCAATGTAATATTTCCATCTTAACCATCCCATTCACTAAAACAAGGTGTGTTTGTGGGTGTTAGCCACAGAAATTGCTTTCTTGGGTCATATCATTACTTTTTTTTGTATTTTGTGTACTTTACTAATCCCAGAGGGAAATTCAGGGCATCCACCTGGATGGATGAGGCAGCCACAGTATGGCACCAGTCCCTTCACCATTCACACACACATTCACACCTAGGGCCACTTCAGAGTCTCCAGTTAACCTAACTTGCATGTTTTTGGCCTGTGGGAAGAAACCAAGTAACCGGGGTAAACCCACACAGACATGGGGAGAACATAAACTCCCCACAGAAGGGTCACCAATTCCAGGAAAGATATTAAAAGTAAAAATATTAAAATATCTCCTTACATCCCAGCCAGCATGTCTATGTGGGTCCCACCAAAGGATAAAACTGGGCTGTTTTATGGGTCCCATGTGGGTTTGTCCATGGATTCCATGTTGGCCCCCATCTGTTTGTCCACATGGACTTTACCTGTTTACCTATTTTCAACTTATTTTCTCATAAATTTGCCATTTTATTGTAAATTCGTGACCTTTTTTTAACCTGAATTTGATACATTTTTCTTGAAAATTTGAAACTTTCTCATAAAGTTGAGCTGAGAGAGATGCTGAGGAGGTGCAAGGACAATTATAGGAGGAAGTTGGAAGAGAAACTCAGGCAAAATAACACTAAAGATGTGTGGGAGGGAATGAAACAAATAACTTGGTACAAGGGGAGAGTTAGGCAGCCATCTGGGAGCCAGGAGAGAGCTGAGGAACTGAATCTGTTTTTTAATAGGTTCAACTCACAGTCTGTCACCCGAGCAACACAACCAGACCCCCACGCACCCCTCCCCACCCACGCTTCCGTGCAGAACTGCTCTCCATCTTCACCCTCCTCCTCCTCAGGGGGCACCAGGACCCTCCCTCACTTCACGGTGACTACAGATCAGGTGGAGAAACAGCTGGAGAGACTCCGTCAGCGGAAGGCTTCGGGCCCTGACGGCATCTCCGCAAGGATCCTGAGGATCTGTGCCAACCAACTAGCTCCGGTACTGAAACACCTGTACAACCTGAGCCTGAGTCTGGAGAGAGTACCGGTGCTGTGGAAGACATCCTGCCTGGTTCCTGTCCCCAAGAAGTCATCTCCATCGGATTTGAATGACTACCGACCAGTTGCCCTCACATCTCATGTGATGAAGGTCCTGGAGAGACTGGTCTTAGCCCACCTGAGGCCGAAGGTGAAGATGTGGCTGGACCCTCTGCAGTTTGCATATCAGCCCCATTTAGGAGTTGAAGATGCTGTCATCTACCTGCTGCAACGAGCCCATCTGCACCTGGATGGTGGAGGAGATACTGTGAGAATCACTTTTTTTGATTTCTCCAGTGCCTTTAACACCATCCAGCCACTGCTGCTGGGCAAGAAGCTGCGGGGGATAGGGGTTGACAGCTCTGTGATCTCCTGGATTACCGACTACCTGACAGGCAGACCACAATTTGTCAGGCTGGGCAGTGTCTTGTCTGGAGTGGTGGCTAGTGATATGGGAGCGCCACAGGGGACTGTGCTCTCTCCTTTTCTTTTTACCTTATACACCACTGACTTTCAGTACAACACTGAGTCATGCCACCTGCAAAAATTCTCTGATGACTCAGCTGTTGTGGGGTGTATAAGAGGAGGAGAGGAGGGGGAGTACAGGGCACTGGTAGACAGATTTGTGGAGTGGACGGAGCAGAATCACCTGAGGTTGAATGTCAGCAAGACCAGGGAGATGGTGATTGACTTCAGGAAGAGGAAGGCTCCTTTTCAGCCACTGCAGATTAGGGGGGAGGATGTGGGAGTGGTTGAGGACTACAAATATCTGGGTGTCAGGATCAGCAGCGGGTTGGACTGGAGCTCCAACACTGATGCTGCGCACAAGAAGGGGATGAGCAGACTCTACTTCTTGAGAAAGCTGAGATCCTTCAACGTGTGCAGCAGGATGCTGGAGCTTTTCTACCAAATTGTTGTCGCCAGCGCCATCTTCTTTGCTGCAGTCTGTTGGGGTAGCAGTATCAGGGCCAGAGATACCAACAGACTTGATAAGATTATCAAAAGGGCTGGGTCTCTAATTGGTCTCAGACCGGAGACCTTTGAGACAGTGGTGGAGAGGAGAACACTAAATAAACTGCGATCCATCATGGACAATCCTGATCACCCCCTCCACCACACATAGACAGCGAAGCACTTTCTCCAGTAGACTACTACAGCTTCGTTGTCAAACAGCCAGGTACAGGAAATCTTTCCTGCCACATGCAATTTCACTGTACAATAACGCACTATGATGTTGTATTCTGGTCATAGCTGCACGGCTGCACAGTGGCGCAGTGGTTAGCACTGCGGCAGCACAGTTTACCCTTGGCCGGGGGATCGTGGGGATCATGGGTTCGATCCCAGCCCCCGACCAACAGTGATCTGTGTGGAGTTTGCATGTTCTCCCCGTGTATGCGTGGGTTTATCCCGGGATTTCTCCGGTTTCCTCCCACATGCCAAAAACATGCAGGTTAGGTTAATTGGAGACTCTAAAGTGGCCCTTTGTGTGAATGTGTGTGTGAATAGTTAAAGGGATGGCGCCGTATTGTGGTTGCTTCATCCATCCAGGTGGTGGATGACCCTTAATTTCTGTAAAGCGTCTTTGAGTGTCTATGATAAAGCGCTATATAAATCTGATGCATTGATTGATTGATTGATTGATAGCTATGCTGCCACACTGCATCTTACAGACTAACTGGTGCATCACTTTTCACTCTGCTCCTGATAGTCCTTCTTTGTGCAATGGGATGATTCATGTGCTTATACAGGTCATCATATATTAAGCTATGATGTATATAGGTTCTATAGTCGTGTTAGTTTTTACTTTCCATGGGTAAGCCCTTTGTCTGTGATATGTGTGTTTCTGTTGTTTAGCTGTCAACTGTCATGCTGCTGTTACACTGTAATTTCCCAGTTTGGGATCAATAAAGTACATCTATCTATCTATCTATCTATCTGCAACTTTTCCCCCCTTGCCCTGTCAAGCAGCTAGGAAAGCAGAACAGAAATCTGCTTCCCTTATTGTGCCAAACATTTACTTTGCCAAAAGGAGCTTTATACAGCACATTTACTGTATATGTACTGTATATTATTTATAAACTCCTCTTGTAATAACTCTTGATGAACCGGAGTGGTGGCCTAGTTGGTAGAGTGGCCATCCCACAACTGGGAGTTTGTGGGTTCAAATCCCAGCCGGGTCATACCAAAGACCATAAAAAAAATGGTACTCTCCACATTCTAGCTTGGTGCTCAGCATAATTGAATTGGAAAAGGAAAGTTAACACACAGAGCTACCAGAGGACCAGTGTTGGGAGTAATGCATTACTATGATGCCAGTAATGTGCTGTGTAACAAAATCACCATTTAAAAATTCAGTAATGCGTTACAGTTACTGAAATTTGATCAGATGCATTACTTGTGTTAACTCATTTTATTAATATGGATAGATATCCATCCATCCATCCATCTTCTACCGCTTAATCCTTTCGGGTCGCGGGGGGGCTGGAGCCTATCCCAGCATCTTTGGGCGAGAGGCAGGGTACACCCTGGACAGATCGCCAGTCCATCACAGGGCCAACACAGAGAGACAGACAACCATTCACTCTCATATCCATACCTAAGGACAATTTAGAATCCCCAGTTTTGATGCCAATTAACCTAACTTGCATGTTTTTGGCATGTGGGAGGAAACCGGAGTGCCCGGAGTAAACCCACGCAGACACGGGGAGAACATGCAAACTCCACACAGAAGGGTCACCGATGGTCTGGGGGTGGGATCGAACCCACGATGGTCAAGGGTGGAATCGATCCCATGACCTTCTTGCTGTGCTGCCACTGTGCTAACCACTGCGCCACCGTGCTGCGTGGATAGATATTTTTAGCGCAAATAAATACAAACTGACCCTATGTAGCTGATGCAGCTGTCAGTCAGCGTGACCTGTTGCAAAGAGCCTGTCGCAGCAGACATGTGGACTGTGGATAATTGACATTTTCTTTGGATCACTACACATTGGATTAAATCCATAATATAAAGGTAAGAAACGTTGATAGCTTTATGCAGTGTTGCCAACTCACTCTTTTGGAGTGATTCTCATTCTTTTTTCCCTGTCTCTCACGCCACAAACCATATTTCTCACTCCAAAATGGGGAAAATACTGGAAATTTTGTGTTGATTTTCTTCAGATTTTTGCCACAATAAGAGCTCTCAAGGCAGGATAAAACAAACTGAACATGTTCTAAAAGCTCTGTCTGAAACAGTGTTTTCAGCCTGACATTAATAATCCCGTAATGCAATCCATTAATTAAATTATCTTGCTTTGTGTGCAAGATAATTTAAGTATGAATTTTAAAGTAATGCAAAGGTTACTTTTCCAAGTAACTAGTTACTTTAATCATGCAGTAATTGGTAAGTAACTCAGTTACTTTTGAGAAGAAGCGACTAGTAACTGTAATTAGTTACTACTTTTTAGTAACTTGCCCAACACTGCAGAGGACTGACCCCCGACTATAGCGTTCACTACTCACAGTAGCTGTGTGGCCTAGGGATAGTGAAATGGAGATAGGTGCCGCCCCATACACTACATGGTGCCCCCCATGCTGTGGAAAGGATTAACTTAATAAGTTTTAATACTTTATTTAAATTGTTTTGCCCATGAAGGACCCAACCCGGGGGGGGGGGGGGGGGCAAAGACAAGACAGACTAACACAACTGAAATATACAGAAGACAAACTGTTTCTTCTACTGAAAAGGTCTCATCACGAGTCTGGTATGTGCTAAAGGAGAGACACGTGTGTGTGCATGTGTGTGCGTGTATGTGAGTGTGCGCCCAAGGTAAGTGTGTGCATGTGAGTGGTTTGCCAGGAAAAATTATTTAATAAATTTTTTCGCACGTGTGGAGTTATTTGGAACTCTTTGTAGGAACTCCTTATACAAAGATATAGAGTGATGATAATCATGTCAGTGGCGGTAATGCACCTGTAAGCTGGTTGCCAACCGCCAGTCAAATGTAAAAGAAGAAGAAGAAGCAGCAACCCCCACCCCCCCACCCCCCGGAAACCCAGAGCAAGTAAGACAGCACCACCAACCCCCACACAGCACCAGCACAAATGTCCCAAGGCCAACAAGCCCCAGGACAACCAGGCAGCTGCCCAGGAAGGACAGCCGAGGAAGGCTGGGGCGCGGCGCTTCCCTGCCCCCATATACTAAAATAAATAAATGAATTTGTGATTTTTTTTTCTTTTAAATTTGCAACTATTCTCATAAATTTGTTATTTTTTCTTGTAAAATTGGGACTTTTTGCAAATTTTCTAATTTTTTTCTTGTAATTTTGTAACGTTCTCATAAATTTGCCACTTTTTTACTGTAATCCTGCTTTTCTCCTACTTTTTTCCTTGTAAATTTGCCATTTTCTTTGTAAATTTGTGAGATTTTCCCATAAATTTGCAACTTCTTTTTTTTTTTTTTTTTTATCAGAATCAGAATCAGAATCAGCTTTATTGGCCAAGTATGCACAACACATACAAGGAATTTGACTTTGGCTAAAAACTTGCTCTCGTTGTTCAGGTGGAGGATTTAAATAAGGATTCAATGACAACAGAGTATGTACAGTAGATTACAGTCTGTCCACGTTTCTATAAAAGGATGCAAATATATACAGGAATATATGCAGTTATTTACTCAGACTATCCACACTTTGCAGAAATATATGAAAAAATATACAATCATACAGTATTTCAATGTGAACTCAGATTCAGTGATATAATGTGAATGAAGTAAAAAGCAGTGTGAGAGTTATGTGCAATGTAAGAATGGATGAAAAGTCATGAGTACAGCAACAGGTAGGACTAGGTGAATGTTAGGAGTTCATCAGAGTGATGGCTTGAGGAAAGAAACTGTTCCTGTGACGGGTGGTTTTGACCTTCAGTGATCTGTAACGACGACCAGAAGATAGAAGTTCAAACAGTTTGTGGCCGGGGTGTGACTGGTCAGCACAGATGTTTCCCGCCCGTTTCCTGGTTATGGACCAGGAAACGGCTCCAGTTTACAGCTCCAGGTTATGGAGCTGTAAGTTTACTGTAAACTTACAGCTTTTTCTCATAAATTTTCAATTTATGTACTCATTCATTTGCTACTTTTGTTGCTAATTTGCAACTTTTTCAAAAATTTTCCTTATATATTTGTCATTTTTAGGGCCTGAGCCACTGACATCAGTGAGCGAGAGCCCTATTGTATCCGCTGTGGCGGAAGGAATAAGGGAACCCGGTGTGGAGGCACGGAATAAGTGCAGGCAGGACACGGCGAACTGAAGTTTAAAAGGGTGTTTATTTCATCCTCCAGCACGAGAGTCGCTCCAGCGCTGTGGGAGCGCGCTGGAGCGAGCCCTGTGTCTCTAGTAGCAGCAAGTCATCAGAGTGGTCAAAAAGAGAGCGAGAGCAAGCGATATGGTTGACTTATATACCCAGCTAGACAATGCACGCATGGCACATTAGCATCACAGTAAACTGCAGGAAGGCATGGACATTTGCATTAGAGTCACACATATCAATAGCAAGATTACTAGCGCCGGGATTAGACAAAGAGAGGCTGCCTATTGATATCAGTCCATACATCTCACTGTTCTGCTAATTGCTCCAGCTGAGCGCTCTGCTTGTCCGTAGGCTGTGGGGGTCACCCACACCGCAATGTTTATAATTATTCTTCCGCCTAAATGACCTCATTTTTAGGATTTACTGGCAACTGTACAGTTTGCTGTACAGACACAAAATTCGTGTGAGGTGTGCATCATCTCAAGACATGCAAAAAACATAATTGTTGCCCACACCCATGGCCAACAGGAAGTGTGCCATCTTGCCCCAAAGCCGCCCCACCTCCAATTTGGCCAAAAACCACCCCTCGCATTTGAACGAACTCCTCCCAGGGGCCTGCTCCGATTGAGCTCATTTTCACATGGCGGCATCTATAGGCATGGGCCATTAAAGGTTGCCTAAGTCACAGTAAAAAGCTCAAAGTTGTGGCCAGGGTGCCATGGCGAAATTTGACTCCGCCCTTTACAAAATCAGACAGCTGCAACTCGGGCAAAATTTGTCCGATGTCCACCAAAGTTTCCATGATAGTCCCACCCCGAACGTGTCTAAATAAAAATATCTGAAAAAAGATATAGCGTCACCTAGTGGTTAAAGGAAGAAATGCTAAAAACTATTTTATTTGTTACTCACGTGCCACTTGCCAAAATGACGATGATGATTTCTAAGGTTTTTCAGACCACAGGGATGATCATAACAGCACATCAACTTTAGCTTGGCGTCACTGCTGTTAACATGGACACGCCCTCCTCTCCATTCAATTTTCAGAGGTTTCTCAGAGCACACTGGATTACCCTCAGGGGAAGTCACCTTTGACCTGCAATCATCACTGTTGCCATGGAAACCCACTCCTCACCATTCAATACGTTTTTTACTTTGGAAGATTGGGAAAATCTGAGCGTCATGAAATGTGATAGCTCACAAATAAATAGACAAACAAATAGATTAGCATCCATTAGTATTAGGATTGAGTTACTGTGTTAGCATTTCATGACCTATTAGAATTGATATTTCTGTACTTTTTAACTTGGCATTCATTTGGAGAGCAAAGTAAGAATTTCATTGCTCACGAAATGTAGCATTTCTTAACTGTGCACATGATAATAAAGCCTTTGAATCTTGAATGTGGAACATAAGTCAAGGTGACTCTCTTCTGTAGTCCTATATGGGTCTGCAACACATACCTAACATGTAAGCACTGCCACAGCCACATGCCAAAGTTTCCCTCTTGGCAATATATCAGACAGCTGTAACTTGGACGAACCTTGTCCAATTTACCCCGTAATTGCTATGATGGATATTAGGCCCACCCCGCATGCTCCTACATAAAAGTGATTGACAAAGTTATAGTGCCACATACTGCTCACAAGAAAGTACTTCCCCCAAATGATTTTCTTTATTATTCACGCAGCACTTGCTGCGACGACGGGAGATTTACAGGGTCCGATGGGCAGCGGGGTTCGCGGGCGTGCGAGATGCAAAGGGCCTGCTTACAGCTTCTTGCAGCTGGAATTTTCTTTTAAATTTTCTAAATTTTGTTTACAAATTTATAACTCTTCAAGTAATTGTACATGGCTTTTTTTCTTGTAATTTTGCATCTTTTCCCCTTATTCTCATAAATTTGTGACTTTTTTCCCATAATTTTACTACTATTTTTTTTTGTAGCGTGCACTTTTTTTCTTACAAATTTTCACATTTTTCTCTTAAATTTGTGGCCTTTTTTGCATAATTTTGTCTATGGCACAAGTGTTACTGAAACCTGCTCATTCATTTTAAACCCATGTGGGGCCCAGATGGGTTTAAAGCATGTAAAGAGATTACCTGCTCACCTCTACCACAGGTAAAGTCCATGTGGGTAGACACAGATAGAACCAACCTGGTACCCGCACACAAACACACATGGAACTCATTAGACAGCCCAGTTTTAACTTGTTGTGGGACCCATGTGGGCATGCTGGCTGGGATAGAAATATTTATATTTTAACATTTCAGTGGAATGAGCAGGAGCTCTTGCAGATTCCATTTCCTAGTCACTAATAAATGATCCAGGTTTCACTTACAACCATCACTGTGCTATTGGCTGTGATCTTCACCCACTCATCATACCACTTTCTGAGGCTAATGTGTTAGTTTCAGAACCTGTCCCCCTTGGTCACAATATCTAATAAAGCTAAATTAAGTCATTTACTTACGGGATCTGGAGAGTTGTCAGCTCCTTGTGTGTCCACGCAGAGAGGATGAGTGGTTTTTATTAACTCTGGTCTGGATCAGCAGCATTCCTGAGTGATACAAAGGAGGGTGGAGGATTGACGTGTGAGGCGTTGTCTTTAAATGTCATTCATTTCAAACTGCCTCCAAGAGCTTTGTCTTCTGTCAGGAATCTGTCGGTAAAATGACATGATTGCCCTGTATACCCTGTGTGTTACAGGTTACACCTGTCTTTCTCACACTTCTTTATCTGCTTGCTTCACACGCTACACTGCAGAGTTTAGGTTACACCCTATAATTCACTCGCTGAAACCAGTCAGAATCAGTTCTGCACACAGCCGAACTGTCACATAAGCGGAAATGTACTGATACACTGAGGAAAAACCTCTCCCTCTTGCGTGACGGAGTGGTTAAGCTTTATAAAAACTATAGGGTCCACTTTTTAGCAGCACTCTCTTGGGGTATTTTCCTAAAGAGCTGTGTTCCAGCGCTGCCTGTATTCCATATCTCACTTTCAGTAAAATAAGTGAAGGTTCAGGTTCAGGTTACTTTATTTGTACCCATAGGTAGATTTGTTTTGCAGACTGGTGACATCCATATTTACAAGCCACAAATTACATTCAACATAGACACAAACACAGGCACACATGAAGCTGACTATAAACATGATAAAAATACTCAAGGCTCCATCACTCAGGGTATAAAAAGACAAAGAGATGGGAGAAAAACCAGAGGTAAGAGAGAAGGGTCATATTAAAAGTTAAAAACTAGTCAAAGAGGTTAAAAACTCAAAGGTCTAAAACCCAATAAAATATTTAGAACCCAAGTAACATCCTACAAAAATAAGTAAATATAAAATGGAGTTAATAAATAGGTACCTAAATTATGTGCAATATATTGTTACAGCTTGTTCAACTCTTTGACAGCAGCAGGAACAAAACTGTTTTTGTAGCGCTGGGTTCTACTTTTTTCATCTCTCAGTCTGGTTATTTGGCCTTCGTATAAAAGAACTAGGGGTTAAGGTATTTTAGATGCACGCAACAAATCTGTTTTTGGTAGAAGGGCTTTTATGGTTGAAATCATCTGTGATCAACATAAAATGGACTGTTTGAGACAGTTATATTCACAAATATTTCAGGGGCCGGGGTGCGCCACACCTCCCCTGGCACTCAGTCACAGTCTGAGTGCGGGGGCTATTTCACCGTGCTTTGTCTCTTTTTTTGTATAATATTGTATTTTGGAGTTATTTGTCTGTGATGTTATTTCTAGTTTGCTTTCACAATTGTTTCTCTGTATGATTTATTTTCCTGTTTACGTTCAGTGTATTTTTGTTTACATATTTGGGTTTAGTTGTCTTTATTTGTTTCCACTTTAATTTTGCCAGTATCTTCTCTTTCTTTCTCCCTCTGGAGCTACAGTTGTCAGGGGCACTCCCTGGTTGTGGGCAGTGCTCCCGTCAAACTGTCAGCTCCGCTTCCTCTCCTCATGACTCACAGCTGACTGTTTTTTTCCTCCCCAGCCCACTCATGCAATTCACACCGGGTACTATTTGTATTTGATTGTTTCCAGCCTTATTTAAGGGCCATTATTTTGATTTCTCATTGTGAGAGTCTCAGTTTATCATCTCCACCAGAATCCTGGCCCTATTCTGGTGTGCTGTAAGTCTGCTTTGTATTTCTGCTTGGATTTTCTGTTTTGCACTGTTTGGGATTTGTGTTCTGGTTAATAAATACCACAAACTGCAGTCCAGCGTGTGGATCTGTTCTCTTTGCCCTGAAGGGCGATTCATGACATACTCCCTCCTTGGGCCGGTGTCTGGCTATCCTGGGGCTTGGTGGGTTTGGGCCATTCATGCTCTGTGGGGGCTATGGGTTGTCTGGGAGTTTGGGGCCCTGTTTTGTTTGCTCACAGTTCCGGAGGAAGGGGGGAGGGGACGCTGCTGCAGTCTGCTACCCTCCTTTTTTGGTATGTTTCTTGGCAAACCTCACAAACACACACTCACTGACACACGCAAATGTGGGTCTGGAGCATGGGGGATCCCCCTCCACCAGAACACAGGCACCAGCCCCCAAAGTGCTGCCAGGGGCCTGGAGGGGGTCTGAGCTCAGTATTCTCACAGAGCTCAGACTCTCAACTTATGTCTGAGTATTTTATGTCTCTTATGGTTATTTTGTCTGTTTGTGTTTATTTTTGGTTTTGAGACAGAAGCGCCCTTCTTCCTTCCCAAACACTCCCACTAGCTACTCACCCTGTTTCCCTGCCATTTCAGCTGTGAGTAGCTGAATAATTAACTCACCTGCTCGCTCACCTGCCTGCACCTGCTGCTCATTTGATGTCATGTATTTAAGCACTGGGAGCTCTTCAGCTGCTCCTAGGACACAGTCCAAGGACGGATAATTTTTTCACACATAAGAAGTTGTTCAGAACTCCTTATAAGAACTCCTTATACAAAGATATCATCATCATCATCATCATCCTCATCATAGCAGTCTGTCGGGAGCAACAATGACTGTTTCATTTAGGTCTGATCAGATTCCTCTACGCAGCTCTGTCCTTCGCCTTCCGCTGCCTGGAACTCCTGACCTTGTTAACCTGGGTGATGTCCGAGCCAGTATGAGTTGCTTTCTGACTGACCATTTCATGAAGCTGGTTGCAAAGTATTTGAGTAAGGCTAACTTTTGCTAGACTAGTGGGACATTCTTGGCAGATAGGGGTATTATCAGTGGCAAGGATAAAGTGATGATTATCAAGTCAGTGGCGGTAATGCACCTGTAGGCTGGTTGCCAACCGCCAATCAAATCTAAAAGAAGAAGAAGAAGAAGAAGAAGAAGCACCATTAGCTCACGTTCTTATCACGGCAGCCTTCGTAAGGCTGCAGTGTACAGTTGAAACATTCAATTCAATTCAATTCAATTCAACTTTATTTATATAGCGCCATTTCACAACAACAGTCATCTCATAGCACTATCAACTGTAGGGGGAACCCCCACTGTTGCAGAAAGACCCCAGCAATCAGGCGATCCCCTGTGAGCAAGCACTTGGCGATGGTGGAGAGGAAAAACTCCCTTTTAACAGGAAGAAACCTCCAGCAGAACCAGGCTCAGGGAGGGGCAGTCATCTGCTGCGACTGGCTGGGGGGTGAGGGGATAGAGAAGATGAAAAGAACAGACATGTAGAGAGCAAACAGCACGATGGGGACTCAATCTATGGGAAAGAACAAACAAATGTTAATGACCAGCAAAAAAAAAAATATATATATTTTGTTGAGAGTGAGGAAAGGAGTGAGGCCCAGTGCATTACTGGAGGTCCCCTGGCTGACTAAACCTATTAGCAGCATAACTAAGGGAGGGTTCAGAAACACATGATCCCTCCCTAATTGTAGGCTATATCAAAAAGGTAGGTTTTAGCCCTATTCTTAAAAACAGAGATCGAGTCTGACTCCCGAATCCAGATTGGCAACTGATTCCACAGGAGAGGAGCTTGATAACTGAAGGCTCTGCCTCCCATTGTACTTTTGGAGATTCTAGGTATTACAAGTAATCCTGCATTTTGGGAGCGTAGTGCTCTGTTAGGATAATACGGTAGTATCAGATCTTTTAAATAAAAAGGAGCCTGATTGTTTAGAGCTTTGTAAGTAAGAAGAAGAATTTTAAACTTAATTCTAAACTCTATGGGAAGCCAATGAAGGGAGGCCAGAACCGGAGAGATATGATCTCTCTTTCTAGTACCTGTTAAAACTCTTGCTGCAGCATTTTGGATCAGCTGAAGACTTTTTAAAGATGTTTTAGGACAGCCTGATAATAAAGAATTACAATAATCTAATCTGGAGCTAACAAAAGCGTGGATCAGTTTCTCAGCATCACTCTGAGACAAGATGCTCCTAATCTTGGCAATATTACGCAAATGATAGAAGGCAGTCTTAGAAACAAATTTAATATGTGAATTGAAGGACAAATCCTGATCAAAAATAACTCCAAGGTTCCTCACAGAGCTATTAAGAGAAAGAGTAACCGCATCCAAACTGAAAGTTTGATTTGGAAAGGAATTTCTAAGGTTTTTTGGACCAACAAGAATGACTTCAGTCTTATCTGAATTTAATAGCAGGAAATTACAAGTCATCCAAGCTTTGATTTCCTTAAGACAGGCTTCTAACTTGGCTAATTGATTACTATCATCTGGCTTCATTGACAGGTATAATTGTGTGTCATCAGCATAACAATGAAAATGTATACAGTGCTTTCTAATAATGTTGCCTAAGGGAAGCATATAAGATAAGATAAGATAAGCCTTTATTAGTCCCACAATGGGGAAATTCCAGGATTGCAACAGCATAGGGATAGCAACACTCAGAGCAACAATCAGAAGGCAAGAAAAAACAACATCTAGTAAACATATGTCCATATTACTATAAATGTATATATATAGACACACAGTGCAGAGCATTATGGCTGGTGAATGTGCAGCAGAAAGTCTAAGCTCTCTCTCCGCGGATGCAGCGGGCCAGCTGGAAGTCTTTGGGCATGATGGTGACCCCCTTAGCGAAGAAGAGACCCACCAGGTGGGCCTCGCTGGTCTCCTGCAGAGCCATGACGGCGAAGCTCAGGAAACGCAGGACGGTCTTGAAGTCCTGAGCGATCTCCCTCACCAGGCGCTGGACGGGCAGCTTACGGATGAGCAGCTCCGTGGATTTCTGGTAGCGACGGATCTCTCTCAGAGCCACGGGCCTGTGACGGCGAGGCCTCTTCACTCTGCCGGTGGCCAGAGCGCCTCTCCGAGCAGCCCTGGTGGCTAGCTGTCTCCTGGGGGGCTTCTTCCTCCAGTAGATTTTACGGGCGGTCTGCTTGGTTCTTGCCATCGCTCTTTATTATTCTGTCTTATATTTCTTTCACGCCGCCTAAACTCCAGCCCGGCACCCGCGTCCTTTTCGCTACAGCTCCCGGTATGTCGAGTTTCCCATTAGCACCGGGCGGCGGCCAAGTGCTAGCTAGCACTAGCTCCTCCCCGCTGTAACGTCTCCCGCTGCAAACCGTGGCTCCGTCCGCCGACCCGGGAGACCCCCGGGGCGATCCGTGCGTCCGTGATATATATACAGAGTGAAAGGTGTAGAAAGAAGAAGGAAGATAAAAAAAAGGCTGTTGCAACAGGCAGCCGACTCGTGTGGCGCCGCCGGTCCGGCGGAACCGGAACCGGATATATATAAACTAAAAAGAGTAGGGCCTAGCACAGATCCCTGTGGAACTCCATGACTGAGCTTTGAGTTGAAAGAAAACTCATTATTTACATGAACAAACTAGAACCTATCAGATAAATAAGATCTAAACCACTGCAACGAAGTTCCATTAAGTCCAACATAGTGTTCTAATCTATCAAGTAGAATATTATGATCAATAGTATCAAAAGCTGCACTAAGGTCTAAAAGGACAAGTACAGAAACTAATCCATTATCAGATGCAATGAGGAGGTCGTTAGTGACCTTCGCTAAGGCTGTTTCAGTACTATGATGGATTCTAAACCCAGATTGAAACTCTTCAAGTAAACCATTTCCCTGCAGGTGGTCAAATAATTGCATAGCAACAACTCTTTCTAAGATTTTTGAAATGAAAGGGAGATTAGAAATTGGTCTATAGTTAGCTAAAGCTCCTGGATCTAGCGTTGGCTTTTTGAGTAAGGGTTTAATTACAGCCGTTTTAAAAGCCTGCGGTACATGGCCTAAAGTTAATGAAGAATTGATTATATGAAGAATAAGGCTACCAATAAGTTGGAAGACTTCTTTAAATAACCTGGTAGGAATAGGGTCTAAAAGACAAGTTGAAGGTTTGGATGAGGAAACTATTTTGTCTAACTCACAAAGGTCGATTGGAGTAAACTCATCAAGACAGACATCAATAGAAGGAGTTGTAGTAGTTACAGTATTTAAGTTAACTGTGGGAAGAATCTGATTGATTTTATCTCTGATGGATGAAATTTTATTATTGAAAAAGTTCATAAAGTCCTGACTAGTAAGCTCTAAGGGGATGCTAGGATTGACAGAGTCCTGACTCTTTGTCAACCTGGCTACAGTACTGAAAAGAAACCTGGGATTATTCTTGTTCTCTTCTATTAATGCAGAGTAATAACTCGTTCTAGCTTTTCTAAGAGATTTTTTATAAATTAAAAGATGATTTCTCCAAGCTAAATAGATTTCATCTAAATTAGTGGAGCGCCATTTTCTTTCTAATTGACGAGTCTTCTGTTTTAAGCTACGAGTTTCTGTGTTGAACCAAGGAGTTAGAAATCTCTGATTAGACTTTTTCTTTTTTAAGGGGGCCACCAAGTCTAGAGTCTGATGCAGAGAAGCTGAAACACTATCCACCATGTTATCAATTACAGAAGGAGCAAGCTGTCTATAGCTTATTTCCGTTGTGTTGACACATGGCATAGAGGAAACAATCTGCATAAATTTGGTAACAGCATCATCTGAGAGGCATCTACTGTAATAATATTTTTCTTTAGGAGCCAAATAGTCAGAAATAGTAAAATCAAAGGTTAACAGACAATGGTCTGACAGTACAGGGTTATGAGGAGACACTACAAGATTTTCTATTTCTATGCCATATGTCAGAACAAGGTCCAATGTATGGTGGAGGTAATGAGTAGAATTTCCTACTTTCTGAGAAAACCCAATCGAGTCTAATATTGAATTAAATGCCACATTAAGGCAGTCACTATCTACATCCACATGTATATTAAAGTCCATCCATCCATACATCCATCTTCTACCGCTTTTCCGGAGGTCCGGGTTGCGGAGGCAGCAGTTCAAGCAGAGAAGCCCACACTTCCCTCTCCCCAGCCACCTGCTCCAGCTCTTCAGAGGGGATACCAAGGCGTTCCCAGACCAGCTGGGAGACATAGTCTCTCCACCGAGTCCTGGGTCTGCCCCGGGGTCTCCTCCCAGTGGGACGTGCCTGAAACACCTCAAGTGGGAGGCGTCCAGGAGGCATCCTAATCAGATGCCCATACCACCTCAACTGACTCCTTTCAATGTGGAGGAGCAGCGGTTCTACTCTGAGCCTCTCCCGGATGACTGAGCTCCTCACCCTATCTCTGAGGGTGAGTCCAGCAATCCTACGGAGAAAGCTCATTTCAGCCGCTTGTATCCGCGATCTCGTTCTTTCGGTCATTACCCAAAGCTCGTGACCATAGGTGAGAGTAGGAACGTAGATTGACTGGTAAATCGACAGCTTTGCCTTAGAACTAAGCTCCCTCTTCACCACAACAGACCGGTACAACGTCCGCATCACTGCAGATGCTGCTCCAATCCGTCTGTCGATCTCTCGCTCCATTTTCCCCTCACTTGTGAACAAGACTCCAAGATACTTAAACTCCTCCACTTGGGGCAGGAGCCTGTCCCCAACCCGGAGAGGACAATCCACCTTTTTCCGGCTGAGGACCATGGACTCGGACTTGGAGGTGCTGGTTCTCATCCCAGCCGCTTCACACTCAGCGGCAAACCGTCCCAGCAAGAGCTGTAGGTCATTGCTGGATGAAGCCAACAGGACAACATCATCTGCAAACAACAGAGATGAGATCCTGTGGTCACCAAGCATGACACCCTCCATTCCCTGGCTGCGCCTAGAAATCCTGTCCATAAAAATTATGAACAGGACCGGTGACAAAGGGCAGCCCTGGCGGAGTCCAACTCTCACTGGGAATGACTCCGACCGAGTGTTGGCAATATGAACTAAACTCTCACAACGGTCGTACAGAGACCGAATAGCTCGTAACAACAAGCCCGATACCCCATACTCCCGAAGAACCCCCCACAAAAATCCACGAGGGACGCGGTCAAATGCCTTCTCCAAGTCCACAAAACACATGTAAACTGGTTGGGCAAACTCCCACGAACCCTCAAGAATTCTCGAGAGGGTAAAGAGCTGGTCCGATGTGCCACGGCCAGGACGAAAACCACATTGCTCCTCCTGAATCCGAGGTTCGACCAACGGCCGGACTCTCCTCTCCAGTACCTTGGCATAAACCTTCCCAGGGAGGCTGAGGAGTGTGATCCCTCTAAAGTTGGAGCACACCCTCCGGTCCCCTTTTTTGAAGAGAGGAACCACCACCCCGGTTTGCCATGCCAAAGGCACTGCCCCCGACCGCCACGCAATGTTGCAGAGGTGTGTCAACCATGACAACCCAACAACATCCAGGGCCTTGAGGTACTCGGGGCGAATCTCGTCCACCCCCGGGGCCCGGCCACCAAGGAGATTTTTAACCACCTTGGCGACCTCAGCCCCTGTGATAGGCGAGTCATCCCCCTCGTCCCCAAACCCTGCTTCCTCTGTGGAAGGCGTGTCAGTGGGATTGAGGAGATCCTCGAAGTATTCCTTCCACCGCCCGACAATATCCCCAGTTGAAGTCAACAGTGTCCCATCCGCACCATACACAGTGTGGACGGGGAGCTGCTTTCCCCTCCTGAGCCGCCGAACAGTTTGCCAGAATCTCTTTGAAGCCGACCGAAAGTCTTGTTCCATGGCCTCACCGAACTCCTCCCATACCCGGGTTTTTGCTTCAGCAACCACCCGAGCTGCACTCCGCTTGGCCTGCCGGTACACCTCAGCTGCTTCGGGAGTCCCACAAGCCAACCAAGCTTGATAGGACTCCTTCTTCAGCTTAATGGCCCCCCTCACCACTGGTGTCCACCACTTGGTTCGGGGGTTGCCACCACGAGATGCACCGACCACCTTGCGGCCGCAGCTCTGAGCCGCCGCTTCAACAACAGAGGTGGAGAACATGGCCCATTCAGACTCCATGTCTCCAGACTCCCTCGGAATGTGGTTGAAGTTCTTCCGGAGGTGGGAGTTGAAGACCTCCCGGACAGGGGCCTCAGCCAGACGCTCCCAGCACACCCTCACTATACGTTTGGGTCTACCAGGTCTGAATGGCTTCCTCCCCTGCCATCGGATCCAACTCACCACCAGGTGGTGATCAGTTGACAGCTCTGCACCTCTCTTTACTCGGGTGTCCAAGACATACGGTCGCAGGTCTGATGATACGATAACAAAATCGATCATCAACCTGCGGCCTAGGGTGTCCTGGTGCCAGGTGCACATATGGACACCCTTATGCTTGAACATGGTGTTCGTTATGGACAGACTGTGGTTAGCACAGAAGTCCAATAACTGAACACCACTCGGGTTCAGGTCGGGCAGGCCGTTCCTCCCAATCACCCCCCTCCAGGTTTCACTGTCGTTGCCCACGTGCGCATTGAAGTCCCCCAGTAGGACAATGGAGTCTCCAGGAGGAGCACCCTCCAGCACCCCAGTCACAGACTCCAAAAAGGGTGGGTACTCTGAAACATCATTTGGTGCATAGGCACAAATGATGGTCAGGACCCGTTTCCCAACCCGAAGGCGCAGGGAAGCAACCCTTTCGTCCACCGGGGAAAACTCCAATATAGAGGCAGCAAGGTGGGGCGATACAAGAATACCTACCCCTGCTCATCGCCTCTCGCCCGGGGCAACTCCAGAAAAGGCCAAGCTCCAGCCCCTCTCCAGGAGACTGGTTCCAGAACCGGAGCTGTGTGTTGAGGTGAGGCCGACTATATCTAGCCGGTATCGCTCAATCTCATACACCAGCTCAGGCTCCTTCCCCGCCAGAGAGGTGACATTCCACGTACCAAAAGCCAGTTTAGAAAGCTTGGGATCAGTCCGCCAAGGTCTCCGCCTTTGACTGCCACCTAATCCACATAGCACCGGACCACCATGATCCCTCCTGCAGGTGGTGAACCTACTGGAGGGCGGACCCATGTAACTCCTTCGGGCTGAGCCCAGCCGGGTCCCATGGGTGGAAACCCGGCCACCAGACGCTAGCCTTCGAGCCCCTCCCCCAGGCCTGGCTCCAGGGTGGGGCCCCGGTAACCCCATACCGGGCGGGGTACACTGAATCCTTGATATACAATTTATCATGAGAGTCTGTTGGATCGTTCTTAGTCTGGCCCTTCACCCAGGACCAGTTTGTCTTGGGAGACCCTATCAGATTATATACTACTATAATTATTCTATCAGATTTCAGCACTAAATCAGCTAAGAAATCAGCAAATTCGGATAAAAATTCTGAGTAGGTTGATGGGGGATGATAAACTATGGCAAATAAAATTGGGTTTAACCTAAAATTGCTAAAGTACCCAATACTGAGGACCAGGCCCTCAAAGGAATTATAACATGTTTTTTGCTTTACATTAACTAGTAATTTGGAATGGTAAATTGTTGTTACTCCTCCTCCACGACCAGAACTTCTGGGATTTTGACAGTTTAAATAACCAGAGGGAGTTGATTCATTTAAACCAACATAATCCTCTTGCCCTAACCAAGTCTCTGTAAGGGAAATTAAATCAATCTGATGATCAATTAACAGATCATGGACTAACAGAGACTTGGGAGTTAGAGACCTAATATTTAATAAACCACATTTAATTTTTAAATTATGAGCAGGAACAGAGGCCAAATCATTCAATTTAGAGGCTTTGTGGCGGGTTGATTCAACCCCCCCACAACACACAGGACAGTCAGCACTCTTCTCTTGGTTTTTCCCGCTGCACTACTGAGATGTAATGTGCCATTCATGTATTGTGATGTAATGTGCCATGCATGTATTGTGATGTAATGTGCCATTCATGTATCGTGATGCAATGTGCCATTCATGTATTGTGATGTAATGCGCCATTCATGTATAGTGTTCATGTGTCCTGTCCTTACTGTGACCTAGAGGCTGAGATCAATATGTAGATGTGCCTTGTAACCTCTTTGTCCTACACCGGGAGCAGAGGCTAGCAAATCTGCCTATTGTTATGTAGGTCTTTCAAATGCAAATATCTCATGCCTGTTCTGCAGTCCCTTTGATCGTACCAACTGCTGTGAATCTGCTCTTTGATGTATTGTTGTAGTTGGGTATATATGCTGCAACTCTGTAACGCAAACCTCTCTCAATCTCACTTCTGCAACTGCTGCTGCTGGACACAGACTTTGTGTCCTCCTCCTCTGAGAGCCGTGGGCTCGCTCCCGGCACGCATGCACGGCGCCGGGAGCGGAGCTCGTGACGGCGGTATGATAATAAAACTTTGCTTAAAACCACAGCATCGCTGCTTATTTTTATTATTCGCCGCACTGGTGACCCCGAAGACGCACACGCTTTGTGCGACGCAGCCTTCTGGTTTGGACAACCACGCTGAACCGGCCGAGGGACACAAGACGTCTCCTCCCTCTCGCCGCCCCAACGCACCATGACCTGAAGGCAGAAAGGAACACGCTGCCAGTGAATGCTTCACTGGTGACCCCGATCATGCACACGTTTGTGCGAGGCAGCCTTCTGATCTGGACAGCTGCGCTGGTGACCCGTTCTTCATGATGGGATCTGCACGTCTGGGATCTGCTCATCCACGCTGGACCGGCCGCGCTCGCGGTTCCTCCACGCGAGAGCGCGGGCGCCTCGTCCCCTCTCCACGACGGCGTCCTCCATGGCCGGCGGAGAACGCAACACGTGGACCTGAACGCACCACGGCCGAGCGGTGCCAAAGATCGTCTATTCCCTCCCACCGCTCCAATGCATCTGCACGAGCCTGAGGGACAAAAGATCAGGTTCAGGTTCAGGTTCAGGTTACTTTATTTGTACCCGTAGGTAGATTTGTTTTGCAGTTGGTGACATCCATATTTACAAGCCACTAATTACATTCAACATAGACACAAACACAGGCACACATCTTACAAAATAGGTAAATATAGAATATGTACAATATAATTTTTATAGCTTGTTCAACTCTTTGACAGCAGCAGGGACAAAGCTGTTTTTGTAGCACTGGGTTCTACTTTTTGGGACAGCAAACCTCCATCTGGAGGGAAGAAGCTGAAAGTTGCAGTGCAAAGGGTGGGAGTCATCATTTAAAATCGAGTCGGCCATCCTCTGTACTTGTCTGGTGTACAGGGATGTCAGGCTCAGCTGTGACTCACCAAGCAAACGACTGGACCATCTGACTACCTGATCCAAGGATTTCCTCTGTTTCAGTTTTATCTGACCAAACCATGACATTAAAGAAAAGGATAAAACAGATTCAATAAAAGCCCGATAGAACATAGTCATTATGGTTCGGTCAATTTGGAAGCGTGCAAGTTTCCTCAAACAATGCAAATTTTGCTGACCCTTTTTGCACACCCTTTCACAGTTCACCTCAAAGTTCAATCCACTATCAATAATTGTCCCAAGATATTTGTACGATTGTACACATTCGGTGGTCTGGCCTTTTAGTATGGTGACTTTGTGCCTGGGAGTTTTCCTCCTAAAGTCAATAATCATATCTTTCGTTTTTGTTGTATTCAGCTGCAGGTAGGAATCCTCACACCAGTGAACAAAGTCATCAACTACTGGGCCGTGGCCACTCTCACCATCCTGGAGGAGACTGACAATGACTGAGTCATCAGCATACTTTATAATGTGTCTGTTGTCATGTCTGCTCCGACACATGTTTGTGTACAGGATGAAGAGTAGTGGTGACAACACACACCCCTGAGGAGAGCCAGTAGAAGAGCACTTTAGGTCAGACAATGTGCCATTGACCCTTACTCTCTGCGTCCTGTTGGTTAAGAAATCCAGAATCCAACCCACCAGATTATTGCTTAAATCAAATTGTTGCAGGAGCCTTTCAACTAAAATATGAGGTTGGATTGTATTAAAGGCGGAGGAAAAGTCCACAAATAAAAGCCTGGCGTGTGTCCCATTAAAATCCAGATGTTTAAAAAGCATGTCAAACAGAGTGACAGTGGCATCCTCCACTCCTCTGTGAGACCTATAGGCAAACTGCAGAGGATCCAATGCATGTTCAGTCTGCCTTAGGACCTCACGTCTGACCAGTTTTTCAAAAATTTTCATTAAAATTGAAGTCAAAGCAACTGGTCTAAAGTCGTTTACCGTTTTAGGACAGCTGGATTTTGGAACGGGAACAACCACGGCATCTTTCCAGATCTTAGGCACATGTTGTGTCTGTAAGGACTTATTGAAAATATAATGAAATATAGGACTCAGTTCATGTGCACAGGACTTTACCAGGCGTCCATATATATTATCAGGGCCCTGACTTTTGTTCACTTTTACAGCGCGGAACTCCCTTTTAACATCCTGCATCTCAATATTAAAGTGCTGATTGTCTTTGAGTTTCTGTTTCAAATCTTGGATTTCTGTGCTAAAATCAAAGGAGTCAAAACGACCATAAAAACAATTAAGAGCATTAGCCAGCTCTGTGTCTGAACTAAAACCATCTAAAAACACACGATTACTGCGCTCTGTGCTCTGAAGGCCTGCAATAGTTTTCATACTGGCCCAGGCCGAACCAAGTTTATTTGCTGCCATCTTGCTTTCCAACTCTGATTTATAATTCTGTTTTGCTCTTAAAATTTTGGCCTTCAGCTCCTTGGTGGCAACCTGTAGCGCAGAAACAGACCCTTGTTTAAAGGCAAGAGCTTTCCTCTGTAAGCAGGATTTAACTGATTTAGTAACCCATGGTTTGTTGTTGGGGTATATTTTGACACGTTTACGTGGAACAAACTTATTTTGACAGTGAGCCATGTATGAGCATGTGAGCTCAGCCAGAGAGTCCAAATCATCCCCGCAGGCCATTATGAACATCTTCCAGTCTGTACAGTCAAAGCATTCCTGGAGGCTGTGCTCTGAATCCTCTGTCCACACATCAATGTCTCTGGTCTCCACTTTGCCTCTTCTGAGAGCAGTTTTATATGTGGGCAGCAAATGAACACAGTTGTGATCTGATGATCCTAAAGGAGGAAGGGGGAGTGATTTATAGGCCCTCTCTATGGATCCATAGCACAGGTCCAATGTCTTTTTTCGCCTGGTTGGGCAGGAGACATACTGATGAAAGTTTTTAAGTGTCTTCTTTAAAGAAACATGGTTAAAATCCCCAAGAATGAAGTTTGGCGCCTCTGGAGAAATTGACTGCAGCCGCTGCACCACATCAGAGATGGTGCTGGAGGCGGAGTCAGCGTCTGCCCTCGGATGAATGTACACAGTTGTGATGAAAAGTTGGGGAAACTCTCGAGGCAAATAAAAGGGGCGTAGTGACACAGACAGCAGCTCCACATGGGGTGTACAGATGCGCTCTCTGACCGTGACAGATGTGCAGTACTGCTTATTAATGTATAAACATACTCCGCCCCCCTGACGCTTCCCAGTTACCTCTTCCTGCCGATCCGAGCACAGCGGAGCTCCAAAGCCGTCAATCCACAGGTCTGCGTCTCGATCATGCGCAGTAAGCCAGGATTCAGTGAAAGCCATGACGCAGCAGTTCTTAAAATCCTTCTGGTAACGTACATTGCCTTGAATTTCCTCCACCTTGTTTCTCACAGACTGTGCATTCCCAAAAATGATCGAAGGAAGAGGAATGTTACCAAACTGACGTCTCCTAAGGCGCAATTTCACACCTCCACGTCTTCCACGCTTCCTCCTGCCGCTTCTTTTTTCACCGCTGTGACCGTCTCTCAAAATAAAGTCCGGCAGCTGAAATTTGGGCGCAATCAGAGACTCTGCACCAGCTGTGTTAAAGCGCAGCAACACGTCCCTGGAATATTGTATTCTGCCCGCTATTCTGCTCGTCATGGAGCCGAACGCGTTTACCTCAGAGACAAAGAGCCAGAACACAGAAAGCAGCAGTGCGAGATATGAGAGGAAATCCATGTTGCAGATACCAGGGAGCTGTTCGCCATATATTCCACAAACGCTCCAGGGCAGAAACGACACAGAGGATTTTCTAAAAACGTAAAAAAGTACAAAAAACACACACACGCACACACGCACTATATCACCAAGCTGCTGGTCGCTGCGTGCGCATGCGCCCAAGATCGTCTATTTCCTCCCACCGTTCCAACGCACCATGACCAAGCTGCAGCCACAGCCCAAACCTGGATTTTATCGGCGCCGTCTGCGCCGATCTCCACCAAGATTCTGCACCCTGACTCGCCACTCCAGCGGCCCACCCATGCACGGAACCCCCGCGCGCGCACCGGGGAGTTACGAGGACGGCACACCACGCACGGGACAATAATGGCTTCACTGACCGCCTTCCTTCTGCTGCACACTGGCCCTTCAGGCTTGCTTGTACACCTGAGGCCCACAGCTTGCTCACTGGATTTTATGGTCTTAGCCACAGCACACAAGGGGAATTCAGCTGTCTGCGGTTCCCGAGGCTTTAGAGTTGCGCCTGCCCTAAAGTCAACACGCCAGTCCCTCTGCTTTTATTTTCTTTTCTTACAGCCTCTCCTGCTTTTCTTCATGGCCACGAGAGGAGTCAGAGACAAATTTTTCTTCTTGTGATCTCCGCACGCGCAACGGGACAGCCCCTCGACGACGCGGAGCAGCAAGCAATTTTTGCGCGGCTCGGACGATTTCACCGCCCCTGCCGGCACTTACTACCCCTCCCCTCCCTCCCCCTCCGCCTGCAGTGAGCTTCTCCCACAGCTCGCTCCCATAGATGGATTATCGAGGTCTCGGCCCCCTGCCGTGCCCTCTGGGGGGGAGCGTGTGGCGGGTTGATTCAACCCCCCCACAACACACAGGACAGTCAGCTCTCTTCTCTTGGTTTTTCCCGCTGCACTACTGAGATGTAATGTGCCATTCATGTATTGTGATGTAATGTGCCATGCATGTATTGTGATGTAATGTGCCATGCATGCATTGTGATGTAATGTGCCATGCATGTATTGTGATATAATGTGCCATTCATGTATAGTGTTCATGCATCCTGTCCTTACTGTGACCTAGAGGCTGAGATCAATATGTAGATGTGCCTTGTAACCTCTTTGTCCTACACCGGGAGCAGAGGCTAGCAAATCTGCCTATTGTTATGTAGGTCTTTCAAATGCAAATATCTCATGCCTGTTCTGCAGTCCCTTTGATCGTACCAACTGCTGTGAATCTGCTCTTTGATGTATTGTTGTAGTTGGGTATATATGCTGCAACTCTGTAACGCAAACCTCTCTCAATCTCACTTCTGCAACTGCTGCTGCTGGACACAGACTTTGTGTCCTCCTCCTCTGAGAGCCATGGGCTCGCTCCCGGCGCGCATGCACAGCGCCGGGAGCGGAGCTCGTGACGGCGGTATGATAAAACTTTGCTTAAAACCACAGCATCGCTGCTTATTTTTTATCATCCGCCGCAGGCTTTATGTTTAATTTGAGTTTTACCAATATTTTGCTTAATCACTTTGGGATGCTTATATATTATATTTTTATTTACTTTGGAGGGAGCAGACAATAGGCCCTTTTCCACTAGCCTCACTTAGCCCTACACCGCACCACTCAGCCCGCGTTTGAGCATTTTCCATTAGCCCCAGCAACAGTTAGCAGGTACTTTTTTAGTACCTGATCCAGGGCAGGGTCTAACCGAGCTGAGTATGGCTGAGTGTGGATGTGATATGACTTTAAGAGACTGGTCGCCGCTGATTGGTCAGGTCGTAACGTCACGAAAGCGACTTTTTCTGCTGAATTTACTCCACGACTGCCATTTGTAGTTGTTCAGCCAGTGAACACAGTGCGCCCCTTTAATACAGTAATTATATTAATATACTGTATAATATACTTATATAATAATATACTCCTAATATTATATATTAGGAGGTGCGCAATTTTCTTTCTATATTAGCCGACGATCGCATCCAGCGCGAGTTGGATGGATCTACTCGAAATGAAAAAATATACCAGCAGGTGTCCGAGCAGATGGCTTCCCAAGGGCACATCCATACTGCCAAACAGTGTCGGGAGAAGCTGAAAAAGCTGAAAAGCGATTACCGAGCAGTGAAGGACCACAATGCTCGAAGTGCAGCAGATTGGAAGGAGTGGAAGTGGTTCGCTGAGAGACATTGTGCTCGACATGGCCACTGTCACGGCCACGGCCTTGGAAACCGTGGATGGTGAATGTTGTTTTGATATTGCGCGTCTTTTCGCCACTTTATACTTTCTGTACCAAGCTCACTGTTTTTAAGAAATAGGAAGGTTGTTAGATTGTGGGTAATGGTTGTTACTGAGGCTTGCCTATTGTTTTGCAGCCAACTGCAGCCAACGCTTGCTTTGTGTTAAGTATTAGCGCGAACAAAACGCTGAATTACGCTTATTGTATTCCGGTTAAAAACTTGAGAGTGTTGTGTACATGTTGCACTTTGGTGTTAAGTTTTAAATTGCGTGCATTTTCTTTCTCGAATCGCAGTTCATATCACAGGGGTCCACCTCAGTGGACATGGACACACCGGACTCTCCTGCCTCTGCCTCTGCGTCTGCGTCTGGCGGAGCGCCAGCTGGATCGACTCCCATGTCAGCCACATCACCAGCTCCATCTGGATCACGTTCAAGTGCCGGTTAAGGCACAATAACCACAATTTTTTTTTGTTGAAACAGGTCCAGCGGAAACCAGGGTCGAAAATCCATCCATCCATCCATCCATCTTCTACCGCTTAATCCTTTACAGGTTGCGGGGGGGCTGGAGCCTAACAAGTTATGTACCAAACTGATTAATGCAATTTCCTGTAGCTGCATATTAATTAATTGAAAATGTCTTTTTAAATGTACAAAAAGGTTATTCTTTGGTCTTCACTTATCGGTGTTCCACAACCATTTTTAGGTGTGGTGATTGAAGTGCTGTTGTAACTCCTGTTTTATAAAAACCAACTAAAGCTCATGAACTGCCGTTGAAATCAACATGCTTCATTGAAATGCTCCACGTCACCTGACTGTATTAACCCATTCAGATTTCTGCGGCCACACTACAAGCAACTATTTTAAACATTACCCATCCATCCATCCATATTCTTAATCTTAATCCTTTTTAGTTTTGCAAGGGGGCTGCAGCCAAAGACAGCACCCTGCGTGTTGCAAAATCTGCTCTACTGAGGGGCAGCAACATGACAGTTCAGCTTATATACAGCAATGAAGCATAATGTAATAGTGACATTCCACCACAGACTTTCACCTGTGTAATTCCATAATATATGTAGTGATCCAGCTTTAATGACCATGCCTTTCTGTCTTTCCATCTAGGCAAGAGGAAAACAGACAACTCCATTGCTGACCTTACATTAGCGATGGTCAACATGCATGACGAAGAGATGCGGCTCTTGGAACGGCAACATGACCAGCGGCAAGAACACCATCAGGAGTACATGCAGCATTTGCGACAGGTGGCCGCAGATGTGCGGGCAGATGCGCGTGAAGCCCTGGAGCAGGACGCTGTGTTACGAAGGGAAGAGCTCGCAGAGATGTCATCATTCAACAGAGATTTCCTGACCCTCTTTGGCAGGCTTGTGGACGCATTTAGCAGTTGGCGTGTCTAACCATGTCTCCCCACGCCCAGTCTGTTTTTTTGTTTGTAAATTTTGCTTCTGGAATAAAATTGCATTGTTTGCATCAAAAGTCTGGTTTATCTGTTATGACACCGTATGAGAAAAGCCAATAATTACATACACATTCCATTCTCTGTTCACTCCACATGCTGCTGTTCATCAGGTCAGGTGTATAGCCTTCTAATGGTAATTTAATTTTTAACAACACAACGAAACGTAATGTCTTGGTAGGTTTTTTTTTTATTTTAAACAAATTTGAAATGCTGAATCCATTTCTCTTGAACGGGTACATTTTTTAGGTTATAAGCAGTTGTACAGGTGTGCTTTAACTTGTAGACACTGATAAAGGTAAGTACATGTAAGTTGAATGTTGCATCACCAGTCAAAATTTAATAAATTAAGAAGGAATCTAGCAAAAATTTGGCACTAATAACAGTAGACATATAGGACAAGGAGACACAACTGTGTTTTTGTTGCACACAACTGTTGTTACCAACAAGTGCAAAATTTATATTCCCTTTTCCCAAAAATTAAAAATCAATTTGTAAGTAAAAGTGGGAGACCTTCACATGGGAATATAACATGTATCAGCAGATGATTTATAGTTCAATTTGCATTTCCACCTAAGCAAAAGTGGCTTGTCGAGCTGGATTTTTGTGAAGATGGCCTGTGCGGTGTTTCTGCATGTAATTACATACCTGTCAAGTGATACGGTTTCGCCGTATTTTAATTCGGGGAAAATGCAATTTTAGCAAATACGGACATATTGCCATTTCTGTACGCCAAAAAGAAAAATATACGGGAAAAAAAAATTATTGAGAGTGTTGAGGAACACGTCGTGTGTGTGACCCCCACAGCGTACGGGCGGGCAGAGCGCTCAGCGTGAGCAATTATCACAACAGTGAGAAGTGTGGACTCATCATTAGGCTGATGGCCTCGCACCTTCTTCTGTTGTCCTGCGGCTCCTGCAAATTAGCTAATAGCTATACACTCTGTGCAACACATCAGATTGATTGTCATTGATTAATTGTCTATGTTTATTGCACTGTCCCTGTCAAACAAATCTAATCTAATCTAATTACCCGTACCTTAACAGATAAGCATTATGAACAACAGGACAGGTAGATGGAACATGCACAACATTTTATTTACAAAAAACATTTTTGAAATATGTATGCACATAAATGTGGGCGAAATTACATTTCTACCTATTGCTAGACAAGTACTGCATCTCGTATCTCGGCACCCTGCTCCTCTGCTCCCTGTGCCGCTGCCACCACTGGTTCATCTACTGCATCATCCAATGTAGTGTCAAACGTCTCTCCATGACTCTCACACAGATTAGGCAGAGCACAACAAGTCAGCACCATAGATTTCACCAGTTTCACGTCACAGTCATTCCTCTCTCCTTCCTCCTTCCTTCTCTCCTCGTCATCAGCCATTTTGTTTGTTGTGGGGGATTCGGTCGCGTGTTTCACGTCACGAGGGTGTGGCGCCGCCTGCTGTTCAACAAATCCCACCCACAGCAGGTGTGCCAGCAGGTGTGCCAGCAGTAATGTTGAAACGCAACCGAGGCCAAACCGAACCGAAGTGAGTAGAGTCGGGTTTTCAATCGGGGCTGGGCTGGGCTAGTGGAAAAGCGCCTATTGATTCTCTGATGGGGAAGACAGGGGCTAAGTTGAGGGGTGGCGGATGAAGAGGAGCTGCAGTGAGGCGTGTAAGACTGCGACTCTGCTTCCTGGTCCCAACTCTGAGTAGTCAAGGTTTTGGAAATTTGGATAAAAAAGATGCCAGATTGTTAGATAAATGAGAAGCACCATCCAAAGTGGGATGAATGCTGTCTCGTCTCATAAGACCAGGTTTTCCCCAAAAAGAGCTCCAATTGTCAATGTAGCCCACGTTATTTGCAGGACACCACACAGACAGCCAGCGGTTCAAGGATGACGAGCAGCTAAACATGTCATCACTGGTCAGATTGGAGAGGGGCCCAGAGAATACTACAGTGGCAGACATCGTTTTTGCAAAGTCACACACCGATTCTACATTAAGTTTTGTGACTTCTGATTGCCGGAGACGGATGTCATTAATGCCAGCGTGAATAACAATTGTGGAGTATTTACAGTTACTTTTAGCCAGCATTTTCAAATTTGACTCGATGTCACCTGCTCTGGCCCCAGGAATGCATTTGACTATGGCCGCTGGAGTCTCTAGGTTCACGTTTCTGACTACAGAGTCGCCAATGATCAGAGTTTTTTCCTCAGCGGGTGTGTCGCTGAGCGGGGAAAAATGATTAGAAACGTGAACAGGTTGGTGGTGTACCGGGGCTTTGCGACTAGGCTTCCTTCTCACCGTCACCCACCCAGTCTCCTTGCTGCTGAGGAGAGCCGGAGGACCACTAACAGGGTTAGCTATGCTAGCTAGCTCCGCTGCAGCTAAGGGGCGTCCGTCAAGAGTAACTGGCGCAGACGGTGTTTCAATGCAGCGGAGCCAGGATTCCAAATCAGACAACCTCACCTCGAGCGCCTCAAAAAGACAGCATTTATTACATTTACCGTTATCACTAAAAGAGGCAGAGGTGTAGCTAAACATCTGACAGAGAGAGCACACCAGAGGAGGAGAGGAAGGAGAGCTAGTAGCCATCGCTAGTGGCTAACCCAAAAGCTCAGGAGAGTGAGGAGAGCAAACCACACAGACAGACAGCAAAACAGGAAGTGATGATATGTTACCACAAGGAAGTGACGATCCATGGTAAGAAGGTAAAGACATCTCCTGTCTATTCTTGTCTGTAATAAGAACAAAAGATAAATAAATGAATGATTTATTGTTTGATCCTTCCCAGTCCTCTCCTCAGCACTCACAGAGCGATTCTGGCTCTGGAGTGCCTTTTGTAAGTTACCTATTGTTTGTATTTTTGTGTACCCTGCACAGCTTTGAATTTTCTGTTTGTTGTTTTGAATAAATGTCACTACTGCAGTCCAGTGCGTGGGTCTGTCTCTCTGCCCCAGAGGGGGCCAATCATGGCAGAAGACTACCGCCAGGAATAAGACCCAGCTGCTGCAGTTACTGTAGTGCATTTTGCCCATTCGTTTTTTCACTAACCTGTCCTGTGGAGCTGTCATGTTTCATCAGGCAAATCAGACAAGACAAATCAGACAAGAGGAAGAGGAAGTGGAGTTGGGATGAGCTGGAGTTTGTCTCAGTGATTGAGGACATGGCGATCGGTGCTCGGAACTGCTCATCCCCTAAGGACGAGATGCTGTGTTGGGGTAGAGTCGCTAATTTGCTGGAGATCAAACCCAGTGTGCGCTTCCACCCCTGGATGCTGATACTCTCCCTTCCTCCACTCTCACCTTTGCCATCAGCCTCCTCCTCGCCTGCTCCACCAGCTCAACGGTGACACCTGTCGTCCCACTCCCGACCGCTGAAGGAATTCTCCCAGCTTTCCGGCAGCCATTTCCCTGACACCGAAACAGAAGCCTCTCTCAGCAGTTCAGCTGTCCTCCCTCTCTTTTCTAGCTGGAGCTTCAGCTTTTTCCTGGCCTGTCGCTGCTGTTCTTTGCTCTACTTTGGCGTCTTCTCCTGCTGCCGAGAGGTCCTCCATTTTTCCCTCGGCTCCGTCCGTCTCCGTGATGACAGGGGCAGCTCCTCCACCATCCTCTGAGGGGCCCATTTCCACTGTAGTTACGGAGAGGGATGACATTACACCAGCTGCAGCAGGCAACATCGATCACTGGGAAAACAGGCAAGTGTCATTTCATTCCTCTTCAGTTTATTAAATTAAATTAAATTAAATCACCCTTTATTGTCATTCTACTGTACAACCAATCATGTACAGTAGAACGAGATTGTGCTTTACCTATCTACAGTGTTAATCACACACACCCCAAGTGTATCACCTTATGATCACCTTATGATCACCTTATGATCACCTTATGATCATCACCTTATGATGACATGCCCTGCCTGATTCCCAGTAGGGAGGCTCAGGGTGCATAGTCTCCTGAGTCCTCACCATCTGCGGCAGATACAGCTGTGGACAAAATTGTTGGTACCCCTCTGTTAATGAAAGAAAAACCCACAATGGTCACAGAAATAACTTGAATCTGACAAAAGTAGTAATCAATAAAAATTCTATGAAAATTAACCAATGAAAATCAGACAATGCTTTTGAATTGTGGTTCAACAGAATTACTTTAAAAAACAAACTCATGAAACAGGTCTGGACAAAAATGATGGTACCCTTAACTTGGTACCCTTAACTTAATATTTTGTTGCATAACCTTTTGAGGCAATCACTGCAATCAAACAATTTCTGTAACTGTCAATGAGACTTCTGCACCTCTCAGCAGGTATTATGGCCCACTCCTCATGAGCAAACTGCTCCAGTTGTCTCAGGTTTGAAGGGTGCCTTCTCCAGACTGCATGTTTCAGCTCCTTCCACAGATGTTCAATAGGATTTAGATCAGGGCTCATAGAAGGCCACTTTAGAATAGTCCAATGTTTCGCTCTTAGCCATTCTTGGGTGTTTTTAGCTGTGTGTTTTGGGTCATTATCCTGTTGCAAGACCCATGACCTGCGACTGAGACCAAGCTGTCTGACACTGGGCAGCACATTTCTCTCTAGAATACCTTGATAGTCTTGAGATTTCATTGTACCCTGCACAGATTCAAGACACCCTGTGCCAGATGCAGCAAAGCAGCCCCAGAACATAACACCTCCTCCATGTTTCATAGCAGCATGTTTCTTTTCTTGGTATGATTCATTTTTGTGTCTGTGAACATAGAGCTGATGTGCTTTGCCAAAAAGTTCCAGTTTTGTCTTGTCTGTCCATAGGACATTCCCCCAGAAGCTTTGTGGCTTGTCAACAAGCAGTTTGGCAAATTCCCGTCTGGCTTATTTATGATTTGTTTTCAACAGTGGTGTCCTCCTTGGTCGTCTCCCATGAAGTCCACTTTGGCTCAAACAACGATGGATGGTGCAATCTGACACTGATGTACCTTGACCTTGGAGTTCACCATAAATGTGTTTAGAGGTTGTTCTGGACTCTTCTGTTACCATTCGTATTATCCGTCTCTTCCATTTTTCATCAAGTTTCCTCCTGCAGTCACGTCCAGGGAGGTTGGCTACAGTCCCGTGGATCTTAAATTTCTGAATAATATGTGCAACTGTAGTCACAGGAACATCAAGCTGCTTGGAGATGGTCTTATGGTCTTATAGCCTTTACATTTAACATGCTTGTCTACAATTTTCTTCCTAATCTCCTGAGACAACTCTCTCCTTTGCTTCCTCTGGTCCATGTTTAGTGTGGCAAATAGACTTGGTGCACGTGTTTTAAGAGACAATCTTCTCTATTTTATTCAGTGTTTTCTGGTACAGTGACTGAAATTTGGTGTGTTTACTCACTCTGAAGTTTCTGGGTTTGCCAAACTGCCCTTTTTTGGTCCTGTTCCCACGTATTGTATCAATCCTATTAACTCGGGTGGTCTTTACCGTTTGGATCAGCCTTTGATTTATAATCCTTCAGAGATTGAGTCTGTCTCCCGTTGCCCTATATATTGTAACCCAGGACAAATACAACACAACCTGAAAAACACTCCCACTTCTGCAGCTCCTCCTCTTCCACCACCTTTCAACTTTGCCCCTGTCTCATTCCTTAGATAACCTTTTTCTGCTCCCTCTAAAGTTAATAAAAAAAGTTAAAAAAATAGAATGCATCAACTTCCCAGATTGATTAAACAAAATGTTGGTAAAATTCTAATCCAGCCTCAAGTCTCTAAAATTAATGAAATTAATAATTTGGCCTCTGTTCCCCCCCAAAGTTTAAAAATTAAATGTAGCTTATTAAACATTAGGTCTCTATCTTCTCAGTCTCTTCTGGTCCATGATCTATTAATCGATCACCAGATCGATCTACTATCCCTCACAGAGACCTGGCTTGGACTTGATGATTATGTTGATTTGAATGAATCAACTCCCTCTGGGTATTTAAACTGTCATAACCCCAGAAGTTCTGGTCGTGGTGGTGGAGTGGCAGCAATTATGTTTTAATTCCTTTGAAGGTTTGGTCCTCAGTGTGGGGCCTGTTGGCAATCTTGGCTTGAACCCAATTCTCTTTGCCATAGTTTATCGTCCTCCCACAGCCTATTCAGAGTTTCTATTGGAATTTGCCAAATTTTTAGCTGATTTAGTGCTGAAAACCGATAGAATAATTATTGTAGGGGACTTTAATATACATGTTGATGTTGAGAGTGACTGTCTTAATAAGGCTTTCAATTCAATTTTAGACTCAATGGGGTTTTCCCAAAAAGTAAAAAATTCTACCCATTATTTCCACAATACATTGGACCTTGTTTTGACTTATGGTATAGATATCGAAAATCTGGTTGTGTCTCCTCATAATCCTGCACTGTCTGACCATTGTCTGTTAATTTTTGATTTCATTATCTCTGATCACTTATTTCCTAAAGAAAAATACTACTACAGCAGATGTCTTTCTGATGACGTTGTTGCTAAATTTTTGCAGATTGTCTCCTCTATGCCATGGGTCAACACAACAGAAACACCTGAAATAAGTGATGGAGAGTCTGCTCCATTCGTGATTGATAGCATGGCTGATGGTGTTACTGCCTCTCTGCATCGGACTCTAGATTTGGTAGCCCCTTTAAAAAAGAAAAAAGTCTGGCTTAAAACAGAAAACTCGTCAATTGGAAAGAAAATGGCGTTCAACTAATTCAGATGAATTCTACTTGGCGTGGAGAAATCATCTCTTAATCTATAAAAAATCTCTTAGAAAAGCTAGATCAAGCTATTATTCTGCATTAATAGAAGCAAACAAAAATAACCCCAAGTTTCTCTTCAACACTATAGCCAGGCTTACAAAGAGCCATGACTCAGTCAATCCTGGCATCCCCCCTGAGCTTTCTAGTCAGGACTTTCTGAACTATTTCAATCTTAAAATTTTATCTATTAGAGATGAAATCAGTCAGATTCTTCCTACCGTAAACTCTAGTACATTAACTACTGCAACTCCCTCAATTGATATCTGCTTAGATAAATTTACTCCAATCGACCTCTTATAGTTGGATAAAATACAGTGGGGTAAAAAAGTATTTAGTCAGCCACCAACTGTGCAAGTTCTCCCACTTAAAAGATGAGAGAGGTCTCCAATTTTCATCATAGGTATACCTCAACTATGAGAGACAAAATGAAAAAAAAAAAATCCAGAAAATCACATTTAAGGATTTTTAATGAATTAATTGGTAAATGCCTCAGTAAAATAAATATTTGGTCACCTATAAACAAGCAAGATTTCTGGCTCTCACAGACCTGTAACTTCTTCTTTAAGAGGCTCCTCTGTCCTCCACTCGTTTCCTGTATTAATGGCACCTATTTGAACTCCTTATCAGTATAAAAGACACCTGTCCACAACCTCAAACAGTCAGACTCCAAACTCCACTATGGCCAAGACCAAAGAGCTGTCAAAGGACACCAGAAACAAAATTGTAGACCTGCACCAGGCTGGGAAGACTGAATCTGCAATAGGTAAGCAGCTTGGTGTGAAGAAATCAACTGTGGGAGCAATTATTAGAAAATGGAAGACATACAAGACCACTGATAATCTCCCTCGATTTGGGGCTCCACACAAGATCTCACCCCGTGGGGTCAAAATGATCACGAAAACGGTGAGCAAAAATCCCACAACCACATGGGAGGACCTAGTGAATGACCTGCAGAGAGCTGGGACCAAAGTAACAAAGGCTCCATCAGAAACACACTACGCCGCCAGGGACTCAAATCCTGCAGTGCCAGACATGTCCCCCTGCTTAAGCCAGTACATGTCCAGGCCCGTCTGAAGTTTGCTAGAGAGCATTTGGATGATCCAGAAGAGGATTGGGAGAATGTCATATGGTCAGATGAAACCAAAATAGAACTTTTTGGTAAAAACTCAGCTTGTCGTGTTTGGAGGAGAAAGAACACCATACCTACTGTGAAGCATGGGGGTGGAAACATCATACTTCGGGGCTGTTTTTCTGCAAAGGGACCAGGACGACTGATCTGTGTAAAGGAAAGAATGAATGGGGCCATGTATCGTGAGATTTTGAGCGAAAACCTCCTTCCACCAGCAAGGGCACTGAAGATGAAACGTGGCTGGGTCTTTCAGCATGACAATGATCCCAAACACACCACCCGGGCAACGAAGAAGTGGCTTCGTAAGAAGCATTTCAAGGTCCTGGAGTGGCCTAGCCAGTCTCCAGATCTCAACCCCATAGAAAGTCTGTGTTGCCCAGCGACAGCCCCAAAACATCACTCCTCTAGAGGAGATCTGCATGGAGAAATGGGCCTAAATACCAGCAACAATGTGTGAAAACCTTGTGAAGACTTACAGAAAACGTTTGACCTCTGTCATTGCCAACAAAGGGTATATAACAAAGTATTGAGATGAACTTTTGTTATTGACCAAATACTTATTTTACCGAGGAATTTACCAATTAATTCATTAAAAATCCTTCAATGTGATTTTCTGGATTTTTTTTTCTTATTTTGTCTCTCATAGTTGAGGTATACCTATGATGAAAATTGGAGACCTCTCTCATCTTTTAAGTGGGAGAACTTGCACAATTGGTGGCTGACTAAATACTTTTTTACCCCACTGTAATTTCCACTTCTAAGCCTTCATCTTGCCTTCTGGACCCTATTCCTTCCAGGTTATTTAAAATTATTTTCCCAATTATTGGTAGCCGTATTCTTCTTATCATTAATTCTTCTTTAACGCTGAGTTATGTTCCACTGGCTTTTAAAACTGCTGTAATTAAACCTTTACTTAAAAAAACTACGCTCGATCCTGGAGTTTTGGCCAATTATCGACCAATCTCTAATTTGCCTTTCATTTCTAAAATCTTGGAAAGAGTTGTTGCTGTGCAATTATCTGACCATTTGCAGGGAGTTGGTTTGTTTGAGGTGTTTCAATCTGGGTTCAGAGCTCATCACAGCACTGAATCTGCCTTAGTGAAGGTCTCTAATGACCTCCTGACTGCATCTGATAATGGACTTGTCTCTGTTCTTGTTCTTTTAGATCTCAGTGCAGCCTTTGACACTATCGATCATGTCATTCTACTTGATAGACTGGAACACTTTGTTGGACTCAGTGGAACTCCGTTGCGGTGGTTTAGATCTTATTTGTCTGATAGATTTCAGTTTGTCCATGTCAATGATAGATTTTCTTCCAGCTCTAAGCTCAGTCACGGAGTTCCACAGGGATCTGTGTTGGGCCCTACTCTTTTTAGTCTAAATGTGCTCCCGTTGGACAATATCATCAGAAAGCACTGTATACACTTTCACTGTTACGCAGATGACACACAACTATACCTGTCAGTGAAGCCCGATGATTGTGATCAGTTGGCCAAGTTAGATGCCTGTCTTAAGGGCATCAAAGCTTGAATGACTTGTAATTTTTTACTATTGAACTCTGATAAGACTGAAGTCATTGTTGTTGGCCCAAAACATCTTAGAAATTCCTTTTCAGATTATGCCCTTAATTTAGATGTGGCCACTCTCACTCTGAACAGTTGTGTGAGGAACCTTGGTGTGATTTTTGACCAGGATTTGTCCTTTAATTTACATATTAAAACTGTTTCTAGGACCGCCTTATATCATCTGCGCAATATTGCCAAGATCAGGAGCATCTTGTCTCTGGGTGATGCTGAGAAACTGATTCATGCCTTTGTCAGTTCACAATTAGATTATTGTAATTCGCTATTATCTGGTTGTCCTAAAGCATTTTAAAAAAATCTTCAGTTGATTCAAAATGCTGCTGCTAGAGTTTTAACTGGTTCTAGAAAAAGAGATCATATTTCCCCGGTTCTGTCCTCCCTCCATTGGCTTCCCATTGAATTCAGAATCAAGTTTAAAATCCTTCTTCTTACTTTCAAAGCTCTTAACAATCTGGCCCCCCAATATATAAAAGATCTGATATTACCTTACCATCCTAATAGAGCATTACGCTCCCAAAATGCTGGCTTACTTGTGGTGCCCACAATCTCCAAATGTACGGTGGGCGGCAGAGCCTTCTGCTACCAAGCTCCTTCTCTCTGGAACCAGTTACCACTCTGGGTCCGGGAGTCAGACTCGGTCTCTGTTTTTAAGAACAGGGTAAAATCCTTCCTTTTTAATATAGCTTTCATTTAAGGAGGGTTTTTGTGTCTTTTAACCCCACTCTTGTTCTATTGTTATGTGATCCATACTGCTGGTTGACCTCCAATATTGTACTTGGCATCTTACTGCTATGTTAGCTAGTCATAGCACCTAACACCGACACAAAGAAGCGACTCTGTCCCCGGTGATTGGGGCTCGCCGGAGGAACTAACCGAGGCAACAGTTGGACAGGAGCCGGATCAGAGTTCAAGTACAGCGGTGGTAGGAGACGGGGACCAGTGGAGGACCACCGGGGCCCCAGCCGGATAAGAATCGGAGCCCAGTTACAGTGGCGGGGCTCAGCGGAGGATCTACTGAGGAAGACGGCAGTAGGTGGCGGGGCTAAGCGGAGAAACTACCGGGACCCTAGCTGAACAGGAGCAGGATCGGAGCTCAACTACAGCGGCGGTGGGTGGCGGGACTCGGTAGAGGAGCGGCCGGTACCCCGGCTGGACAGGAGCTCAATTGCAGCGGGGCTAGCTGAGGCCTAACTGGATTCGAGGTCGGTCGGATCGGATACCGGTGACACCAGCAGAGATTGTTTTACTATCAACAGGTCAGTAAAAATGCCACCAAAGAAGGAGGAAATGGAAGAGATCAAAAAATCTCTGAACTTCATGTCAGAAGAACTGACCAAAGGGGTTAGTCAGCAGGCTAAAATATTAGGGCTAATGGAAGAAGTCCGAGAATTAAAATTAACAATTATGGAAAAAGACAAAAAAATTGCAGACTTGGAGTGACGCGTCAAAGATCTTGAACAATGTTCTCATATGGATGATCTAATTATAAGTGGACTAGACATTAAATATCAATCATATGCTCATGCTACAGCAGGAATGAGAGGTGAGGAGGCTCCCCTGAGTGAATCAGTCTCCCTGGAAAACCAGGTGCTTCAGTTCCTTGAAAGTAAAAATATAAAGGTTGAAGCAAATGCAATTTCAGCCTGTCATGCTTTACCCAGAAAGGATAATAAAACAAAGAAATCAATTGTGATGTGTTTTGTGAACAGAAGGTTAAAGAATGACATACTGAGGCAGGCCAGAAAGCTATGGGGAACAGAAGTTTACCTAAATAAACATTTAACAAAAACTAATGCTGAAATAGCACGGCAAGCACGGATGCTGAAAAGACAAAATTGGACAAGAAATTATAGAGTTTGGATCAAACTAATTGGAACACCGGAGGAAGCAAAGAGTATAATAATCAGAGATCTTACTGACTTAAATAAATATAGATGAACACTGATTAAGAAAATTAAGAGACTATAATAATCCATATCCACACACACAGCAAGAATAGTTCTTTTGACATACTATGTCAATGTACTTAAAAAAAAACAAACCAAAACGAACAAAAAAACTTATGACTGACTTGAGTAGACATCAATTATCCCCAGTTGGAGGAAGTCATTTGACACAGAGTGAGGAAATTCAAACTCTGAAAATGTTCCATTATGCTGAACATAAACTACAAGAGATAAGATAAGATAAGATAAGATAAGATAAGCCTTTATTAGTCCCACAACGGGGAAATTCCAGGATTGCAACAGCACAGGGATAGCAACAATCAGAGCAACAATCAGAAGGCAAGGAAAAAAAAACAAAAAACAAAAAACAAGCAAGCAAGAGCAGCTAATATACATATGTACATATTACTATAAAATATATATATACACACACACAGACACACAGTGCAGAGCATTGTAGCTGGATGGAATAAATATATGAATATGTAAACACACAGTGCGGAGCAATGTAGCTAGATGGAATAATATGTAGATATATAAACACACAGTGCGGAGCATTGTAGCTAGATGGAATAAATATATAGATATATAAACATAAACACACCCAGTGCGGAGCATTGTAGCTAGATGGAATAAATATGTAAATATATAAACACACACAGTGCAGAGCATTGTTGCTAGATGGGATGAAACAGCACAACCGTCTACTTAGTTATCCTACATGGTATGATTATGTGCCCATACATATTCTCACCCTCCATAGCGACCGGTATGTTCCTAGTTGTATGCCGGAGAGGACCATTGTGTAAGTCTATTGCATCTTTTGCATTCAAAAAAAAAACAAAAAAACAAAAACAAAAAACTATTAGTTTGTTACGTCTTTTTGCTATCTCTGCGAGCAGCCCTGCTTAGGTTGTACAGTCTGACAGCCGTTGGTAGGAAGGACCTGCGAAACCTCTCGGTTGTGCACCTGGGATGATGTAGTCTGCTGCTAAATGAGCTCCTCAGTGCATTCAGTATGTCCTGCATAGGGTGGAACTCGGACTCCAGCAGAGATGACAGTTTAGCCACCGTCCTTCTCTCTCCTATCTCCTCCACCAGATCAAGGCGCTGCCCCAGGACAGAGCTAGCTTTTTTGATCAGTTTGTTCAGTCTCTTCCTATCGGCTGCAGTAATGCCACTGCCCCAGCAGACCACTCCAAAAGTGATGGCTGATGCCACCATCGTGTCATAGAATGTCTTCAGCAGCGCGACTTGTACACCAAAAGACCTGAGTCTCCTCAGTAGGAACAGCCTGCGCTGTCCCTTCTTGTAGAGTGCATCAGTATTGTGTGACCAGTCTAGTTTATTGTTCAGATGAACACCCAGGTACTTATAGGCTGTCACTACCTCGATGTCTGTTCCCTGTATATTTACTGGTGCTGTGAGGGGTTGTCCTTGCCTGCGGCAGTCCACCACCAGCTCCTTAGTTTTTCTCACGTTGATCTGGAGGCAGTTCCGATGACACCAGTCCACGAAGTCCTGGATAAGCCCTCTGTACTCAGCTTCATCTCCATTGGAGATGAGGCCAACGATCACAGAGTCATCAGAGAACTTCTGTAGATGGCAGTGTGTTGTGTTGTGTGAGAAGTCCGCAGTATAAAGAGTGAACAGGAAGGGAGCCAACACCGTTCCCTGGGGGGCCCCCGTGCTACTGATGATCGTGTCGGACACACAGTCCCGGGTTCTCACAAACTGAGGCCGGTTCGTGAGGTAGTCCAGGATCCATGATGACAGGTGCTGGTCCACCCCTGCGCGCAGCAGCTTGTCCTTCAGGATCATCGGTTGGATGGTGTTGAAAGCACTGGAGAAGTCAAAGAACATGATCCTCACCATATTCCCGGGCTTCTCCAGGTGGGACAGAGAACGGTGAAGGAGGAAGATCACCGCATCCTCCACCCCAATGGCATGCTGGTAGGCGAACTGGAGTGGATCCATCGCTGGTTCCACCAGGGGGCGGAGGTGAGCAAGGAGCAGTCTCTCCAGGGTCTTCATCAAGTGGGACGTCAAGGCCACCGGTCTGTAGCTGTTCAGGTCTTTGGGGTGGGAAGTTTTTGGTACAGGTACCACACAAGATGTTTTCCACAGCTGTGGTACCCTCCCCAGTTTCAGGCTCAGGTTGAAGATATACGTCACAATCCCACACAGTTGGTCTGCACAGGACTTGAGGAGCTTTGCGCTGATGCCGTCCGGTCCCGACGCCTTCCTCGCCTTGATCTTCCTCAGCTCCATCCTCACCTGGGTCCTGGTCAGGGTCAGGATGGGGGGCTGAGTGTTGGGAGTGGGGGGGAGTTGGTGGAGTGGGGAGTGGGCAGCAGGACTTGATTTCTTTAGAGGCAGCAGTGGTTGTTGTGCAGACAGGGGGGAGGGCGGTTGGTCAAACCTATTGAAAAACAGATTCAGGTTGTTCGCCCACTCCCTGCCCCCCGTGGCCTGGGGGGAGGTATTCTGGAGCCCAGAGATGGTTTTGAGGTTTCTCCAGACCCCACTGATGTCGCTCTGTTGCAGCTTGTCCTCCATCTTCTTCCTGAAGCTGTCCTTGCCTACTCTGATCTTTCTCCTCAGCTCCCTCTGTACGGACTTCAGCATCTCCCTATTCCCCGACCTGAAGATCCTCTTCTTCTCTCTCAGAAGTGTTTATATCTCAGGGTTGATCCAGGGTTTGTTGTTTGAGTGACGCCGTATGGTCTTGGTGGGAACGGATTTGTCCACACAGAAGCTGAGGTAGTCCGTGAAGGTGTGAGTGAGGCCATCGATGTCCTCACCATGTGGATCGCAGAGCTGCTTCCAGGCGGTGGCTTCAAAACAGCCCTTTAGAGTGTCCATTGTCTCCTCAGACCATAACTCCACAGTGTGCATGGCCGGAGGTTGTCTGTGCACTAGGGGTTTGTACACCGGCCGGAGATGAACCAAGTTGTGATCCGATCTCCCGAGTAGAGAATGAAATTGATCCTGATAACCACTTTTTCAATAATATTAATAATCATTGTGAATATTACACTGAAAAGCAATTCAAAAGTCAAGTGCAACTAGATGGTAAACTATCAATAATACACTTCAACAGTAGAAGTCTTAACAAAAACTTTCCACAGATTCAGGACTATTTAAAACAGCAAGACAGAAAATTTACAGCTGCCGCAGTCTCTGAAACTCGGCTTAATGAAGAGCAGGCTCCTCTGATGGCAATAGAGGGATATCAGATGTTTCATATTAACCCCTTGCACTCTGGTCATTTTCCCTAAAAACGCCAAAAAATAACATACCCAAAGTAAATCAAAAGCTGTTCTTCAACCCTTTGCAGCATCTTCATGGGGTTAGTCTCATTTAAAAGAAAACACTTTGAATTTTTTGGCAAAATAGTCATAATCTCTCTAAGTCAGGGGTGTCAAACTCATTCCATTCTGGGCCAAGACCCTGCAGGTTTTACCTCCACCCAGTGTCTTCCACAGGTGATTTAACTGAATTTCTTCCCACTGATTGCTGATTAGCAAAAACACCTGCTGAAGATTCTGGTTGGAAGTAAAATGTGCAGGGTCTTGGCCCAGAATGGATCGAGTTTGACATCCCTGCTCTAAGTGCTCCGGCCACTGAGTTACAGTCATCTAAACATACTGAACTTGAAGAAAATAAATTTCGCCTGGGTGTTTTTTTGGATACAAATGCTTGCAAATAACGCACAGCTGTCAGATCCGGGCTGGAAAATTCAACAGAAATGTAGAACCAAGTGTTATCCAGCTGAGGTCAAAATTTTATAACAATACCACAAAAAATGAATATATTACACAGCATTTTTCTTAGGTTGTTCCCAGGCGTTTTTGAACTGTGCCAAATTGTGCCAAATGGCACAGTTTGGAAAAACGTCTATAACTTTTGAATGATTCAATATAGAAGCTTCATCTTGGGCTCTAATGAAAGGTCACACTCAGGGCTCTGTGTGTGTGTGTGTGTGTGTGTGGGCCGTTCACAGTCCGGACGCAGCGCACGAACCGTGTCCAGTCCGTGCGCCGCGGTACACGGTCCATGCGCCACAGTCTACTATGCACAGTTGTACTAAAATATCTGCAATAATATCTGCAATCCGCTACAGAAGAGTAGTGGGGGGGGGGGCCTTCACGGTCCGGACGCGGCGCACAGACTGGACCCATGCGCCGCGGTCTTCATGTTACGATGACGCACAGTTGTAATTTACCGATCGGTCAAAAGTCATTTTGATTACAATTTTCAGGGATAAAGAATAATTTAGCTTATAACACTTACCTGTCCACAACAGCAGTGTCGCTGGTGAACTTCTCTTCCTCATTGTCAGACGAACATGACACTGGTCCGCTTGTTACAGACTCGTGGTTCTGGTCACACAACCCGGTCAAACCATAATTCTATTATTGCGGTTTTGTGCTTCCATGATTGCGGTTTTGGCAAACGATTTTTCAAAACAAATAAGAACAGTAGTAAGAAAAAAAGACTGGCGAACGCCTGTGTGTCACCCAGCCTTACACAAAACAGATTTTATGCAAGGGACGCATGCTTTTGAACTTCTGTGCTTCAATTGGCTCGCTGTATTCGCAGCCATTGATAGGCGGGTCCTTCTTGCTAGGTTTTCAGTCATTGGTTCTTCAAGGTTTCAGAAACCCAATTCAAGACTCTTATTAGTCGAATGAGAGGTCAATCACATCTAAACCAATCAAAGCACTTCTTTGGCTTTCTGTTTGCGGCTGTGTCTGTAGTGGAAGAACGGAAATGCAGCTTTTTTTTTCAGTGCGCTCTAGGACGCAGAGACGTGTCCGCCCGCGGTACACTGGAGTGCAAGAGGTTAACAGATCTCAAAAAAAGGGTGGTGGTGTTGCACTGTATATTGATGACCTGTATAGGCGTAAGCTTGTAAATGGAATGTCTTTTGCACTACCAGGGATTTTGGAGTGTGTTACTGTTGAGATTGACCAAGATAAAACAAAAAATCTAATTATAAGTTGTATATATAGAACGCCGGGAACTTGCATTGAGACATTCAGAGATAAATTAGTCGAGCTCTACAATAATATTACTAGTAAGAAAATTGTAGTAGTTTGCGGAGATTTCAATATTGATTTACTAAATCCATATCAACAAAATGTAATTACAGAGTTCATGAATTCTATGTACAGCATGTGTTACAACTCGCTCTCGCCTGTCATCAGTGCGAGCGGCGCGCACACCTGCACCTCATCAGCCTCCGCCTATATAACTACCTCTGCCCTCAGCCTTGGCCTGGAGTTGTCTGCTCGTCTACGCTCCCTTACCTCCAGCGCTCGACCGATTCGTCCCGGTCAGCGCACCTTCTTCCAAGCACGTAAGCTGCACTATTCATCTTACCTTCTCTCCAGCTTCTCCCCTGTGCACAGGTGGACCTCCAGGGCGGTGGACTTCCTCATCCTCGCCTCTTCCCCGTCAATCCTCTCTCCAGCATGCCGGGAGTGCGCAAGAGCGCTGTCCTCCAGGCAGCATCAGCGTCGCCAACGCCAGCCACCATCTCACCTGCACATATTAGGGGCTGATTTTCTGTGCTCACATGGTTTGTTGGTTGATCTTGCTAATAATGCACTTTCTTTTTATTCTATTCCCTGTGCAGCCCGAGTGACCCCGCCCACAGCACAAGCCAAAGTCGCAACGGCAAGCGATAAGTTCCACACACTCTTCGCTCAGTTTCCAGCACTCACGGTTCCCACATTTTCTGCAGCCGTCGCTAAACACGGAGTGGAACATTTTATTACTACCACCGGACCGCCCGTTTTTGCAAAAGCTCGGCGCTTGGATGCAGCTAAACTGACCATAGCGCGTGAGGAGTTCGCCAACCTGGAAAAGTTGGGCATCATCAGGTGTTCGAAAAGCCCATGGGCTTCCCCGCTTCACATGGTCCCTAAAGCTGACGGCTCGTGGCGACCGTGCGGAGATTTCCGCAGGTTGAACAACGCTACAGCGCACGACCGTTACCCAATCCCGCATATCCAAGATTTTTCCGTCCATTTGGTGGGAGCGCGCGTTTTTTCCAAGATAGACTTGGTCCGCGGGTACTACCAAGTCCCAGTGCGCGCTGAGGACATACCCAAAACAGCGGTAATAACTCCGTTTGGCCTGTTCGAGTTTCTGCACATGCCGTTTGGGCTTAAAGGTGCCGCGCAGATGTTCCAACGCATGATGGACGCGGTGTTGTGCGATCTCCCCTTCGTGTTCGTCTACCTGGACGACATCTTGGTAGCCAGCGCGTCCGAAGACGAACACGAAACTCACCTCACGGCAGTTTTTCGGAGTTTGGGAGAACACGGGTTAATTATCAACCCAGCAAAGTGTCAGTTCGGGGTGGCACAGATTGATTTTTTGGGGCACCGCGTTTCTCCAGAAGGAGCGGTTCCTCTGCCTGACAAAGTGCGCGCAGTAACAAATTTTCCGGAGCCACAAACGGTCAAAGCGTTACAGGAGTTTTTGGGAATGGTGAATTTTTATAACCGTTTCCTCCCCCGCGCAGCGCAGCTCATGCAACCACTGTATGCCGCGCTTAAATAACAAAAGCCCACAAGTAAAATCGAATGGTCTCCAGAGCGGGAGCGAGCATTCTCGGAGGTCAAAACAGCCCTGGCAAACGCTGCATTGTTAGCACATCCAGACCCAACGGCCCGCATAGCGCTCACTACTGACGCGTCAGATGTGGCCATAGGGGCAGTCGTGGAGCAGCATGTTGCCGGGGCTTGGCAGCCACTCGCCTTTTTCAGCAAGACTTTGCGCGATACCGAGCGAAAATACAGCGCATTCGACAGGGAGTTGTTAGCGCTCCATTTGGCCATCCGCCACTTCCAGTTCTGGCTGGAGGGACGCCGTTTCACGGCGTTCGTCGACCACAAGCCACTGACTTTCGCGATGGCCAAGGTTTCAGAACCGTGGTCAGGCCGACAGCAGAGACAGCTGGCTGCAATCTCAGAGTTTACTACCGATGTTCAGCACGTAGCAGGTAAACTAAATGTAGTGGCAGACTGTCTCTCGCGCGCCGTAACTACTCCAGTCCACGTAGGGTTAGATTACGCAGCCATGGCCGCGGAGCAGGCTAGCGGCGCAGAAGTGCGCGCGGCCCCAGTCCGCGTAGGGATAGATTATGCAGCCATGGCTGCGGATCAGGTTAGCGACGTGGACGTGTGCGCGCTCCAGTCTGGACCAACAGGGTTAAGGCTGGAGAACAGGGTGCTGCAAGATGGTATGCCCCCCCCTAATCTGCGATGTGTCCACGGGACGACCGCGTCCGGTGGTGCCGACCGCCTGGTGCCGCCGCGTTTTTGACTTGATTCATTCTCTGGCGCACCCAGAGGTGCGCGCGTCGGTCAAAATGGTAGGAGAGAAATTTGTATGGCTGAGCCTGCGCAAGCAAGTTGTGAGCCTGTGCAAGCAAGGAGTGAGCAGCAGCCTGCATGGCTTGTCAACGAGCCAAAGTACACAAACACACGAGAGCCCCCTTGGAGCCGTTTCACATCCCGGCCAAGAGGTTCGATCATATTCATGTGGACCTCATAGGCCCCTTCCCGCCATCACAGGGGTACACACACCTTCTGACAATGGTGGACCGCACCACGCGCTGGCCGGAAGTGGTCCCACTGGCGTCAACCACAGCCGAGGAGGTGGCGTGCGCGTTTTTAACGGCATGGGTAGCGCGTTTTGGAGTTCCGTCGGACATTACGTCCGACAGAGGTCCTCAATTTGTTTCCGAGCTTTGGTCAGCGATGGCCCGCAGCCTGGGGGTAACGATTCACCGCACTACCGCGTACAACCCCCAGGCTAATGGTTTATGCGAACGTTTCCATAGGTCATTGAAGGCAGCCCTCAGAGCGTCGCTTACGGAAGCAAATTGGGTGGACAGGCTACCATGGGTTTTATAGGGGTTGCGTTCAGCACCTAAAGAGGATTTAGAAGCCTCCCCAGCTGAGTTAGTTTTTGCACAGCCACTCCGGCTGCCCGGGGAATTTCTCCCAGATAATCCTGCGCCAGAGTGCTCCCCTGCTCAGCGGTTGCAGAGTGACACGGGATCGAGCACACTTCCTGGCCCCGTTCATCACAGTTTTCCACGCGTTTTTGTGCCTAAGGCTTTTAAAAAATGCGGAGTTTGTTTTTGTCAGACATGATGCCCATCGCCCAACCTTGTGACCACCTTATGATGGGCCATTTAGAGTGCTGGAAACAGGAGATAAGCATTTTTTGCTAGATTTGGGGGGTAGAAAGGAAATGATTGGCATAAAAAGGCTCAAACCCGCTTTTGTGATGGCTGACGAAGCTGTGCAGTTGGCGAGGGCTCCTCGGCGCGGTGGACCCCCTAGGGAGCTTTCCCCAAAACTCCCGCAGGGATTGACTAACAGTTCTCATCCCCAGACAGCAGCCCCCCAGCAGGATGGCGCCGCGGGAGTGGTAAAGCCCGCTTTCAGCAGATACGGGAAAAGATTGAAGCTCAAGCAGCATGTGGACTGATGTTTGTGATTTTATCATGATATGCAGACTGTGTTATATTGTTCCATCTTAGACGTTTGGGGGGGGTGTCATGTGGGCCACATATGCGGGTTTCATAGACTTCATATGTATGTTACTGTTGCTTCACGTCTCAGAATGAACAATAGGACTGAGTCTCCTAGAGATAACAGGAGGATGCAAAATGTGATCTTTGTTATGCAAAGAGATGGCCTAGAGGGATTTCCTGACCACCAGTGACTTTAGGTGGAGGGGAGAAGACCTGGAAGAAGACGTATTGTGTCTTGGGATTAAAAGACAATGTGACTGTGTGCTTTGATGTCCTGGGGTATAAAAGGGACAGATGTGGGGGGATTCTTTCTCTTTTCTGTTTGGAAGACGTTGGAGAACGTGAATAAACCTGACTTGTGAAATAAACTCAGCCTCATCTTTTCACGCTCTCCACACAAAGCCTGGTAACCTGTTTGGGCACTCCCTGCCAAGCGCTGCCAGCTCCCATTAACCTGGTCACTCTTGCCCATACATCTCTTGGGCGAGTCACCCACAGGACTAATCTGGTCCCAGTCATCGTCTCTGGCAACCATAGGGAGGATCTCAGCCTCTTCGTGTTACCCACCTCGGCTTCACCTGTCATCCTGGGTTATCCCTGGCTGCGTCTCCACAATCCCACCTTCGACTGGCAGTCTGGCAGCGTCCTCTCCTGGAGCACCTTTTGCATGAGCACCTGCCTCCAGTCCGCTGCCTGTGCCCCGTCGGTGCCGCTCCCTGCTCCTGACTCACCACCGTCGGACCTCTCCTTGGTACCCCCAGAGTTCCACGACCTGGGCCTAGTCTTCAGTAAGTCCAAAGCACTGTCTCTCTCCCCCCACCGCCCCTATGACTGCGCCATAAATCTCCGCCCGGGGGCACCCCTACCATCTGGCCCCCTCTACAGCCTGTCAGCCCCGGAGCGCGAGGCTATGGACGCTTATATTAAGGAGTCGCTCAGCACAGGCATCATCGGGCCTTCCTCGTCCCCGGTTGGAGCTGGATTCTTCTTCATGGGTAAGAAGGACGGGTCCCTGCGGCCGTGTATCGACTTCCGGGCTCTCAATGACATCACTATAAGGGATAAGTACACGCTGCCCCTGATGGACTTGGCCTTCAACTCCCTCCAGGGGGCCTCCTGGTTTACCAAGCTGGACCTGCGCAGTGTGTACCACCTTGTTCGGATCCGGGAGGGTGATGAATGGAAGACGGGGTTCCGGACGCCCAGAGGCCATTTTGAGTATCTGGTCATGCTGTTTGGGCTCACCAACTCTCCGGCCGTCTTCCAACACCTCATCAACGACGTTCTTTGGGACTTCCTGGGGGTCTCCGTCTTCGTTTAGCTGGACGACATCCTGATCTTCTCCTGGTCCCGTGAGGAGCATCAGGTCCATGTGAGGCGGGTCCTTCAGTGACTTCTGGAAAACAGGCTGTACGTTAAAGCGGAGAAGTGTGAGTTCTACACCAACCAAACTTCCTTCCTGGGGTTCGTCGTCGCTCACAACCAGGTTCTCCCCGACCCGGCTAAGGTCAAGGCGGTGGTGGAATGGCCCGTCCCCTCCTCCAGGAAATGGGTGCAGCAATTTCTCGGGTTCGCCAATTTCTACCGCCACTTCGTGCTGAAGTACAGCGCCATCGCCGCTCCCCTGACCCGCCTCACCTCCCCCAAGGTGCCGTTCCAGTGGACCGAGGACGCAGCATCGGCCTTCGAGACCCTGAAGACGGAGTTCGCCTCCTCCTGGGTCCTCACCCAGGTTGACCCGACAGTCCAGGGCCTGGCTGAGGTGGACGCATCTGACAGGGGTGGGGGCAGTGCTGTCCCAGCGTTCACTGGTGGATGGGCAGGTGCGTCCCTGCGCCGCCTTCTCCTGGCGCCTTTCCCCTGCAGAACGAAATTACGACGTCGGTGACAGGGAGCTCCTGGCAGTGAAGCTCGCACTTCAGGAGTGGCGTCATTGGTTGGAGGGAGCAGCTCAGCCGTTTGTGGTCTGGATCGATCACAAGAACTTGGAGTACCTGAGGACGGCCAAGCGTCTGAATGCCCGCCAGGCGTGTTGGTCATTCTTCTTCGGACGCTTCAAGTTTACCATCACCTATCGCCCAGGTTCCAAGAATGGCAAACCGGATGCGCTGTCCAGACAATTCGCCCCTGAAGACCCAGAGGATCAGGACCACACCATCCTGCCCACCTCGTGCGTCGTGGGGGTCGTCTCGTGGTGGATTAAGGCCAAGGTCCGGAAGGCACAGGAGGCGGAACCTGATCCTGGCGGCGGTCCAGTCGGGAGGCTGTTCGTTCCATCATCGGTCCGGGGCGAAGTCATCCACTGGGCTCATATGGCCAAGTTTGCCTGTCACCCTGGCATCTCCCGGCTGGTGGAGTTCCTCCAACGATCCTTTTGGTGGCCTGGTCTTAGGAGGGACATCACCAACTACGTCCGTGCCTGTCCCCAGTGCACAACGAGTAAAACCTCCACTTCTCCCCCAGCTGGTCTTCTCCACCCACTGCCGGTCCCCGGTAGGCCCTGGTCTCACGTGGCTCTGGACTTCGTCACCGGTCTCCCCAAGTCTAACTCCTATGTCACCATCCTGACCATCGTCGACCGATTCTCCAAGGCGGCCCATTTCATGCCTCTCCGCGGGCTCCCTTCAGTGCGAGAGACGGCCGACTTATTAATCCAACACGTGGTCAGGTTGCACGGGATCCCGGCGGATGTGGTCTCGGATCAGGGGCCTCAGTTTGTGTCCAGGGTTTGGAAGTGTTCTGTAACGCACTGGGGGCCACGGTGAGTCTGTCTTCCGGTCACCACCTTCAGTCAAACTGACAGTGTGAGTGCACTAACCAGGAGCTGGAGGCAGCTTTGCACTGTGTCACCTCTTCTAGCCCCTGTTCCTGGAGCACCTGCCTACCCTGGGTTGAGTACGCCCACAACTCGACCTTGTCATTGGCCATCGGAATGTCCCCCTTCCGGGCGCCCCTGGGGTATGACCTGCCCTTGTTCCCCGAAGAGGAAGATGAGGTGGCAATCTCCTCTGTCCAGGCACATCTGAGGTGCTGCCGGTGTATTTGGACCAAGATGTGCCAGGCGCTTTTACGCACGGCGGAGCGCAATTCCCAAGACGCCAATCGCCACAGGAGGGCCGCTCCCAACTATCAGGTGGGCCAGCAGGTATGGTTGTCTACCCGAGATATTAAGTTGAAGGCGGAGAGGAGAAAGCTGACGCAGCACTTCATCGGCCCCTATCCCATAACTGAGATAATTAATCCTGTGGCTGTGCGTTTGGCCCTCCCCCCCTCCCTCCGGGTCTGTCCAACGTTTCACGTTTCCCATATTAAACCTGTTGCTTCTGACCCTCTCTGTCCTCCTAGAGCCCCTCCTCCCCCCAGGATGATCGACGGCGATCCGGCATGGGGGTCACGGCCATCCTGGACTCCCGCCGCCGTGGTCGCGGTCTCCAGTGTCTGGTGGACTGGGAGGGATATGGCCCTGAATGCAGATCCTGGGTGCCCCCGTCCTGGGTGCTGGATAAGAGTCTCATCATGGAGTTCCACCGGGCGCACCCAGGTAAGCCAGTGCCGGGAGGCGCTGCTCGGGGGGAGGTACTGTTACAACTCGCTCTTCCCTGTCATCAGTGCCAGCGGCGCGCACACCTGCGCCTCATCAGCCTCCGCCTATATAACTCCCTCTGCCCTCAGCCTCGGCCTGGAGTCGTCTGCTCGTCTACGCTCCCTTACCTCCAGCGCTCGACCGATTCGTCCCGGCCAGCGTTCCTTCTTCCAAGCACGTAAGCTGCACTATTCATCTTACCTTCTCTCCAGCTTCTCCCCTGTGCACAGGTGGACCTCCAGGGCGGCGGACTTCCTCATCCTCGCCTCTTCCCCGTCAATCCTCTCTCCAGCACGCCGGGAGCGCGCAGGAGCGCTGTCCTCCAGGCAGCATCAGCGTCACCAATGCCAGCCGCCATCTCACCTGCACATAAGCAGCACATTGTGGTTATTCCCTACGGGGCGTCTGACTGTAGCTAATTCCCTGCTCTGCTCTGCCCATAGGGTTGCTTGGCTGCACGGCGAACTGTACCGCTCTCGACGCTCCTTGTTCACCCACACTACATCTGTTCACCCACACTACATCCACACTTCCTTTCACACACCCACACACCACTGGTTGTTGAATAAAGCCTTAAATCTTTCCCGAGCCTGTGTGTGTGTGTGTGTGTGTGTGTGTGTGTGTGTGTGTGTGTGTGTGTTCCCTGAGCCCATCATCATGTCAGCATGAGTCTATATCCTACAATAACACATCCTGGTAGAATCACAGTTCACACTGCTACACTTATTGACAACCTGTTTGTTAATATTATTGATAAGAAAATAGAAAGTGGATTATTGATAAATGATATAAGTGACCATTTGCCAACCTTTGCACTTATCCATGGCCACACGGGGGCCATTACAGAAAAAATTTTAAAATCGTTCAGATACAAATCACAAAATGCAATCAGTTCTTTTAAAGAAGACTGGCTGAAGCAAGACTGGACAAAAGTCTATGTATCAGATATAAATGAAGCCTATGGCACATTTATAAACATTGTAACCACTTTTTATGAAAAAAATTATCCATTAGTAAAGAAAAAGCTTAAACATAAATTTGTCGATAAGCCATGGTTAACCAAAGGATTACAAAAGGCGTGTAAAAAGAAAAATTTATTATATAAAGCTTTCCTAAAGAAAAGGACAAAAGAAGCAGAGCAGCGGTATAAAACATACAAAAATAAGTTAACATATACGTATAATAAGATGTAGTAAAAGAGACTATTACAGTAAAGAACTGGAGAAAAACAGAGACAATATTAAAAATACATGGACAATACTTAACAATATTCTTGGCAATAAAAACAGAAATACAAGCTACCCAACCAATTTTTCAAAAAATAATAAAACAACTCAGAGTGTGAATGCAGTTTCACCTGCAGATGAATTTAATAACTTTTTTGTTAACATTGGTCCTAATTTGGCTCGAGAAATACCCATTACAGCATCCACAGGTGATACAATAAGCAAAAACACTGCTATAAAAGACTCCATTTTCATAAAGAACACAGACAAGAGAGAGGTCATTGAAATTGTTAAATCGTTTAAAAGTAAAACATCTACGGACTGTGATGGTATTGACATGCTCTTAGTCAAAACTATTATTAAATGCTTAGTGAAACCACTGACGTATATCTGTAACCTGTCTCTCCAAACAGGTATATTTCCCAGTGCAATGAAAACAGCTAAAGTAATTCCGATATACAAGACGGGTGACAGAGGGGAATTCTCAAACTATAGACCAATTTCACTATTGCCGCAATTTTCCAAGATACTTGAAAAAATATTCTATGAGAGAAATGACAACTTCATACTGAAGAATAATTTATTGTGTGAGCAGCAATATGGGTTCAGACACAAGAGGACAACTGCATTTGCTCTAATGGAATTAATAGAAAAAATATCAACTGCCGTTGAAAATAAAGAGTATTCAGTTGGGGTATTCCTGGATCTTAAAAAAGCATTTGAGACAGTGGATCATAATTTATTATTAAAGAAACTGCAAAATTGTGGTATTGGGGGTAGCACTGTCCTGATTATGTAGTTACTTAAAGAATAGATATCAGTATGTATGTGTTGGTAACAAAAACTCACAGTTACTGAAGGTTACTTGTGGAGTCCCACAGGGTTCAGTTTTGGGGCCATTGTTATTCAATATAAATGATATATGTAAAGTTTTGGAAAAAATGGATTTAATATTGTTTGCCGATGACACTAATTTATTATGCAGTGGAAGCAATTTGGAACAACTTTTGGATACACTCGGAAAGGAATTAGGAAAGCTTAACCTGTTGAACTCTGGTCAATTTCCCTAAAAACACCTAAAAATAATGTGTCCAAAGTAAATCAAAAGCTGTTCTTCAACCCTTTGCAGCATCTTCATGGGGTTGGTCTCATTTAAAAGAAAACGTGGCAAAATAGTCATAATCTCTCTAAGTGCTCCTGCCACTGAGTAACAGTCATCTAAACATACTGAATTTGAAGAAAATAAAGTTCGCCTGGGTGTTTTTTTAGATACAAATGCTTGCAAATAACACACAGTTGTCAGATACTGGCTGGAAAACACAACAGAAATGTAGAACCAAGTGTTATCAAGCTGAGGTCAAAATTTTGTAACAATACCGCAAAAAATGAATATATTACACGGCTTTTTTCTCAGGTTGTTCCCAGGCGTTTTTGAACTGTGCCAAACTGTGCCAAATGGCACAATTTGGAAAAACGTCTATAACTTTTGAATGCTTCAACATAGAAGCTTCATCTTGGGCTCTAATGAAAGGTGACACTCAGGGCTGTGTGTGTGTGTGTGTGTGTGTGGGCGGGGTTGTTTGTTCATTCATGAATGAACAAACAAGCCCCCCACACACAAAGAAACATGCCACGTAAAAAATGTGTGGCCTTTTTTACAAGAAAAAATAGCCTACAGTGCAATAAAAATTATACTAAAATATCTGCAATGTAGAGGATAACACCCCACCCCCCCGCTACAGAGGAGCTCGGCGCACAAAAAAACTTGTGGTCATGACGGACCGTTGTAATTACCGATCGATCAAAAGTCATTTTTATTACTATTTTCATTGATAAAGAATAATTCAGCTTATAACACTTACCTGTCCACAACAGCAGTGTCGTTGGCGAACATCTGTTCCCCATTGTCAGATGAACATGAAGCTCGGCCGGTTGTTACAGACTCGTGGTTCTGGTCACTCGACCCGGTCAAACCATCTCCGCTTCCATGCTTGCGGTTTTTAAGATAAGATAAGATAAGATAAGATAAGCCTTTATCAGTCCCACAATGGGGAAATTCCAGGATTGCAACAGCACAGGGATAGCAACGCTCAGAGCAACAATCAGAAGACAAGAAAAAACAAGAGCAGCGAGTATACATATGTACATATAAATATATAAACACACAGTGCGGAGCATTGTAGCTAGATGGAGTAAATATATAAATATATAAACACACAGTGCGGAGCATTGTAGCTAGATGGAATAAATATATAAATATATAAACACACACAGTGCGGAGCATTGTAGCTAGATGGAATAAATATATAAACACACACAGTGCGGAGCATTGTAGCTAGATGGAATGAACAGCATAACCGTCTACTTACTTATCCTACATGGTATGATTATGTACCCATACATATTGTCACCCTCCGTAGCGACCGGTATTTTCCTAGTTGTATACCGGAGGGGACCATTGTGTAAGTCTATTGCATCTTTTGCATTCGCTACTACTAGGTTGTCATGTTTTTTTGCTATCTCTGTGAGCAGCCCTGCCTAGGTTGTACAGTCTGACAGCCGTAGGTAGGAAGGACCTGCGAAACCTCTCGGTTGTGCACCTAGGATGATGTAGTCTGCTGCTAAATGAGCTCCTCAGTGTGTTCAGTATGTCCTGCATAGGGTGGGACTCGGACTCCAGCAGAGATGACAGTTTAGCCACCATCCTTCTCTCTCTTATCTCCTCCACTGGGTCAAGGCATTGCCCCAGGACAGAGCTAGCTTTCTTGATCAGTTTGTTCAGTCTCTTCCTATCGGCTGACATCACAGACATTTTTAACACCTCCCTTAAGCTATGCCACGTGCCGTCCTGCCTCAAATCCTCCACCATCATCCCTGTCCCCAAGAAGCCACGGATCACTGGACTTAACGACTACAGACCTGTAGCGCTCACCTCTGTAGTCATGAAGTCCTTTGAGCGCCTGGTCCTGCCCCACCTCAAGTCCATCACCACCCCCCTCCTGGACCCGCTGCAGTTTGCCTACCAAGCCAACAGGTCTGTAGACGACGCAGTCAACCTGGCCCTCCACTCCATCCTGCAGCACCTGGACTCCCCGGGAACCTACGCCAGGATCCTGTTTGTGGACTTCAGCTCCGCATTCAACACCATCCGCCCCGCTCTGCTCCGGGACAAGCTGTCCCTGCTCAACGTGCCTGACTCCCTCTGCAGGTGGATCACCGACCTCCTGACGGACCGGAGGCAGCATGTGCGGCTGGGAATGACTGTCTCAGACTCTGCTAGCATCAGCACCGGATCACCCCAGGGCTGTGTACTTTCCCCCCTACTCTTCTCCCTTTATACCAACTCCTGCACCTCCAGCCACCAGTCTGTCAAGTTGATCAAGTTTGCGGACGACACCACCCTCATCGGGCTCATCTCCAACGACGACGAGTCCGCCTACAGGAGAGAGGTGGCCCAGCTGGCGTCCTGGTGCAACAACAACAACCTGCAGCTGAACGCTCTGAAGACAGTGGAGATGATTGTGGACTTCAGGAAAGTCACAACCCCTCTGCCCCCCCTCACCCTCACAGGCTCTCCCATCACCACTGCTGATTCCTTCCGCTTCCTAGGCACCACCATCACCAGGGACCTCAAGTGGGAGCTGACCATCAGCTCCCTCATCAAAAAGGCCCAGCAGAGGATGTTCTTCCTGTGGCAGCTGAGGAAGCTCAAGCTACCCACCAAGATGTTAGTGCAGTTCTACACAGCCATCATCGAGTCCATCCTCATCACCTCCATAACCGTGTGGTACGCAGGAGCCACTGCCAGGGACAGACTAAGGCTGCAGCGCGTCGTGCGCACTGCTGAGAAGGTGATAGGCTGCAAGCTCCCATCTCTCCAGGACCTGTACATCTCCAGGACCCGGAGGCGTGCTGGTCGGATCATAGCCGATCCCTCACACCCTGGTCACGTACTGTTTGCCCCTCTCCCCTCAGGTAGAAGACTTCGGTCCATCCAGACTAAAACCTCCCGTCACATGAACAGCATCTTCCCCTCTGCCATCAGACTGCTGAACACTAAGTGACTTATTGACTCTCGTGCACTATGTACAGCAGCTCAACCAGACTCATGTCAATCATCACTGTTTTCTTCCTGCATTACCGACTGCACTATATGGTTCTCCACATTATCTGCTGCTCGCTAATATATTTAAACTGCTGACTAGTATTACTCACTCTTATTCTACACTTTATTGCATGTATAGTTTATTTCTTTTATTTTATCATGTTTAATGTTGCAGCATTGCACCGAGACAAATTCCTAGTTTGTGTACTACATGAACAATGGCAATAAATCTGATTCTGATTCTGATTCTGCTGTAACGCCACTGCCCCAGCAGACCACTCCAAAAGTGATGGCTGATGCCACCACCATGTCGTAGAATGTCTTCAGCAACGCCCCTTGTACACCAAAAGACCTGAGTCTCCTCAGTAGGAACAGCCTGCGCTGTCCCTTCTTGTAGAGTGCGTCAGTATTGTGTGACCAGTCTAGTTTATTGTTCAGATGAACACCCAGGTACTTGTAGGATGTCACCATCTCGATGTCTGTTCCCTGTATATTTACTGGTGCTGTGAGGGGTTGTCCTTGCCTGCGGCAGTCCACCACCAGCTCTTTAGTTTTCCTCGCGTTAATCTGGAGGCAGTTCCGATGGCATCAGTCCACGAAGTCCTGAATAAGTCCTCTGTATTCAGCTTCATCTCCGTTGGAGATGAGGCCAACGATCGCAGAGTGGTCAGAGAACTTCTGTAGATGGCAGAGTGTTGTGTTGTGTGAGAAGTCCGCAGTATAAAGAGTGAACAGGAAGGGAGCTAAAACCGTTCCCTGGGGGGCCCCCGTGCTACCAATGATCGTGTCGGACACACAGTCCCGGGTTCTCACAAACTGTGGCTGGTTAGTGAGGTAGTCCAGGATCCATGATGACGGGTGCTGATCCACCCCTGTGCACAGCAGCTTGTCCTTCAGGATCATCGGTTGGATGGTGTTGAAAGCACTGGAGAAGTCAAAGAACATGATCCTCACCGCATTCCCGGGTTTCTCCAGGTGGGACAGAGGACAGTGAAGAAGGAAGATCACCGCATCCTCCACCCCAATGCCATGCTGGTAGGCGAACCGGAGTGGATCCATCGCTGGCCCCACCAGGGAGTGGAGGTGAGCAAGGAGCAGTCTCTTCAGGGTCTTCATCATGTGGGATGTCAGGGCCACTGGTCTGTAGCTGTTCAGCTCTTTGGGGTGGGAAGTCTTTGGTACAGGTACCACACAAGATGTTTTCCACAACTGTGGTACCTTCCCTAGCTTCAGGCTCAGGTTGAAGATGTGCTCCACAATCCCACACAGCTGGTCTGCACAGGACTTGAGGAGCTTTGCGCTGATGCTGTCCGGTCCCGACGCCTTCCTTGCCTTGATCTTCCTCAGCTCCGTCCTCACCTGGGTCTTAGTGAGGGTCATATTGGGGGGCTGTGTGTTGGGAGTGGGGGGGGGTGATGGTGGAGTGGGGTGTGGGCAGCAGAACTCAATGTCTTCAGAGGCAGCAGTGGTTGTTGTGCAGTCGGGGGGGAGGGTGGTTGGTCAAATCTATTAAAAAACAGGTTCAGATTGTTCACCCACTCCCTGCCCCCCGTGGCCTGGGGGGAGGTATTCTGGAGCCCAGAGATGGTTTTAAGGTTTCTCCAGTCCCCACCGATGTCGCTCTGTTGCAGCTTGTCCTCCATCTTCTTCCCGAAGCTGTCCTTGCCTTCTCTGATCTTCCTCCTCAGCTGTACGGACTTCAGCATCTCCCTGTTCCCTGACCTGAAGATCCTCTTCTTCTCTCTCAGAAGTGTTTTTATCTCAGGGTTGATCCAGGGTTTGTTGTTCGAGCAACACCGTATGGTCTTGGTGGGTACGGTGTTGTCCACACAGAAGCTGATGTAGTCTGTGATGGTGTGAGTGAGGCCATCGATGCCCTCACCATGTGGCTCGCAGAGCTGATCCCAGGCAGTGGTTTCAAAACAGTCCTTTAGAGCGTCCATTGCCTCCTCAGACCATAACTTCACTGTGCGCATGACTGGAGGTTGTCTGTGCACTAGGGGTTTGTACACCGGCCGGAGATGAACCAAGTTGTGATCCGATCTCCTGAGTGGGGGGAGTTGTGATGAGGTGTACGCCTCCTTAGTGTTTGTGTAGAATAAGTCCAGTGTTTTATTGTCTTTAGTGTGGCATGTGACACACTGGGTGAACGTGGGTAGAATGGGAGACAGTGAAACATGGTTGAAGTCACCTGAGATGAGGAGAAGAGCATCTGGGTGTTCTGTCTGCAGCCTGCCAGTTAATGAGTGGATGATGTCACGCGCTGTCTCAGCGTTCACTGTCGGATTTGCATAAATAACAATGCAGGTCATGTGTGAGTATTCCCTCGGGAGATAGGTAGACCGCATGCTAACAGCTAGCAACTCCATGTCCTTGTTGCAGTGTTGTTGTTTAACCGTGACATGTCCCGGTCTGCACCAGTTGTTATTAACATACATTATCACTCCACCGCCCCTTGCTTTCCCACTGTATGGTGTTTGGTCTGCCCGTATTGCGTGGAAACCCTCCAGCTCAATGTTAGCATCTGCTGCTAGTTCTGATAGCCACGTCTCAGTGAATAACATAAGGCAGCACTCCTGGTATATGCTATTGTAGCGGGAGATAGCCGCTAGCTCATCTGTCTTTCCTATTATCGATCGTACATTCCCCATAACAACGGATGGGAGGGTGGGTCTGTACCTTATATTCCTTGCCCGCCGTCTTACACCAGCACAACACCCACGTCGTTTTCGTCTTATTTCTCCATATTCTCCGTCTTATTTTGCAAACCAGTTTTCAAAATAAATAAGAACAGTAGTAATAAAAAAAAGACTGGCTAATGGCTAAGAGTGGCTAACGCCACCGTTACGCACAGGTCTCAATGTTAGTCACCCAGCGGCTTAGGCAAAAAAGATTTTACGCACGGGAACGCACGTGTTTCAATCGTCGAACTTCTCTGCTTCAACTGGCTCGTTGTATTCGCGGTCGTTGGTAGGCAGGTCCTTCTTGCTAGGTTTTCAGTCATTGGTTCTTCAAGGATTCAGAAACCTAATTCAAGGCACTTATTAGTCGAATGAGAGGTCACTCAAATCTAAACCAATCAAACACTCCTTTGGCTTTCTGTTCCCGGCTGTGTCTGTACTGGAAGAACGGAAATGCAGCTCTTTTTTTTCAGTGCGCACTGAGACGCACTACGACGCAGAAACGTGACCACCCGAGGAATCCCGGAGTTCATGTGGTTAAACTGTGGTTTGATTCAAACAAATTAATGCTTAATTTAAGTAAGACAAAATTTATAGTTTTTAACAACCATCACAACAACTTAGTATCTAAACTCTGTGTAAATGGTGTAGAGATTGAAATGGTATCCGAAACTAAATTTCTTGGAGTAATAGAATAGAATAGAATAGAATAGAATAGAATAGAATAGAAAAGACTTTATTTGTCATTATAACAAGTACAATGAAATTAAAATGCAAACCAGTAAGTGAATTAAAAGTAAAAAGAATTTTAAATATCACACACACTCAGTTTCACAGTTTCAAACCTCATGTTCTGCTAGAGTTCAGGGAGGTAATTGCGGTCGGATAAAAACTGTTTTTGAATCTGTTTGTCCTTGTTTTAATTGCTCTAAACCGCCTTCCTGATGGTAGTAGTTGGAAGAGAGCGTGACCGGGATGAAAGGGGTCCTTCGAGATTTTTTGTGCCTTTTTAAGGCAGCGGGCGTGGTGCAGATCTTCAAGGCTGAGGAGAGGGCAACCAACAATTTTTTGGGCTGTGTTGATGACAGTCTGAAGAGTTTTCTTCTGAGCTACCGTGCAGCTGCTGAACTGATAATAAACTGTGTTGGAAGTCACATATTAATTATATTAAAGGTAAAATATCTAAATCAATTGCAATACTACACAGACTGAAATATTTGCTGAATCAACCCACACTATATACCTTGTATCATTCATTAATACTCCCATACATGACATATTGTACTGAAGTATGGGGAAATACATATAAAACAAACATATATCCAGTCTTTATGCTTCAGAAGAGAGCTATTAGAATAATAAACAAAGCTGCTTACAGGGAACCAACAAACCCACTTTTTCTTAAATTAAAAGCTCTCAAGTTGAAAGATCTGGTTGACTTTAAAACTGCAGTAATAATGTTTAAAGTGAAGAATCTATCACTGCCCGCAAATATCCAAAAGCTGTTCCAAATAAGGGAGAAACAATATCATTTCAGAGGAACATGTATATTTCAAAAACCTTCACTGAGAACTACCACCAAGCAAAACTGTGTTTCAGTGCAAGGAGTCAGATTATGGAACGATTTTGGACCTGAATTAAAATCATGTACAATGCTTGGACAATTTAAACAAAAACTAAAGGAAGAAATACTCCAAACATATATACAAGATGACATGTAAAATCACATAAGGATTGTCATATCCAGTCTGTGTTGTGTTGTTGCTTAGTTTTTTTGGTCACATTTTGTCTTAGCTTTGTTCTGAATTGTAATCGCTCTTGTTTTGTTTTTCTTTTAAATTCTTGGATGGAATATGGGTGGGCAATATAATCTGCGGCTTCAGCCATCACCCATTTCGGATAACTTATGTTGAACTGTATAATCAGAGGAATTATTGTCTAATTTGACCTTGTTGGATTTTCTTTCCCCCTTTGTTATATTATTCTGTTTCTTTTTTTAATCTTTACTTTTAATTTATCCGAATAAAGATTCATTCATTCATTCATTCATTCATTCATGTTCTTTATGTCTGTCCTTTCCATCCTCCCTATCCACTCATCCCCAGCCAGTCGCAGCAGATGGTTGCCCCTCCCTGAGCCTGGTTCTGCTAGAGGTTTCTTCCTTCCAAATGGGAGTTTTTCCTCTCCACTGTCGCTTAGTGCTTGCTCATAGGGGATCGTCTGACTGCTGGGTCTTTCTGTGACTGTGTGTTTTTTTTCTGCACTGTGGCGCCACGCGATGGCTTTTGTTGTGATGTGGCGCATTATAAATAAAGTGGAATTGAACTGAATTGAATTGGTACACACCATGTCACAAAACAGCACAGTGACTACTTGTCACTCTTTAAATAGGCCGACTGACTGATTACAAGTTTGTAGACACCTGTGATGTTAATTAGAGGACACATCTTGGTTGAACATGTCCCTATGGTCACATTATTTTCAATCTTTTCTAGGGGTACCATCATTTTTGTTCAGGCCTGTTTCGTGAGTTTGTTTTTTAAAATAATTCTGTTGAACCACAATTCAAAAGCATTGTCTGAGTTTCATTGATTATTTTTTTTTCCACAATATCTTTATTGAACCTTTTTTTTTTAACAAACATGATACAAACAATCAAACACTAACACTAAAGTACTACAAAAAAAATGCACTAAAAACACCAACAACCACCGACAAAATCAAATCTTCAACAATGCTCCTCTGTTTAGTCTAGACAATCCAATACATAAGTATACATATTATGTTCACCAGTTTGGAATTTACAAGGTCCACACACATCATTCACCTTCTTCTTCAAGAGTTATGTTTAAATTTTTTACATAATCAATAAAAGGTCTCCATATATTCTAAAACACAATTTCCTTTGATTTCAGTATATATGTTATTCTTTCTAATGGAAGGTTTGTTAACATCTGTCTTAACCACTGAGTCACATCTGGTCTATGAGTCTTTTTCCATAATAGTGCAATACATTTTTTGGCATTAAGCAAACTGAGGTCTATGAATGTTCTTTCACTTTTATTAAAATTATGCTTTTCTGGGTACAGACCCAACAAAAACAGTTTAGGATTCAATATGATTTGTTTTGAGATTATTTTTTCAATTGTTACCCTCACCTCTTCCCAAAACATTCTTATTAATCAACATTCCCATACACAATGAAATAGGGTTCCTTTACTTTCCATGCATTTTGTGCACGTATCTGGTATATTTTTGTTATATCTATTTAACTCCTCCGGTGTAACATACATCCGCATTAATCAAAATAAAGCTCTCACTCGACCTATTTATTCATCCTTGGAAAAAATGTTGATGAAAGATATTAAAAGAAAGGGTATTATTTCAGAGTTTTATAACTTATTGACACTATCTTCAAGTGAAAATTCACTGAAAAGATTAAACTTTCCAGTAGTTAACCATTTGAAATGTATCAATTTAAGACGTACATTTATTGATTTAGTTTGAGCTTCTGTACAAGCCAATTCCCATTGTTCCTCTGAAATTTCAGTTTGCAGATCTTCTTTCCAGTAGTTTAATCTTTTCAGTGAATTTTCACTTGAAGATAGTGTCAATAAGTTATAAAACTCTGAAATAATACCCTTTCTTTTACTATCTTTCATCAACATTTTTTCCAAGGATGAATAAATAGGTCGAGTGAGAGCTTTATTTTGATTTGATCGAATAAAGTTTCTAAGTTGAAGATATTTAAAAAAATGTGTTCTATTGAGATTAAATTTGATCCTCCGCTCTTCAAAAGACATTATGTTATCTGCACATGGCAAATATAAATCCTGAATCTTTTGTATCCCTTTTAAATTCCATACTTTAAATACAGCGTCCGCTCTCCCTGGTTTAAAATATTGATTACCCCAAATTGGACTAAATTGTGACAATAACTGTGGTTCTTTTAAATAGTTTTTAGCTTCACACCATATTTTGATCATATGCTTTACAAATGGATTTTTAACTTGTTTTTGTAATTTTTTTGCCGAATCTGAGCATATGAATATGGGAAGAGGTAAAGGTAAATTGTATGATTCCATTTCAGTCCAGTGAGGGAGATCATTTGATGAAAAATAATATGTCATAGACCTCAGTTGTGCCGACCAATAATACAACATAAAATTTGGACATTTCAGACCTCCACGATCAAATGGTAAATATAATAAAGACAGACGTAATCTAGCCCTCCTGTTGTTCCATATAAATTCCACTAACTTTTTTTTAATTCTTGAAAATAAATCTAAAGGTGGTGATAAGGGAATGTATTGAAATAAATAAAGTATTTTAGGTAAAATATTACTTTTAAGTATATTGATTCTCCCGATCATCGACATTGGTAGTGACATCCATCTCTGAGTTAACTCATTGATATCTGACATTAAGGCTTCATAGTTGACACTGGCGACTGATTCTAACTTAGGCACAATTTGGATTCCTAAATATTTAAACTGATTTACAACTTTGAATTGATTTACCTCAGGGTCTGGGTAATTTCTCTGGGTCTCATTTAGCATTAATATTGAAGATTTAGTTTTATTTATTTTATAAGATAAGATAAGCCTTTATTAGTCCCACAACGGGGAAATTCCAGGATTGCAACAGCACAGGGATAGCAACACAGAGCAACAATCAGAAGGCAAGAAAAAAAACAAGCAAGCAAGAGCAGCTAATAAACATATGTACGTATTACTATAAAATATATATATATATACACACACACACAGACACACAGTGCAGAGCATTGTAGCTGGATGGAATAAATATATGAATATATGAACACACAGTGCAGAGCATTGTAGCTAGATGGAATAAATATGTAAATATATAAACACCCACAGTACGGAGCATTGCAGCTAGGTGGAATAAATATGCAAGTATATAAACACACACAGTGCGGAGCAATGTAGCTAGATGGAATAATATGTAGATATATAAATATGTCATGTTATATCCTGATATTTCCCCAAAATTCTTTATTAAATTCAACAAGGTTGGAATTGATTTTTTTAGATTCGACATAAACAAAATTATGTCATCGGCGTATAGGGAGATTTTATGTTCTGTTGGTCCAACTTTAATTCCATATATTTGTGAATGTAAACGTATCGCTATCGCTAAAGGTTCAATTGCCATAGTAAACAGTAAAGGTGAAAGTGGACAGCCTTGTCGACATCCTCTATTGATTTTTATTGATTTTGAAATATTGTTATTTGTTAGGATTTCTGCTGTAGCATTATTGTATATTATCTGAACCCATTTTATGAAATTATTTCCAAGTCCAAACCTGTGTAGACTTCAAAAAGAAAGGGCCATTCAACTCTATCAAAGGCCTTTTCGGCGTCCAATGATAGGAGAGCTGTATCCGGTGCTTCTTTATTAAAATAAATAATATTAAATAGTCTTCTTACATTATGGAAGCCTTGTCTTCCCTTTATAAAGCCATTCTGATCTCGATTAATAATATTTGGTAAAATTTCTTGTATTCGTCTTGCTAAAATTTTACAGATTATCTTAAGGTCGGCATTTAATAGGCTTATTGGTCTCATATTTTCACATTTATTAGAGGGCTTACCTGGTTTTGGCAGCAGTATAATTAAGGCATTATTCATGTATGATGGTAAATTATTATTTTGAAATGCTTCTAAAACCATTTCCAAAAAAGGTTTTATTAATTTATTCTTAAATTTTTTATAAAGGTCAACTGGAAGACCATCTGGTCCTGCACTTTTTCCTGATTTCATATTATCAATGGCTAGCCCAACTTCTTCTTGACTAATTTTAGACTCCAATATCTCCCTGTTTTCATTTGGAATACACGGTATAGATAGTTCGTTCAAAAACCCATTTAGTTTTGTTAAATCAGATTCATTTTTGGTATCATATAATTTTTCATAGTAATCTCTAAAGGCTCTGTTAATTTCTAAAGGATCTATAACTACCTGTCCGTTACTTATAATACTGGTAATTGGTGTTTTAATTTCTAATTGTTTAATCTGCCATGCCAATAATTTTCCTGATTTTTCACCTTGTTCATAAAAAGATTGTTTCAATCTTAGAAGACTCGAGGCAGCTCTATTCGCTGATTTTTTGTCGTATTCAGCTCTCAAAATCAGTTTCATTGATTAATTTTCATAGAATTTTTATTTATTACCACTTTTGTCAGATTGAAGTTATTTCTGTGACCACTGTGGGTTTTTCTTTCATTAACAGAGGGGTACCAACAATTGTGTCCACGTGTGTAACTGTGATAAAAACCACTTCAGCCCAAAGCCCCTTGTCATAGCAGAGAGGTTCTGTTTCCATAACAGAAACCAGTCTAAAGATGAAAGTATTTCTGAATACACTGCTAGACTCACAAAACTGGGTCAGTTTTCTTAACATGGAGATGGACTTTCTGATGCTTTGAGAGGTAGACTGGTATGTAGCATGCATTGTCAAAGCACACAAAAAAGGTTACCGTCAGAAAAAGACCTCACATTAGAAAAAGCACTGGCTATTACAATATCAATGGAGACAACGGCTAAGGATGTCATGAGTCTGAGCTCAGTGTTCTCACAGAGCTCAGACTCTCAACTTATGTCTGATTATTTTATGTCTGTTTTGGTTATTTTCTGTTTGTGTTTATTTGTGGCTTTGTGACAGAAGCGCCCTTCTTCCTTCCCAAACACTCCCACTAGCTACTCACTCTGTACCCCTGCCATCTCAGCTGTGAGTAGCTGAATAATTAGCTCACCTGCTCGCTCAGCTGCCCGCACCCAATGCTCATTTATTGTCATGTATTGAAGCACTGGGAGCTCTTCAGCTGCTCCTAGGACACAGTCCAAAGACGGATAATTTTTTTCACACATAAGGAGTTGTTCAGACCTCCTTATAAGAACTCCTTATACAATGATATAGAGTGATGATTATCAAGTCAGTGGCGGTAATGCACCTGTAGGCTGGTTGCCAACCACCATTCAAATCTAAAAGAAGAAGAAGAAGCACTGCCAGCTCACTTTCTTATCGTGGCAGTCTTGATCAATTCACTGACTGGATAACTGAACGATTTATTGTTTGATCCTTCCCAGTTCTCTCCTCAACACTCGCAGAGCGATTCCGGCTCTGGAGTGCCTTTTGTAAGTTACCTATTGTTTGTATTTTTGTGTACCCTCACAGTTTTGAATTTTCTGTTTGTTGTTTTGAATAAATGTCACTACTGCAGTCCAGCATGTGGGCCTGTCTCTCTGCCCCAGGGGGGCCAATCATGACAGAAGACTGCTGCCAGGAATAAGACCCAGCTGCTGCAGTTTTTTCACTAACCTGTCCTGCGGAGCTGTCATGTTTCCATCAGGCAGATCAGACCGGAGGAGGAGGAAGTGGAGTCAGGATAAGCTGGAGTTTGATTGAGGACTTGGCGATTGGTGCTCGGAACTACTCATCCCGCAAGGATGAGATGCTGTGTTGGGGTGGAGTCGCTAATTTGCTGGAGGTCAAACCCAGCGTGCGCTTCCACCCCCGGGTGCTGATACTCTCCCTTCCTCCACTCCCACCTTTGCCATCAGCCTCCTCCTTGCCTGCTCCATCAGCTCCACAGTGACACCTGTTGTCCCACTCCGGACCGCCGAAGGAATTCTCCCAGCTCTCCGGCAGCCATTTCCCTGACACCGAAGCAGAAACCTCCCTCAGCAGTTCAGCCGTCCTCCTTCTCTTTTCCAGCTCGATCTTCAGCTTTTTCCTGGCCTGTCACTGCTGTTCTTCGCTCTACTTCAGCGTCCTCTCCTGCTACCGACAAGTCCTCCATTTTTCCCCTGGCTCCATCCATCTCCGTGACAACAGGGGCGGCTCCTCCACCATCCTCCGAGGGGCCCATTTCCACCATAGTCATGGAGAGGGATGACATTACACCAGCTGCTGCAGGCATCATCATTCACTGGGAAATCAGGCAACTGTCATTTTTTTCCTCTTCAGTTTATAATGACATGTCTTGCCTGATTCCCGGAAGGGAGGCTCAGGGTACGCAGTCTCTTGAGTCCTCACCACCTGCTGCAGATATGAATTGCTCACCAGCCCTCTCCGTGTCTTCTCATTTGGCCCCCGAGTGTCCGCTGACCCTGGGATTGAGCCGCCGGACGTGGGAGGAGCCCATGGCCCTGGAGGACCAAGGTCCAGTGCCAACGGTGAGCCAAACCCCAGCTGCCACACCAGATGAGGCACCAGCATGGGTCGCTCCGCCTGGGGGCACCAAGACTGCATTAAACCATCATGCCTGCTGCAGATGCCACCGCAGCAGATATAGTGACAGAGCTGGACCTCCATAGGACTGGGACCGAGATGTCATTGTCGTCTGGATTGATTGAGTCCTGGACGGTGGTGGAGCTCGAGCTCAGGCAAGTGCTCTCCTTTGTTTTTCTTGTCTCTGTTTTGGAGAAATCTTGCCTGGTTCTTGGTAAGGAGAACTGGGTGCAGCTGCCCGCTGCGCCTGAACTTGCCTGGCCGGGCTCCGCCGCTGCCGGTTACCCTGATCCTGCTTCTCTGTGTGTGTTGTCTGGGCTTTCTCCCAGGGTCACTGGGAATGTTCCAGCACAGCCAGGTGTCTCCGTGGGTCCCGGCTCATCACCTGAGGTCGCCATGGGTCCAGCTTCCTGTGGGCGCCCTGTCCCAGCCCAGGACCTCTGTGGGTGCAACTCTTCCTCTGCCCGAGGCCATCGTCTGGGTTCCTCCTCCTCTGTCCGAGTCTCCATGGGTGCTGTGTCCCAGTCGGGGACCCCTGTGGATGCTGCGCCCAAACCTAAACACAACATGGGTGCTGTGCTCCAGTATGGGCCCACCATGGGCATAACATCCCAGCCCAGGGTCCACCGTGGGTGCAGCACTGGCCCAGTCCGGGCCCACAGAGGGTGCAGCATTGGCCCAGTCCAGGTCCACCATGGGTGCAGCATTGTTCCAGCCCAGAGCAACTCGGGTGCTGCTACGCTCCAGCCCGGAGCCACCACGGGTGCTGCTACGCTCCAGTCCAGATCCACCGCGGGTGCAGCAACACTCCAACCCGGAGCCACTGCGGGTGCTGCTACGCTCCAACCCAGAGTCACCGTGGGTGCAGCCACGCTCCAGCCCGGAGCCACCACGGGTGCTGCAATGCTCCAGCCCGGAGCCACCGCAGGTGTTGCAATGCTCCAGCCTGGAGCCACTGCGGGTGCTGCTACCCATAAGCCCGAAGCCACCACGGGTGCTGGCTTGCTCCAGCCCAGAGCTGCTGCGGGCGCAGCTACGTCCCAGTCTGGGACCTCTGTGGGTACAACCGTGTCTCACTCCAGGACCATTGAGGGTGTTGTCGGCCAGTCCGAGGGCATCGAGGCCTTCCCTCCTCTGCCTGCTAACACCGTGGTTCCCTGCCACTGCCAGATGCTGTCGTGGGTTCTCCTCCGCCACCAGACACCGTCGTGGTCCCCCTTCTTTCGGCCCTCCTTCGCTTCATCAGGCCTTCTCATGGTGAAGCCGCCTCCTGGGTCACTCCTCCAGTCGTGGTGGTTTAAGAAATCTGGCCGGCTGCCCGATAGACTGAGCCGCTGGGTTGGGTGGCCCATATTCTCCGGCAGGCCACCCTATTCATACCACCTTGCCATATGTCTGGCCTTGGACTTTGGTAGGCCACCTGAACAGCTTTGTTCTTTGGCCTAGGGGGCCCAGGGGCCTGGCGTAGCATGGGTGCAGGTCCTGAGTGGGCTCCATATTTTTGTTCCCTCCTACCTGTTTCCCCCACCTCTCACCTGGGTTGTTTCATTGCCATAACGTTTCTTTTTTGGGGGGTGGGGTGGGGGGTGTCCTCTTGGGTGTTGCCTTGGGCAACACCCAAGCTGGAGTTTGATTGAGGACTTGGCGATTGGTGCTCGGAACTACTCATCCCGCAAGGATGAGATGCTGTGTTGGGGTGGAGTCGCTAATTTGCTGGAGGTCAAACCCAGCGTGCGCTTCCACCCCCGGGTGCTGATACTCTCCCTTCCTCCACTCCCACCTTTGCCATCAGCCTCCTCCTTGCCTGCTCCATCAGCTCCACAGTGACACCTGTTGTCCCACTCCGGACCGCCGAAGGAATTCTCCCAGCTCTCCGGCAGCCATTTCCCTGACACCGAAGCAGAAACCTCCCTCAGCAGTTCAGCCGTCCTCCTTCTCTTTTCCAGCTCGATCTTCAGCTTTTTCCTGGCCTGTCACTGCTGTTCTTCGCTCTACTTCAGCGTCCTCTCCTGCTACCGACAAGTCCTCCATTTTTCCCCTGGCTCCATCCGTCTCCGTGACAACAGGGGCGGCTCCTCCACCATCCTCCGAGGGGCCCATTTCCACCATAGTCATGGAGAGGGATGACATTACACCAGCTGCTGCAGGCATCATCATTCACTGGGAAATCAGGCAACTGTCATTTTTTTCCTCTTCAGTTTATAATGACATGTCTTGCCTGATTCCCGGAAGGGAGGCTCAGGGTACGCAGTCTCTTGAGTCCTCACCACCTGCTGCAGATATGAATTGCTCACCAGCCCTCTCCGTGTCTTCTCATTTGGCCCCCGAGTGTCCGCTGACCCTGGGATTGAGCCGCCGGACGTGGGAGGAGCCCATGGCCCTGGAGGACCAAGGTCCAGTGCCAACGGTGAGCCAAACCCCAGCTGCCACACCAGATGAGGCACCAGCATGGGTCGCTCCGCCTGGGGGCACCAAGACTGCATTAAACCATCATGCCTGCTGCAGATGCCACCGCAGCAGATATAGTGACAGAGCTGGACCTCCATAGGACTGGGACCGAGATGTCATTGTCGTCTGGATTGATTGAGTCCTGGACGGTGGTGGAGCTCGAGCTCAGGCAAGTGCTCTCCTTTGTTTTTCTTGTCTCTGTTTTGGAGAAATCTTGCCTGGTTCTTGGTAAGGAGAACTGGGTGCAGCTGCCCGCTGCGCCTGAACTTGCCTGGCCGGGCTCCGCCGCTGCCGGTTACCCTGATCCTGCTTCTCTGTGTGTGTTGTCTGGGCTTTCTCCCAGGGTCACTGGGAATGTTCCAGCACAGCCAGGTGTCTCCGTGGGTCCCGGCTCATCACCTGAGGTCGCCATGGGTCCAGCTTCCTGTGGGCGCCCTGTCCCAGCCCAGGACCTCTGTGGGTGCAACTCTTCCTCTGCCCGAGGCCATCGTCTGGGTTCCTCCTCCTCTGTCCGAGTCTCCATGGGTGCTGTGTCCCAGTCGGGGACCCCTGTGGATGCTGCGCCCAAACCTAAACACAACATGGGTGCTGTGCTCCAGTATGGGCCCACCATGGGCATAACATCCCAGCCCAGGGTCCACCGTGGGTGCAGCACTGGCCCAGTCCGGGCCCACAGAGGGTGCAGCATTGGCCCAGTCCAGGTCCACCATGGGTGCAGCATTGTTCCAGCCCAGAGCAACTCGGGTGCTGCTACGCTCCAGCCCGGAGCCACCACGGGTGCTGCTACGCTCCAGCCCAGATCCACCGCGGGTGCAGCAACACTCCAACCCGGAGCCACTGCGGGTGCTGCTACGCTCCAACCCAGAGTCACCGTGGGTGCAGCCACGCTCCAGCCCGGAGCCACCACGGGTGCTGCAATGCTCCAGCCCGGAGCCACCGCAGGTGCTGCAATGCTCCAGCCTGGAGCCACTGCGGGTGCTGCTACCCATAAGCCCGAAGCCACCACGGGTGCTGGCTTGCTCCAGCCCAGAGCTGCTGCGGGCGCAGCTACGTCCCAGTCTGGGACCTCTGTGGGTACAACCGTGTCTCACTCCAGGACCATTGAGGGTGTTGTCGGCCAGTCCGAGGGCATCGAGGCCTTCCCTCCTCTGCCTGCTAACACCGTGGTTCCCTGCCACTGCCAGATGCTGTCGTGGGTTCTCCTCCGCCACCAGACACCGTCGTGGTCCCCCTTCTTTCGGCCCTCCTTCGCTTCATCAGGCCTTCTCATGGTGAAGCCGCCTCCTGGGTCACTCCTCCAGTCGTGGTGGTTTAAGAAATCTGGCCGGCTGCCCGATAGACTGAGCCACTGGGTTGGGTGGCCCATATTCTCCGGCAGGCCACCCTATTCATACCACCTTGCCATATGTCTGGCCTTGGACTTTGGTAGGCCACCTGAACAGCTTTGTTCTTTGGCCTAGGGGGCCCAGGGGCCTGGCGTAGCATGGGTGCAGGTCCTGAGTGGGCTCCATATTTTTGTTCCCTCCTACCTGTTTCCCCCACCTCTCACCTGGGTTGTTTCATTGCCATAACGTTTCTTTTTTGGGGGGTGGGGTGGGGGGTGTCCTCTTGGGTGTTGCCTTGGGGTGTCTGGGGTCCACCCCTTAAAGGGGGGGGGCTCTGTCATGAGTCTGAGCTCAGTGTTCTCACAGAGCTCAGACTATCAATTTATGGCTGAGTATTTTATGTCTCATGTTTATTTTATCTGTTTCTGTGTTTATTTTTGGTTTTGTGACAGAAGTGCCCTTCTTCCTTCCCAGATGCTCCCACTAGCTACTCACTCTGTTCCCCTGTCAGCTCAGCTGTGAGTAGCTGAATAATTAGCTCATCTGCTCGCTCAGCTGCCTGCACCTGCTGCTCATTTGTTGTCATGTATTTAAGCACTGCCAGCTCACTTTCTTATCGCAGCAGTCTTGATCGATTCACTGACTGGGTAACTGAACAATTTATTGTTTGATCCTTCCCAGTCCTCTCCTCGGCACTTGCAGAGCGATTCCAGCTCTGGAGTGTCTCTCTCTAAATTATTTCTTCTCCTCGGCACTCGCAGAAAGATTCCGGCTCTGGAGTGCCTTTTGTAAGCTACCTTTCATTTGTATTTTTGTGTACCCTGCACAGTTTTGAATTTTCTGTTTGTTGTTGTGCTGGAGCTCCATGTGCCTTGGATGAGAACACTGCACGGTACGGCGAGGTGCCCGAGGCAGCGAGCAGCGCTGATGAGCGGGTTTTGGTTTTCCCCAGAGTGAGCAGGGCGAGTTGTCCAGTAACCAGAGGGTTGGCGGTTCGAATTACGTTTTTCTTCAGTTTGAGTCTCTTCATTTGTAAAGGACATTTCAAGGTAAGACAGCTGTGTTTTATATTAAACTATTTTCCTTCTTGCAATACTCTTAACTTTAGTGTGTGTTTTAAACATGCTCGTTTGCAATAACTCGAGCCATCCGTTTTCAAAGTGAAATGCTGGTTCCACGTTGTCGAAGCCATGCAGGGCTTAAATGTGTTACGTATGGCTCTGGCGAGCCATAAATAAGAGCCAAGGGCTAACCGGTGAGTTTGCATCGTTTATTAATGATAAGGGAAGAAACAAAGGAAAGAGCCTCATGGGGCAAAACACAAACAATACAAAGGTACACTTACAAATGATGATGAAGGACGAGAGGAGGGCTGGAGCCGGACATTGGGACTCCAGCCTTATCCACACCGAGAGACGAGCGTGGATAATATGCAAGGTCACAGCGCTGAATAATCAGGGCCGCTCCCCTTTATAGTGGTTGACAGCGCCTGAGCTGATGAGAGGTAATTGGCCTCCAGCCGTCCCGTAGAGCTTGACAGCTGGAAGCCCGCTGAGACGCTGTCATAATAAGAGCTGGACTGAGGAGGAATATGGTCTGAGCACGGATGACATCGGCGCACAGACCATTATGACAGGACCTCCCCCTCAAGGTCGGGCTCCGAATGGCTAGTAACACCCAAGCCCCCCCCCCCCCCCCCCACCTAGGGTGGGCGGATGGGGTGCAAGCCAGGAGGACGTGAATCGGGAAAAGGAGAGAGAAAAGCACTGCGGCAGCACAGTTTACCCTTGGCCGGGGGATCGTGGGGATCGTGGGATCATGGGTTCGATCCCAGTCCCCAACCAACAGTGATCTGTGTGGAGTTTGCATGTTCTCCCCGTGTATGCGTGGGTTTACCCAGGGATTTCTCCGGTTTCCTCCCACATGCCAAAAACATGCAGGTTAGGTTAATTGGAGACTCTAAAGTGGCCCTAGGTGTGAATGTGTGTGTGAATGGTTAAAGGATAGCGCCGTATCGTGGCTGCTTCATCCATCCAGGTGGTGGATGACCCTCAATTTCCCCTCTGGGGATCAATAAAGTATACTAAATCTAAAAAAAAACAAAATCTAAAAAAAACAAAACAACAACATTGGCAGGGAACAATGAAGCAATTACAGAGTACGGGAAAAAAAACACAATACTCCATAAAATGCTAACAATATGCAGACAGAGAGAAAAAAACCCCACAACATTGGCAGGGATCAAACGAAGCAATTACAGAGTACGGGAAAGGAAAAAAAAAACACAATACTCCATAAAATGCTAACAATATGCAGACAGAGAGAAAAAAAACCCCACCACATTGGCAGGGAACAAACGAAGCAATTACAGAGTACGGGAGGGAAAAAAAGCCCACAATACTCCATAAAATGCCATAATATGTAGGCAGGACCCAACAAAGAAAAACAACCACAGGAGACCTAAAAGGAAAGCAGAGGCTCCTAATGTGTAATCCAGCAAATACAGGACATCCCTCAAACAGGAGGGGGGGAAAAATGACACGCTAACCGCGATAGGACTACAACAAATCATATTATATCTGCACACTCACAAAATCACAAGGGACCAAAGGCACAGGAATAACAGGAGAAATAATACAGTTCGGGGGGTCTCTCCGCACCCAGCGTCCAAACCGCCAACAGGGGTGACGGGGAAGCATTCAGGCGGCCTATCCGAATCCCAGGCCAGGAAAAACAGTACTTCGGGCAGCCGGACCAGACCACCGAATAGAGAGTCCAGTGGATCGGGAGGCCGGAACAAAGAGCTGAATGGGCGCGGCAGTCCTTCTGGCGGCCGACCCGCATCGCTCAGCCACCAGGACCACAGGGGAGAGAAAGGCAACGGCTTCCCTGTGGAGGGGAATATCGAGGGCGAGCCGGGCCGACAGTGAGAGGTCCACACGGCACCTGATGGAGAAGGCTTGGGGGGATGATGAGGGTGAAGATGATGACGACGGTGAAGATGGGGGAGAAGATGAAGATGAGCCGGTCCAGTGTCCAGTGGCAGGGGATCTGCAGCTCCCTCACCGAACCTGGATACCGCTGGTGCTGCACCCTCGTCGGACCCCGATTGGGTCATGGTTGCTCCCGCGACGGACCCCGATTGGGTCTTGGTTGCACCCGCGTCAGACCCCGACTGGGTCAGCGCTGCACCAGAACCAACCTCCAACCCCGAACCTGGAACCTCTGGCACAGCAGGCGAAAGCAGCTCCTTGCCGGCGACCCTGGGAGAACGCTCAGAAGAGAGAAGAACTGGGATCAGGATCACCGGCAGCGCCAGAACCCGGCGAGATAAGCTCGGACGCAGCGGGCAGCTGCACCAAGCTCGTCTCCCCAAGAGACAGGCTAAAATGCTTTAAGACGGAAAGGAGAAAGACAAAACAGAGCACTTGCCTAATCTCGAGTTCTGACGCCGTCCAGGACTGCGAAGATCCGGGCTCAGACGGCAGGAGGTCGTCGTCAGGCTCCCACTCAGCTACGTCGGGCTCCGCAGCTGGCATGATGGTATCCGCAGCCTCAGGATCCTCTGACACCGATGCCCACGCCGATGGCCTGCACGGCGTGGTGGCAGGGGACCCTCGACCCGCTGGACCGGACCGCTTGTCCGTGGAGACCTGGGGACGCTTCCTCGTTGGCGCAGTTTCCACGCTGCATTCCGCCCTCCTCCTCTGCCCACGACGTGGCTGCGGGACCGGAACAAGGCTCTCCAGAACCGCAGGCCCCCTCCTCATCCAGTGACGTTGGCCTGGCTCCGAGGACCGCTAAGCGGAGGGAGACACAGAGGATGCGGGATCAGAAACTAAAGCCACAGCAGGTGGTGGGAGCTCGGGGGGCTGCGAACCCCGAACTCCACCATGAGGTGTCCGACAAGGCAAATCACAATAATGAGAATATGGAAAAGTTTGGACTTGCCTGTCACCTGGAGGCTGGATGGTGCCTGCTGCGGCGGACGTTGCTCCTCCCTTTCCCCGCCTGACGGTGACAGAGGGCCCCCTGGGAGGACGACCAGGAGACGAGGAGCCAGCGACGGTAGCGGTAGCGGGGGCCAGGAAGTGCCAGAGAGACACGCTCTACTTCTACCACCGCCGCTTTGGAGAGAACGCACACAGATGTGTGTCACCGTGCCAATTCAAGCGTTCGGGAAACGCCAAGGCTGGCAGTCAGAAGCAGCTGCCACCGCCGGTGAAGAGAACAAGCTGCTCTACGTGACGGACTCGCGCTCGGGAAGACGGTTCCTCGTAGACACCGGCTCCCAGAAGAGCCTCATCCTGCCGTCCTACGCTGACCGGCTAGCAGGAGCTAGTGGCCCCCAGCTGGTAGCCGTAAACGGCTCGGATAATAAGACTTTTGGTGAGAGAACACTGACTTTATCTCTACACGGCCGTATGTACAAGTGGACTATTGTCATAGCGGCATTGAGTTTCCCAATCCTGGGAGCTGATTTTCTGTGTGCACACGGGTTGCTAGTTGATGTTGCTAACAGGTGCCTGGTTAATGCAATGTCTTTTGATTCTCTCCCCTGTACAGCTCGAGGGGCCGGGCTAATAACACAAGCCAACGTCACAGCTCCAGGCGGTAAGTTCCACACACTGCTCACTCAGTTCCCAACACTCAAGTTTTCGGCGGCCAGCACTAAACACGGGGTGGAACACTTTATCACCACCACTGGGCCGCCCGTTTTCGCACGACCTTGGCGCCTGGATGCAGCTAAACTGGCCATAGCACGCGAGGAGTTTGCCAACTTGGAAAGGTTGGGCATCATCAGGAGCTCAAACAGCCCATGGGCATCCCCGCTACACATGGTCCCTAAGGCCGAGGGATCGTGGCGACCGTGCAGAGATTTCTGCAAGTTGAATAACGCCACAGTGCACGACCGCAACCCGATTCCCCATATTCAGGATTTTTACGTTCACCTTGCCGGGCCACGCATTTTTTCTAAGATAAGATAAGATAAGCCTTTATTAGTCCCACAATGGGGAAATTCCAGGATTGCAACACCACAGGGACAGCAACACTCAGAGCAACAATCAAGAAGACAAGAAAAACAAGAGCAGCGAATATACATATGTACACATAAATATATAAATATATATACACACACAGTGCGGAGCATTGTAGCTAGATGGAATAAACAGCATAACCATCTACTTAGTTATCCTACATAGTATGAACATGTACCCATACATATTGTCACCCTCCGTAGCGACTGATATTGTCCTAGTTGTATACTGGAGGGGACCATTGTGTAAGTCTATTGCCCTTTTTGCATTCAATACTATTAGGTCATCACGTTTTTTTGCTATCTCTGCGAGCAGCCCTGCTTAGGTTATACAGTCTGACAGCCGTAGGTAGGAAGGACCTGCGAAACCTCCCGGTTGCGCACCTAGGATGATGTAGTCTGCTGAAAAATGAGCTCCTCAGTGAGTTCAGTATATCCTGCATAGGGTGGGACTCGGACTCCAGCAGAGATGACAGTTTAGCCACTATCCTTCTCTCTCCTATCTCCTCCACTGGGTCAGGACGCTGCCCCAGGACAGAGCTAGCTTTCTTGATCAGTTTGTTCAGTCTCTTCCTATCGGCTGCTGTAATGTGACTGCCCCAGCAGACCACTCCAAAAGTGATGGCTGATGCCACCACCGTGTCGTAGAATGTCTTCAGCAGCGCCCCTTGTACACCAAAAGACCTGAGTCTCCTCAGCAGGAACAGCCTGCGCTGTCCCTTCTTGTAGAGTGCGTCGGTATTGTGTGACCAGTCTTCAGCAGCGCCCCTTGTACACCAAAAGTCTAAAATAGACCTGGTCCGTGGTTACCACCAGGTCCCAGTGCGCGCGGAGGACATACCTAAAACAGCGGTAATAACTCCATTTGGCTTGTTTGAGTTTTTACGCATGCCCTTTGGATTAAAAGGCGTGGCACAGACATTCCAACGCATGATGGATGCGGTGTTGCGCGATCTCCCATTTGTGTTCGTCTACCTGGATGATATCCTGGTGGCCAGCGCGTCCGAGGACGAACACGTAACCCACCTCAGGACGGTTTTCCGGAGGTTGGAGGAGCACGGGTTAATAATCAACCCGGCGAAATGCCAGTTCGGCGTGATGGGGATTGACTTTTTGGGGCACCGTGTCTCACCGGAGGAAGCGATACCCTTGCCCGACAAGGTGTGCGCCGTGGTGAATTTTCCCCGGCCTCAGACGGTCAGGGCACTGCAAGAGTTTATGGGGATGGTTAACTTTTACAACCGGTTCCTCCCCCACGCAGCTCAGCTCATGCAGTCATTGTACGCCACGCTCAAGAAATGGAAACCGGTGGACAGAGTCGAATGGACTCCGGAGCGGGAGCAGGCGTTCTCTGAGGTTAAAACAGCCCTGGCAAACGCCGCACTGTTGGCGCACCCGGACCCGGCGGCCCGGATAGCACTCACTACCAATGCCTCGGACGTGCCCATAGGGGCCGTCGGGGAGCAACGCATCGCCGGTTCTTGGCAGCCGCTCAGTTTTTTCAGCAGGGCTTTGCGTGACAGTGAGCGTAAATACAGCGCATTCGACAGAGAGTTGCTGGCCCTCCACCTGGCCATATGCCACTTCTAGTTCTGGCTGGAAGGGTGCAGCTTCACTGCGTTCGTGGACCACAAGCCGCTAACATTTGCGATGGCCAAGGTTTCGGAACCATGGCCGGGCCGGCAGCAGAGACAGCTAGCCGCGATCTTGGAGTTTATGACCAATATTCAGCATGTGTCGGATAAACTGAACGTGGTGGCGGACTGCCTCTTGCGCGCAGTAGTGGCCCCGGTCTGCGTGGGGATAGATTACACAGCCATGGCCGCAGAGGAGATTGGCGATGCGGACATGTGCGCGCTCCAGTCTGGACCAACAGGGTTAAGGCTGGAGAGTAGAGTACTGCAAGACGGCAGCCCCCCCCCCCCCCCCCCAATCTGCGATGTCTCCACGGGACGCCCGCGCCCGGTGGTCCCAGTTGCTTGGTGCCGCTGAGTGTTTGAGTCAGTTCACGCTCTGGCGCACCTAGGAGTGCACGCGTCTGTCAAAATGGTGGGAGCGAAGTTCGTATGGCCAGGCCTGCACAAACAAGTGAAAGAGTGGGCGGCAGCCTGCATAGTGTACCAACGAGCCAAAGTACACAGACACACGAAGGCTCCTTTGGAGCCGTTTCGTATACCGGTTAAGAGGTTCGACCATGTTCACGTGGACCTCGTGGGCCCCCTCCCGCCATCGCAGGGGTGCATGCACCTTCTGACAGTGGTGAACCGCACCACACGCTGGCCAGAAGCAGTCCCGCTGGTGGCAACCACGTCCGCGGACGTGGCGCGTGCTTTTTTGACAACATGGGTGGCATGTTTTGGCATCCCGTCAGACATAACATCTGATAGGGGCCCGCAGTTCGTTTCTGACCTCTGATCCGCGATGGCCCGTAGCCTGGGTGTTGCAATTCATCGCACAACCGCGTACAACCCGCAGGCCAATGGGTTATGCAAGCGTTTCCATAGGTCACTGAAAGCAGCGCTCAGGGCTTCATTGATGGATGCAAATTGGGTAGATATTGCCGTGGGTTTTATTGGGGTTGCGTTCCGCACCAAAAGAGGATTTGGAGGCTTCCCCAGCGGAGCTTGTTTTTTCTCAGCCACTGCGGCTCCCCGGAGAATTTTTGCCAGATAATCCTGCGCCGGACGACTGTCCTTCTCAGAGTTTGCAGCATAGCGCAGTTACAGGCACGCTGCTGGGCCCGGCCCACCACTGTTTAACATGTGCTTTTGTGCCAAAAACTTTGAAGAACGCGGCGTTCGTGTTTGTCAGGCACGATGCCCACCACCCCCCATTGCGGCCACCCTACGATGGCCTGTTCAGAGTGCTGGAAACAGGGGACAAACATTTTTTGTTAGACTTGGGGGGTCGTCGTGAGAAAATATGTGTAGACAGACTTAAGCCCGCCTTTGTGGTGGCGGACGAGCAAGTGATGTTGGCTCAGGCCCCTCAGCGTGGAAGACCCCCACGGAGAACTCTCCAGGTAAATGATTCGTCAGAGCAGCCACACGGACAAGTCAAAGGTTCCCCCCCCCTCGCCACTGCCCACCCGCAGACAGACACACCCCAGGAGCCCCCCACCGGCATAGCAGCGCCGCGGAGGTGGAAAACCCCTGTTACAGCAGATACGGGAGGCGACTGAAGCCAAAAGGACATGAGGACTGAAACTCGGTCTGAGATTCTGGGGGGGGGGGAGCGGTGTAGACGCTGGGTTAATCATCTCAGACTGGATGCAGAGGGTAAACAGAGAAGGACAATAGGTATTGAGATGATAGAGATTATGGTGAGGTAGCAGGAAGAAGTAGTGGGGGGAGAAGGGTTGAATGTATTGTGATGCGAGATGTCATGCAGATATGAGATGGGCAGTTGATATAAAAGGAGAGACCCTGGTGTATTGGGGGATTCTTTTTCTGTGTATGATTGATGTGAGAGTGAATAAAGTCGTCTGCTGCATGAGTCTGCCTCAGTTATTTGCATTCTCCACACCCCTGAAGTTTATGTTTCCTAAAATTGTGACTTAGATTAACCATTATAATTCAATAAGTGACTCCTTGAAACACTCATGGCTGCCCTGTTCATTCACAGACCAGAAATTCACGTTGTTATCCTGTTAAATCAAAGGGAATCTTCATTCTTTTGTATGTCCTTTTGTTGTTAAAATTGCGTTACCAGGCCTGAGGAGTTGTTAGTTCCTGTCCAGCAGGTCAATTGGGGGAGAATCAGTGCTGCTGATAAAGCCATGTCACCCTTTAACTCTTTGGTTTTCATCTCAGCAGCAGCTCTGTTTAATTGTCCTCAGAAGGGAACATGTAAATCGACAGAGGTGTGAAGTTTGGCCCAGCTGTTCCCACTGATGTCATGGGGGGGTGATCTGTTGGGTGTCATGGGGTGTCATGTGTTTACTCTTCCTGGGTTAACTGGATTATTTCTGCTGCTGGGGATCACCTATTCGTCTTCTTCTCCTTTTCCCTGTCACTTCCGCCTCCAAAGAGAGCAGACGCTTCTTTTCTCTCTCTGCTCTAGCTCCCCACCTCCCCGACTAACTGGATCCCAGCTTGCTGTTGTCTGTCTGCGTCTGACTGCTGATTATCGAAAGAAATTATAGAATTAATAAGCTGGGCTTTGAACGCAATTGACACTATTTTTTCAACGAGGAAAAGTGCTCCGGGGGAAGCTGTTTGCCCCGCAGGAACGGCTCCAGCGGGCTATTTACGGGAGACAAGTAATTGGAGAATCTTGTGCCTGACTAATCTCTCTATCGAAGATATTGAAGATTTGTATGTCTTCGTAATAATGGTGATTGGGATCGTTCTGATTGGATCTGGGATTGTCCTGGTGTACCGCAAATTGCTGAAGATGGATACAATCTATCAAAATGCTGGCCAGGCGAGGTGCATCCATCAAATTGAAAAAATGGAGAAGACCCTGATAGCGACAAATGGAGAACTGTCTCGGAAGGTGGATTACATCATGATTACGCTTAGGTCTATCCACGACGGACTCAACGCCCCGCAATGAAGGATTAAGTACTGAATCTGCAGAAGAATATAAAGTTCCTTCTCTGTGATCAGTTCTATTTGGCTCAATTCCCTTACAAAAATCCTCCTGATCATCTGCAGTCTCTGTGTTTCAAAACACTGAGCACATGGCCTTGGACAGCAGCTGCATGGACAATTGCCAAGGACAATTGCCAGTAGCCAGACAAAACATCTCCTGCCAAAGTGTCCTTGTTGTTCTTACTGATAACAACACTTGCTTCAACATTACATTCATATTGATGCACAAACTGACAACAAGATTCACTCACTGCTCTCTTTGTGTCCTGTGTACTCTTTTGGTCCGCTGATGTGCATTGAGGGCTTTTTTTTCCTTTGTAATCATAACATTGATCATGTGATCACTATTCTGAAATCAATGAATTTTTTGCTCCTTCCCATTGTATTATTTCTTATGCAACCTGTTCCCTCCTGTTGACAGGCACGTTTCAGACGCATGCCGCATCACGGAAATGCAGGTTCATTTTCTGTGTCAAGTCAAATTCTCTCGTATGTTATCAGTGATCTGTTAATGTACTTGGCAATAAATCTTTTACTGATTCTGATTCTGATTCTGATTCCCTGCTGATTAATGCAGATCTGCAGGATTTAACACCTCCGAACACCACCGCTTAGTTCCTCCTCACGGCTGTCTTTTAAAAAAATGGCCAACACACGCCAATTTATCACATCCTTTTTCCATGTAAATTAGAAACATTCTTTTGTAAATGTGAGGATTTTTCTCATAAATTTGCAGGATTTTCCTGCAGAGTTAGAGCCATTTTACTCAGAAATGTGCAGCTTCTTACTTGAAAATTTGCAGCTTTTTATTATTCATAATTTTGCAGCTTTTTCCTCATGAATTTAGAACTTTTCTTACTCTTGAATTTGCAGTTTAAAAAAAAAGCTTAAACTTGCAGCATTTTACTCAAATCTTATATCTGCAGCATTTTAGGTTGTAAACAGTTTGAAATTTACACCTTCTTTTGTCTTTTTGCTAAAGTTGCAGCTTCTTACCCATAAAATTCCACTTTTTTTTTGGTCAGAAATTGGCAGCTTTTAACTGAGACTTACATCCCTTTTTTTGTGTCAGGTCAGGCATTGGCTTGCTTGCTACCGGATAACCATGAAAACCAGTACTACCTGTCTCATGGGTCGTGCCGTCGGCGACTCAACCGGCATCCCCGCTCTTCTGAGGGCATGGAGGGTGAAACAGGGCATCCTGGCAGAAATAAAAGCAATATCTGCCACAGGTCTGTGGTGGACCACTCTCAGTTACACTGGGTGAGACTGGACATCCTGGCAGATAAACACATCTGTCGCAAGGTCTGTGGTGGACTGTGCCAGTCGGTGCATTGTGACATGCACTACACAAAGAGCAGAGATAAACAAACCTATCATCTGGTCAGTCACTGCAACAGATACTGGAGTCAGTTTGTCTTGGCTTGTCCTTGCCACTGATGATACCTTTATCTGCCAAGAATGTGCTGCTAGTCCAGCAAAAGCTAGCAGTACTCAAATACTTTGCAAGCAGTTTCATGAAATGGTCAATCAGAAAGCAACTCATACCTGCTCGGATGTTGCCCGGGCTTACAAGGTCCGCGCTGATCTGTTCACACTCCAACAGGCAGCGAAAAGTAAGCTAGGAGCAGGAAGACAAAGCAAAGAGGAAAACAGCAGCCTTGTGTGTAGCAGAATGGAATGTACGCACTCTGTTGGACAGAATAACATCACAGTGCCCAGAAAGACAGACTGCACTTGTGGTCCTGGAAATGAACAGGTACAATGTACACATAGCTGCACTTAGTGAAACAAGATTGCCTGGATATGACAGCTTGGAAGACCATGGGTACATCTTCTTTTGGAGTGGGAGATCAACTCAAGAAAGGAGAGAAGCAGAAGTGGGCTTTACAGTTAGAAAGGAGATAGCAGCAATGCTTGATGAGGAACCGGTGCCAATCAACGACAGGATAATGACTATGAGACTCCCACTACAGCGGAAGATGTATGCTACACTCATCAGTGTATATGCCCCAACAAAGACCAACACAGAGGAGGTGAAGGAAGAGTTCTACAGTGATTTATGTGAGACTATCAGGCGTGTACCGACTGATGACAGGCTGATACTCGTTGGAGATTTTAATGCCAGAGTTGGTTTGGACACTGAGAAATGGAAAGGAGTACTAGGCAGTCATGGAGTAGGCAAGTGCAATGCTAATGGAGAACTTCTACTTGCACTATGTTCAGAGTACAACCTTGTGATAACCAATGCTCAATTTAAGCACAAGAACACACACAAGAAGACATGGATGCACCCAAGATCCAAGTACTGGCACTTATTAGACTACATCATAGCCAGGCAGAGAGACATATGGGATGTATTGGACACCAGAGCAACGAGAGGCATGGACTGTGGTACTGAACATGTTATGCTGAGATCTAGATTAAGGATTTGCAGACAAAAACAGCACTGCAGGACGGGTGCGAAGCCACCACGGAAGCTAAACACTAGTGCACTGAAAGGCCAAAAGAAGCAGGAAGAACTTACACAGGAAATGGGTGAAAACTTGAAAGACTGGGACAGCAACAACTCAGAGGATGACATAGAAGAGAAATGGGCAACACTGAAGGATACGGTGTATCAGACTGCAAGTGATGTATTAGGCTACCCTGAGAGGAAACATCAAGATTGGTTTGATGAGCATGATGAACATCTGTTAGAAAAATACCCGATTCTTTGATTGAAAGATCCAAGAACAAGCCGAAGATTTCTTCAATTTAAAGATGGAACATTTATTTAGAAGTCACAAGTAAAGCAAGCAGTGCTGGGTGCAGCGTAACGCAGCTCCCTCTGGAGCGTCGCCACACTCACCACGACTTCCGGGTGCGTGTTACAGTTATCTTCTCGGGTTGGCACGTCGGACCAACCCCCCATATGATAGGATGGGCTTGTATGCGACCGTCTGATTGGCCAGTTTAACTCTGACATGAACAGGCCATCCGCTATTCACGTTACTGATCTCCTAAAATGTACTATCAAAAGTGTGTGTGAGAATGTTGGTTTTGGGTGTGCATCTAATGTGATAGACCTGACTATAAGAGAGAGAGAGAGAGAGAGAGCGAGAGAGAGAGCGAGAGAGAGAGAGAGGGGGGGGGGACTTGACTTTTAAAAAAGGCTTTATTGCACATTTCAAAATTGCAGAAAGACCAATATCAGTTGTCCAAGTGTGTCACATCTCAAAAGTGCAAACATAACTCATCCCCCTGACCCACTGAACACAAAACATTCCCTACAGCCCATCTATTTATGAACGCCTCCAGATTGTCTACCATTTGATAGTAAGAGAACTCCACCCGGAGTCTGACTGTCAACAAGACCTTGAAAGCGGACACAGGATCCACATTGCCAGCATTGCTTGCCCGATTTTTCCTCGTCAGCCAGATGGCAAGCTTAGCAGTCCCAGTTAGGAAGTTCATCAAAGTGTGGGCAGCCTTCCTTGCCACTTTATACTTCGGACCGTAAATGAACAGACCAAAAGAGAATCGTTCACCCAAAGCCCGAAACCACTCGCGCAAAATGTCAACTAGTCCAGATAAACGAAAACAGTGGACAAACAAATGGTCGAGGGTCTCAACTTGGGAACAAAACAAACATTCCCCCCCACAGTCGGATCAAGGTGTGCCCTGTATTTATTTGTGGCTATTGCCCCATGCACAATCCTCCACTGGAGATCTGCTGTGCGTTTCTCAATCGGTTGCTTGTACATGCACCGCCAGCTGCCATTTGGAGAGACCCCTGGCCCCAAACAACCCGCCCACCTCAACTCCGTGACATCCTTCAGAGAGCGCAGATTCAGAACCTTCACACAGATGTGATACACCGTCCTTGTCCTGACAAACTGGAACTTGCCCAGGCAAGGAATCCTGAAGGTCAGTAGATGATCCTCTCCTCCCTGCCACTCCCCCACATCTGGAGTTATGGAAATTGCAGGAAAGGTGGACGCAGTGTCGTCATCCCATTGATTGGAAAGAGTGCGGTTCGTCGCAAACGCTCAAAGCGGCTGCGGCAGGGCGGCACACACGTCCTCCACCACCCTTTGCAGCAGTCTGACAGATGTAATTTTTGCACTCCGCCTCAGTGTATCCATCGATGTGGTCGACATCCTCATAAGATGACCCAGCTTGGTACAGCGTGCCTCCCGCAAACAACTCCGCAGACTGGCAGACTGCAGCACCTCTGCTGCGATGAATCGATTGAAAAACAGTGGTTCTTCAAACAGCCACATGCCCAGCGCCTCGTCACGGAAGCGGGCCACGTTGAAGACTCGCCATGCATGCAAAACGGACGTGTAAAAAGCAGATAGTCCAGTAAGGTCCACCTCCCCAGATGTCACGAGGAAGAGCTGCTTATCATAGCCCAAGCGACCAACTCTCCTCAAAAGCAGCTTAGCAGTGTCCATCCAGCAGGGTCCGCATCCGTAAAGGAGTCGTTGTGCAGTTCGAAGCCTGAAGCTGGCGATCTTGGAATGTATGTCCACCAGGCCCTGTCCCCCCTCGGCCACAGGCAGGTAGAGAACTGGCACGCGGACCCAGTGGCGACCAGACCAAAAGAAGTCCACGATTGTCTTCTGAATCTCCTCCACGAGGCTCCTTGGCAGTGTCAAAGCCACCAGCCTATGCCAGAGAGCCGAGGCAACCAGATTATTCACGACCAGAACTCTGCCCCATATGACAGCTGTGGTAGCAACCATTTCCATTTAGAAATGCGAGCACACACCTTGTCCTTAACACCCTCCCAGTTCTTTCGTTCAAAAGCCTCCATACCCAGAAAAACCCCCAACACTTTGAGACCGGCCGTCCCCCACTGAAGGCCGCCGGGCAGGCGAGGGATGGCTTGACGCGACCAGTGGCCCACCAATAGACCTTCACTCTTGGCCCAATTAACCCGTGCAGAAGATGCCCTTTCATAAACTGTCAAAGTGTCCACCAGATGCTGCACATCCCCGTTGGAGGTGATGAAAACGTCGACGTCATCCGCATAAGCAGACAAGACAATCGGGCGGCCACAGCTTGATGGCCCCGGCAGAACCAGACCACCTGCACAGCAAAGGCTCAATAGCCAAGCTGTACAGCTGACCCAAGAGTGGACACACCTGGCATATTCCCCGGTGTACAGGGATTGGCCGACTTAGTCCCGCCCCCACCTTCACCAAACACTCAGCTCCAGTGTATAGCAGATTGACCCACCTCAAAAGCATATTTCCAAAACCAAACCCCCTCAGGGTAGAAAACAAATAGGAATGGTCAACCCTATCAAAGGCCTTTTCCTGGTCCAAAGACACAATTCCAAACTGTAAGTCATGACATTTACTGAGCTGGAGAACGTCACGTATGAGGAAAACATTGTCCATAATGTTCCGGTCAGGAATACAATATGTTTGATCCCTATCCACAATCAAACCCAAGACAGTGTTCAGTCTGTTTGCCGGGGCCCTGGAAAGCACCTTGTAGTCCGTGCAAAGAAGAGCCACAGGCCTCCAGTTTTTCAGCAGGGCCAAGTCCCCCTGCTTTGGCAACAGAGACAGCACTGCATGGCGGCATGAGATAGGTAACATTCCTTCCCTGTAACAGGCCATCATAACGTTATAGAAGTCTGGTCCAACAACATTCCAAAAATGCTTAAAAAATTCTGAAGAAAGGCCATCAAGTCCAGGTGCGCGTCCCAGCGCCAGCTGATTCACAGCCACAGTCAACTCATCCAAAGTCAGGGCACAGTCCAGAGCGGCCCTGTCGTCCTGGCTGAGCACCGGAAGGGCCTCGAAGAGCTGATTTTGAGATTCTTTGCAACACGTTCCCGCAGCAAACAGGGCCCCATAGTAATCCACTGCATGGTGGCGCATCTCGGACGGGCCCGTAGTCAGGCAACCATCTGGGAGTGTCAAGCAAGCCATCAGCTTCTTTGTCGCAGTAGACTTTTCCAAATTGAAGAAGAAGGACGTTGGTGCATCCATGTCCTGCAGGCGAGTGAAGCGCGACCTCACTAGCGCCCCCTCCACTTTGCCCTGCAAGAATGTGCGCAGGGCCGATCTCTTCTCCTGCAGCAAAGGACCAGCGGTAGAATCCCGACCCGTAACCAAGCTGGCCTCCAGCCTCTTTACAGCGTCCTGTAGTTCACTGACCTTGGCGTTGATGATGGCAGTTGAGTACGCAGTGTACCGTTGAAAAAAAAGGCGAATTTGCACTTTGCCAATGTCCCACCACTGTTTGAGGGAACCAAAACGAGCTTTTGTGGTCCTCCAGTGTTCCCAGAAGCACACAAAATACTGACAAAAGGCATTGTCCTGTAGGAGCTTGTTATTGAAGTGCCAATATGACTTTGCCCGTTTCCCTGGTGAGTTCAGTAACACCGCAGTAGCCAGGTGATGATCCGTGAAACCGACGGGACTTATGTTACTGTGAAGGAGGCCGGGGCTACAGGTTCTAGAAACATATATCCTGTCTAATCTAGCAGCACTGACAACCCCGTCAGTGATCCTGACCCAGGTATACCGTCTCACATTGGCATTTTTCAACCTCCACGTGTCCACTAAGTCTAACTGCACAGTGAAATTTTCCAAGCATCTAGAAGACTGCAGATGAGGTTCTGCATTAGTGCGATCTACAGTGAAGTCCAAGGTACAGTTGAAATCACCAGCCACAACAAGTTGGTCTTGGTGATAGCGCTGCAATTCAGTAGTCATTGTATTGAAAAAGGCAACCCTTTCCGCGCCGTGGTTTGGTGCGTAAACATTAACCAGGCAAAACACGGAATCCCCCACTTGCGCCCTAACTAGAAGCAGCCTGCCCCTCACTATCTCCACCACCGATAAAATTTGTGCATGTGCTGATTCCCCAAACAAAATGGCCACTCCCGTGCTTAGATTTGTGCCGTGACTGAGTGAAAATGGGCCTTTCCACCACAAGCCCCAGTCGACTTCATCCGCCGAAGTGGTATGAGTTTCCTGCAAAAACAAAATGTTGAGACCCTTCCGTTTGAACAGGTCACTAACGAATCCCCTTTTATGATTACCCCTGCCACCATTTATGTTTAAGGTCCCTAATTGTATTTTCTGCATTATGGCGATATTTGTGAGGAGCACCGTGCTTTGCCATGGAAATCATTCCATCTTTGCGCGCTTGGCCTTTTGTCCCCCTGCTGATTTACGCAGGGCTGCGAGGTGCTTCTTCAGGTGGTAGCGTTTTCTTTCATCCAGGAGGTCAACACCAACCTCCTTCCTCAGTACATTAACAGACCGAATAAATTTGTCAGAGTCACTGAAGTAATCTGCAACGTTAACGGCCCTTTTATTATAGGTCCCATCCAGGAAAGCATTTATTTCGTCTAGTGAATACAAATGTGCATTGGCATCGCCATTAGCCCCAATAGACTCATTTTTAGCAGACTCTGCGTCAGTTCCACACTCCATTCCCTCGTCAGCACAACTCTGCTGACTGTCAGATTCAGCTGGCACGTCAGCTGTTGCAGCTGATCCTTCATCAGTCACGTGGTCCGGGGCGGCGCCTATATCAGTCGACCGGCGTTTTTCCGCCTGCTGCTGTGAAGTTGCAGCAGGCTGCGGAAGCACAGCCGCTGATGTCACACAGCGCGATGCTGAGTCCACGTCATGGACCGCTTGTGCGCCATCACCAGTCACGCCCCCAGCTGCAGGCTGCGCCGCGGGCGCCACAGGCCGACTGTCCACAGGCACAGCGGCAGGCCCCAGAGCACGAGCGGCGGAAGGCCCCGCAACGCCGTCCGCAGTCGCAGCAGGTGCCGCGGAGGCCTCGCTGGCAGGCTGTGTGGCCTCGCCGGGCTCTGCTGCGGCGGAAGCCCCCGCCACGCCGTCCGCAGCAGTGCCGCGAGCGGAAGGTGCACCGGCTGCCCCAGCCACGGCCCCACCAGAGCCCCCCGCCGGGCGCCTGTGCGGGCAGGCAAAACGTTTATGGCCTGCATCGCCACACTCAAAACACTTCATTTGTCCCGCGCTCGCATACACCATATAGTAGCCGTCCCCGTGTTTGACCCGGAAGGACACTTCCAGAGTCTGAGTGGGCGAGTCTAGAAACATGAACACCTGTCGCCTGAGTGATTTCACATGGTCTAAGTCGGCTTCCCTGATTCCCAAACTGACGTGTTTAAACGGGCCCGCAAACTTCCCGAATCTGCGGAGCTCCGCCGCCAACTGCTCGTCAGTAATGAAAGGTGGAACACCCGAGACGGTGATAAGCGTTGATGGAACTGATAAGGGGGACACCTGCACATACACGCCCCCGATTACAATACCGCTCGCAACCAGAGCGTGGACATCCTCCTCAGTAGCCAGAAACACAACTACAGCCCTATTCATCCTGGACGCATAGTGGATCGCAGCAGGGCCCACCTGGGCCCACACAGTCAAAAGGACCCCCTTCACAGTAACAGTGTCATCCGGGGGAACGATCCGCACCCCCTGGCGGATAGATGGAGGTGGCATTTCCAAGGTCGCCATCCTCCTCGCCCAAAAACAAGAATTTATTATGCGGGCAGCGATGGAAAAACGAAAAAAAGTCCAATAGACCACGAGAGAGAGAGAGAGAGAGAGAGAGAGAGAGAGAGAGAGAGAGAGAGAGAGAGAGAGAGAGCTCTGTAACTCTGCCTAATTCTGTCACAGCCCGCACTCGCCTGTCTCCCGCTCCAGCTGCGCACACACCTGCGCCTCATCAAGCCTGGGCTATTTAGCCCGCTCCACCTGGAGCCTCGGCCTGGAGCCGTCTGCTCTCCAACGATCGTGCTACCCACACTCGCCTTCTCTACCTCGACATCTCTGGACTACCAACCATCCCTTCTCATGTAAGCCATTATTCGTCTCACCTTCTCTCCAGTCTCTCTCCCCTGTGCACAGGTGGATTCCCTGGCAGCGGATTCTCCCCTCGTCGTCATCCACTCTGCACCCACAGCGCCGAGCGCGCATTGGAGCGCTGTCTTCCAGGCAGGAGACCTGCGGCTTGCCGACGTCAGCCACCAAGAACATCTGCAAGTAAGCCACAGCCCTAATATTAATCCACTGGGTGAATCTCAGCAGCTAACCTCTCTTCTGCTCTGCCCTAGGGTTGCCTGGTTGCACGGTGCGCTGCTTCGCCCTCGGCGCATCCTGTCTCCCAGCATCACATTCACTCTCACTCCCATGCATCCACACACGCTTTATATCCAATAAATCATTGTTGAAATTGACTCGAGCCTGTGTGCGTGTTCCCTGGGCCTGAACTTATGTCAAATTCCAGTTTACCAGAGTTTAGCGCCACATATTGGTTCATAAGCATGCAAACAGAATATGTATGGAATCTGTGTAGAGCATAATGGGAGATTACCTACAGAATTATTATTTTGGCACTAACTTTCCATTAACCCTTTCACTCCCCCCTTTGACATGATTTTATCATGTCAACCATGCATGGTGTGAGAGACGCTAGCAAGTAACAGATGATGAATAAGGCAGGTCCCTGCATTGTGTGTCAACCCAAGAGGCTTGCACCATTGGTTCTGCTACCCTTGCCTCCCCCCTTGTGGACACTTTAGCCCTGTACCCTACACCTTTAATTGAGTGCCGATACAAAGGGCTCAGCCGGGGCAGGAACAATAATGGTCTGAGGGGTTGCCATCACAATGTATGGAGCCTGTACCTTTTTATCCTTATTCACTACATCTGTAGTTATCTATGTGCTGTTGTAAGTTATCTCCCAGTAGCCTTGAGTGTGTGATTGTTGACTATGTGAAATCTGCAAGCGGTGGTTGTGTTGTGATGAGTGTGTTGGGTGATGGGACCTATATGTTCAGCAGTGGGTAGGTAGTAGACAACATCGTTCAACGTTAGGAGACATCCTTATCCATGCATTGTTGTATTCAGGCATTCAGAGCTTCTAACCTTCATCCTTATCCAGACTACCTAACTGTAATTAGTATGATGGAAATAAACACGTAAGAATACTATAAGTCTCACACCCGTACCTATGTGTGGTGAGCTATGTATGATTTATGTATTATCAGTAGCACACTGTAATCTGTGATGGCAGAATGGTCTTCCTCGTCATCATCCTCCGTCTTGGGGTCCTCAGCTCTTCCTCTCGACCCAGCAATTGGTCTAAGACTTGCTGATGAGTCCCACTGTGGATAATTGCATTTATTAATGCACTTCTGGGCTTCTGAATATATGGCCTATAGTGTTGTACTCTGCTCCTTTTATTAGAGCTACATCTAGTTATCCTTTTAAGATAAGATAAGATAAGATAAGCCTTTATTAGTCCCACAATGGGGAAATTCCAGGATTGCAACAGCACAGGGATAGCAACACTCAGAGCAATAATTAAGAAGATACGGAAGATATAAATAAGAGCAGTGGATATACATACATACACATAAATACGTATATAAATATATATACAAAGTGCAGAGCATTGTAGCAAGATGGAATAAACAGCATAACTGTCTACTTAGTTATCCTACATAGTATGAATATGTACCCATACATATTGTCACCCTCCGTAGCGAGTGATATTGTCCTAGTTGTATATACTGGAGGGGACCATTGTGTAAGTCTATTGCATCTTTTGCATGCAATACTATTAGGTTGTCACGTTTTTTTTTTTTTTGCTATCTCTGTGAGCAGCCCTGCTTAGGTTGTACAGTCTGACAGCTGTAGGCAGGAAGGACCTGCGAAACCTCTCGGTTGCGCACCTGGGATGATGTAGCCTACTGCTAAATGAGCTCCTCAGTGTGTTCAGTATGTCCTGCATAGGGTGGGACTCGGGACTCTAGCAGAGATGACAGTTGAGCCACCATCCTTCTCTCTCCTATCTCCTCCACTGGGTCAGGGCGCTGCCCCAGGACAGAGCTAGCTTTCTTGATCAGTTTGTTCAGTCTCTTCCTATCGGCTGCTGTAATGCCACTGCCCAGCAGACCACTCCAAAAGTGATGGCTGATGCCACCACTGTGTCGTAGAATGTCTTCAGCAGCGTCCCTTGTACACCAAAAGACCTGAGTCTCCTCAGTAGGAAGAGCCTGCGCTGTCCCTTCTTGTAGAGTGCGTCGGTATTGTGTGACCAGTCTAGTTTATTGTTCAAATGAACACCCAGGTACTTGTAGGATGTCACCATCTCAATGTCTGTTCCCTGTATGTTTACTGGTGCTGTGAGGGGTTGTCCTTGCCTGCGGCAGTCCACCACCAGCTCCTTAGTTTTCCTCACGTTGATCTGGAGGCAGTTCCGATGGCACCAGTCCACGAAGTCCTGTATAAGTCCTCTGTACTCAGCTTCATCTCCGTTAGAGATGAGGCTGACGATCGCAGAGTCGTCAGAGAACTTCTGTAGATGGCAGTGTGTTGTGTTGTGTGAGAAGTCTGCAGTATAAAGGGTGAACAGGAAGGGAGCCAAAACCGTTCCCTGTGGGACCCCCGTGCTACCAATGATTGTGTCGGACACACAGTCCTGGGTTCTCACAAACTGTGGCCGGTTAGTGAGGTAGTCCAGGATCCATGATGACAGGTGCTGGTCCACCCCTGCGCACAGCAGCTTGTCCTTCAGGATCATCGGTTGGATGGTGTTGAAAGCACTGGAGAAGTCAAAGAACACGATCCTCACCGCATTCCCGGGCTTCTCCAGGTGGAACAGAGAACGGTGAAGGAGGAAGATCACTGCATTCTCCACCCCAATGCCATGCTGGTAGGCAAACTGGAGTGGATCCATCGCTGGTCCCACCAGGGGGCGGAGGTGAGCAAGGAGCAGTCTCTCCAGGGTCTTCATCATGTGGGACGTCAGGGCCACTGGTCTGTAGCTGTTCAGGTCTTTGGGGCGGGATATCTTTGGTACAGGTACCACACATTGGTTACCATAACCAATTTGGAATATGCTTCAAATTTTCCTCATCCCGTCGTTGTTAATGTTAAGATTGGTCATATAGGAGATTTCTGGGCATCAATGTGTGCCGCCTTTTGTACTGTGGTTACCCAGTTAAGAGACAATGCTTATGGTTTTATTTTGGGAGAATATTCTATGTTAAGGTCAGGTATTAGTTTTCCATGGATGGCTCTGTTCCACAGTAGAGGTGACAAAATGTCAAACATTTTCCAATCCATGTGTTTGGGTCTAACCAGTGGGATGTGTGGAAACCCCCATAGGTTGAAATATCTCTTATCCTCTTCAATTAGGACAATGGATGCTTCCACACATTTCTTTGTTTATCAGTCCAGTTTTATGACCAATCTGGAGGATGGATTTGCAAATAATGGTTGTCCATAATTTGGATCAGATCTGTTCAATTGCCTATAGTACATGGAGTACAATGCTACTTTACAGATGTTGATAAGTGTTCTACTGGTAGCTTGCCATTTGCAGAATTTGATTGTTACTTTTCTGACCTTGAAAAGTCCTGTATGGCACTACCCGGAGTTCCTACTTTACGTGCAATAATTTAATTTTTGCTAATTTTCTGCATACGTGTAGAAGTGAGTCCACTTATCTGTTCTAGTCTTTAAGTATGCAGTCCAGTTTTTCCATGGTGGATGGGGGCGCCTCCCTCCCGCCAGCAGCGGCCATTGTGGGGCGTGCTCCCTCCTCCAAATCCTTGCTGTTCTCTCCCCTTGTCCTTTTGGCCTCCTTTTATAAGAGAAACAGATTAATGGGGAGCCTCAGGCTCCCCGTGTGTCAGATTTTATTTTCCCTTCTTATTTAGATTTCCAACCTTGAGTCAAGAAAAGAACTGCTTCAAAACCTTGATTTAATTTTGCTAATTAATATAAGATGGGGACAATAAGATTAAGATAAGATAAGATAAGATAAGATAAGATAAGATAAGATAAGATAAGATAATCCTTTATTAGTCCTACAATGGGGAAATTCCAGGATTGCAACAGCACAGGGATAGCAACACTCAGAGCAACAATCAGAAGACAAGAGAAAAAAGAAACAAGAGCAGCAAGTATACATATGTACACACACACACACACAGATATATATACATATATATATATATATACACACAGTGCAGAGCATTGGAGCTGGATGGAATAAATATATGAGTATATAAACACACAGTGCAGAGCACTGTAGCTAGATGGAATAAATATGTAGATATATAAACACACAGTACGGAGCATTGTAGCTAGATGGAATAATATGTAGATATATAAACACACAGTGCGTAACTCTCCACTATGCCAAGAGATATTATTTGCACTACTGTAATTGAATGCTGTGTGGATTTTTGTTTTTATACTGCACACACCTTCATGTTGCTATTCATTTTTGCCAGTCAGTGTTTTTATCTTCCAAGAGTTCTGTTCAGTGACATCCTATGCATACCCTCTATCGGGGAGGAACATAACTGGGGTGTTAGATTGATTTTAAATAACTGAGTATATAGTAAAGCTATAATCTTTGCTGTTGTAGGACCATGGGGAAGTCAGATTATTTAGCATCTCAGAAGGAGACAGTGAATAAGCATGGGAGAACAATGCCCAGGGGGTTCCTGGCGAGAAAGCAGGAAGGAGTCAAGGACATAGGGGGTTGAATGCAGTGTAATGTAGATGTCATGGTGTGCGCTGAGAACTGCCATGAAATGTGTGAAGAGTGATGTGGGTAAAAGAAGAGAGCTTGCTGAAATGATTCATTCTGTTCTGTGCTTGAGAGGTGCGAAGTGTGTAATAAACCGTCTGTTGTGAATCTGCCTCTTATTTCACACACTCCACACTGGTGACCCAAGACGTATTACGGAGCACGAGGCAAGAACCCCAGAGCCGGCCCGGTCGGGAAGCCCCAACGACGCAGCAGCCATCCCACAGACAGCCCGGACTGGAGCCCCCAGCAATGCATGTGCAGTTTCAGTCAAGCTACCGGACTTCTGGCAGCATAACACGCGCTCTTGGTTCCACCACACTGAGGCCCAGTTCGCCCTCCGGGGAGTAACGGCAGACGACACCAGATTCTACCATGTGGTAGCAGCGCTGGATGCCCGCACAGCTCACCAGGTAGTGAGCTTGCTCGATCAGCCTCCAGCCCACAACAAATATGAGGTGCTCGAGGCTGCGCTGACCCGGCGCTACACGCTCTCGGAATGTGAGAGAGCGGAGAGGCTCCTGGGATGGACCGAGTTAGGAGATGGTTCGGCCGTCGACCTGATGGAGATGATGCTGGCGTTAATGGGCATGGACAACGGGCACTTTCTGTTTGCCCACCTTTTCCTCCAGAACCTTCCAACAGAAGCGAGAGCGGTTCTGGCCAATTCGCCATTGCTGGCCGCGCGTGACTACCGTGCGCTAGCCCAGGAGGCAGACAGGATCATCCTCACCACCAGGGCGATCACAGTCAGTGCGGCGGCGGCGGAGCCCAGCAAGATAACCAGAGGAGGCAAGGAGCCACCGATGGTAGCAGCAGCGGGGGCCAAGGAGCGCCAGAGAGACACGCTCTGTTTCTACCACCGCCGCTTCAGAGAGAACGCACGCAGATGTACGCCACCGTGCCAATTCAAGCGCTCGGGAAACGCCAAAGCTGGCAGTCGGTAGCAGCTGCGACCGCCGGTGAAGAGAACAAGCTGCTCTACATGACGGACGCGCGCTCAGGGAGGCGTTTCCTCGTGGACACTGGAGCCCAGAAGAGCATCATCCTGCTGACTTACGCCGACCAGCTGGCAGGACCTAGCAGCCACGGGATGTTGGCAGCAAACGGCTCGGAAATTAAGACCTTTGGTGAGAAAACACTGATCTTATCTCTACATGGCCGCACATACAAGTGGACTTTTGTCATAGCAACACTGAATTACCATATCCTGGGGGCTGATTTTCTGTGTGCACATGGTTTACTGGTTGATGTTGCTAACAGGCGCCTGGTTAATGCACTGTCCTTTGACTCTCTCCCCTGTATAGCTCGAGCGACCCGGCCAACAGCACAAGCCAACATCACAGCTCCAGGCGGTAAGTTCCACGCACTGCTCACTCAGTTCCCAGCACTCACGGTCCCCACGTTTTCGGCGGCCATCGCTAAACACGGGGTGGAGCACTTTATCACCACCACCGGGCCGCCCGTTTTTGCAAGACCTCGGCGCTTGAACGTAGCTAAACTGGCCATAGCGCGCGAGGAGTTCGCCAACATGGAAAGGTTGGGCATCATCAGGCGTTCGAACAGCCCATGGGCATCACCGCTACACATGGTCCCTAAGGCTGAGGGATCGTGGCGACCGTGCAGTGATTTCCGCAGGTTGAACAATGCCACAGCACACGACCGCTACCCGATTCCCCAGATACAGGATTTTTCCGTCCACCTCGCCGGAGCACGCAGTTTTTCCAAAATAGACCTGGTCCATGGTTACCACCAAGTCCCAGTGCGTGCGGAGGATGCACCCAAAACAGCGGTAATAACTCTGTTCGGTTTATTCGAGTTCCTGTGCATGCCATTTGGGTTAAAAGGCGCGGCACAGACATTCCAGCACATGATGGATGCAGTGCTGTGCGATCTCCCGTTCGTGTTCGTCTACCTGGACGATATCCTGGTAGCCAGTGCGTCCGAAGATGAACACGAAACCCACCTCAGGACGGTTTTCCGGAGGTGCTGGGAGACATAGTCTCTCCACCAAGTCCTGGGTCTGCCCCGCGGTCTCCTCCCAGTGGGACGTGCCCGAAACACCTCAAGTGGGAGACGTCCAGGAGGCATCATAATCAGATGCCCATACCACCTCAACTGACTCCTTTCAATGTGGAGGAGCAGCAGTTCTACTCTGAGCCTCTCCCGGGTGACTGAGCTCCTCACCCTATCTCTGAGGGTGAGTCCAGCAATCCTACGGAGAAAGCTCATTTCATCCGCTTGTATCCGCGATCTTGTTCTTTCGGTCATTACCCAAAGCTCGTGACCATAGGTGAGAGTAGGAACATAGATTGACTGGTAAATCGACAGCTTTGCCTTAGAACTAAGCTCCCTCTTCACCACTACAGACCGGTACAACGTCCGCATCACTGCAGATGCTGCTCCAATCCGTCTATCAATCTCTCGCTCCATTTTCCCCTCACTCGTGAACAAGACCCCAAGATACTTAAACTCCTCCACTTGGGGCAGGAGCCTGTCCCCAACCCAGAGAGGACAATCCACCTTTTTCCGGCTGAGGACCATGGACTCGGACTTGGAGGTGCTGATTCTTATCCCAGCCGCTTCACACTCAGAGGCAAACCGTCCCAGCAAGAGCTGTAGGTCATTGCTGGATGAAGCCAACAGGACAACATCATCTGCAAACAACAGAGGTGGGATCCTGTGGTCACCAAGCATGACACCCTCCATTCTCTGGCTGCACCTAGAAATCCTGTCCATAAAAATTATGAACAGGATCGGTGACAAAGGGCAGCCCTGACGGAGTCCAACTCTCACTGGGAATGACTCCGACCGAGTGTTGGCAACACGAACCAAACTCTCACAATGATCGTACAGAGACCGAATAGCTGGTAACAACAAGCCCGATACCCCATACTCCCGAAGCACCCCCCACAAAAAACCACGAGGGACGCAGTCAAATGCCTTCTCCAAGTCCACAAAACACATGTAAACTGGTTGGGCAAATTCCCACGAACCCTCGAGAATTCTCGAGAGGGTAAAGAGCTGGTCCGATGTGCCACGGCCAGGACGAAAACCACATTGCTCCTCCTGAATCCGAGGTTCGACCAACGGCCGGACTCTCCAGAATCAGAATCAGAATCAGAATGAACTTTATTGCCAAGCATGCTTTTACACATACGAGGAATTTTACTTGACATTAAGATGCGCTCATGTTAAGTGCTCCCTAATGACGCGGCAGCCGAAGGTTGTCCTATCAACCAGGCTTGATAGGACTCCTTCTTCAGCTTAATGGCCCCCCTCACCACTGGTGTCCACCACTTGGTTCGGGGGTTGCCACCACGAGATGCACCAACCACCTTGCGGCCGCAGCTCTGGGCCGCCGCTTCAACAATGGAGGTGGAGAACATGGCCCATTCAGACTCCATGTCTCCAGACTCCCTCGGAATGTGGTTGAAGTTCTTCCTGAGGTGGGAGTTGAAGACCTCCCAGACAGGGGCCTCAGCCAGATGTTCCCAGCACACCCTCACTATACGTTTGGGTCTACCAGGACTGAATGGCTTCCTCCCCTGCCATCGGATCCAACTCACCAGCAGGTGGTGATCACTTGACAGCTCTGCACCTCTCTTTACCCGGGTGTCCAAGACATACGGTCGCAGTTCTGATGACATGATAACAAAATCGATCATCGACCTGCGACCTAGGGTGTCCTGGTGCCAGGTGCACATATGGACACCCTTATGCTTGAACATGGTGTTCGTTATGGATAAACTGTGGTTAGCACAGAAGTCCAATAGCTGAACATCACTCGGGTTCAGATCGGGCAGGCCGTTCCTCCCAATCACCCCCCTCCAGGTTTCACTGTCGTTGCCCATGTGCGCATTGAAGTTCCCCAGTAGGACAATGGAGTCTCCAAGAGGAGCACCCTCCAGCACCCCAGTCACAGACTCCAAAAAGGGTGGGTACTCTGAAACATCATTTGGTGCATAGGCACAAATGATGGTCAGGACCTGTTTCCCAACCCGAAGGCACAGGGAAGCAACCCTTTCGTCCACCGGGGAAAACTCCAATATAGAGGCAGCAAGGTGGGGGGATACATGAATACCCACCCCTGCTCATCGCCTCTCGCCCGGAGCAACTCCAGAAAAGGCCAATCTCCAGCCCCTCTCCAGAAGACTGGTTCTGGAACCGGAGCTGTGTGTTGAGGTGAGGCCGACTATATCTAGCCGGTATCTCTCAACCTCGTACACCAGCTCAGGCTCCTTCCCCACCAGAGAGGTGACATTCCATGTACCAAAAGCCAGTTTAGAAAGCTTGGGATCAGTCTGCCAAGGTCTCCGCCTTTGACCGCCACCTAATCCACATAGCACCGGACCCCCATGATTCCTCCTGCAGGTGGTGAGCCCACTGGAGGGCAGACCCATTTAACTCCTTCAGGCTGAGCCCGGCCGGGTCCCATGGGTGGAAACCCGGCCACCAGATGCTAGCCTTCGAGCCCCTCCCCCAGGCCTGGCTCCAGGGTGGGGCCCCGGCAACCCCATACCGGGCGGGGTACACTGAATTCTTGATATCGAATTAATCATGAGTCTGTTGGATCGTTCTTAGTCTGGCCCTTCACCTTGGACCAGTTTGCCTTGGGTGACACTATCAGAGGCAAATTGCCCTGGACAACATAGCTCCTGGGATCACTGGGGCACGCAAACCCCCCCACCACGATAAGGTGACGATCCATGAGGGGCCCCCCTCATGGATCCCTCCTCATGGAGCCCAAAGGAGTTACATGGGTCCGCCGTCCAGTGGGCTCACCACCTGCAGGAGGGATCATGGGGATCCGGTGCTATGTGGATTAGGTGGCGGTCAAAGGCGGAGACCTTGGCGGATCCATGAGGAGCTAAAGGAGCCCTAAACCTGCATCCTTTCTCTTGGCCAGCAGGTAGCTAGTTTTCTTGTAGCAAAAGGTCAGACTGCCCAATATTCTGTGGAAAAAATGACCTTTCAAGCCTCAAGAATTTTCCAGATTTTGGTCTTAATTGCGAGCCTTCTTTTTATTAGATGTTTCTTAGGCGGAACATGGGTGGGCAATATAAGCTGCGGCTTCAGCCATCACCCTTTTTGGATAACTTATGTTGAACTGTACAATCAGAGGAGTTATTGTTTAATTTGACCTTATTGGATTTTTCCTTGATATATTGTTCTGTTCCTTTCTTTTAATCTTTTCCAAAAAATAAAGATTCATTCATATTTATACGCTCTTTCTGTAGCTACTCAATAGTTTGCATACATGGTATCATTTTAGATGAGAAAGCACACTGACCTCTCAGCTATAAGGTTGAAAACATTGTGATCAATTATCTTAGTTTTGCTGTTAGATTCACTCCCTGCTTGTTAAAAAGAATACCACTTGCAAAATGTCTAACTCAGACTTCAAGACAGTCAACCTTAATGACTTAGTAACTTTTCTATCCGTTCCTGTCTCACTCTCCCCCTTTGAAAAAGAAACAGCTTAATATCAAAGCCGTTCTTTTTCAACATCCTGTAGGGGAGGATACCCAATGTGTTGCTAATTGGGGGACCCCCCGGGTGCCCTTGTGGGTGTTTGAGCTCAGTGGCCAAATTGCTAACATAGGAAGTATTAGTCCCATGGGGGCCTCTGACTCTATTGTTAAAACTCTGACCCCCTGTGGCCCTGCAGCTGATACTGATAGGTCAAATTAGGTGGGGCATGGGTATGGCTTTTTTGAAGACTGGTCATTTATTGGGTTTGCTCAGTATGTGGTCTTGGCAAGTCTCTGATATGGAAAGCAACAATACTGTACATATATGTGCTCAATTGTTCCTCTTTAACCATTCTTTCGATGTCCCTTTGTACTGTTGTCGCGGAGGGAGGAGGGGGTTGCCGATGGTGTGAAGGAGGAGGGTGGACAATTCCAGGGGGCCTCACCAGCTGCTGGGGGAGGGGTTCCACAGCCACCATCTTCTCAGACCACAATCATCTCAGATTTAATGGAGAGAAACAGACACACTATTAAACAGCATGTTTTTATCCTTTTCTGTTCTATCGTGTTTATTGATTATTTTGCGTTTGTTCTCACCGTTGCAGCACAAGTCTCTTATTCTTACGCTTTTTTTCTTTCCTTCCTCCAATCGTTTCTCCATATTTTGTCTTGTGTCCTGCACAAAACTTTAACATTTCATCAGTTTTCAATTTTCTAAAAAAAAAAAACAAAAAACAACAAATTTCCCTTTCCATTTTCTGTCCACTCTCACCTCCACAAGGCTCATCTCCACAACAAAAACTCCTATTTATTTATTTGTATTCATTCATTTTATTTTATTTATTCATTTATTTTTGTATTCATTTCTTTATTTACTCCAATTTACAATTTTACATTTTTCATTTAAATTATCTCACCTTTATGTAGTGTTCACCGAGGATTTCCTACAGTTTTATTGAGGAATGAATCTCCTTATTCTCCAGTTTTGTGGTGTGGTGCTTCTGAGCACAGGGTGCTTAGTATGTAGTGCTGTAGCATAGTGTTGTGTCTGCCTGCTTCTGCATGTCTCTCGCTTCCAGCTGCAGCCGCCATCTAGCTCCTTGGAGTGAAAAGGAGGCCGAGTGTGTAAGTCCTCTCTGATGGTTTTACACCTCTATGCATCAAGACTCTCACGTAGCCTTCCAGCAGTACACCATGTTAACTGGATCCTTGCGGTTCCAGGACAGAACAGTGAGGGATCTCGGAGCAGGTTGGGGCCCCAGAGGTACAGTGTGCAGGCCCACCGGCGTGTGGATATGCCCTAACATTTACCAATCCAACCACCTGCTGCCTTGTAGATTGTGCCTCTGTAGGCAAAGGCTAGAAGAAGGTAACTCCGAAATCAAATCCACCTGCTGCCTTGTAGGTTGTGTCTCTTTAGGCAAAGGCCAGGAGTAGGTAACTCCAAATTCAAATCCATCTGCTGCCTTACAGATCTGTCTCCACACCGGAGAAAGGCTGCATCCATGCATGCCACTCATCTTGTGGCAACCTTTGCACCAGGTGGCATATGACATGCATTGGACGAGAGAGTGGGACTGGGAGTGCACAAACCTCTCTCACTTAAATCCATTCATGTGCAGGTTATCTTGCGAATCATATCACATCTATATCAAGTCCTGGGGCGACGGGCACGTGGCAACAGGAACAGGCACAGGATGATGCTGGAAGTTCTTAGCTACAAACCTGCACTCAGGCGGCTCATGTGTGACGGTCGTTTGTCGTATACTGGGGTAGATGCGGCACTCGTATCCTGCATGAGTGACAGAGCAGTCTTCTTCAGGGGCAGCACTGCTCTCCCCAGATGGGGAAGGGTACTGAAAAGGGATCCTAAACATTGCTTACTCCACTAAGAACCTGTCAGGCAGCCGCACTTGACTGGTCATCCAATACTGCGGCCGAAGACCAACACGAAAATACCAAATGATCTTTGCCTCATGGAATGTCAGAACCCTTCTAGACTGCGACAACAGACCAGCGCGCTGTACTGCAATACTGGCAAAGATGCTGGGGCAGTACAACATTGATTTTGCAGCTCTCAGTGAGACCAGACTCGCTGGTGAATCTAGTCTGGAGGAGGTTGGTACAGGCTACACCTTCTACTGGAGAGGCAAGCCAGAGGGAGAACCCAGAACTGGAGGTGTGGGCTTTGCAATACGAGCATCTATTGCTCAGAAGCTCGACAGGCTACCTATTACCATCAGCAAAAGAATTATGTTCAAGTGTATTGGTCTCCACAAGGGACGCCACTTGACCATTCTCAGTGTATATGTTCCCACCATGACATACAGCGACGAGGAGAAGGAAGCTTTCTACAGTGACCTTGACCAAGCCATCAGGTCAACTCCCTCTAGCGATAAGCTTGTAGTCCTTGGAGACTTCAATGCCCCGGTAGGCTGCGACAATGACGCCTGGAAAGGTGTTATTGGCAAACATGGTATAGCAAAGCTCAACTCAAATGGCCAGCTCCTTTTGGAAAAGTGCAGTGAGCACCAACTCACAATCACTAACACCCTCTTCCAGCAAGCCAAAAAGTATAAGACAACCTGTATGCACCCTCGCTCAAAGCTGTGGCATCTCATAGACTGCATCATCATCAGACAGAGAGATGCCAGAGATGTCAAGCTTACCAGAGCCATGCATGGAGCCGAATGCTGGTCTGACCACAGGCTGGTCAGAAGCAAGATGGCACTCCACATCAGGCCCAAGATACAAACCAGGAGAGTAAAACCACCACCCAAACTTCAAGTTTCCTGTATTAAGGACTCCCATATCCAAGAGGATCTGCAGAGGAAACTTCGGGAAATCAACAGTACCTGAAAACTTCGAGGGTATGGAGGTCGAGGCAGCCTCAAAGCAGTTCAAGGATGCCACCTACTCTGCTAGTGCAGATGTCCTTGGATTCGTCAAACACAAACACCAGGATTGGTTTGATGAAAATCCTTTTTTCTACTTTCGGCGCCACACGAGTAGGCTGCTTTTTGCAACAGCGGCTCAATGTCTGCCTATTTCTGTCACTATCTGGCTCTCTTGCCAATCTACATGATCCAGCGTCACCTGACAGCCCAAATGTCTCCTGAGTCAGCGGACGGAGCCACTGTTTCTGGCAGGAGGCAGTATAATAGGGACCAGCTGTTAGCACTCAACTGGCCCATGATGCTAACGAAAAAACTTGACATACCGGGAGAATTAAGACGAAAACGATGTGGGTGTCGTGCTGGTGTAAGACGGCGGGCAAGGAATATAAGGTACAGACCCGCCCTCCCATCTGTCATTATGGGGAAAGTACGATTGACACTCGGAAAGACAGATAAACTAGCGGCTATCTCCCGCTACGATAGCATATACCGGGAGTGTAGCCTGTTCCTGTTTTCAGAGACGTGGCTAACAGGACTAGAAGCAGATGCTAACATTGAACTGGAGGGTTTCCATGCAATACGGGCAGACCGAAAATGACTCCAAAATGTTTTAAAATTTGACGGACCATACACCCGTGAATTGTATGTCCATGATCGCGACCGTTCTACCTCAGACTGAAAATAGAACATGTGCACCCTTTTAACTTTTCAAACTATTTGACTATTTGTTTAGACTTTACATGTGACTCCCAACCAAATGATAAAATTTTGATATATACAGTATATTGTACTGTTATCCCTACGTGTTATATACACTGTGTATGTTAACGCAGATCAACAGCAAGCCAAACTCATTTTTCATGAGCCAGGAAACCGAGCGTCCTGCTCCTTTATTCCAGTCTTCTAGACAGCTTACAGTACTTTACAACTGTGGCTCGAAGCTCGATGAAAAGCCCGAGTGAAAAGCCATTGCTTTCGAAGGTGTAGGAAAAGGGTTTAACACACAGGAGGGGCGTTTCAGACATTCACCGGCAGGTTAAGCTCTCTGCCTTTTTTTTTTCCTTTCTCTCTCTCTCGATGTCCGTTTCTGCTACCCACAAAACATAGCGGCAACTGGCTGCGCTTTCAACATAAAATACGGGTCAATCACTACTAACTACTGTATACAGAAATTATTTTTAACACAAATTACTATTTCTAACATGAATTACTACAAATGAATTATGATATTTTACTATGAACTCATGAACTAATTTAACTTCTATAAAACACACTCTACTGAGGGCAGAACACTCCCCGCCTGGCATTACTAATGCCACTACTTCTTTTTATCTACTTTTTCACTCTCTAAGAGCATAACAACGTCTGAGATAGGACGTAGGTAAGTCTTTGAAACACCCTGGGATGATGTCCTCACTTCGACCTTTCTGACCTTCCCGTCACTGCTTGGAAAGGTGGATGTGATGATGGCCATTGTCCATTCGTTTCTGGGTGCTCGGTCCTGTTTCAACAGCACTATGTCACCTGTCTGGAGGTTGCGGTGTGTTGTATGCCACTTGCACCTTGATTGGAGGGTGTTGAGATATTCGTTTCTCCAGCGGCTCCAAAATTCATTGGCGAGTGCTTGCACTTGTTTCCACTGGTTTTTGAGCAGGTCTTTTCCACAAAAGTCTCCTGAAGGGAGGGACATGCTGCTTTTGGGTCAAGATCATTGTGGGACAAAGTAGGAATGGTGAGGAAGGGTCTGTTGAGATGGGAACTAAGGGCCTTGCGTTGATTATAGACGTTACCTCAGCCATTAAAGTACAAAGCACCTCATGCGTCAAACGAGTGTGTTTGTTTTGCAAAAGCATGGAGTCCAGTATTCTGCGAGTGACCCCAATCAGTCTTTCCCAGACGCCTCCCATGTGAGAGGCATGTGGGGGATTGAACTCCCATGTGCAACCATTGGCATGAAGATAGTTGACGATGTTGGGAGGGTTCTTGTTTGGTTGTGCCATGCCTAACTCCACGCTCGCTGCAATGAAGTTAGTGCCTCTGTCAGATCGCATTTGCTTTGCTGGGCCTCGTATTGGGAAGAATCTGCGTATTGACATTGTACATGATCTTGAGTTAGGGACAGTTTGTTATATATATATATATATATATATATATATATATATATATATATATATATATATATATATATATATATATATATATATACAGTTTGTTAAGTTACAATGTAACTTAACAAAGAGGTTGTCAATGAACTCCAAAACGCACCACCCATGCTGTTAAAAACGCACGCGCCACCTCCTTGGCTGTGGTTGCCGCCAGCGGAACCGCTTCTGGCCAGCGCATGGTGCAGTCCACCATCGTCAGGAGATGCGTGTACCCCTGTGATAGCGGAAGGGGGCCTACGAGGTCCACGTGGACATGGTCAAACCTCTTAGCCGGGATGCGAAACGGCTCCATTCGTGTTTCTGTGAACCTTGGCTCGTTGGCACGCCACGCAGGCTGCCGTCCACTCTTTCACTTTTTTGCGAAGGCCCGGCCACACATATTTACCTACCATTTTGACCGACGCGCGCACCCCTGGGTGTGCCAAAGAGTGAACGGACTCAAACACGCGGCAGCGCCACGCGGCCGGAACCACAGGCCGTGGGCGACCCATGGAGACGTCGCAGATTAAGGGGGGAATGCCGTTAAGCAGCGTCCTCTTCTCCAGCCTTAACCCTGTCGGTCCAGACTGGAGCGCGCGCACGTCCGCGTCACTAGCCTGCTCCACGGCCATGGCTGCGTAATCCAACCCTACACAGACCGGGGCCACAACGGCGCGCGAGAGGCAGTCTGCCACTACATTCAGTTTGCCCGACACATGCTGAATATCGGTAGTAAACTCTGAGATCGCGGCCAGCTGCCTCTGCTGCCGACCCGACAAAGGTTCTGAAACTTTGGCCATTGCAAATGTTAGTGGCTTATGGTCAACGAACGCAGTAAAATTGCGCCGTTCCAGCCAGAACGAAAAAGGCAAGCAGCTGCAAAAGCCCCGGCGACGCACTGCTCCACAACAGCCCCTATAGCCACATCTGAGGCGTCAGTGGTGAGGGCTATGCGGGCCGTTGGGTCTGGATGTGCCAACAATGCGGCGTTTGCCAGGGCTGCTTTAACTTCCGAGAACGCCTGCTCTCGTTCTGGGGTCCATTCGACCTTATTCGCGGGTTTCTTTTTTTTGAGCGCAGCGTACAATGGCTGCATGAGCTGCGCTGCGCGGGGATGGAAACGGTTATAAAAGTTCACCATTCCCAAAAATTCTTGTAGCGCCCTGACCGTTTGTGGTCGGGGAAAATCTGTCACTGCGCGCACTTTGTCAGGCAGCAGAACCGCTCCTTCGGGAGAGACGCGGTGCCCTAAAAAATCAATCCCAGTCACCCCGAACTGACATTTCGTTGGGTTGATTATTAAACCGTGCTCTTCCAACCTACGGAAAACCGTCGTGAGGTGGGTTTCGTGTTCGTCTTCGGACACGCTGGCTACTAAGATATCGTCCAGGTAGATGAACACAAAAGGGAGATCGCGCAGCACTGCATCCATCATGCGTTGGAACGTCTGTGCTGCCCCTTTAAGCCCAAACGGCATGCGCAAGAACTCAAATAAACCAAACGGAGTTATTACCGCTGTTTTGGGTATGTCCTCAGAGTGCACTGGGACTTGGTGGTAACCACGGACCAAATCTATCTTAGAAAAAATGCGCGCTCCTGCGAGGTGAGCGGACAAATCCTGAATGTGGGGAATTGGGTAGCGGTCATGCGCTGTAGCGTTGTTTAACCTGCGGAAATCGCCGCAAGGTCGCCACGAACCTTCAGCTTTAGGGACCATGTGTAGTGGGGAAGCCCATGGGCTGTTTGAGTGCCTGATGATGCCTAACCTCGCTAGGCTAGCGAACTCCTCGCGCGCTATGGCCAGTTTAGCTGCGTCCATGTGCCGAAGTCTTGCAAAAACAGGCGCCCCGGTGGTGGTGATAAAATGCTCCACCCCATGTTTAGCGACAGCTGCTGAAAACGTCGGGACTGTGAGTGCTGGAAACTGAGCGAGCAGTGTGTGGAACTTACCGCATGCTGCTGTGACGTTGGCTTGTGCTGTTGGCCGGGTCACTCGAGCTATACAGTGGAGAGAGTCAAAAGACAGTGTATTAACAAGGCGCCTGTTAGCCATATCTACCAACAACCCATGTGCACATAGGAAATCAGCCCCCAGTATAGGGTAATCCAATGCTGCTACAACAAAAGTCCATTCAAATGTACGACAGTGTAGAGACAAGAGCAGAGTCCTCTCACCAAAGGTCTTAATGTCTGAGCCGTTTGCTGCTGCCATCTAGGGGCCGCTGGTTCCTGCCAGCCAGTCAGCGTAGGTCGGCCGGATGAAACTCCTCTGTGCGCCGGTGTCCATGAGGAAATGCCTTCCCGAGCATGCGTCCGTCAAATAGAGTAGCTTGTTCTCCTCCCCGAGGGTCGCGGCTGCTACCAACCCCCGGTCTTGGCGTTTCCCGAGCGCTTGAAACTGGCACGGTGGTATACATTTGCGTGCCCTCTCTGCAAAGCGGCGATGGTAGAAGCAAAGCGTGTCACCTCCACGTTCCTTGGCCCCCGCTGCTGCTGCCGTCGGTGGTTCTGCTGCTGCCATCGACGGCTCCTCGCCTCCTCGTGTTGACGTGCCGGGCTCCGTCGCTGCCGCAATGGTCACGAAAGCCTTGGTGGCGACGATGATCCGGTCTGCCTCGGGCTAGCGCACGATAGTCCCGTTTGGCCTGCAACGACGAATTGGCCAGGGCTGCTCTCGCCGCTGTCGGAAGGTTCCTGAGGAAAATGTGGGTGAAGATGAAGTGGTCGTCGTCCATGCCCTTTAACCTCAGCATCTTCTCCATCATGTCCCCGGCCGAACCGTCTCCCAACTCGGTCCACGTCAGAAGCCTCTCTGCTCTCTCACCATCCGAGAGCGTGTAGTACTGGATGAGGGCAGCCTTCAGCGCGTCATATTTGCCGTCGGCTGGTGGCTGATTGAGCAGGCTCTCGATGTGCTGAGCCGTGCTGGCATCGAGCGCTGCGACCACATAGTAGAATTTCGTTTCATCCGCCGATATCCCTCGGAGCGCAAACTGCGCCTCAGTTAGGTGGAACCAGGAGCGCGGGTGGCGCTGCCAAAAATCAGGTAGTTTGATCGCTACAGCGCACGCGAAGCTGGGGGTTCCAGTCGAGGTTGGCTCCGGGGATCTTCCGTCATATTCCATGATTCGTCTTGGGTCACCAGTGTGGAGCGTGTAAATAATGAGGCTAATTTGGTTCAAGCGGTTTATTACACGACTCACACAAGGAGCATAGACAGAATGGCATACAAGTAGGAACTCTTCCCTTAAATAACATGACATCCTTCTAGACTCTTCTCACACACAAAAGATAATCCCCGTCAAGACTCTTCTCACACACAAAAGATAATCCCCCCTTCCGACTGCAGTCAGTCCATTCATCCTTGACACCTCCCTGTTATCTTACTAGGGCATCTAGAAACTTCTCACACACAAAAGGTTAACTTCGCGTCCTTTGTTCCTGTCTAAGGTGGTAAACCATTATGCACTCCCCAGGTTGCCACAAAACTGCTGTTTGATTCAAACAAATTAACACTCAGTTTAAGTAAGACAAAATGTATAGTTTTTAACAACCATCACAACAACTCGGTATCTAAACTCAGTGTAAATGGTGTAGAGATTGAAAGGGTATCCAAAATTAAATTTCTTGGAGCAATAATTGATAATAAACTGTGTTGGAAGTCATATATTAATTATATTAAAGGTAAAATATCCAAATCAATTACAATAAAAAATAATTACAAAAAAAAAAAAAAAAAAACTTCCGGCGCCACACGAGTCGGCTGCCTTTTGCAACAGCGGCTCAATTCTGAGTTTTTTTCTTTCTTTCTTTACACACTTTATACATCACGGACACACAGATCGCCCCAAAATGCCTCCCGAGCCGGCGGACGGAGCCACTGTTTACAGCAGGAGACGGTACAGCAGGGAACAGCTGCTTGGACTTAATCGCCACTCGGTGCTGACGAAAAAACTCGATGTACCGAGAGAAATAAGGTGAAAACGACGTGGTTGTCGGGCTGGTGTTAGACGGCGGACAAGGAGTATAAGGTACAGACCCACCTTCCCATCTGTTATTATGGGGAATGTACGCTCTATACTGGGAAAGGTAGATGAGCTAGCGGCTATCTGCCGTTACGATAGCACATACCGGGAGTGCTCTCTCCTTTTGTTTACTGAGACGTGGCTAACTGAACTAGCAGCAGATGCTAACATTGAGCTGGAGGGTTTCCACATGACAAGGGCAGACCGAACACCAGACAGTGGCAAAGCAAGGGGCGGTGGAGTGATAATGTATGTTAACAACAACTGGTGCAGACCGGGACATATCACTGTTAAACAACGTCACTGCAGCAAAGACATTGAGTTGCTAGCTGTTAGCATGCGGCCTACATATCTCCCGAGAGAACACTCACACGTGATCTGCATTGTTGTTTATGCAAATCCGACGGCGAACGCTAGGACAGCGCGTGACGTCATCCATTCAGTAACCAGCAGGCTGCAGACAGAACACCCAGATGCTCTTCTCCTCATCTCAGGCGATTTCAACCATGTTTCACTGTCTCCCATTCTACCCACGTTTACCCAGTATGTCACATGCCACACTAGAGACAATAAAACACTGGACTTATTCTACGCAAACACTAAGGAGGCATACACCTCATCACAACTCCCCCAACTCGGGAGATCGGATCACAACTTGGTTCATCTCCGGCCGGTGTACAAACCCCTAGTGCACAGTGCAAAAACTAGTGCAAAAACTCTGATCATTGGCGACTCTGTAGTCAGAAACGTGAACCTAGAGACTCCAGCGGCCATAGTCACATGCATTCCTGGGGCCAGAGCAGGCGACATCGAGTCAAATTTGAAAATGCTGGCTAAAAGTAACTGTAAATATTCCACAATTGTTATTCACGCCGGCATTAATGACATCCGTCTCCGGCAGTCGGAAGTCACGAAACTTAATGTAGAATCGGTGTGTGACTTTGCAAAAACGATGTCTGCCACTGTAGTATTCTCTGGGCCCCTCCCCAATCTGACCAGTGATGACATGTTTAGTCGCTTGTCATCCTTGAACCGCTGGCTGTCTGTGTGGTGTCCTAAAAATGACGTGGGCTACATTGACAATTGGAGCTCTTTTTGGGGAAAACCTGGTCTTATGAGACGAGACAGCATTCATCCCACTTTGGATGGTGCTTCTCATTTATCTAACAATCTGGCATCTTTTTTATCCAAATTTCCAAAACCCTGACTACTCAGAGTTGGGACCAGGAAGCAGAGTCGCAGTCTTACACGCCTCTCTGCAGCTCCTCTTCATCCGCCACCCCTCAGCTTAGCCCCTGTCTTCCCCATCAGAGAATCGTTGTCTGCTCCCTCCAAAGTAAATAAAAATATAATGTATAAGCATCCCAAAGTGATAAAGCAAAATATTGGTAAAACTCAAATTAAACATAAAGCCTCTAAATTGAATGATTTGGCCTCTGTTCCTCCTCATAATTTAAAAATTAAATGTGGTTTATTAAATATTAGGTCTCTAACTCCCAAGTCTCTCTTAGTCCATGATCTGTTAATTGATCATCAGATTGATTTAATTTCCCTTACAGAGACTTGGTTAGGACAAGAGGATTATGTTGGTTTAAATGAATCAACTCCCTCTGGTTATTTAAACTGTCAAAATCCCAGAAGTTCTGGTCGTGGAGGAGGAGTAGCATCAATTTACCATTCCAAATTACTAGTTAATGTAAAGCAAAAAACATGTTATAATTCCTTTGAGGGCCTGGTCCTCAGTGTTGGGCACTTTAGCAATTCCAGGTTAAACCCAATTTTATTTGCCATAGTTTATCGTCCCCCATCAACCTATTCAGAATTTTTATCCGAATTTCCTGATTTCTTAGCTGATTTAGTGCTGAAATCTGATAGAATAATTATAGTAGGGGACTTTAATATACATGTGGATGTAGATAGTGACTGCCTTAATGTGGCTTTTAATTCAATATTAGACTCGATTGGGTTTTCTCAGAAAGTAGGAAATTCTACTCATTACCTCCACCATACATTGGACCTTGTTCTGACATATGGCATAGAAATAGAAAATCTTGTAGTGTCTCCTCATAACCCTGTACTGTCAGACCATTGTCTGTTAACCTTTGATTTTACTATTTCTGACTATTTGGCTCCTCAAGAAAAATATTATCACAGTAGATGCCTCTCAGATGATGCTGTTTCCAAATTTATGCAGATTGTTTCCTCTATGCCATGTGTCAACACAACGGAAATAAGCTATAGACAGCTTGCTCCTTCTGTAATTGATAACATGGTGGATAGTGTTTCAGCTTCTCTGCATCAGGCTCTAGACTTGGTGGCCCCCTTAAAAAAGAAAAAGTCTAATCAGAGATTTTTAACTCCTTGGTTCAACACAGAAACTCGTAGCTTAAAACAGAAGACTCGTCAATTAGAAAGAAAATGGCGCTCTACTAATTTAGATGAAATCTATTTAGCTTGGAGAAATCATCTTTTAATTTATAAAAAATCTCTTAGAAAAGCTAGAACGAGTTATTACTCTGCATTAATAGAAGAGAACAAGAATAATCCCAGGTTTCTTTTCAGTACTGTAGCCAGGTTGACAAAGAGTCAGGACTCTGTCAATCCTAGCATCCCCTTAGAGCTTACTAGTCAGGACTTTATGAACTTTTTCAATAATAAAATTTCATCCATCAGAGATAAAATCAATCAGATTCTTCCCACAGTTAACTTAAATACTGTAACTACTACAACTCCTTCTATTGATGTCTGTCTTGATGAGTTTACTCCAATCGACCTTTGTGAGTTAGACAAAATAGTTTCCTCATCCAAACCTTCAACTTGTCTTTTAGACCCTATTCCTACCAGGTTATTTAAAGAAGTCTTCCCACTTATTGGTAGCTTCATTCTTCATATAATCAATTCTTCATTAACTTTAGGCCATGTACCGCAGGCTTTTAAAACGGCTGTAATTAAACCCTTACTCAAAAAGCCAACGCTAGATCCAGGAGCTTTAGCTAACTATAGACCAATCTCTAATCTCCCTTTCATTTCAAAAATCTTAGAAAGAGTTGTTGCTACGCAATTATTTGACCACCTGCAGGGAAATGGTTTATTTGAGGAGTTTCAATCTGGGTTTAGAATCCATCATAGCACTGAAACAGCCTTAGCGAAGGTCACTAACGACCTCCTCATTGCATCTGATAATGGACTAGTTTCTGTACTTGTCCTTTTAGATCTTAGTGCAGCTTTTGATACTATTGATCATAATATTCTACTTGATAGATTAGAACACTATGTTGGACTTAATGGAACTTCGTTGCAGTGGTTTAGATCTTATTTATCTGATAGGTTCCAGTTTGTTCATGTAAATGATGAGTTTTCTCTCAGCTCAAAGCTTAGTCATGGAGTTCCACAGGGATCTGTGCTTGGCCCTACTCTTTTTAGTTTATATATGCTTCCGTTAGGCAACATTATTAGAAAGCACTGTATACATTTTCACTGTTATGCAGATGACACACAATTATACCTGTCAATGAAGCCAGATGATACTAATCAATTAGCCAAGTTAGAAGCCTGTCTTAAGGAAATCAAAGTTTGGATGACTTGTAATTTCCTGCTATTAAATTCAGATAAGACTGAAGTCATTCTTGTTGGTCCAAAAAACCTTAGAAATACCTTTCCAAATCAAACTTTCAGTTTGGATGCAGTTACTCTTTCTCTTAATAGCTCTGTGAGGAACCTTGGAGTTATTTTTGATCAGGATTTGTCCTTCAATTCACATATTAAATTTGTTTCTAAGACTGCCTTCTATCATTTGCGTAATATTGCCAAGATTAGGAGCATCTTGTCTCAGAGTGATGCTGAGAAGCTGATCCACGCTTTTGTTAGCTCGAGATTAGATTATTGTAATTCTTTATTATCAGGCTGTCCTAAAACATCTTTAAAAAGTCTTCAGCTGATCCAAAATGCTGCAGCAAGAGTTTTAACAGGTACTAGAAAGAGAGATCATATCTCTCCGGTTCTGGCCTCCCTTCATTGGCTTCCCATAGAGTTTAGAATTAAGTTTAAAATCCTTCTTCTTACTTACAAAGCTCTAAACAATCAGGCTCCTTTTTATTTAAAAGATCTGATACTACCGTATCATCCTAACAGAGCACTACGCTCCCAAAATGCAGGTCTACTTGTAATACCTAGAATCTCCAAAAGTACAATGGGAGGCAGAGCCTTCAGTTATCAAGCTCCTCTCCTGTGGAATCAGCTGCCAATCTGGATTCGGGAGTCAGACTCGATCTCTGTTTTTAAGAATAGGGCTAAAACCTACCTTTTTGATATAGCCTACAATTAGGGAGGGATCATGTGTTTTCTGAACCCTCCCTTAGTTATGCTGCTAATAGGTTTAGTCAGCCGGGGGACCTCCAGTAATGCACTGGGCCTCACTCCTTTCCTCACTCTCTATGAAATATTTTTTTTTTGCTGGTCATTAACATTTGTTTGTTCTCTCCCATAGATTGAGTCCCCATCGTGCTGTTTGCTCTCTACATGTCTGTTCTTTTCTTCTTCTCTATCCCCTCACCCCCCAGCCAGTCGCAGCAGATGACTGCCCCTCCCTGAGCCTGGTTCTGCTGGAGGTTTCTTCCTGTTAAAAGGGAGTTTTTCCTCTCCACCGTCGCCAAGTGCTTGCTCACAGGGGATCGCCTGATTGCTGGGGTCTTTCTGCAACTGTGGGGGTCCTCCCTACAGTTGATAGTGCTATGAGATGACTGTTGTTGTGAAATGGCGCTATATAAATAAAGTTGAATTGAATTGAATTGAATTGAATTGCACAGACAACCCCCGGCCATGCGCACAGTGATGTTATGGTCTGAGGAGGCAATGGACACTCTAAAGGGCTGTTTTGAAGCCACCGCCTGGAAGCAGCTCTGCGATCCACATGGTGAGGACATCGATGGCCTCATTCACACCTTCACGGGCTACCTCAGCTTCTGTGCGGACAAATCCGTTCCCACCAAGACCATACGGTGTTGCTCAAACAACAAACCCTGGATCAACCCTGAGATTAAAACACTTCTGAGAGAGAAGAAGAAGATCTTCAGGTCGGGGAACAGGGAGATGCTGAAGTCCGTACAGAGGGAGCTGAGGAAAAAGATCAGAGAAGGCAAGGACAGCTTCAGGAGGAAGATGGAGGACAAGCTGCAACAGAGCGACATCAGTGGGGTCTGGAGAAACCTCAAAACCATCTCTGGGCTCCAGAATACCTCCCCCCAGGCCACGGGGGGGCAGGGAGTAGGCGAACAATCTGAATTTGTTTTTCAATAGGTTTGACCAACTGCCCTCCCCCCTGACTGCACAACAACCACTGCTGCCTGTAAAGACATCAAGTCCTGCTGCCCACTCCCCACTCCACCAACACCCTCTCATTCCCAACACACAGCCCCCCATCCTGACCCTGACCAGGACCCAGGTGAGGACGGAGCTGAGGAAGATCAAGGCGAGGAAGGCGTCGGGACCGGACAGCATCAGCGCAAAGCTCCTCAAGTCCTGTGCAGACCAGCTGTGTGGGATTGTGACGTACATCTTCAACCTGAGCCTGAAGCTGGGGAGGGTACCACAGCTGTGGAAAACATCTTGTGTGGTACCTGTACCAAAAACTTCCCACCCCAAAGACCTGAACAGCTACAGACCGGTGGCTTTGACGTCCCACTTGATGAAGACCCTGGAGAGACTGCTCCTTGCTAACCTCCGCCCCCTGGTGGAACCAGCGATGGATCCACTCCAGTTCGCCTACCAACATGGCATTGGGGTGGAGGATGCGGTGATCTTCCTCCTTCACCATTCTCTGTCCCACCTGGAGAAGCCCGGGAATGTGGTGAGGATCATGTTCCTTGACTTCTCCAGTGCTTTCAACACCATCCAACCGATGATCCTGAAGGACAAGCTGCTGCGCGCAGGGGTGGACCAGCACCTGTCATCATGGATCCTGGACTACCTCACGAACCGGCCTCAGTTTGTGAGAACCCGGGACTGTGTGTCCAACACGATCATCAGTAGCACGGGGGCCCCCCAGGGAACGGTGTTGGCTCCCTTCCTGTTCACTCTTTATACTGCGGACTTCTCACACAACACAACACACTGCCATCTACAGAAGTTCTCTGATGACTCTGCGATCGTTGGCCTCATCTCCAATGGAGATGAAGCTGAGTACAGAGGGCTTATCCAGGACTTCGTGGACTGGTGCCATCGGAACTGCCTCCAGATCAATGCGAGGAAAACTAAGGAGCTGGTGGTGGACTGCCGCAGGCAAGGACAACCCCTCACAGCACCAGTAAATATACAGGGAACAGACATTGAGATGGTGACATCCTACAAGTACCTGGGTGTTCATCTGAACAATAAACTAGACTGGTCACACAATACTGATGCACTCTACAAGAAGGGACAGCGCAGGCTGTTCCTACTGAGGAGACTCAGGTCTTTTGGTGTACAAGGGGCGCTGCTGAAGACATTCTATGACACGGTGGTGGCATCAGCCATCACTTTTGGAGTGGTCTGCTGGGGCAGTGGCATTACTGCAGCCGATAGGAAGAGACTGAACAAACTGATCAAGAAAGCTAGCTCCGTCCTGGGGCAGCGCCTTGATCCGGTGGAGGAGATAGGAGAGAGAAGGACGGTGGCTTAACTGTCATCTCTGCTGGAGTCCGAGTTCCACCCTATGCAGGACATACTGAATGCACTGAGGAGCTCATTTAGCAGCAGACTACATCATCCCAGGTGCACAACCAAGAGGTTTCGCAGGTCCTTCCTACCAACGGCTGTCAGACTGTACAACCTAAGCAGGGCTGCTCGCAGAGATAGCAAAAAGACGTAACAACCTAATAGTTTTTTGAATGCAAAAGATGCAATAGACTTACACAATGGTCCCCTCCGGCATACAACTAGGAAAATACCGGTCGCTATGGAGGGTGAGAATATGTATGGGTACATAATCATACCATGTAGGATAACTAAGTAGACGGTTGTGCTGTTTCATCCCATCTAGCAACAATGCTCTGCACTGTGTGTGTTTATACATTTACATATTTATTCCATCTAGCTACAATGCTCCGCACTGGGTGTATTTATGTTTATGTTTATATTTATATATCTATATATTCATTCCATCTAGCTACAATGCTCCGCACTGTGTGTTTATATATCTACATATTATTCCATCTAGCTACATTGCTCCGCACTGTTTATATATTTACATATTTATTCCATCTAGCTGCAATGCTCCGTACTGTGTGTTTATATACTCATATATTTATCCCATCCAGCTACAATGCTCTACACTGTGTGTCTGTGTGTATATATATATATATTTATAGTAATATGTACATATGTATATTAGCTGCTCTTGCTTGCTTGCTTTTTTTTTTTTTTTTTTTTTTCTTGTCTTCTGATTGTTGCTCTGTGTTGCTATCCCTGTGCTGTTGCAATCCTGGAATTTCCCCGTTGTGGGACTAATAAAGGCTTATCTTATCTTATCTCAATACTACATAGAGTGAAATATTTGCTGAATCAACCCACACTATATACTTTGTATCATTCATTAATACTCCCTTACATGACATATTGGACTGAAGCATGGGGAAATACATATAAAACAAACATATATCCAATCTTTATGCTTCAGAAGAGAGCTATTAGAATAATAAACAAAGCTCCTTACAGGGAACCAACAAACCCACTTTTTCTTAAATTAAAAGCTCTCAAGCTGAAAGATCTGGTTGATTTTAAAACTGCAGTAATAATGTTCAAAGTGAAGAATCTATCACTGCCCGCAAATATCCAAAAGTTGTTCCAAATAAGGGAGAAACAATATCATTTCAGAGGAACATGTATATTTCAAAAACCTTCAGTGGGAACTACCACCAAGCAACACTGTGTCTCAGTGCACAGAGTTAGATTGTGGAATGCTTTTGGACCTGAATTAAAATCAATTACAACGCTTGGACAATTTAAAGAAAAACTAAAGGAAGAAATACTCCAAACATATATACAAGATGACATGTAAAATCACATAAGGATTATCATATCCAGTCTGTGTTGTGTTGTTGCTTAGATTCTTGTCACGTTTTTTCTTAGCTTTGTTCTGAACTGTAATCGCTCTTGTTTTGTTTTTCTTTTGAATTCTTGGATGGAATATGGGTGGGCAATATAAGCTGCGGCTTCAGCCATCACCCATTTCGGATAGTTAGTTAGTTAGTTAGTTAATTCCCTTCCACAGCATGTGGAACACCATTTCTGGTGTATGGGCCGGCGCCTATTTCTGTTTCTCTGACCCTAGGCCACACAGCTACTGTAAGTAGTGAAAGCTACAGTGGGGGGTCAGTCCTCTGGTAGTTCTGTGCGTAACTTTCCTTTCCCCATTCTATTATGCTGAGCACCACGCTAGAAGGCGGAAAGTACCATTTTTATATGGTCTTTGGTATGACCTGGCCAGGATTTGAACCCCTGCCTCCCGGGTGTGGGGCAGATGCTCTACCAACTGAGCCACCACTCCGGTACCCATTTCGGATAACTTATGTTGAATTGTATAATCAGAGGAGTTATTGTTTAATTTGACCTTGTAAGATTTTTTTTTCTTTCCCCTTTGTTATATTATTCTGTTCTTTTCTTTTAATCTTTACTTTTAATCTATCCTAAATAAAGATTCATTCATTCATTCATTCAATTTTTATTTTGCCTCTTCCATTCTGTGGCTGGATCAGACTCGAGACTGTCCCATTTAACTGGACCCAGGAGGGGAGCCGCCACTCAACCACAAAACCCTCCTCGTGTTGTCCCACCAGGCATACTATCTTATGCGGCTGAAGAAGAAGATGGGAAGCCCTAAGAAGCAGTCTCATGTCACCCGATCAGCTCTGTGTGTCGCGGTCAGACCTCAGCATGACCGCTGGACTTTGAACGTTGCCCGGAAAAAAGCTCCCCACTGGTGGAGTGAAGAAGCCTCATCATTGCAGTCAAACCTCACCTTTTGTGACTATGGACTTTGTAAGATATGTCTACTGGCAGATATATACCGTTATCACCTGAAATAAACCTTCATCTGGCATCAACAGCTGAGGAAGGAGTCATCGAAAACCAATCTTCACGTGAGCCCTCTTCTTTTTGCTTCATCTACGGAATGATGAATATGTCTGCAGCCTTAAAAGTATGCCACAATTCATTTCATGTTTAAATTTAGCCCATTCTGATCAGAGCTACAGAATTAAAGAGATGTAATATTTTGCCTTTTCATTAAAATTCCATTTTTATCTTCCTTAGAATAATTCAGAATGTTTCATGTAATTAGT